>BLKR01000086.1:0-600000 GCA_011170035.1 Teleogryllus occipitalis | reverse complement strand
AACTTTTCACTATTTCTCATCACCAACTTTTCTCCTTTTAAGTACCTGTAGCACTACAAACTCTAGTGCTACAAGTGATCTACCCCCACTGCTTCAACACAGCTTATCACGTCACTAAGCCATACTTCCCACGCCGCCCCGTGGACTCCATCCTGTATCAGCCCTTCTCCGTAGTTACTTAATAGCAAAAACTGATAAGCCTCGTGAGGATGGATTCCCCAAGGTAAACCACAGTGTATGTGGCGCTTCCGCGTCATATTCCCACCATCTGAGTCGCCTCACGCTGCACTGATCATCCCTTGTCATCTCCCTCTGCGAAACATTTAAAAATAGCTTGCTAATGTGTGACACCTGACACTTCTCTCGTGTGATGGTGAAATCCTCATTCAATTTCCGTTTCATAACTGGAATTATGCACTCTAAACGAAATGTTTAATTATCATCCTTTTATGAATTATCTTTACCAGATCTAACATTAACTTCTTTGCTGATGTGAATTGGTTTGTGTATCCTATTTAATTGATTATTTATTTTTATTTTTGCCTGCTATTCACGAACTTGTGTGTGATGAATGAGGTCCTTCAAATAAACATTGTCTTTTAGAGGGGTTTTCACTACTATGACAAGAACGAACGGTTGAGTGGGGGGTTGATTGGACATTCTCACAAATATTTTGTTTTTATTATATTATTAACCTAAAAAGTGAAAAAATGGAAATGAATGTTAATATTAATTGGAGATATATTAGCTTTTGATTAAATTGGATATGAAAGTCTACGAAATTTTCCTCAATTTTTGATGTTCAAATTTTTCTTTAACTCACAAATTATGAGTACTGGAGAGGAGCGAAATTGAATGTTTATCTCAGTATCTAGTATCTAAGGAGGGTGTTAGTAAGTCTTACAAGATGTTACAAAGGGGATGAAAGGTAAAAAAATGCTACATATACTGAATGTGTTTTTTGAATGACCCCAACTAATTCTTCTAGTTTGACAAAGATTTTAAAAGTTGGGAACCAGAAAACGGTATTATTTACATTTTTCCTGTGGCACTGGGATCAACATTTCACTATATCATTATCTATCGAATGTCTCCAGTGTCGGAACACGTTTCTCCTGCCTGCTATTCGAAGATGGTGACTTAAATTGTACTGCTTACCCCGCAGCCACCACGCCACTTCGAATACTGAAATTCGTGTTTAATCGACTCGGCACTAACCCATTTACCAGGGACCGTGCACTCTCATGCAGTTTATATGATCATCAGCTGCATGAAACATTCAAGTTCCGAAACTAAAGCCATGAATTTAGATTTTATCGTGCTTGGTAATATAAAGATGGTGTTAAAGTCGTAAATGGGGCTCCAAGGTACGCAACCAAAGATTTTGTTTGAAGATTGTTTTTACCAAGTCATTCTGCATGCAGCAAGTTTTCAACATGATATCTGAGGTTGTAACTGTGTCGTAGTCCATGTTGTTGCTGCGTATTAGAGCTACTTATGAACGTTATTTCCGTGATTATGAGTTACTACCTTGTGTTTTGAATGTTACTTTGCTTATACGAAAGGGATTTTGTGTGTTTAAGAGTAATCAAACGCGAACCTATTTTCCCTTTTCGTTTTACAGGCAAACCAACAACGAGTCACGATAATTTAGATAAACTTTACAGAGTCGCTTCCTTTCGAAGACGAGGGGAGTTGATCCGACAAGAGAAGCGCATCAGCTGCTCATCACGACTTCGTTAACGAGATTACTTTCGAGCGTTATCGCGATATTGTGCTGAATCTGAGTGTGACCGCAGCGGAACTTTCAAGCGTTCCGCCTCGGGCGAACCTCGGACGCACCAATTACCCCTCGTGGAAGTCGTTCTTCTTCCCCTCTCAACCCTCGCCATCCACAGCAATCGAAGACGTCGCCGCTATCGCCGCCTCCCGCTGCCAGTGACTCTGCCCGCAAGCCGGAAGCTGCGTTGGAAAGCGCGACTAACACGGAGCTCATGACTCGCGTTGGCAGCTTGTAATTTGAGAGGCTTAGTTATTTCACCTGCTAAGAGATATTATGGATAACAGATGTAGACAACATTAAGATGTCCTGCAGGTCTTTTTTGTCAAAGTAGATCTGTCGGAAAATGTGTAGCTAGGATTAAATTATTTAAGTTTTTGAGTTTCCTAAAATTATAGTAAATTTTTCAATTCGGAGCAACAGTGAGTTTTTAAAAAATATTTAAAGAACGATTGGAAACCCCTTGGTAGATTTCAGAATCCCAAACAAAGGAGATTTGACAACCTAATGCCCAAATTGTTAACAAATAATATATAATGGAATTACATATGCTGCATTTACCACAAACAAAGCAAATGGAAAAGTAATTGTAAAAATTGTCTATGTTACCCAGTGTGTCGATTCGCGGTACAATTCAATTACTCAATTACTTTCTTTATTTTTTTTTTTTGCATATTTTAAATGCTAATGTGGTTGTTGAAGTAGAACAAATCACTTCCACAGTATCGTTGAGTAGCCCCAGAAAACCTTTGCGCAACGGAGGAAGTGGCTGTGGAAAGCGCGTCAAACGAACCGCGGACGCGTCTGCGCGCACGCTGTCGGTCACGGGGAGGCGGCGGGGGCGGCGGCGGCGGCGGCGGCGGCGGGGGCGGGGAGGAGTTGCAGTGCCTCTCCGCGGCGGCTCGCCGAATCATTAGTAACAGGCTATTAACCGCATGCAAATGAACATCGACGCGGCCCCAGGGCCCTGCCGAGGCGCCTATTGCTTTTAAAACGCTCGAATTACGCGACGGACAGTGCGCAGACGGACGGGCAACGGACTATAATTTCTCCCGTTCCAGTTGATGTTCCGGTTTGCTTGAAATATAAGGTTTTTGTTTCTACTCTAAATAAAATATTATTAAATTTGCATTAATTGTGAGATCTGTTTACTCAACGTAATCGAGAGGATTTAAAAAACAAGAAGAGCGAATCAATTATTGGGTATTATTTTGATGATGACATACATGAAAACAAATTTATTTCTAGTAGTACAATCGAGGGCAAATTTATTACATGCATTTAAAATTATGTTGTGTAAATTTATAAGTAGAAATATTTTCTTATTCAATGATAGTAATGCTGAAAATTTCTTCGTTTAAAAATTAAGAAAGTTGAATATTAATAAGTTGAGAGTTCTCCTAACTATTCGACAAATTAGAAGTTCATCAGTCGACGATTTTCACCATGCTTAGTAAGAATTCAGTTTCTAAAAAACATAATTTTTGAAAGGAAATTTCCATTGCTGGGCGGCTCACTCTTTTCCATTCCTTAATTTCGTGCCGACCCTCCGCGGGAGTAATTAATAATGAGGCGTGGATTTCGGGGCGGCCGAGATGAAACGGACGTGCGCGGGGAGGTTCGGCGCTGTTTCGCCGCGCGCCCGCCTAGCGAACTTCTCTCCTTTTGAGGAAGCGATTGGCCCCGCGCGGAGCGGAGTGAGACGTCTGCCGTCGATTCTCGCTGCGGAACGGCTGCTCCCCGGTACCTGCGACTCCCGGTGGGTTTTGAGCTCTTTTCATAAATTTTAAAGGCCTCGGATACGGTGAAGAAGGGAGGAAATAAAGGTTTTTGTTTCGCTTCAAATGGGTTCCTTTTTTTATCTTTCCTGCTGTGTTTGGGTTGAATTTATTTTTTTTGTACGTAATATCACTAGAAAATAAAAGGAATGAACTGTTATAGCGTCACGTGTATCATCAGCTTCTCTTCTGGTGCCAAACCGAGTGATGAAGCGAAAATTAAATCATTCGTATAAGAAGACGAGTTAGTCATCAAGCCGTTGTTTCGTTTCCTCTTTCGTATTACTCTAACCTACATTACTTTAGTTTCCTGAAGTCAAACTGTCAGTAAATTAAAACTATTGAACAATCATTGACACCGTTTATTGTGATTCACCGGTAGTTGCAGCAAAAGTAATTTTAACAAGAAACAACAGCAATAAAACGTGAGATATAAGCCACGACATCAAATGAATGAAATATATCGAAGCTTTTCTTACAAAATGTGTACTAATGTGCAAAATACATTGTAAATCGTCAAGCTTAATGTTTGGGCACAAAAATAGGAATGTGCACACGGAACCCGTAAAATTGTACTTGAATTTTCCACATCTTCATTAACTAACATCTTTTAATTCTGGATCAAGATTACAAAGTGTGTGTTCTCGACACAGTGATTGTTGCGGGTTCTGAGAATGCATGAGTGTATACGCTCAGCATGGAACCGCAGGCGTTCGGTCCGTTGCCTAGACGCATCGGCGGCCCAAGAGCTCCGCGGCGTCGCGGGGCGGCGTCAGCGAGCTGCATTCATGAGTCACACCGCCACCGCCACCGCCTCCACCTCCACACCGCGCCGCGCCGCGCGAAGCGTTTTTTGCGGCCCGTAATAACCGCGCCGCACTTAGCGCGGCTTGCGGCTTGGGGCGGTGTCTTTTTCTTCCCTTGTCTTGTAGATACACGGGGAACATGTCGTTGCGACGATTTCCCACCGAGTGACGAGCGGTGCGAGGGCGGGACCAGTGCCTGGAGGGGCGGGGAGAGGGGGCGGGGCGGAGCGGGGTGGAGCGGGGTGGAGCGACTCAGACGCTGCTCGGCTGAGATTCTCAGTCACGGAGCTTCTCGGCGGTTGTGGTGAGTCCAAAAAGCGCTTGGTTGAAGACGTTGCATATTGGTCGCAGTAGGAAACTCACAAGTTAGAGAAGGTGCTGCTTGGAGAGGGTGGTGTATGAATTTAAGAGCCCCTGGTAAAAAGTCGCTTATAGCCATTGTGATAATTGATGTGGGATGAATTACTATCATTGCTGTAGAAATTGTAGTCTTGTAGAGAACCTCCTAGGACTTCCTCTTACGTAAATTTTAAGTACATTAGGACGTAACACCATTATCAAGCATTTTCTACGTACTAGGAGGGAACATCACTCGTGTGTTGCTTTTATTATTATTATTATTATTATTATTATTATTATTATTGTTATTATTATTTTCATTATTATTATCATCATCATCATTGTTGTTGTTTAACGGAAATACATGGTACGTGGAAGTGCACATGTTATGTTATTTCTTTAATTAAGTTATGAGTAAGAATATTATTCATCCTTTAAATATCCAATTAAGGGCAAAGACTTCCCGCAGACCGGGGAACATTTTAACATGTTACTTTAAACCCTCTTAAAAGGAGTCAGGCAGTATTTATTGAAACACTAAGCAGCATTAATTTCAAATACTAGAGAGTGAAAAGTCAGATATCCATGTCGAAGAACATTTTCATCTCATGGTTTCGCCTCGAAGTTATTAAGAACCACGGCTCTCTCATACACGGAACCAGCTGCCACCAAACGGCGAAAGCAGACCAGAACGAGAATATACGAGCGGGGAACGTCAGCGAACTTGAGCCCTAATCTCCAGGCGAAGCGCCCTCGTCTGGGCAGCGTCGGCGCGCGGCCGCGGGTGCGGGGCAACGCGGCTATCAGCGCGGTGTATCTGCGGCCAGCGGCGGCGGCGGCGGGGCGATAGCCATCGGCCACGCACGCGGGCATCGGCCGGCGGAGGCCGCACTTCGGAACACCGGGTTTTCGGAAACAACCGGCGCTTCGTGTTGCGTTCGCGCCCCGCGTCACGCTTAGAAAGCAGGAGGAAATGTTCTCGCTAGTTGCTGCGATGTCAATGTAAAGCACGATTTTATTTATGGGAAGAATGGTTTCGCGTTTCAGATTTTGGGCAAAATGATGTTGTTAAGAAAATACTTTTGTGGGCAAGGATTAATTATTGTTATAAATTAATATAATTTTTTAGTTCTAGTATTACTATGTAAACTTTCGTTCTCATTGTAAGGTAATATCGAGCTTAGCTAATTTTAAACGGGTGTTTTAGAAATACAATTACAAAGAATGTATTAAATTTGAGATGTGTACATATATCCATTTTATATATACCATGCATATTGAAAAGATTATGGAGTTTTTTTTCAGATTTCTATCCTGAAAAAATCCCAACTCAATAATCCTTATGTTGAAGGCTGAAAGCCAGCCCGAAAAAGTTAAACGAAATAAAAAATAGTGATCGTCTACATCTCCTATCATACAGAAATTCAAAACTAAGCTAATGGAGTTGGCATAGTGTTTATGTGTTCGACAACGGCAGCGTGGTGGCCAGTCGATCACCTCTGTCCGGGCGCTCGGTGGCCGAAGCCGACGCTGCGTGCTCGCCTGGGAACCTCCCGCGCTGTCCGGCAGGAGCCTTGCCCACTTCCGGCCGCCCGCGCCCGCGCCCCGCCTCCCCCCTTCCCCCGCCCCGCACCGCTCGCGCACGACCGCCAACGCTCTCGTCAGGTGACATCAGGTAAGCCTGCTGCCCGCCCGCTCTCCCGCCCGCCTGCCGCTTGCTCGCCCGCTAGCTCGGCCGTCCGCCTGCCCGCCCGCCCGCCTGGGATGGGAACACAGCGCGCCAAGGCCGGCGCCTATCATTATGGCATTAGCCGCGCTGTACGCAGGCCCCCTGGAAACCGCGCCGACCGCGGCGTGGCCGGAGCGCTGCTCCGGGCTCAGCCGAGCCTCCGTGACGCGCCGGCCCTACGCACTGCACGCCCGTCTATTCGCATTCTGCTACCGGTGGAGCGAGTTCTCTATGGATATTCATATGTGCAAACTGAAATGGCATTACGCCAAGTTAATTTGAAAGCGTCATGTCTCTATTTCCGTCTACTTATTTCATGTGCAACATTTTTTCAGAGATGGATCTTCAGAAAGACTCGCGAGGATCCACAACTGAGATCGATTAAAGACGTCATATTTTATATATATGCTGAGTGCACAAGAAAAGTGACATGTTTCAAAATTCGTTAAATGAAGAAATATACATAGAAAATAATTTATTTTTACTCGTAAAAAACATGTATCTTATAAGACATCCGATATCTAGGGTGAAACATTTTGTACCCAGCCGCGAGATAAACAGATCTTTAGCCAAATAAGCAAGCCAAATAGCATCTAAAATAGCAGGACTAAAGCCAATAACCATTATCCTACCCAACGACAAATTTTCAGATGTGTCCCTTTTCTTGGACACCGATGAGAGGTGTAGAAGTAATAAATTGAGTAATCAAAAAGAAATATTGTTGATCCGTCACTAACAGCAATGGTTGTTTTCTTGTTAAACATATCAAAATTGTTTCCCCAAGCTAAAATATAGTTGTATTATTAACCTGTACTGGTCATTGGAATAATTCAGGAAAACCACGCTTAAAACAACCAACCACAGGCATCGAACGTGAATTCTGCGACCTCCCAAATCTGAGACACCCGGGCTAACCGCACCATTATCCCAGGTGGCTGCTGTTCTCGGAAAGCGCTACGCTGGCCAGAGCTCCTCCCATCCGCTACTGGTTATGAGTCCTCCGTCCCGTTGTAAACGGAATCCGCCTTCGCTCGTTGTCCGCGATCCAATATCCGCGGCCTGTAACGGGCGTCTCCCAGCCTCCCAACAACAGCCTGGTGCCCTCAGTCCTCTCCCCAAAAGATCCTCTCTGTTTTGGATTTGCTCTGCAATTTCTGCGCGGAATTCAGAGAAAGTCACGATTACGACTGCCCTCCCGCCCGCGACGAATAAAGGCTTTTGCAAGAGTTTCAGCAAGGTCACAGCACAACAGACGTAAACGGACGCGTTTTCTCCAGTTGTGAGCGCGACACAGTCATTGTGTGAGAGTGTAATCGCGCCATTTGGGTCGTCGGGTGGCGGCGCGCGCGCAGTGTGCGGCCACATCTCCTCCTCCCCAAGCGATGCATACGAAAATGCCAAGCTCCTGCGCCCAACAGCTGCACATGTGGCTGGTGTGAGGTATTGACGAAGAGGACGGCTTAATGTATAATATAGTTTTTTAATTGTCACTTTTTTGTCACCTTATTGGACGCAATTACGCTCGGAAATATGTTCCAATGTCGTAAAGAAATCCAAGTTGTGACCATTTTACAGAGTAACAAATGTATTGTAATAATAAATTTTGAACCAATTTAAATATCGTTTTTGTTTATGATTTATTTGTTATAATAAACAGGTTATTCGATTTCTTTTATTATATTAAGTTAAAATCCAGTTGCGTATTTTAAGAATTAAGTGAGCTGATTGTAGAAATTAAATACAGATATTACGAAATAACTGAAGTTCCTCATGCACTTGGGGAAAGTGAGACACGCTTAACACAAGATAATAAGTGTGCCGTGCGCTATGCACATTTCACCATACAGCTGATAGCAAACATCTAGAGCTAAAGACAAATAATAGAAAACAATAAAACCATACTAAATCACGAATCCATAAGGCTGTCGGGCCATGTCACGACAAGTTACAATACCCACACCACTATTTTTAACTCCCTGGAGGTCTGCGTGGCTCGGCACGTATAAAACACAAATGCAAAGCCCGAGTCCAGCATACACATTGCATTGCCAGACGTGATTCGCGCGCGACGCAGCTCGTGTAATAGCGGCTTAGACACGCTTGAGACAAGATATTAAGTGTGACGTGCCCTACGCATTTCACCACCTAGCTGATAGCAAACATTTAAGAGTTCTATACAAATAATATAAAGCAATAAAAACAACTAAATCGTGAATCCTTATTGTTTAGGATTGACGGGCCACGTCATAAGTTACTATACGCACACCACTATTTTTAACTCCCTGGAGGTCTGCGTAGCTCGGCACGTATGAAACACAAATATAAAGCCGGGGTCCGGAACACGCGTTGCATTGCGAGGCGTGCATTGCGCGCGGCGCAGCTCGTGTAATAGCGGCGGGGCAGGGCAGGGCGTCGTATTGTGCGCGCGGCGGCGGCGGCGACAGGCGGCCGATTAGGATGCGGCGGGGCGGCGGCGGCAGGCGCGGTGCAGCGCCGCGCGCGACGTGCGCTGGAAGCGGAGCGGCGGCCGGCGGCGTGCGGCCGCGCACGCACTCACGTGCTCGCCCACCGAGATGCGTATCGCACGCAGCGCCGTCGCCACCCGCCCCCACCTCCACTGCCGCTCCCGCTCCCGCCCTCGCCCTCGCCCCCGCCCCGCCCCGCCCCTCTCCGCTCCGCACTGCTCTCGCTCCGCCCCGCCCCGCCCCCACCGCGTCCCCCTCCCCCGCCTCGCTCCTCTCAGCGCGACTTTGCTGTTGCCCCTCTGCACAGCCTGCGTCGTCGGCCGTTGTCGATGTCCCGCACCACCTTAGGTGGCTCAGGGCATCAACTGTTATCACTGGAGTGCTCATGAACGGGAGGTCTTAGGGATTTAGTCGCGACGGCGGCAGGATTTTCGACACTGGATAGATAGGTGGAATTTAGCCGCTGATTGGTGGAGAATTCTAGAACCTACTCTAACAAACGAGGCCATTAACCGTGCGCGATCTTTCCTTCCCATTGCTTTTCTTATTCTCACCCTTACTCTTATACACACTTACACGTACATGAATTGCTCTACCACACATTTCGGAAGACCAGTCGGAACCTTAGATGGGCGACGTCCCTCTAGTCGGAGATATCTGGTTCGGAAAACCCTGCTAGCCGATGTGTAGCTCGTCGCCGGAGCTCACTATTCAGCGGACGAAGATCTTCGCCAATTCCAGCGAAAAAAAGAAGATAACACTACACTTACGGGACAAATGACCTTTACACTTGACGAGCCCGGAATCACTAATCGATCAAAATGCATGTCCCGCAGCGTGTTGGTCTTTCTTTTCTCACGTTGCGTGTCCATTTTGCCCCATTCTCGCGATCTCTACATACTTCTTTGGATCCTGAAAATCTTAATTGCCCTCTCCAAATTCCTGATTTTCCTGCTACGTTCTTAATGTACTGTTATCCCAATATGCCACTTAATGTATTGCTCAGGCCCCTCTTTCATTAGTATTCCAGTTATACTTCTTCATTAATGTGCTTTCTTTCGTATTCTTCAACATTTTCTTCTTACAGCTTTTCAGATGTTTGCCACAAGAAGACTATTATCCTTGTCACTGCTGCAAATTATTTGTATTTTTCGCCAAGACGTTTAACCAACTTCTCTTCATTGTCATTCATCGGACCTTCGGTTCTTTTGCGGTCCCACTTTTGCCAAATGTTGTGTCTCTTTACCTCTACTGCGCCGTTCTTTAACACCTACGATCACTCAACCGCCGCCGACCACTCTATTGCTACCCGTCGTGGGCCTGCCGCCTCATCGTCAATTACAGCTCACACGTACGAATTCCCTCGCGGACAATGCAGTGTTATGAGCCAAACTGCGCAGATGGGTTCTGACTAAAGAATCGAGATGCTAGACACATTTCGATAAGCCTCGCGGTGTCTGCTCCGCGAGTTCGTCAATGTGCGCAACGGATGTCGCATGCAATATGAGCGAGGGATCTCTATTTGAAGCCCACATACCGTAAATATAGCCACGTCGCATTGACCTCCCGGTAAATTGCAATGCGTGGTAAGGGATTTTTTTGTATATTAGTAATATAAACGACCTTTTCTGTTGCAAGAAATCGTTCATAAAAGGGCCTTTTACGGCACAAATGATGATATATTAGATTTTACTGCACGAATGATTGCGTCATCACACGTTCAGCTAATCGCAGCGAGAGAAGGGGGTGAAGGTAAACGGAACAGCCGACCACCGTTCCCTCCTCTACAGATGTCAAATATCCGAGACGTCACAAGAAAGTTGTTTCGCAAACTGAAGTTTGATTCCCTTAAAAATTTATAATGCTGTTATACAAAAAAAGCAACTCGTTTATAATGTTGTATTCGTACAAATCTGAAAATCGATCCTAACATCGCTCGTTTTCGAAACGTGTACTCAGACAATAAAGTTTAACATTATAAACTAATTGCATTAACTACTATTTGCTGCTCTTATTGTGGTATGACGGTATTGTGAAACGAATTCGTAATGATGTATAATTTATTTTCCCAATAACGTAAAAACATGGTGGACAGGAAGTATAGTTTCTTCGCAAATCTGCAAGAAATATACGTGGCACATGTACAACGATATACTGCTAAATAATTTCTAATGAAGAAGAGGCGTAGTTCTTATGTGGAGCTGTCTTGATGAGCAACTCTCGAAGAGCGTGAACAGATCGACTTGAGTTCGCGCCAGCGCCGTTACTCCGCAGAACGAAACAAATTCCGCCTGAAATCATTGTCGGTCGTGTTGGTTTATTCTCCACGGGAAACTTCTATGCTCTGTTTGCCGGGCAGCGTCGAAGATGTGTTATTTGTACGCGTTACGAGTCAAATTGATTTGAACGGAGGCAATCCACGTCCTCCGCTGCGTCGGCCGCTCGGAGGAGAGCAGGGCGCGGGGACGAGGAATGGAGGGGCGGGGAGAAGGGAGGACGAGTTCCGAGGCGCAATTTGGAGAGAGAATGAGGCGTGAGACGAGGGAAAGGCCGCTGGCGGTTCGCCTCGCAGCGTGACATCTCGTAGCGGTCGCTCCTCCCGTTCTCGTTGCTTCTGCCCCTGCGTTCCTCCGGTGCGCGGTGGGGTCGCGTCCCTTCACTGCTGTACCACAATGCAGCTGCTTTCACGAAATATAGAGGAATTTCTCTAAGAATGATGATGATGATCCCTATCAGTTTGACAGGCCGGGAAACAAAGGACAGTTGTGCAGGGCGCTGCCATTGCAAATGAAAATTATGAAATCATTGGAAAATGAGCTATCCGTAAACGACCGCACTAAGAAAATGAGTGCATGGACATTACGCGCAGTTATGTAGCCAGCAGGTACCAAGCAGTACTTATCAAAGCGGTCCGTTCTTGTAGTAATCTCTCTCTACTCGTTGTCTGGTAATGGGATGCTCTTGTTCTCGTACACCGTCTAGATGAGAATTCTAGCGGGTGACTCCTCTGATAGGTAATTTTCTGTGATTTCTCCGATCGACACCAGGGGAATGTCGGAGCAATGCCCTAACAAATGGGCCACGGACCGCGCGCGTACTTTCCTTCCTCGTCCTTGGTCTATCGTCGCCCATTACTTACCCTCACATACACTATATTACCACACCTGTCGGGAGATCAGTCGGGAGCATAGAGCTTGTCCCGGCCGGGGAGATGCCACGCTGGTGGGAGATGCGTGGTCGGGGAAAAATTCCCACAGACCGACGTTAGGTCGGCACCGGATCTCGCCATCCAGCGGGAGAAGATCACCGTCACCTCCCACGATAAAACATGCATGACACTAATCGGACTAATCACTTTAGCAGTTGACACGCCCTGAATTATCAATAAATCATTAATCAATCAATCAATCTTGTTCTCCAATATCTAGTCCAATCCGATGTTCTCCAATCAAGACCAGTATCGAGATGAAATATGCACTTTGTTTGGAGTAAAATTATTTTGTTCAGAATGGCAAGTGAAACACAAAGAAAAAGCTATTTATTTAGCACACTTTCTTCAGAAAAAATAAATTGCCTCACATTCATACAACTTGTTTCTAGATTGAAACCAATGGCAAAAGTGCTGGGTAAGGTTGCTTAACAAGTGTCACCGCGTTGATGTTCTTTCTGTTCGTTAGTACAAGAATCAAATCAATGGTCCACTCTTTCACAAAGTGCCATTGTTGCAAGCTAGTTGTATCTTCAGACTCTTGTTGTCTCATGATCGTCAGGAAGAGTCGTCAATGCCAGTTACTTGCGTCTCGTTTCTTAACTACTCGAAGGCAACTTCGCCTATGGAGACACTACAAATTGCCAGTTCTCCACTCAGCCGAGGACAGCTACATGCCATTTTGTCGACGCTTTCTGCTGAAATTATTGCTTGGCACTGAGTGGCTGACGAATCGTAAGGAAGAGGAAGCAACCTCTACTTGTAGGTTCCACAAGTGCAGAATACAGCAACCTCGGAATAGAACATATGTTCCATCCTAATATGTAATATGAGCTGGCTCGCCGCGTGAATGTTGAGTAGGCTTTGTTGTCTGCGTCAACAGCCTTCACATAATCACGATCTCTGGCAGATAGCACTGGATGGCAGTCAGCGATTTCCGCCGCTTTACAAGGCCATTGCATACCTTCGTAAGGATCGCCAATACCGGTTTCGGTTAGAATGCGCGCCTGGACAGCGCATTCTTGGAGGAATACGATAAGGAGCACTGTCGCTTTGGCACACTCGACCTTAAGTACCTAGTACCTGAACTGGACGTTCTCTATTTAATTTTCCGAGCTATTTTACAGATGGTCTTTTGAAAGAAAATCGTCACTCTAGCCAACGCATTCAGGACAAACTTGATTCTTAAGTCATTTGCTTATTGGACAGCGTTTACAATGTTCATTACGCATTCCTTAAGTTCATGTGAATTAAAGTATTGTAAATTGTTTATGTCTCGATACACTAATTGTGCTGTCCATTCTGTTTTATTCGTTATTTTTAACATATAATCATGGAAAAAAGAAAACAAAGTGATAACTCTGATTTATGGATTAGAGTTGAGAAACCCTCCCCGATAGTCCCTACCATGCTCACATTCATAAACACATAAGATTACATATGTAAATCCCTATAGAGGACAACAGTGATGCTGCATTGAATTTATAAGCGTTACTTCTTTCTTACTGTCGACATCCCGTGCAAAAATAGTCTTTTTACACAGCGTGAAGCACCTCAGCGTATACCATTTTGCAATTCGAGTTGTACACATTCTTATACGCAAAGGTGCTTCACACCATCCAAAAATTCTCCTACAAACGGACCATTTGCTGCAACATATCGCACCAGTTCAGCATTAGTAGTAATTTCTCACGAAAATGCCTCCACTTCGTTCAGGACCTGAAGCATTCCAAATGAAGATGTGATTCTTCGATTCGAAGTGACTGCCGATCTCAACCAGCGTTACGTCGTAAAGCCCGCGAGGAATGCTTTTTTTTGATTTTTTTTTGGCTATCGACAATCGACGCGACCGCGGCTGTCGTTTATGGTGGCGGCCGCGCGCCTGTTCGCCGGGAGCTCGCGGGCGTCGCGTGACAAGCCGGCGGTGACGCGATGGCGGTAGCAGCGGGACGCGGTCACGCTGGGCTCCACGTGACGCAGTTCCGGTGGCGCCTCCACCGCCACCGCCTCCGCCTCCGCCGTCGCTCTCGCATCGCCGCCCTAACTTTCGCAATCACCTTTGCCACTATTTGTTTTCGTTCATCTACATGCTCATCAACTTGCACCGTCCCTTCCCGAGGATCTCGATTTTCTTTGTTCTATCGCGCTACCTGAGTTAGGGTGGTCACAGACCAGCACACAAATTCTTTGTAATTCTATTTCATTACAGGTATTGTTTGTAATTTTTTCTTTATTTCGTTTATGTTATACGGATTTACTCGTTGAAGACCGTCTTACTGCCACTACAAGCTGTCATATAACTCTCATCTCTTCATCGTTGCGCATCATACTTCTCATATTAATTGTTGGCGTTGTCTCTGACCTCATGGCGTTGTCTTCTACCTCATATTTTTTACTCTTTATGCCTTTGCGATGTATAACTGAAGCGCGTGAAAACCAAACTCCTTGTTATTGTTTTTCTTCAGCAATAAACCTGCAGCAAAGCCACGTCATCCATGTGATCCCAGTTACTCTGTCCGATCCGCGATTCATTCGCCACTCTCAACATCGATGAAGCAACGTGTCCACGGCCACCGCGCTGCAGTCACCGTCGCCACCGCCACAGCCTCGTCTTCCGGCGTCGGGCGACAGGTGCGGGAACAATGGCGCCTGCGGGCTGCGTATCTCCGTCTTATCCATTCAGTCGCCTCCGGGGCGCCACGCGGTGCCACGGCGTGAATGGAAGGCTCCGTCGAGAAGCGAGTCACCTCGCCCCCTCTTCCCACCCCACCCGCACGATCGCCAGCCCCTGTCCGCCCCCGCTCGTCGCCGCCCTGCCATGGCTGCCGCCGCCCTCCCGCCCTCCCGCCCTCCCGCCCTCCCGCCCGCCCGCCCGCCCGCCCGCCCGCCCGTCCGCCCGCCCGCCCGCCCGCCCGTCCGCCCGCCCGCCCGCCCGCCCAACCCGCCCACCCGCCAGCCCAACCCGCCCTCACAAGAAAACAACCTACTCACCCACCCTCCCGTCCGCCCACCCCTCCCTGCTCTGCCCCCGCCTTGGCCCGCCCTCCCGACTCTTCCCACCCCCGCCAGCCCCCACCCGCCCCCGCCTGTCTCGGCCCGCCCCCAGCTCGCCCCACCGCACCCCATTCCCGCTCCGCCCCGTCCCCCTCTGTGATACCACACCCCCGCCACTTCCTCGCACGCCGTTTCCGCCGGGTTGGCGTCGAGGTTGTTACTCCACATGCGCACGCGTCGCTGGGCGGAGCGCTACGTGCCGCGCCGGTGGCGGTCTCTTCAGCCGAAGAGGAGAAGGCCGCTGGAGGGTGCTCCTGGAGAGAAGGGCCGTTCGAAGCAGCACGTGTCCGCCGTATGGCGTCCGAGCTGATGGCGCGTGGAGTCAGCGAGCGTCCGAAAGGAGAGCGGGGATGTTTGGAGGTTCTTCAGGTGGAGAGGTCTTGAGAATCTCGAGAACAGAAGGTGTTGCTCTGATACGTTCCTAAGAAAGGGGTGATCTGTGATGAAGGAAGGTAAAATGGACAATAATACCTTTGCCATTAGAATGTCGTGGATAGTTTCTTTTAGACTAGGCTACTGTCTTCCTCCACGTACGGGAATTTTGATTTTTAGTTCTTATATAACTCTCGAAAATATGTGTTATTTACAGGAAATAATAATTCCATGTTCAAGAGTGAGAGCGAGTGTTTTTTTTTCTTAAAGATATTTTCCCTTGAATTAAGTCACACTTTCAAAAATATTTTTCCACGCACGTTCATTCCTGCAATCGCAGAGTAGTTCATAATACATTCAGTATCAGGCAGCTTGGCTCGATGCACCGCGGCAGTGCATTGTCCCAACTCTTGGTAGGTCGCGCAAGAATTCAAAACCCGTAGCTTTCACATACGAATGCAACAGAGATAGCGTTCTCAGAAGCACACGAAGCCGCTGAAAGCCCGTTCATGTCGCTTGTGGAAGCAACACGCACGTGTATTCAATACGCGGTTCCAAAGCCTGCAGTCACCGGCGCCTCTGAGGGGAGACACTGTCTTGGCAGGGCCTGTGAATAAAAGAGCATTTTTGACAGGTTTATACGCGGAGGATTTTCCGCGAGCTAAGTAGCGAACCGATCGGAATGCCAACCGGCGCGGTCGAACGGTTGTTATCAGGTCGTCGCATCTTTGGGCACGTCAACACTCCCGCAACGTGTGTCGCCCCGAAATGCCCGTCGTTGGTTCTCGGCGCTGGTTTGCTGGAAATTCGCTCCACGGAAGGAATTATTGAGCGGGGAGGCAGTCAATATTCCCAGTTGGAGTCGAATTCGGAATCGTCCCGAATATTCAGACGAAGCACCAAATTAGGAACTGATGTAGAAATACAACTATATATTTGTCCACAGCGATTGGTATATTTATGTCACTGTTTGGAGCAGTACTTTTTGATTTCTGTGAGAACTACATTTCAAAAGTCATTGAATAATAAATATATATACTTTTTATTAATGATATTCAAAGCTTTGTTCTGTATGATGTGAAAGAAATTACAGAAATGTATGCTAAATTCATAAATGACTTAAAATATGTAAATAACAAATAAATGAAGGTTAAATCAATTTCGTCTTGAATTTGAGAAGCGAATAAAATTATGATTCTGGAACGTGTTGTCTGCTGTTGACCGTAACGAGATGATCGCTAATAAAGAGATGCTTTGCTTTAGATATTCAAAATAACAAAAGATAAACTGGTAAAAAATTCAGGTTATATTTTCTAGCGCTGATGCCACTTTATTTAGGATCAAGAACATACGTCTCTGTCAATACATACGTCACCGTCACTCACAGTTAGATTATTTCAGACACACCAATCAAGTCCAATGAGGTGTCATTTACGAGTCTCGGTCTCCTGGTGAGGAACTGATAATATACTTGCGGATCCATCTAGACGATTCTAAGAAATTTCGCTAAATACTTGTATGCTTGCGTTTTTCAGCATTTAAGAAGAGATGTTGGTGGCTTGCGACGCCTACACGATTGCTCAATTGCTCATTCGATTTCTTTCGACAAAGAAAAATTGATAGGCACAATTTTTAGCTGGTTTCCTCTAGGATATTCTGGAAAAAGTCGAGAAGAACACGTGGTTTTGTATGATTCAATGAATCTAAGAGCGGATTGATAAATCGGTGTGGAAGACTATTTATCTTTCCGGCATTTACATGAATAATTACGACTTGATTCAATAGATTGGCCATAATAATTGAACCAAATTTCGCAATGAATCCAACAATTTATCAATTTTTTTAATAGATACTCTTTCTTATAACTTTCTGTAGCCATCAACGGATGAACCGAGAACTGTAGTATGCTTGAAACATTTTTTTGATCTTGCAAAGCACAAATAAAATTTCTTCACATAAAAATACCCCCCCGGAAGTGCCAGGCAACGATAGTGTTACGAAATGAAAATATAACTTAGTACGAGTGTATTACCTCGTAAACGATAGAACGGTTGAAATATATTGCTTTGGAGGCGAGGTTTTGTTTAGGGAGAGGTTTGCTAAAGTTCGAAAGATATGGACGCATAACGATAAAGTCGGAATATTTAAAATGAAATACTTGTTTAAAATACCCAAGTAGTAGTGTCATCAAGTGATTAGAAAATTGGCCAAACCTTGGGGAAGATATTAGATATAATTAATTGGTGGTTCAAGCATAAAAAACAAAATATACGCGAACGCTGAGCATATAACAGTTTGTTGATTGATTAACCATTCGAAACTTTCGAACAATATATTCTTTTTGTTGAAACTTTAAGTGTTTTATTTGACAACCCTCAAGAATGAGGAGAACGGACAGCGATGATGGGTAAATGAAAAACAACGGCAGCTAAAATTGTAATGGAAATGCCCACGATCGTGGCGCCTACGGGAGCATACTCTGTTGCGGGACGTAAGTCAGTAGGTATGTAACTCGCAGATTCCCTTTCGAAACGTTCCTCAATATTTATTCTATTAATTCTTCATAGTAGGGGCTTTCGTAGTTTCCTACACCACTAGTAATGTAGTTTATTGTTAAGTTTAGTATAAGTTATAATGTAAGCCAGCAAAAGCACATAAAATAGTAATATGTTACTGAACTGTGTAATTTCCAAACAATAAATAATTTTTTTGAAAGTACCCCGGCTCGCTAGCCGAGATCGCTAAGGCAGTTGTAGTGATCTCGGACGGATGGGTCATGGGTTCGAGTTCCGCCTCAGGCATGGTTGTATTTGTGTTCGTCCTTTCACCCCTTACCATCACCATTTCGTTTCATCTTCATAGTTACCATAACGTTAACTTCAATAGTGGTCGCTAATTACATAGATGTTACCTAAATTAATTACCTAATTACCTAAACGTGAGCTTAAATAACAAAAAAACAACAACGTAACAGTGAGTTCATAAAATTTCGTCTCCTTTCTTCGAAACCCTGTTGACCGTGGCAAGGCCCGAGAGGTGCGTGAACCAGAGTGCGCCCGCTGCCAAGGCGGCGGGCGGCCGTTTCCGCGCTCGTTGCGCATGCAGGAAGCTGCGCAGGCGCGGATGCGACCGCGGATCGCGATCCGCCGCCCTCGCGGACAGGGCGCCCTCGCGTGACGCGGCCGCCGCCGCCGCCGCCGCCGCCGCCGCCGCCGCAGCTGCTACATGCGCGACGTGAGTGGGAACTCGAGAAAGCGCCCGCGCGCCGCGCGCCGCCCGCCGCCAGACCTTTGCCTCCTCCTGGAGGAGACGCGCGGCGATGGAGGCTGTGCCCTTTCGGAGCGAAAGTGACCAACTCGCGGCCCGTGCACTCTTTCCTCGTGGGCAATGTATTTGCATAATTATGATTCAAATTAGCATTAATCGTTTGAACGGAATAAAAAAAGTCAAAATACTTGCTTTTTGATGAATAATTGAAACATATAATGAACCGAAATTATAAATTTTCAGATTTTTCATACAAATGGCTGAATATTTCGAATAACGGGATAGGTTGGAGGTACCACAATTGCTTCCTTGTAGTTCGAAATACCTCCAACGTATTTGGAAGTGCCTAAGTTCCTATGCTAATGCCGTGGATAACGCTGAATGTACCTAGTTTGATATATTTAGCGTTTGGCAGTTCTAGTCTTGAATTTTCAAACCAAAAAAATGGACTATGAAAATTGTACTATAAGAAACTATCATTGTTTACAGAAATATTTGATACGAGCGTGCGTAGCTTGAAACGAGAGGATGGGGGAAACTTCATTTCTGTGTCCCTGTGGGCCCCCTTGGTCTATAATATTTTTATTTACAAATGACACATTTTACGTGTAAACGAATCAAACATTCTACAAAGAGAAGGAAATCATAATTTTAGTGATAATTAATGATTGCAATTGATTTGATGTTGAACCATTTACATAGTTTCCAAACGATTTGGAGAGCCTCTTTCAGAACTCTTCCGTACCAATTCTGCAGATTATCAGTTTTAAAAAGGAAAAACTAAGTGTTGATATTCTTCACGGAAATAAAATGTATTATTATGGACTACTACGTCGCTTTTTTTCGAAATTTGCAGAGAGCCACGGCCCCCATGTGCCCTGTCCTTTGATTAATAACGATGTCGTTTTGGGAGTTAGTTTTTCCGTAAAAATATAGTATGAATTAGCGAGTTCAAAATTGTGTATATTGTATTGTGAAAAACATTCCGAACAAATTACTTTGAGGAGTCTCTAATGCGCTTCGGATCGTCTTCTCAACTTTGCTCTCTGCCTCAGAATTTGTCTCCTTCCTATCGTCAGCAGCTCCAGGGGCTGCAGCTGCGGCGAGGGCGTCGAGGACGGTGAGGCCGGGGAGGATGGCGAGGGCGGCGAGGGCGGCGAGGGCGGCGAGGGCGGCGAGGGCGGCGAGGGCGGCGAGGGCGGGCGCGACATTGACCATTCCGCCGGCGCCGCCGCAGTTCGCTACCGCTGTCTGTCACGGCTATGCAACCTGAATAAGATGCGATGAGTGACAAGGTCCGCGTCCTCTCTACGCATGCTCGGAAACATAAGCCGCCATCGGCTGTACGACCCCTTCATTGTGTGTGGTGGCCGCCGCCACTGTTGCCACCCTCGCCACCTTGGTCGTCATCTACGGCCGCCGCCGCGGTTGCCACGTCAGCAAAAGCCTGCACCGGGAGAGATGGCTCAGTGCATCAACTGATGTCTTTGCAGTACCTCTGACCGGGAGGTCCTAGGTTCGAATCACGACGGCGTCAGGATTTTCGACACTATCCAGATAGCTAGGTCGAGTTCTGTCGCTGTCTGGAGGAGAATTCTAATGGTCGGCTGCTATGATCGGTAGTTTTCTGTGGTTTCTCCGATCAACACCAGGCGAATGCCGCGTGCGATCTTCCTTCCTCTTCCTTGTCCTACCCTCACCCCTTATACAGACAAATACACTGACATGCACTGCACTTCCACACACGCCGGGAGACCGGCCAGGGTCTTCGAGTTGCCCCGGCTGGAACTCTGCCTCGCTGGTGGGAGATTCCTGGTTAGGGGAAAAGCCCGCTATTCGACGGTAGGTCGGCGCCGGATCTCGTCATTCAGCGGGAGAAGATAACCGCCACATATCGATGAAAAGTATGTACTACAGTTACGGGACTAATGACGTCAGTAGTTGACGCGCCCGGAATCACAATCAATCAATCATCATCAAGCAAAACCCTGCAGCCCCTGCGACGTGTCACTGCGCGTGGCGTGGGGGCTCGGAATTCCTTCTAATTACATAAAGATGACAGCGCAGCGCAAGAAGCGGTTCGAGATCTAGTAACAATGGAGCTTTCTTCCTTCGGTATATCAGTAAATAAATGACATCCGGAAGTTTGATTCGTGAGTATTAACGACGAGATAATAAGTCTCAAAGGACGTCCTACAGCTACAAGGACATTATTCATATTTTTATTTGCGCCCAACAGGTCGGACGAGTACCCCATTAGCGATGGAATTTAGCAGACGTTTCTCCTCGCGCGTGAGGCGAATGCGGGACGTATCCCAAACACTCGAGTATTGTTATAGGTTATTGAAGGCTCGGCATTCCTGCGTGCTCGCTGCATTTTTATAAGCGACGAGATTTATTGGCGGCGGATTGTTAATATAAACGACTCACGAGAAGATCGGTGGCTAGCGCTGTGCGTTTTTCCACTCGGACGGAGGATACCTCTATCACGAGCCAGATCTGCTGCGGGACGGGTTGGACGATTTGGTCTATATCGGTAGTTAACGGCCTGAATGGGAATTGTATTTCAGGGGTGCGGTACTGCATAATCGTACGGAGAGTTCTTGTGGTGGCGGCGCTTAGTACAGGTTGTGATGGAACTGGTCGTGACAGGACAAGAATAACACGATTATTAATTATAAATTGAAAAACAAATTCGCCTCTAGCATCGAAATGAGGATATTGAAAATTTCCATAAAATGGTGTTTAGCTTCAAAGCACGCGCACTTGGAACACTGTGTTTCCTAAGCGAGAAACCGCGCTCTCTGTAAATTGTATTTTAGCTGTCCATGCATTCTAGAAGCGGCAAATTGGAAATATTTCTCCTGATCAGGAGAGGCGACTTGTAAAAAGAACAACGCACGCAGGCCTTTTCACTGACGTCTTCTGTAAAGTTGGCTGGACCATGCGGGGTATCAGCATGCGGCTTGGCTGTGGTGGTGTGTTTGCTCCGAGTCGAATGTAAATTTACTGTGACCAATCGCTCTACTTGTAATACTAATTGTCAATTCTTGTACCCCATCCTGCTCCGATGAAATAGTCTGTCATGCTCCTCGCCTCTGCGCAGCGTTGCCAACACAAACGGGTAAAACATCAAAACGTACACAATTGAGGGCCACAAAATAAGAAACACAATTCGTTTATTCGAGTATATTTTTTCTTGATTTTAATGTCACCGTTTTTTGTTTAAATATCAAGGCCTTTTTGATATCCAATATCTTACTCTATAACTAATTTAACAAATACTCAATGTAAAAGGCATGTAATGAATTACAAAGAATAGAATAGGTTAGAAATATAAATAGAAATTGAAGAATACATTCCATCAATATCCAAACTTTGCTTTCTATTTGACAATATTATCTTCTATCATACGCCTCTTTTCCCGTTATGTCGAAGTTCTTCATTGCTTGGGATCATCACCATATCTTTCCCATTGCGTCACTAATCGCATTTTCTTCGCTACAGGGCCTTGATGTCATTTACGTGCCTTAATAGAACTTACTGCAGCAATTAAATTGGAATCCAACTAAGTTATATTGAATCTAATATGTACTATTTAAAATTTCATGGGTTTTCGTTTATAAAGGAACCTCTTCATTTATTTATATTGTGCCGTCATTTGTTCATTTTGTCCTTTTCAAGGTCAACTAAACTAGAATTGTGCCGAAATTGTGTTGGAATTATTGTAGTTGGTCTTGGTCATTTTGTTTTGCGAGTTAATCAATCTAACAAAAGCAGAAAACGTTTCATCATTAGCAGGTGCAAGCTGATGAAACTGAGGTATGCATGATGTAAGGAAATCCTTGCATTAAGAGGTTATAGAGCAAAGATAGTTCGAAAGTTGACAGTTCTTAAATGAAAAGATGAAAGATATATACAATAAACGTCCTGTCTACCAACCGTCTGACACATGTGTTCCTTTTCAAAAAAATCTGTAATTATAATTATGGAATCCATCACATTTTTAAGTAAAGGTGGATAGGAGGATATTCTACAATAGCCCACTACAACATACATTTACAGATCTTGGTATGTATAAAACATTTCAATTATATTTAGAGAAACGTGTTTCACTCTGCGTTCACAAGAAATAGTGGTTGTACCGTTTCAGAATTTGTAAACTTCCCTCATTTCATCAGCTTTGGCGAACAAATACTAAACGACATAAAACTTTATTGGGGGGCGGGGTCCATTTTCCATTTACCTTTGTGTTGTAGCTTTTCTATGGTCCTTCTTTTTTCGATTTAATCGCAAGGATTCAGCTAGTTCATGTAATAAATGTCACAGGAATAATCAAATATCAATGAACATAAATGAGTATTTTTTTAACTCCCAGCTTCTGATACCCAATATAGAAATCGCTTTGTGCGAATTCTGCTCATAGGAACTTTTTTCTGTGAAAAGTCACATCCACCGGTTTGAAGTGTCGTCTGTATGAGGACAAAAAACAAGTCTGGCTTCCCATCTGCAGCACGTCTTTCCGTTGTGCTATCCAGAGAATCACGAACGTGACTGTCTTCGCCGTTGATGAAAACTTTCCAGCAATTTGTACCAATAAAACTACAAATTGAACATGAGATTTTCCCAATGAGACTTTCCCAAAATAGTTTCGCGAGTGTGTTGTTTTGTAACTAATTTTAAGGAGGATTAATGTTAAAAAAGTAATAGAATTTTTCCACATTACATTGGAGAGTATTTCAAAATGCCTCTCTATTTCTCAAAATTACACATTTCTCCAAATATGGTATAGTAGCATTGGCTGAAAACGCATTTGGAGACCCTCTAATTCTTAATAATGTATTTGAAAATTTCTTCATGAACTTGGACGCACACAGTCTCAACACCATATTAACTGACTATAAACAAAGTAAGATGTACATATAAACGTTACATAGACAGGCTTTAAAAATATGACCGTTAAGACTCCAACATAGAAACAGCAACATTTATTGCGTGTTCAGTTTACGTAACACCTTTTCTGGCGCGTTTATGTGTTTATGAACGTAAATCAAGATGGGAATGGGATTTTAAAACCCCAATTTACGACACTAGATTAATAGGTATGTACCGCTGCCAAGTGAGACGTCTTTTGCATCTGGAAGCGAGGTGTGGCGACAGAAAAACAAAGAAGCTGCGTTGGACATCGTTAAAACGTCCCATAATACGAAATAACTGTCTAGGGTATGTCGACCTATATAGACCTATAAAGTCTCGACATTAATATAAGACTAATAATGTAACTGCAGATAAAGAGATTTAGAATCTACATTCTTACAATATTCAATATGTCTGAAAATTTCATAATTTGGAGAATTAGTAGAATTTAATGGTTAAAATAATGCACGCATTTTGTATGTACAAATAATTATTGAGTGTCAGCATAATTTCAGTTTAAAAAAATGTGGTGTTTTGCATGTGTATTTGCATATGCGGTGCTAAAAATACGCAAATTATAATTACACATACTTATAATACGAATATGTGTTTTAATATAATGATGATAGTGCAATTAAGATTCCCAAATCACACTACAGAAATTTAAATTCGTGAAATAAAAAGTATTGATGTTCACTGCGTGACAGTTTTGACATTTGCGACAACTATTTAAAAATATTTATTTCTTAACCCTCGAACAGCTACATTGCAATTACTCCAGAAGATTTAATATTTTACATTTAAATGAATCAAATAATTAAATTCATAAATTAGTTTATTTTAGGTTTGTAATTAATACTGATGTAGCGTTCGCTAACAGAAGGTCGGGTTCAAAGGCATTGGTATCATGGAAGCCCCCGACGCTTGTAACGGACCCTTATCTGGTCTGAGGCCGTCGGAATCCGGGGAGTGAGGGGTGAGGGTTGGGGGGGAGGGTTTGAGGGTTTGCGAGCATCGTGAGCACCGCCGCGCGCCTGCCCGCACCGCGACGACGAATTGACTGCGATGGCGAGGGAGGGGAGGCGAGCAGCAGCAGGCTCACGGCTGTAACGTCAATCTCACGATGGCGCGAACCACTTCGTCACATCGCCGGCCAATTACGAAAAACCTGCCGCCGCCTCCCTCTACTCTGTCACTGCCGCCGCTGAGCTCATTCACACGCCCATCGCCATCTCGCCTCCCCCACTGCTTCAACGCCATCAACTCCACCTCCATTACCAACTCCACTCTCGCTCCAGCCACGACTGCATCTCTGTCCTCAACCTAATCTCCGCCCCACAGAGTATTCCTCCATACCCGCAGACACCCCCAAACCCGCTTCCGCCCCCAACCCCACCTCCACCTTTAACTCCGTCTCCACCTCCAACCCGGCTCCGTCCCCAAGTCCGCCTCCGACCACCATCCCTCCTCCGTCCCACCTCCGCATCCTCCCACAACCCCGCCTCCATTCTCAACCCTACCTCCGCCCCTATCCTCGCCTCCACTCCAACCCCCCCACACCACCATTCCCCCCGTCACAAACCTCGTCCCCGCTCCAACCCCACCTCCTTCCAATTCCGCATCTCCCTCCGTGCCTCCATCGCCAATCCCCCCTCCCGCCCCCAGCCGTCCGATCAGACGTTTGAGGCGCTGCCGCGCGAAATCGGGAACGCTTCGCCCGCCCCGCCCCGCCCCGCCCCGCCCCGCCCCACCCCACCCCGCCCCGTCCCGCCCTGCCCCGCCACGCGGTTCGGCGACGGTCTCCAGGAAGTGAACGGCCGCGGGCGTGGAGAATCCGCCTGTCAACATACGTGCCGCGACCGGGCCGCGAAGCTCTCCGTTTCCATTGGGCTTTGCACGCGAATCAATCACCCCGAGACACTCCTTTTTTTATTAGGTAAAGTAACTGGAGGAGCACTTTTCTTTGGAATTTCGTGCTGCGGTTTCACGCGTTAAATGTACTGTTACTGTTATTCATGTATTTAAAGTAAATGACAATTCAATTGGCGAAACGTACGGTCAACGTTTACAATGCTCGACTTTCTTCTTTTACCGGTTACGGTACAAAAATGTGGCTCTTACAGGAGAATTGGGAGATTGCTTCCTGGTACGTCTGTAGATTCTACACAGTTCACATGAACTAATTAGCAGAAAGAAGACGTGCAAATTAAACACAATTTGAAAATTTTCCGCATTCTCTTATTTTATTTTCATTGCATTCAAGTCGAATTGAAAATGAGACGTACAAAATTCATACATCCATTTTAACATATCCATTTTTCTTTTCCGCGTTCGATCCACATCTTTATCTAATCACAATGATCATTAACAAAATGGGGGTGAGATGCGGAAGAAAGACCAGCACAATTTCTATTTCTAGTAACGCACAGATGCGCATGTGGAATACTACTCTCTCTCTCTCTCTTAGAAAAACTTACAAAGAAATTTCTATTGTGCAGAACACCTCGCACAAACGCAATATAACATTCAGAGTAGAGAGTAGAGAAGCTCGTTTGTGAATTAATAATGAATTTGTTTTTCTCATTTGTTAATAAAACTTTTTAATGAATACTACAGTGGTACAATGATTGTAATAAAATGACAAGTACGAAATGCTGTTCATGCTGCTGTGCAATATTGAATGAATATCTATCCCTTTCATTTCGAAACATTTTTATCATTCTTTCATCCAAACCACCAAGTTGGAATTTCCAGTGAACATACGAGATACGTTTAATACTCTCGAAACATTGGTGTATCCCTCCTTAGCGAACTTCATCGTAGCATGTGGTTACCGCAATGTGTCTGTGCAAGTAATTCGCGGGCTGTCCGCACGGCGGCGCTGCGCTGCGAGGGCGCGGGCGAGGGCGTCCGCTGCCAATATCTTCTTCTCAATGTTCGTCTCCTCCCCCTATCTGCCTCACTTGTCATCTCCTTTTCCCTCTCTCTTTCTATCACACACTCTATCTCTCTGAGTCTCTGACTCTGTGTTTCTCTGTTTCAGTTTCCGTGTCTCTATGCATCTGCCTCTGTCTCTACATTTGTGTCTTTGGCTTGATGTATCCCTGTATCAGTGTCTGTCTTTGTCTGCCTCTGTTTCTTGATTTGCACCTTGATCCTCTCTCTCTCTTTCTCTCTCTCTATTTCTCTCTGTGTTACATGCTGCATCTGTTTGTCTCAGTCTCTGTCTCTAAATTTGTGTCTTTGGCTTCGTGTATCTCTGTATCAGTGTGTCTGTCTTTCTCTGCCTCTGTGTCTTGATTTGTACCCTGATTCTCTGTCTTCTCTCTGTCTCTGTGTGTGCAGCGCCCCGGCCCGATCGTCCTGCGTCTTCCGCCCGCCGCCGGCTGCTGGCGGTGCGCGTATCGAGGCGGCGATCGGGCGGTGCGCGCTGCACGTGCGTCCGACGCCCTCCCTCCCTTGCTCCGCCGCCGCGTATCACGCCCGCACCCGCAGATCCGCCGCCCGATAGCGCCGCACTGCGCTGGGCGGGGCGCAGCTCTCCGGCCCTTTCCCCTTCCACCCGCATGCCCGAGCTCGCTCTCTCCCTCCCCTCTCTCCCTCTTCCTCCGTCGTCGCCATGCTCCGAACGCTCTCTCTCTCTTTCTCTCCCCCTTACTCTCTCCCATCTCTTCCCCTCTCTTTTCCTCTCTCTCTCTCTCTTTCCTGATGCTACGGTCCCGTCCCGTATTCTCTCTCCGTGTCTGTCTCTCTCCTTATATATATCCGTCGCCTGCCATCACCCCGCCCCGATCTCTCCCTCACCCTTTCCCTGCCACCGCCCCGCCCCGGTCTCTCTCTCTCTCTCTCTCTCTCTCTCACACACACACTCACACACACACACACACACACACACACATTCTCTTCCCTGACCCGCTCCTGCCCCATCTTCGCCGTGCTTGTTGCTCTGCCCCTCCTCTTGAACCTTATGTTCTCACTTGTCTTGCCCCACTCTGGTTGAAATCAGACCCGCTTCTACAACGTCATTTCTCTTTCGCGAAATAATTTCTACAATGGGATAACCAGTCATTTTCTTAATTTCGTGTAATTGTGTTACACACCGCTCACTCTGATGCTGATCTTCTCTACGCTCCCGTTTGCAAGTTCACTGCTCTCTTGAATTGTATCAAAACATAATTCTCGAAATAGGCGCTCAACATTTAATTCTTGTTTCTTTATCATTCTTTACTTCTACAATGTGCTTTCTCTAAAGTCACTTTTGGTTTGCGCCTTGTCTGCCCTGTCCACCCACATTTACATTTGCCACAACAGAATTCTGATATGTATTACGAGTTTTTTTTGTTAATAAATTATCCCTTTCACCTTTCACCAATCCTGAATAAATTTTCGTCTCTCCGACTAACCCTCATTATGTTTAATTCCCTTTGCCTCTTTAACAAATCAAACTGCTTTCGACCTTATAATATGTATATTTTCTTTCGCTATAAATTAAATTATAATCATATTTTTAGAAAATTATTCGACGATTGGAACCACAGGTCATCGTAAATATATTTTTTCTAACATTTATTCTGGACTTCCGGAAATGAATTGCTTTACAGAATTTTACTCGTACGTGCAGAACAATTAATACTAATAAAGTCTACCATTTGTTTCTCTGGCGCAACGGCAATTATCCTGTCCTTGCGCGCCCGCCATCGCATCCGCCGGAGCCCCTTGCCGCCCCCGCATCGTCCTCGCTCTCTGCGTCCGCGCCGTGGCAGGTGCCACTCGTGGAAAAATTTATGAGCTGACTGCTTTAATTGACTTCTCCATTTAATGGAGTTTCAGAGAACGAAGTTTCTCGTATATTCTGACTGCACGTTATTTCAAGTTCTGTGTCAGACCTATTGCTTTCAGGTGCAATGAATTAGATCACAAAGACTTTACGGTGAAGTCTTGCATCGTTTGTACTGTCGATACTCAATATCTAATATAGGTACCGCAAATTTTCTGTGAATTAAAGAAACGTTTAATTCAACGCAATGGGAATAAATCAACATACTGTCAAAAATGAAACTAATAGCTATTTTCTTTAAGAGCTTTGATTAAAAAAAAATATTTTCACAGAAAAGTCTCCTTCGTACTGAGTCGAAATGAACTAAATTTTCTCTGTTGTACTCCATATTTTCGGAATGTTTTCCAAAAAGAAATCCAGTTGTATATTTGATGTCCAACGTGTAAACGGAAACAGTCAAAACACAGCATTAATGTCCCACAACTACCGGACATTCTGCTGCCTAAAAAGAGCACTAAGAAAAAGAACACCGGTGGCTTCCACTTGTAGCATATCTGTCTGCGCCTCCCGTATTCCGCAGCCCATAAACCGCCGTAGTACGGCCCGGACGGACAACCGAATCTCCCCCGAAACTGAGTGCGCCCACAGCGGCGGCGGTAGTAATGGCAAATTTTAGCAAAACATCGATACACCGATACTGCCATACATCAATAAAAGGTTTTCGTTGTTGAAAGCATCGACGAAAACAACAATGTTTAAAAGATGGATGTTTTAAATATGTTGAAACATTTCGAAGAAAAATGTCCTGGTTCTTATGATACATTACACATCAGTATCAGCTTAAAGTAGTATATTCTGCCTTAAATTTGACTCTCATCTTATTTTACTAATCAATGTTCTATGCTGTCAATGTTTAAATTGCTGTTTAACGATATTATCACGTACGAAATAGAAAAAAGGTAAGAATACTGGAGAAAGGGTGCGAATAGCAAACGGTTTTGCGCCGCCTATGCATCGACAGAAGCGATAATTCTTTGACACCGGTGAATGAGCTGAGAAGTCAAAAAAACTTAATTTTACAGGAGAGCAAAAAACAACTGTCAACTGAAGTAAATCAGGGATTAACGATATTTAAACGAAGGTAATATTCAAACGAAACTGTTTGTATGTAGGTTTTGTTTGAATATCATTAATTCCTGATTTACAGCATTTGTTTAAAGTGTTTTTTTGCTCACCTGTAAAATTGAGTTATTTTGACTTATCAGCTCATTCACCGGAGTGAAAGAATTATCAATGGCGGTTGATTGCAAGCAATCCACAAATACATAAATAGATACTGAAAATTTGATTTATATCATGAGAATTTTTTTAAACATTTTCGATTAAAAATTATCAATTTTTAAAAAAAATTGGTGTTTGCCATCCTTGGATGTGGCGTGTGCGGCGCGACGGCGCGACCCGCCCGGTCTGACGCAACGCGCACCGGTGATTCACGCTGTGTGTCCAGCGAGGCGGGAGCGGGCATGTCAAAGGCCGCGCCGCTAGGAAGCCCACGCGAGGCGTTCGAGTTCATCGATTCCTCTCGAAGCGGGCAAACACCGCCCGCCTCGCCTCCCTCGCTCGCTGCCTGGAGGCACCTGTGCCCCGCCCTCGACGGATTCCCGCTGACGACTTCGTCGCCGCCGCCGCCGCCGCCTTTGATGGGAACGCCCTCGCGCGTTTGTACCGTCTGGCGCACTTCCGGTGGATTCTCGGTTGCGGCTGGTCAGGCCTTTGTCGAAATTGTAGGTGAGGGATGAAAGGTTAAGAATGGATTTTACGAGATCAAGCCCGTTTGTTGGTAGGCCATATCAATTACAATCGTGACAGGATCATTGTAGACCTGTTGAGCCCTTGCATCATAAACTCAAATTTTCAGTTTCTGACGTAGATGTTGAAAATGGTTGGATCTACGATGGTACGTCTAACAAATAGTAGGTAGTTCCTTGATATCATTTTATCAACTTTGACGCTTGTGCTTACGCTCACCGGCCTTCACAGGTGTTAGATTTGAAAACGGTAAAATATCCTAAAGCCATTTAATTTAAAACATCGTTTTGACATTAGTTTAATCGACTTACATTTTTCCCCCAATTCATTTGATTTTCTTGCCCTACATCGATCACAGTGTAATCACTTTTGACTATCTATCGAAATGTTCGGCAATCTTAAACCAAAGAAAGAAAAAAAACTTGAAAATTAAAAAAATGAAAGAATAAAGGGAAATCGCGACATCTACGAATGCAAAATTTACGGCGAGCCTCAACCGCGCTGACCAACCTGTTTGGACTGCGAGTGTAGCGCCGCGCCCGCTCACGTGTTGACTCAGACGACGCCCCTCCCCTCCTTGATAGCCGCTATCTGACTTTGCTTGCGCCGTATGCTAATCTAGAAGCTGCCTCGAGCCGACGGCCGGGCAAAACAAACGCCGGCGCGTGCAACAATACGACTCTTCTTCTCCGCCGATGATTTGAATGCCATCACAAACATTGTTCTCGTAATTGTGGTCCGCATAAAAAATAATACAAACATTTAAGAAGCACTCTGCGAGCACAAAGGAATAGCCCACGAAAGCCACACAAAGGCAACGCCGCTTCGAGAGGCAGGAGACTGAGCTTCTTATAGAAGTGGACACGGGACAAAACTTGTATCCAATATGAAGGAACCAAACGACTCTCTTCTGGGAAGGATTCGGAAACTCGGAATTTCGCAATTTGTATTCTGTGATTTCGTGACGCTTTTTTTTCTTCAATTTATCTCGTCTCTTTAAATGACTGTTTCTCTGAATATGGGCACCTTACCTATATTGAAAATAAAGCATAACGTCGAAAATAAATTTCGTCATCTCTTTTGAGCTCTCAATCCACTCCCTTACCGTGTACAAATAGGAGCGGCCAGAAACGTAACAGGTAGCTATTTATAAAGGTCAGCAAGCTCATGTGTTTTCTGACGTGAGTATACTCGACATCAATTCTCTGAGAAGCTAGAAAGCGGAGGCAATATTGTTTTTTTTTACTCCCGCCAGACTGCAGCAGCAGCGGTGGCGGCGGCGGCGAAGTTCGTCCCTTTTTTGCCGCCACCTGCCGGCGGCTCGGGGGGCGGTCATAAGTAACGCACGCTGCTACCGTGCGTCGCCCCGGGCGGCTGCGGTGGGAGGGGACCAGGCGCTGGGCGGGGGCGGGGGCGGGGGCGGGGGCGGGGGCGGTGGCGCGGGCGCGCAGAGTCGCTGCGCGTGTGCTACGCCGCGCGCCGCCGCCTCCGCCGTCTCGGACCCGCGCGATCAACGTATTCATTAAGCGTCTCGCGCAATTAACTCAGTCATCCGTCACGCGGTGGCCAAACAAGCGCTCGCTCGCCCTTTAGACCTCCCTGCCCCTCCCCCTCCCCCACGCGATGCTCTTCGCCGCCCGCCCCCATCGCCCCGTCGTGTGATGGGCTGACCGCTCGCGTTTTTGCGCGGGTCGTCTACTGCGTGTTCATGCTCTCTGTACTCGTCGTAGTTTGCAATTACAGCGTAGTTGTTGGGCATAGCGTTTGTAAGAGACAGAACGAGATGATGTGAGGGTGGTTCTGAAGTGATTGAGTGGTTCCAATAATGGTAGCATACTCTGATAAATATTTAAATTAAATAGAGTTCACTTCAGAGGTTTTTAAACAATGACTCTCGATTGGAAGGGTTACCGAAAGAATTCTTAAAACTGTTTACAGAAATTTCTTTACTTCGTAATAAAAACTGCACATATTTATTCAGGTACTTTCGATACGTTATTACTGAATTAAAACCAGACAAAAATATTAGATTTTAAAACATGGCCTTTTAATCTGATCAAGAAATGTTCACTAAAACTACCAATCAATCTTCTTCTATGGCGCAACAGGAAATAAACAAATCGCTTCACCCAAATCTCCGTTAAGGAATGTTTTCAATAAACTCTCTGATAATTTATTGAAGCAGCGCGAGCCTCCTCCACCTTGATTAAGTCCAATAACTCATGACAGCGTCCTAAAAATTACACATATTTCAATTTCATCGCCGGAAACCATAAGACGAGCTGACTTATATGACGCATAACTCGACTCGATCACTCCAGACGGAAGCTGCCCCTGGCATGCGACTGCTCTGCCATCTCGTGCCATGCGCCCCAACAGGGGAGTGCTCCCGGTAACTCTCAGAACGACTGCAGAACTACGATAATATTCTCCTTCTTTGAGGTCGCAATATTGATTCCTGGTCTTATTATTTTAATTGTAGAGAGGGAGGTTAAACTAAGGGAAATGATGTTGCATTCATTTAAATTCAGTGCAATTTGAAATATTCCAGAAGAGTCGGAAATAAATATAAATGACGTAGTCGTTTCACCACTAACATTTATGGAAGAAAATGCGTAGGAACTAGAATACCTAGGTGCAATAATTAAATAAAGCGTTTATTGCCCCTGAAATGGGACGGCAGTCAATGATGCAATGGAAGGGGCGAGAATTATCTGCATGAGAGGGAATAGGCAAGGAGACTGGGATAGAGCATAAATCTTGGAATTGCAGTAATTGACAGAGACTATTTGTAAGTGACAATAATTATCTTCAAGAGTAGCTCTGAGAAAGCGATGGAATAGGTAAGGAGGCTTCGAGATAGACGATAACACTTGCAATATATATATATATATATATATATATATATATATATATATATATATATATATATAAAATTTAAATCTCGGAATGCTCCCCAAATTAATTATTAATTTATCGGAAATAGTTACACATTCATTATCTAATTTAGTAATTATTCCTAAGGTACCAAAATGCCGTTCCGTCGCATTCCGCCAGAAATCAAGACACACACACACACACACACACACACACACACACACACACACACACACACACACACACTATAATATTGCATAGATACAAATGGAATCAAATCAGAGCGTTGCAACAAGGGGGCGACGCAGGGGGCAGTGCGGGGGCGGGCGACTCTCATCGCGGCAAACGCAATTTGTATCGCAGGAAGTCACCGTCCGTTCGCCGCCTGCGGCCGGCACGAGCGTCGACCTCGCGACCCGCGGGCGCGCCGATCACGCGACTCCCGAGGCCTTTCATGACGATTCCCATTCACCGGACCTCGGGCCTCCATTCCGCTGTAATAAGCTCACGCTGCGGGTCCCGCGCTCCCGCCCCCACCATCTCCACCCCCGTCCCCCCTATCGCCACCCTCGCGTCGGGCCCCCGCTCGTCCCGCGCGATGGCCCGTTCGTCTCATTATCCTCGCCACACCGATCCATTCGCTCCCCGGCCGACCGGCCTAAGCATCGTCATTATCACCGCGCGCCGTGGGACCGTGGAAACATGAAGTTCCGGTAGGCCTCCGAAGACGTGGAGTGTCTTTGATGGAACATAAAAGAGCGGACAGACTGTTTGTAGCGTTCGGAGGCGATGGTGCGTAGATAAGATACGATGAAAGAGAGATGCAAGGAGCGGGGAGGACACAAAGTAGAAAACATTGCGTCGTGACGAAACTTCTGGTTGTGTGTTATCCCCTAGTAGAACAAGGGGAATGGGATTTCTTTTTTCTTAACCAATCTCAAACGGTGGGTAATAAGCTCAGTGTTACAAGCCCGTGTTCCTGCCCTTACTCGACCCAGGCGTTGCCCGTCGTCACCCTCGTCTGGCCCGATCGTCGTGTCGTTCATCTCATTATCCTCACCACTACAATCCCTTCACGCACCCGTCCACCGCCCTAACCATCGTCATTATCGCTCCACATCATGGAATTTTCTCGTCATAGTCTGATCCACAAGCAGAGCGGGAAGAACGGAACCTCTCATTTCCTAAACGTGGAATGGCAGGGATTAACGGCAAGTGCGGGTTTACTTCTCATGACTCGGCATCGTATGGCTTCCCAATTTGATAGATGTATTCTTGCTGCAGAAATTTTAATTTAAAAAAAACAATTGAAGTTATGAACTTAGTGTAAACTATTATCTGAATCCGAATAGCGGCAACTACTCTAAAGAGTTAATATAACTGTGCTTCTCTGTTAAATGTGTAGAACAACTCGTGTTCTCTAGGCCGTGCCGTAACGGACTCGTTCACGCTCCCTGAATGTTTCCGAATTTCTAATTACGCGCAGCCAATCATTAACGTAATCTGGTAATTGCAACTGCTCGTACTTTCCATTATTTCTTATCTGGAAGATAACGGTAATAATACCTCATAGTACTTTATTAGCTACGAATTGGAGCGCTCTTTCTGAAGATCAAACTTAAACTTTCAAACCGACTGTAGCGAATGTTCTGGAATTTCAGATGCTGTGTATTTTGCAAGTCGTCTTAAGTGCGTAGTTGCATTGCAGTAATACATTTCTCACGATGTATTTACAAAGAATGGGATAGCTTAAAGAACATGGTACCTACGCCTTTTATATTCCTGTGCGCAAATTAGGTAATTTTGTTGTCACCAATCACAAACACAAAATATCCAGGAAGTATATCTTTTCCGGGAGCCTCTAAGAAATTACAGTTCTTACGAAAATATTGAACCTATGAATGGAAATAAGAATCAGCATTGCCGATCCGGGTGGCCAAGGTCGCTAAGGCAGTAGGACAGTGGCGTTCTTGGGCGAAGTGTCGCGGCATTCAGTATAGAGATTCCCGTCACGTTAAATAAAATAGTGGTCACTAATGACCTCATAGTTAATGCGATCTTTATTAATTAAAAAAATAGTTTTCAGGTGTACAGCCTCTTTTACAAAGGGTTTGAATACATTGGGTACAAATTACTGAGTTGAGTTACATTTAGAAGTCATTATTGTCTTAAAATTATTTAAAGGATTTGTATGTGCGAGGGGTTTAGGGAGGGTCAAAAAAAGTGTCTGGGTAGTTTCCTGCGTATGACTACTCTGTTTGGGGTTTCCCTAATTGGAAGTAGAGGGCTTGTTGTATTGAGGGAATTTCATGGGAAAACGTAAGGGCGGATTGTTTGATGTTGATGGTAATGGGGGGATGGGGTATGCCGAGATCCTAATGTTAAATAAAAAAAATTAAAAAAGTCAGTATTGGCACATGGAGTTTAGAATACACTTTTCCAACGAACGCGTACGACAAATGTTGCTGATTTCCCTCACCTCTTACCCAAGTTGTTGAATACATCAAAAGATAAACGCGCGTGTGGGATGGGAACGCATTCGCCGGCCCTGCGACGCAGTATTCCGCGCGGCCGCGCGTCACCTGTTGCGCGAACAGCCGCCGCGCGCGGCCGCGGCGCGAATTATCTGGGATCGACGCGGATTACGATAGAGAACGTCGTCGTCGTCGTCGTCGACGCCCGGGGCTGCCAGCGGCATTACCATACCATCGTCGCCGCAGACGCGAATTCGTAATGAGAGCGTTTCGCCACGCGCGTCGCCCCCTGTGCTACAGTAATTATCACATTCCAATCAGGTCCCATGCCCCGCGAGCGCCCTGTCGTTGCTCAAGCCCCCGCGGCGGGCGCTGGTGTCCGCGACGCTCACCGGGTCTTCTGGATGCGTCGGTAGCACACGGGTCGTCTGGGTGTAAGGTAATGACAAGAAGTGATGAAATAACTGAAGTCATCTTTGTCAACTTACTGGATTTATTTGATGACGAAGATGACTTTAATTATTTAGTCATTTAATTACGTCAACAGCTCATCAGCATTCCCACAATAACTAGAAGTTCAGCCCGGCGCAATTGAGTTTGTTTCAGAGGATAGTTACCAAGGAGACTGCCAGAGTGCGCTTGCGAAAGACGATAATAATACAGTGAATGCGGAGAAGAATGCGTAAGATGTTTATGGAGAACGTATCGTCTAATTAAGTTTTTTTTTTAAATAGATAATGAGGACGTGGAATATACAGTCAATATTTACCTACACAGTAGATTAAATTCAGTTTTCTTTCAGCGAGTCCTCGTCACCGAGCATTCTCACTCCTCCGTAGGGCTGCCCGTTCAAGTGCATCAGGATAGAGTATGACTCCTTCAAATCAGTAGGAGTTAGGAAAAGGTAAGTGGTAATGTCCGTAAGTGTAATCCATTGGTAAGTGGTAATGTTTCACTACATAGATTCACGCATACTATTTTCAATTAAATTTCTTGTAAATTCCGCCTCTAAAATCAATATTTAAAAGCAGATTTACACACGACTTGTTAGAGATGAGTATCCAAAATATTTCATATTTTGGGATATACCGTGAAGCAGCCGAGAATTTTCCAGTAAATACTCGATAGTAAGTTCACTCCAAATTATATTCTTATTAACAAATTAGATTAGCTATTCTTTACTGCATTCATTATGGACTAAAGTTTTCTGGTTCTAAAACCTTCAAGAGCAATATAATAGTCATCATACAAAGCATTCTTTTTATACTCCAACTGCTGGATATTAATTCATGTAGTGAGTCCATACTTTTTACTTCTACGAATAGTGATTTTAGTAAGAGAAGTATCAATTTGGGTCTGCATAATACCACTACTAATGATATACCGCACACTATTAATGTTAATGTCGACGAAGACGTTATAATTCTGTTTTTGTTTGAGCATTTGAACACCTACTCTAATTCTCTGATAATTACTCAAGTTCCACAGAAGCTCAGTCATTATAAAAGATTTATGAAAATGTAAAAAATAATAAAATATAGCTTTGAGACATGAACAAATTTAAAAATAAAGAACCTATTTTTGCCATGATTTTCTCATTAGTAAGATGTGGTACTATAGTAAATAAATTTAGGAACATAATGTTCGTTGTAAGTGAAGTACTCGCAACTGATTCATTGCATGTGTTTATCAAAGTATGTTGTAGAAAATTCACCACAAAACATAATTTAATATCCTAAACAATTGGTGTCCGGAAATCGATTAACGGTCTGTTTTCTATTTGCTTTACCGCAAATTGCATTTTGGGATACCGGATTGCCCGAAATATCAGGTTGCCACCAGCAACGTCTTCACTCATATTTGTCATTTCCTTCCGCGTTAACATAACTATTCCGTAATTCGCCGGTAGGAGCTGCAATTTAACCGGTCGCCCGCCCTTCAAACATCCATCATCGTCTGGGGGTCGCGTAATTAAAAATACATCAACGTCACCGCGGATACACCCGTCTATTCGGAGTAGGGCGCATGCAGCAGCACCGGGCAGTGCTTTACGGAAACTGGGTAGTGAGGGTCGCTCAAGGGGTACAGCATGTACAGGACGTCCCGTGTATTTTTTTATTGGTTATTTAAGGTCGCATCAATATATAGGTCATTAGCGACCCCTATTGGAGTTAACGTTATAGTTACTATGAAGATGAAACGAAATGATGATAAGGGATGAAAGAACGACCATGCCCAAGGCGGGACTCGAACACGCGACCCTTCAGACCGAGATCACTACGACACTACTAACTTAGCGATCTCGGGCCACCAGGTCGACATGCCGTGTATTTTGATAGCTGACTATTGAGATGTGTAACTGAAGTTGTGAAGAAAGTTCCGGAAACTAAATGTTGAAATGAATTAGATAAATGAATTTCTGAGATGGTTTTCATTGCGATCAAGGATGATGTGGTATTCTCTATATTACTACGCTACTCACTTGAACATATAAGGTAACAAAACATGTATATCTATAAAATAAACACGCTTAATTGTTTTATGAGCACATTACAAGAAATTGAACTTACAATTTTTCTTACGCCTCTATTTAGTTGAATTTCACTCAACGATTTCCGTTGTTTTGAAGTCGCAAATCTCGCAGAATTTTACCTTCTCTAGACAATCGATTCACGGAGAAAACATGAAAGACACGAGCAAGAACAACAGGAAGGGAGCGCGGGAACGACCTCGGAGGACGACCCCGGCGACAGCGCAGCCTACCTCCCTAAACGGCCATTAGGCATCCGCGGCTAGCAGATGGCGCCGCGCCCGCGCCCCTAGCGGTGGCCGTCGGTGTCATTAATACTGATACTTCCATGAGGCGCGCGGGTGGTCCTATTGGGTGGCGCGGCGGTCGCGGAGGGCGCTAGTCTCAGCCAGGGTGGCGCCGGCCCTTCAAGGGCGCAGTTGAACATCGTGCGCAGACGTGTAGCCGCGCCATTTAACCTAACTACTTGACAACTGCGAACATCCGCTCGCCATTATGGGATTGGATGTGCTTTGGTTTATTCTTCAGACCTTGAATGTCAGCTTATTACTGCTACAAAAGTTATAATGAGTTTAGCCTTACTTCTAATGTTTGGGCTTGTACTAATTTCTGTTTGAAGTTCCATTCATAACGTACTGTGCGTGGTGAAGCATACAAATGGGCTGTTCAATGGTACTAGAAATCAATGCCACGCCCGTAGCACGTAGGAACGAAAGTAGTGTACGACACGGACTCCATCTATTGAGAGTGAAACAAAAGAACAAATAATCAACTTGTCTCTTGTAGTCGTCCACACATTCAAACTATTGATCCGCGAGTGCTTTTATTTGCCACTAATGTCGTTTTTATCTCTTCGAAAGAAGAGAAAAGTGGTGGGCAAAAAGTCACCTGTCAAGAAAGAAATATAGCGAACAATTTTCGCGGAGGACGCGAATTTTCAAGAACGAGGCATTCCTGCGCCGAGGGAGGGGCGGGCGCGCGGCGAGTGTCCCGTGGCCAGCATTTCGAGCGCGGAGGAAGAGTTGTTCCAAGGCCGTCTGGGAGATCTCGCACCATCCGTCTTGGGCGGCGGCGGCGGCACCTGCGCGCGCCGCGAGCTCCGTCAGGTGGCCGTTGCGGCTACCGGACGGGTTCAGGGCGCGCGCGGGGGGCGCGGCCCCCTCCCAGGGGAGTAGAGAGGGGGAGGGCTGCGGCGGGGACTAATTAGGGGTGCCTGTCCCGGATATCGCGGGCCCCCTGGCCGAGGGTCGCTCCCGAGGTCGATAGCGCCTCCTCCGCCCACGCGCGCGGCGCGCTGCCGCCACCCCCGGCGCCTCTGCCGCCCCCGCCGCCCCGCGCGGCGCGTCGTGCCGCCTCCAAATTGGCCGGCCATTACCCACCGGAACCTCTGCTCTCCGCCCGCGCCCGCCGCGCTGCGCCGCGACTCTGCGAAACCGCTCCGATGACCCTGGCGTGCAAGACCTCGACTGTTCTCGGAGGATTTGCAATGGACTCTCCACTACCTGTTGCGTTCTCTATCTTCCGCCAACACTTTTTGTAGTGCCTTTGTACTAAAATGTACAAACTTTCATATTTTGCAAAATATCCAGAGTCATTTCGCTTGTTCGGCTTTCGAATGTTTCTTGGACTTTCCTGAAGCAATTTTGTTGTTTTTACATAATCAAAGTTCTGCGAGACGGCCTGGTTAGTCGAAGTCACTAAGGCTGAAGAGCCGTAGCTGCGTCGTGCCTACGGGTTCGAATCCCCCGCTCGTGGTATGGATGTTTGTGCGTGTCCGTATACCGTTACCGTTACCCTCAACGATACTTACAGGGGTCGCTATATGACCTTAATAGTTAAAAATTGACCGTAAATAAGTAAATAAAAAAAGTTCCGTAAAATTACTGGCATAAATAATTCGTACACAAACAAATATTATAAAAATAATTTTAATGACATTTAGCAATAACGCAGGGAACGTTGTTTGTTAATGTCATATGAAAGAAGACGGAACTATGGGTAAAGGAAGCTTCTTGCTCTCGTGTCCCAACGTAGCTTCGTTGTTGGTGCGCATCTGACGTAAGAGGCTACCTTAAGCTCGTCTTAGGTAGTGATATTCTAACTGCGCTGAGGCCCGCGGCGAGACGAATTAGCCATTATTTCCTCCGTAAAAAGAAGGGAAAGTGAAGAGAAAGATGACTAAGAGCACAACAGGAGTGCGTCTGTTGCGACTACAGTCGTCAAGAGTATTCTCGACAAGATGCGTGCAGTGATCTCGGAGATACCAGCAAGATGGAAGAGAGACCGCCTTTACGCATTTCGTCGAAAGCATTTTATACTCGTCACTTTAAGGCTTCTTGATAAGCAGACCTCGTTATATAAATATTACAGCAAATAGATCTCTGTTTCCATCTCAATGTCAGGTTCGTATCTAGATGCGAGGATTGCTATTGTAACAGAGAATTTCTCACGTTCCAAGGACGGTCTTGAAACGAATTTCGCACCGGAATCTTCCTAAAACATCCCACCGTATAAAACAAGATCCAAGCACGTGATGTTTCACCTTGAGAGCATTTTCCACCAATGGACTGTGTGATAAAATGTTTTACTGCTCGGAAAGTTTGGAGTGCTCAATTGAATATCTGTGAAATAGTCTCTTCTTCTCGCAGATGCAATTTCCGGCTATTGTGAAGAAGAGATTTTGCATACAAAATTAGAAAGCTATTTTGCATAAGTAGTCAAGAATGGATGCAAGATAACCTCACATGCCATTAAAACAGGAAATATTTTTTAAATTAAATTTGCTAGGAATTATTATTATTATTATTATTATTATTATTATTATTATTATTATTATTATTATTATTATTATTATTATTATTATTAGCCCATAACATCCCGTAAAGGGCAAAGGCCTCCTGCTTTAGCAGGGTTACAGTAGGTTGATATTCAATTTCACTAAAGTTCACTCAATTTCACTAAAATCTATTAATAGCACTGTGAATCATCATCTTCTTTTTGCTGTTCTCTCTTGGGCCAGTCTCGTCCCGGTGGGACCAGCTGCTTTGCATAGCTCGTCTGTCCATCTTCTCCTCTGTCTCCCTTGGTTTCTCCACCCATACCGAGGATCCCAGGTTGTTGTTGTGTATGCCCATCGTTGCTGGTCTTGCCTTATAATATGTCCTCCCCAATGTCATTTGCTTATTTTGGCTTGCCGTACTGCATTGCATATTTTGGCTTGCCAGAAAATATTAAACGAAGTAAAATAATTTTCACGGGATTCATCAGCGGAAGAAAGTAAATAGAGCACTGACTTTTTTCAACATTCTGACCAACCTACAGCAACAGTTCTTAGAAATTAGAATAAAAGTGTGACAGTTATACATTGCTTGTAAGCCTCACAAACAATATTTTTGACATCATGAACATAAGAAACTGGTTTAAATTACTTTTGTATTTTCCCTCCGAAGACTTCAACGTATTCCGTATCAATTTACCGGTTCTTGATCCTAGCAGAAACAAAGTTCAGCTCGCAGCTATTAATTTAGCTTGCAATGCCTCGGGACAGCGTAGAGCGGGAATAAACGTGCGGAATTACCCGGAGAAGCGATTCACCGTCACAGCAAGTGCACAAGAACGAAGTACCCACGTTCGTGCGTCAATGTAGCGTTCACAGAGACCTGTAATAGAGAGCTGATTAATGCTCAACTACCGAATGGAAACGTCATTGCGCCAGAAACAGCGGTTGCAGCGCGGATCGTTCAACGTAAGCGCCTCGCGTAGCGTTGGGTCGCTTCCGACGTTCCTTCGTTCTCTCGAAGCTCGGGCAGGTTTCCGAACGATGTTGTAAAAAGCGTACTCCTCATGTACTCGTCAAGCACTCTCCGTCAATCTGCGACCCAAACTGCCCAAAGAAGTATTCAATCTTACTAGCAAAGCAATTACAAGTATATTAAATATATACATTTGCTTTATATTTGTTAATAATGAAAATTTGATGTATTACTGAAACTTATATTCTTCATTTTCCCGATAGTTTTCGTTAGTGAATTTTTTATCGGTTAAAAATTGATTCGCTGCATCCGTTCATACACTTTTGAATACTAGTATACATTAAATATAACACATAACAGAATTTTTAAGGTATCTACGTTTATTTCAATTAGTAAAGGAATTGGTTACGGTAAGTTCTTGAGTGATTTGACACGAAGAAGGGTCGGTGTAAATATTTAAAAGCTCTATCTGAGAAAACGAAGATAATGATCTTGATTTCTCGCTCTGCACTTTATTTTTTGTATTGATCTGTTGTATGAGTGCGCTACACGTCGCGGTGCACGAGTCAACTCATTTAAAATGCTGCAATTTCACTGAAAAATTAATGTATGATGCCGCTAATGCTGAAAATATTATGATGCGTTGCATTTCATATTAGTTAGAAAGTAAATTTTACAAATCATGATTTCAAACCACTCTACTTTTAATACCAAGTATGGGGACAAACACAATATCCCACAATTGCAAACCCATAATCTTTGGATAGTTATATAAAAGGAGAGCTGTCATTAAATTTCTAATGTAATTAACGGTGACAATGAGAAACACCTCGGTACTTTAACAACTAAGCTCGCTACACTTTGGTGTGTGAGATCAAATACTAGGACGGTTTACTAAAGCAACAAGAATTAACTAGTTCACAGACGCCACTCGTAAAACAGGGCCGTCGTACCTCTTAGTCCAATAATACGACTTTCCTCTCAGAGGTTGCTGAGTTTATGACCAGGCGAACTTGAAAACAAACATTAAAATATTCAATGTAAATGGAGAATAGCGATGTGGAAACAAACCCTTTCATTGTTCTAGCGCTCAACGTTATTTAGTTCCGAGCAGCATCCCGAGACTTCAGCGGCGGAGAGGACGTTTCGAGCGTTTATGCATTCTGAACTACATAACAAATTTCGGATTCAACGCTGCGCAACGAGGAAAAAGTACAAAACTTATCGAGGGGAGGATTTCTTTCACCGCCGGATCACAATAGCGCACTCGCTCTGCGTTATTAATTCTACGTCGGTCGCTGGATGGGTTGCGCCACCGCGCCATTAGGGGCGCTGGCGGCGGCGACGGCGGCGGTCGCTGCGCATTACTGTTTTCTTGCGCGGGATGCGCTTCGCGTGGGCCTGGTCGCCGCCGTCGATGCGCCCCGGCTGATTCATCAAAGCCCCTTTGCCTTTTGCCGACACTCGCAGGTGGCCGCGCCGTGGACGCGGTCACCGTCGGCGTCATTGAACGTTCGGTGTACAACGGCGGTGACCAGAATGTTACAACTTGTTTCTTTAACTCTACGTTTCCGGAGCTCAATATTTTTCAAGTTTTACTGACTCCGTACATTTTGGAACCACCATTTCTTTAAAATAAATACCTATTTTTTTAATATTTTTATTAATATATGATTATTATTATATGGGTTGAGAAAATAGTTATACCTCTTTGGAGATAATAAATGTAATTTTTATTTTAATTAAAAATATAAAATTATTCAATATTTTTAATTTTTAAATGTAGATTTTACTTGAAGATAAGTCTCTTCAGACCCCGAATCCTTTAATGGGTGGCTTTTTAAATATTTTGTTGTAAATTTCAAAAATAGTTGTAGCTACAATAAGGAGCAATATCTTCTGGAAAGCACTACCGGTACATGTGTTCCCGTCATTTAGAAGTATGTAAGATATTCAACATGTAAAAAACAGACCGCTATATGTTATCTAACTGCTGATAAAAGCTAAAGAGACAAATGCATGAACTGCCAGAATTATTTTTTAAAACCATCTATAACATAAAAAAATGTGGTAATGGGTACATATTGTTTCCACTCAGGAAACGTATGGTTGAAAGAAGGACTGAATATTGAGAATAACTTCTTTATTGAATGAAATAATTATTTTTGAGGAAATATGATGTGAATTAAAATATGGTTTAGTTAATGAAAAATCCTCAATTCAGTTTTATGTGAAGAGTTTCATTGCAATTATCAAAATTACTCCCCCAAAACCAATTCAAAAATATTGATGTTCATGTAAAATGTTATAGAAACCAGTCATGAAGTAGTAACAAACATTTTGATACTTAACTAATTTTTTTAATGTAAGGAACATGCGCATCACGTTAATAAAGTTCTGTATTATTTGCTGGAAAATAATTCAATTTCGTGATTTGTGAATTTAGTTCAATAATGGTATTTCTCTGTATCATTTAACTCATTTCCGCAGACCAGCGTTCCTTCCACATTCAGTGGAGTCTCATCCGATATACGCTTCAAAGCTGTCTGCCTTTTGTAGCATCAGTTTATTAATGAAAAACTCTTCAACACGAACTTGTTCAATGTTGTTACTACTTATTGTATCAATAAAACTCTTCGACTCGAGGTTTAGAGAATAGAGGGAATCTCAATTATCTAAATGATTAAAAATTTCATGACAGTTGCTTTGAATAATGTTAAAAATTCTCAAAGAATTTAGTTGGTCAGATTATATGACAGGTACGACTGCTCTATTGAAAGGTAAATTTCCAACATTTTAAAATTTAACTAAAATTAAGTAAAGTTTTGAAATTACAATTCTTCAATAATTTCATTATACATGTCAACAAAATTACTTTTGGCTTTAAGGGTAGATATTACTTATTTATTGCAAGATTTGGTGTAAAAATTAAAATTATTATATTATTGAGTAGATATTTGCTCTTAAAGAAATAGATGTTTAGATTGCTAGTGTTATTTAAGTCTTGAATATTATTAAAATATTTTTATATTGTTTACAATTCACGTATTAACCCTGAGTATAAACTACACCAGTAGCATATTACACTTGATTTATGAAGATAAAGTGTATCTTCCTGAAGGCGGGATAAATTGTTTTTCATGTTTGTGAAAAGATAAGCATAACGCACCAAAGTAAGTAAAAAGTGAAATATGTGCTGGAGTGAGTAAAGTGTTCGCTGACTTAATAAATTCGTTAGATATCAATTCTTATTGAGACAACAATCGTGCAAGGTAGCGAGTAAAATATGATAGTATTTTGCAAATTGTTATAGTCATATATATATATATATATATATATATATATATATATATATATATATATATATATATATATATATATATATATATATTCCTAATTTACAATTAGCCTAAATAGAGCACTGGTTACTAACAAATTTGAGATCATTTTTATTGCGCAAACATGTATTTTTTAGACTTAATATCGCAAGTTCTTTGTATGTAAGTTGTCTAGAATCGTTGTTGCATTGTTGTGTGACCCAGGGCTGAGAGTGAACGAAAGTGTTTTAGTTGTTATCCATGAGATTCGCACCCCCCAGAACGCAAGCATTGCGTATGAACAGTTTTCACTTTTTTCCCAAATTGAGTAAGGAGCATGAGAAGAGTTATTACAGTTTTCGCGACCTTAATAATCCAGTGAAACGATTCCGAAATCACGGAGAGTAAATTTTAAGAAACACCTTGCTAACCCAATTCTGCGTCTGCATCACTGCGAGATACACACGGCACGCAACACTATGTAAACCCGAGGGAATCGGACACGTGGGAAAGAGACCAGCACAATTCAAAGCCAGCGTTCCCTTTCATTATCTTGTAAGGCAGACAGGGGGTTCCCGAGCACGCCAACTAGCACGCATGCTTTGTCGGGAGACGAGACTTCTCTCCTACTCGCGCCTTCGCCCTCGGCGTCGCCCATGCCCATGCTCTTGCCCACGCCCTCGCCCTTGCCAACTCCGTCACCTTCGCCCTCGCCCACGCTCGTGCCTATGCTTCACCCACGCCTTCGCCCTCGTCTTCGCCCTCGTCCTCGCCATCACCCTCGCCCTCTCCTTTGCCCCGCCCACCCCTTGGCTCACGCCCCTGCTTACGCTCACACCTAACCTCCCTGGCCATGCCGCACCACCCGCGGTGGTTTACAAGAATATGGATGCCGGTATTGCCGGTGTTGATTCCTCGTCTTCATCGTCTCCGCCTCTCATCGCCCATTGGCCTGATCTCCAAGGACTAACATTCATAAGCAGTCTTGCCACTAATGATGGCCAAACACTCGTCATAAATCACAAATCAAAAACGTATTATGAAATTTTCTTTTGAAGGAAACCACGGATTGGCTAGGAAAATTAATGTTTTCTAATAAAATAAGAATTTGCATCAATAATTTGAATGCTTGTTGAATCGTTCAAATGCTTTTTAACTACATCTTACTCATTCAACTCCACAAATCGAACCAGAAATTATATTTTATCATCTTCAACTTGTGAACAATTGGATTTCATATTATTGTTCTATGAATAACTGAAGTTCTCGGGAATTGAACTACACAATAAGAACAGATTGAAATTAAGTATAAGTGTGTTTTTAAAGGTGTAAAGTTGAGTCGTAGTCGTCAATATTTTTCATGGTGTGCAAATTCTGGTGTCGGCAATTTTTTAAGAAATGATAGAAATGCAATAGTATATTAATAATGGCGTATTACACACTTGCCATTTGTGATGATATTCTATTATCCTGGATTTAACGGTCCGGTTGTACGAAAGGTGAAACGCTAATTTATTTATGTCCTTAGAACTTGTGATTTTTATTTGTACGTTTGTTTGATTTTCATTTGTGACCATTTGTGTGTACCAAATTTCGTTTCACAGGGGTTAGAGTGGAACGAATATTTTTTGGGGAGGGGGAAGGAATAATTTATTTACCAGTAAACACATAATGTTAATTAGTTTCTTGAATACTGACGGCTATTAAATTTTTAAAATTACGGAGTAGTAAGGATAAAAATATTTCGTACGTAATAATTTGATTATCACTCTTATTTCACACCAAATACCAGATAATATGAAATCAATTTATTTTTAAAGAATAAGGAATATATTTGTCACAAACTACGCTTTGTGGAGATGTTAAAACAAATGAAGGTGGAAAGATGAAAAAAACAAAAAAGATGAAACAAATGTCAGTTCGATAGCGTTTTGACTCAGAAATTGTACTCCTAATATTATGTCAAGGACCTATGTTTTAAACTAATCGTGAAAGGAGATTTTTTATGTGTAAATTTCCTAATATTAGATTTCATGGATCATTAATGTAATGATTATCAAACTATACAAGTATTATCACAATTCATATTGATATATCAGTTAGAAGATTCCATAGGTACATTTTCAAATATTTATTATATCTTACATAAACATAAATATTAATATACGTTCAAGAAGCAACGTAGAAGGTATTATACAATTCGATATGATTTAGTAAGTAATAAATGCAGGAGAGCTTGTAAAGAAGGTAATTGTGTGAAAACGACTCATAAATTTCGCTCAGAAGCAATTGTTCTTCTCGTCCTAGCAAGTCTGAAGAAGCTTCTACCCATTTTAACTCGACTATCTGCTCATATTTAGGAGCAAATACTTAAACAAATATTATCACTCGAGATTAAATGCTAATTGTTTAGAACTCTTCGACTAAACACTTCACTTTCAATTCAGGGTTCGTAGTTTATCAACTACCCTTCAATATTAGTGAATTGAACTAGTAAAATGCATTGAAATTAATCCAAGCAAATATCTTTGTTTAAAGAAAACATAGAGAAATTCTTAGTTACATGGTTTCTAAAGTGTCAGAATGAAATTAAATATTCAACACACTGTTTTTAAATATAAGACACACCAATTTACGTAAAATAGTAATTACATTGCTTTGATTTAATTCTATATGGATATGTCGTGATATTGTAAATGTTCTTGTCGGGAGATAACTCAGCGTTTGCGGATTAAACTAATTGATACAGAGTAAGTAAACTAAACTTCTTCCATGTTGTGAAGTAGCAGAACGTCGATCAAATCCTATCATCAGTTTATTTTTCTTTTAATCATTTACAATTTTATTTGAGCTAGGTGACTATGAAAATACTGGAATAAAAGCAGAATGAGCTAATTGAAACAATTCTTAGGCTGAAAGAATCAGTATCGTATATCACTAAGTTTCCACAAGCAGGAGTTGATGGATCCATACATTCAGAAAATACGAGGAAATAAATTGAATGAAATAATAATGCAATAACAACGCGACATTAAACAGGATGAAACGATTCCTCCTAAATTAATTCAATAGTAATGCTTAAGTTCATATTAGATTTTTTCGTAATGAATATTACAATCTTCAAACGATGAGCCGTTTTGCAGAACATTCACAAGGATTAATGATATTACATTTTGAACTTGGTGCATACTTAATGAGATACTATATTGGAGAAATCCTGGGAATCACAGACTCCTATTTAGGAGTTTCCATTTTATTTTCATGTACTCCACAAGGTAATTATTTTTTCTATTATTCGAAAGTTCATATACCTCCGTGTATCATTTCAATCATTATTTTAGCGATAATTTTGTAATGTTTGTAAATAATCTTAGAATTTTCAGACCTTCCGCGGAATGCGAGTAAAAGAATGCACCCCAAGAAAGGCTGCGGTGTCCAGGACTCATACGAGTCCGCACGACAGCCGCCGCTTATGCCGGCCCCCTGCTGAGCTCGCCACTCGGTGGCCTTATCATCGCAGCGAGTTCAGTGCCGTCTGCGCACTATCAGGCGGCCTTGGCTTCGGCCCGCGGCCAGCGATTGCACGTCTTGCGCGTCGTGCGCGACTTTTTACGGGACGCACACGCGTCTGCAGCACGCTAATGAGTCTTCTTAAGCGTGTAATTCCTTTTTTTTTTTTTTTGCCGAAATGCATTTTATAATTACGGAGAGTTTATCTTGGATTCATCTAGCTTTATTCGCCTCCATATAAATATTTTATACTGATTAATTTTCAAAATAGAAAACAAAATTGATACAATTAGTTAATGGATTGAAACGCCACAAAATGGTTTCACTACTCGAAAATAATATTTGTAGTGAGGAAATGTAATCTGTATAGTCGTATGTCATTCTTCTCTCTCATTTAAAGTAAAGTTGTAAGTTGTTATTATACATGTTTGTGGTTTCCAGATTAATACGCTATTCATACAATTATTTTTAGAATTGTCAAAAATCGCGTTTGCAACATTAAACAATAAACCTTCAGAACGTTCCTTTTGTTGATTGGCAGCCAATTTACTGTGAGACATACTTTGCAAATTTACTTTTCTGCTTAGATGTAATACAAAACAGCCCGTAGAGTATTTATAAGAGCACAGGCATTATGACTTAAAACCGAAGGAATATTAAATCAAGCAGAGTTATTCGTGGGAACTAAAATCAAACTACCGATTATTTGTTATGTTTACTGATTGCAGTCTCGCAACTCGAAAGGCGGAAATGTGCACTCATGTAACAAGAGCGAAACGCGTCGCAAGCGAAGTCCGCCGAAGCGCCCGGGACGCTAATGGGCGGCGGAGCCAAGGTCTTTAGTTAGGCGGCGCCGCCCATTCAGCCGTCAACGCGGCCGGCGACGCGGGTCGGCGCGCGGGGCGTCGCGGCGCGGCGCGGCGCGGCTCGGCGCTTCGCGGGCCGCGAATCTGCGGCGCGAGCGCACACTCGCCGCACCCGGTGTTTACCGCATTCCCCATTCACGGGCCGAGGCGGGATGCGCGTCGACGGTTAGCCTTCTATGCGGGCGTTTAAATCTCCCGAACACCACCTGTTGCGCGGCCGAGTCGGCGCCCTCGCCCGCCCTCGCCGGCCCGCCCACCCCACCGTCTTCCGTCGACCCTGTCGCCTGCCGTTTGAGCCGCGGTGTCCGAGGCGTTTCCGTGACTGCTGGAGAAAAATATAGTTCAACCTACTTTTCAGTTTTTTCTCTTATCGGTAAATGGCGATTATTGCCAATCGCTTGTCTTGTATGTTTGGAAAGAACATGCTGAAATAAGTGTTTGAAAGTGAAGTGTGTAGTACTTTATGTTTTAACTGTTTGTTTATCCGAAAGACAATATGTAGTACATTGAATATTTGTACTCTTTTTTTATTTGAATTATTGATATGCTTTCTATCCTTCATTACATATTTTATATTTCGAACTCCTCTATGTGAGTAACAAGACCGATGTGATAAATTTGAACCAATAAAAATAACATTAGCAACAAGAAATTGTAATGAAAATATTGTTACTGCCACTAACAATATGCTTTAAGAACTATTCTTATTGAACTTCACTGGAACGAAATAACATGCGAGAAGAGTTTGTAATTTTACCGCATCACTATAACAAGACATCTGATTACCGGTCGCTTCACATCTCCCGCGCTCTCGGGACTTAGCCCCAGGCGTCGACGGCGGCTACTCAGCACTGCGGGCGCCCGATCGTCATCCTCTTAGTTTTATTTTCGACCACGCTCGTCGCGCTGTCGTTTGGACGATCTCGTGTTTCTGATTAGCGAACGTCAAACTTTTTTAACGAACCATTAAGCAATATTTTCAGGGCGGTCAGTTCAATAAACAGATTAGAGGGGATTTCAGGGCGGCGACGGAGTTCCCTGAACGAAGAGGGGCACCTCATAATTACGCGATGCGTGGTCAAAGGATTTCTCGAACGCGGCAATAACATCGTTAATAAGCCGTGTTACTAGCTCATGTGTTGACCGCGTTAAAAAAGTATTGGGCGACCGCCTATTATTGTCCGTGATTTGGCAGTAAACGAGATCAGGCAGCCGGACACTTAAGGTTAGTTGCTCGGCGTGTGCACGGTATTACGGGTGAGAGATGGGCTCCCGGAGAGGCGACCGCGTGCGATGAATAAATCACTCGGATGCTCTTTTCAAGAATCGTGAGTCGTGTAGAGCCCATCCGTCGGTCTCGACATCACAAGTACGAGGTATATCGTTGCCACACTCCACTTGGAAAGCCGCGGAATGCATGTAGTCTTGACTTATAAGTGAGCGCGTGGGGAGGTGAGTGATATGATTTGTTGCGTCCGGGACTTAGCTAATTGGGGATGAAGATTTATTGACGGGCGACCGCTTTAAAGGAAGACCGACACAATAATATGCTTCACGTGGGAGTTTGAAATTCGAGTGAGTGGCTTGTATCTATATTGCTATTCTCTGTTTACTACACAAGCGCTGAGTCAAATAAATACGTCGTTACATTAATCACAATATATTACCATATAAATTCTGAATACTTCCTAATTCACTGTCGCATAAAATTTTCTAAAACACTTTTTTTCATTCTCATGCACATGCACGCTTACCTTCGAAATCACATATCCCACCAATGATGATGCACAAATTGTAAAATGATAGAAGCACTCACCTTCAAAAGAACAGAACTTGCGATAGAACTTTCACAATAGGTTTATAAACAAACACTGTCAATCGAACATAAAAGTCCACAGTTTGAAACAAACGAACTATTTAGTCACTGAATCCGTGTTCATTCACACGCTCGCGTCGCGTCGCGACGGTGCACACGCTCACTGGTGCGGGGGCGGAGGCACCGCTCGGCCAGCGGCGTCGTCGATCCGCTCGCGCAGGGGCCGGCGGAACGTCGCAGTCGACCGGTGGACCGATGAAGAGTAGCTACTCAGCACCTGGGCCGGCCACGGTAGACTTGCGGCGTGCTGCGCCGCCGGAGTCGCCGCCGCGGTCCCGCGATCACGAGCAGGCGCCGCCGCTGTGGCGACACTCTCGAGGCGGGAGGAGCGGTGGTCGCGCGGTGGGTGCCGTCCGCCGGGCAGCTCGCGGTCGCGCGCGCGCGGGCACGGGCGGGCGGTGGGAGGGGGCGGGCGCCGGGAGCTCTCGTCCGTTCCTCCGTCCGTCCGACCGTCCGTCCGGCGTCCGGGAGCGAGTGGGCGACGCAGCGGCAGCGGGCCGGTGGCGCTCGGCGGCGAGCTGGCGAGCGAGTGGAGCGGTCCGCGGCAGCGTGTCTCGCTTCACGGCCCGTAGCCCTTCCTCGCCTCGCCTCGCCTCACCTGCCGCCGAGCGCCGCCGCCTCCACCGCCTCCGCCGCGCGCGCGCGCGCCCACCACCCCCGCCGCGCGGCCGCCGCCGCCGCCACCGCCGCCGCGCCGCACCGCGAGTCGCGGCCCGCCGCCGCCGCCGTCGGGCCCCCTCCTCCGACGCGCGGCCGCCGCCGAGGCCTCCCATTGGCCCGGGCGCGCTCGCGGGGAGGGCCTCCACATGCTCTCCGACCATCGGCTACCGCCTTACGTTCCACTTCCTCCCTCTTCTTTTCGAGTAAAAAGGCCTTTTTTCGGCACCGAACACGAAAAGGAAGAGGAGGGAGAGAGACAAGTGGCGATGAGGCTGGCTCCGAGTTCGACGCGGGCCCACGCTTCGGAGCTCGAAGCCTCTGCCGGAGATGCCCAGCCCATTGCCACAAATCTCTACAGTAATTCTTGCTGTTCGTTGGGGAAGAGTAGTATTTTGTTCTGCAGTGCGTTGGAACAATATTGTGCATTGACAACACATTACAAGTGATGAAGTGTTGCTAGTGAGAGTAGTGCTGGTGGTAAATTTGGCTTTGAGGATCCTGCAAATAAATTGATGAATGTGGTGACTCAACTTCTTTTGAAATAAATGACGAACAATTACGGGTTCACCAGGCTTTCTATCGTTTGAAATATATTGTTCGTCTTTAGTGACAAATAATGTACTTTTGGGAATGTTTGGAAGTCGATACTCTACTGAAACGGTGGCATATTTCGAAGTGTTTTTGGTATTCTTCTGTATGTGCTCTGAACTTTTCGTTGTGACATTTTAACAAGTTCATACGAATTATAATAAAGTACAAAAATAATGTTACAAGAAATATTGCATTTATAGATGACATTAAAAAGACATTCAATAGCGCACAAAAGTACAGACATTTCAGTTACGTTAATTTAATGTTTTAAAGGTTTTTAACAAATTAGCATTTCAAATTCAATTTGTAGTATACTTACTGCGATTTACGAAGACAAATTAGCAAGTACCGTTTGTAGTAAGTACAGTACAACTTCAGGTTTATTTACATTTTTCAGGGAATAAGGGTTGGTGACTACAACGCGCGATCTAAAAGCGAACTTCATCCCTCTTTCATTAAATATGCAGATTCTGCTAGGCGTTTAACAAACAAAGAAAGTAAATTGTAAATATATTTTTTCGCGAATGAAAAAGAATTTCATTGCAATATACTTATACTTATCTCACTGCAAATAAAATTTGTTCGTTAATGTAAATGCACCTCAAGAATTTATTTGGGCATTGACCAGCTGGGAGCCTTGACCCTGGCAGTGGCGTCCTCCGTTCGCACTTCCGGTGGTAGAGCGGCAGGTGCAGCACTCAGCTGGGGGCCGCCTGTCGCCGCCACCGCCGTTGCTACCACCCCCGCGGCGCGATCCACCGGACTCCCATAAGAAATTTTAGCCGTTACGCTGATATGTATTTGGCAGAATATCGAGCTCATTTCAAGGAACTTTTAACTAAGCCGAATATTAAATGACCGTTGTTAGATTTCTGTTGATAACATCCGCCAACAGGGAGAACATTGTAAGTGTAATAAAATCGTCACTTTCAATTTTTTGCGTAAAATTAAGAGTATTGTCAGTGCTGCTACGATGTCAAAACGAGTTTGAAATGTTAGTTGCAGAATTAATTGACTTATTTGCAATACTTCATACTTTTCCTAATTCGTAGAAACTATGAAATGTTCATGACAAAAATAATATTTATCTTCTGTCTCCAGTCATTTTTTATTTGCGGACCCATTACAACTGGAACAATTCTTTCTTTAAAAATTTATTTCTATGTGTTCGACATGTTTGTCTATCAGGGATTTGGATATTGCAAATAAATAACAGGGGATTTGATTCTCACAGGAACCTGAAGTAGGAATTATTAAGATTTAAATTTTGAAAGGAGATTAATGAAAAAAGGAGGTTTTTAAAAGGAGGTTATTAGATTTGAAAGCAAGTTCTTAAAAACGAAGTTTGTAAATAAAATGTAGAGTAGAAGGATAATATATTGTAAATGTAGAATAAGGCAAATGGAATATATCTTTAGGAAATTTTGATAGTATGCGTCGTGAACAATTAATCATTTCTGTTTTTATAAGACATTTTTGTTTATCTGTAAACTTTCTGTGTTTTTGTGTATGATAGACTTTTCTAATTCGGATATTTCAAAATAAGAGAAGTTAAACTAATCTTTAAATGATCCAAATAATTCAAATATCTCTCACTTTTCTGAGCTGAGGTTTTAGTCAGCAAAGCTTAGCGTTAGCACATATTTCTACTATTCCGTAAAATGTTCAGCAACGTCTTCTTTTGAAATTAGAAGTTGTATTTTGTATGTTTAAGTGGGTTTATATTTAGAATTAAACAGTTTCAAGTGGAATTAATTCAAATGATGTAGACAATTCATAAATATAGCCAGGTCTTTTAGATACTTGGAATTCTCCCTGGATACTTCTTTTAAGTTTGAATCTCTTACTTTATTGCTGATTTTGAACAAGAATATCATTCAACGCTCTGAAGTGAACGAATAGTCATTAGCTGAAGAAGAGCTTTCAAATAAACGAAAGTAAATATTCTATAATTTTATTTTCTGAAATATAATACGGTTTAAGGGAACAACAATAGCATATTAGTGAAAAGTACAGAATACGTTTCCATTTTTGACAATATTAAATAGTTCACGTCCTTCACCAGTGATCCTAATATTTTAGTACGTTGTTTGACGGAATGTTGTTGCAACCCTCGAAAAGCGAATCATTAAATCAAGAGTGCAGTTCATTTCATAAACACTTTTCCGTTTACATGGTTAGTAACTTCTCTCAGGAAGAAGGGGTGAACGTGGAAGGTTCCCTCGTCCTAGCGGATGTTTCGCACGCCGAGTAAGCGCGAAATCGTGTAGTGGTATAGTGACGTCGCGCGGCTGTCTGAGCAACGAGTTGAGGCGTCGGGGCGAGGGCGTTTGTTTCCGCCGCCTGAAGTGGGTCCCCCAAGCGGCGGCGTCGAGTCAACGGTGGGCCGCCCGGCAGGGGGCGCTCCTGGCGGCCGGAAGACGCTCTGAGCTGACGCGGCTACCATAACTCCGTCGCGTGCATTCCAAGTGTACGTCTTGAGACTTGGGGCACGAGTATAAGATTGGTGAGATTGTTGTCCAAATTGTCAGGTGATGACGCATTTTACATTCTGTCTATTCAATGTTATTACATGATTTGTGAGATTGTTGTTCAAATTGTTTGGTGATAAATTATTTTACATTTTGTCTATTGAAAGTTATTACATGATTGGTGAGGTTGTTATGCACATTATTAGGTGATGGTATATTTTACATTTTTCCAATTGAAATATACACCAATGGATTTTGTGTGTATTTGAAACGGAAATGGTTTATATTTATTTGAAAGCATTTTAGGCTCTTTGAGAGCTCAAAAAACTGAATGTATTACAGGTACTTCGAAAAGATTTTGCAGATCGACTAGCTATATTTCGGAGCAAGATTTAAGTACGTTTTCCATATCATTAGTAAGAACTCAATTATGAGAACTCGTTGCTCAGTCTAAATAAACCACACAATTTTTCTTCGATATTGGGCTAAAACATTAATTTTTTGCCAGAAACTTGTCGCTAGTCATCAGATGTTTAGGGAAATGCCTATTTTATTCTAGCGAATGTATTTAAAGGCTGATAATGTATGTGCACGAATCATGACAATTGAATATGAGGAAGTTTTATAATGTTTATTTTTGCTTCTTTTTTTAGCACAAATGTCTTTTTTGCATCAATACCTTTTTAGTACTTTTTGCATTTTATTTATTATTTTTATAAACAATGCTAAGAGACCATTCATTGCGAAATTTTCAATTCGCGCCTGTATTTTAAAATACGAGAGAATTCCTAAAAGTATAGCAACAGATTTTCTTCATTTCCCTATTTCAAAAATACCAGCCATGTTCTCAGGAGATGTTCGATTGACAATACACCGAGGGCACGAAAATTTTATTGGGAAATGAATGTAAATTCCCAGAAGGTTTCAATGTTGTTAATGTTTGATTTCTAAAATTATGTGACTGTCACATCAGTAGATATTGAGAGATACTTCTCCGCGTTTAAACTGATTTTGTCTCCCAATAGTCGCAAATTTGAAATTGCGATCCTTGAAAAGTTAGTGGTAATATGCAAATATTACTGGTAAATGCAAACTATTAAGAATAAAATGTATAAGAGTTGTAAATATGTAAATCTAGTTTTATATTAAAATATAAGTACTTGTTTTGTGGATTTGAAGTTTACAAACTAATATAGACAAAAATTACAAAAACTTTTTCATTTTATTGGGTATGTAACTTATGATAGTGCCTTTTTCCTCTTTATTATTGATATTTTCAGTCCTTTTTTAGGCGCATAAAATATAATTTCTTAGTGCCTACACATCCGATGTCTACTTATCACTAATATTGAATTGAAATGTGATTCTAGATTTTCTCATGTATTACATGCTATACTTTGTATCGAATTTTAAATCATAATAAAATATATACTGACTATTTAATGCTCCTCTTAATAATAATAATAATAATAATAATAATAATAATAATAATAATAATAATAATAATAATAATAATAATAATAATAATGTGACAACGACGGTGATTGGGGTCGCATTACACTTCGTATTTTTCATATTGTTTCCCCTTTTAAGGACAACTGCTGTATTCAATAATTTGTCAGCCTTTTTATTGTGATCCTTTCTTAAGTTAATCAGATTCTAATTTTTCTTGTGATCAACTAAACTATTTCAACCTCTTCTTGGAAATCATCTTGTGAATGATCTTTCCACTTTCTTTCAACTTTATCCAAGAATAAAAGGCAGATATATGTGACATCCAGGTATTTGACATTTTCAAATAGTATTGAAAGTTACGATCTTTCAACGAGATGAAATTCTTTGTATCTTTCCGAGTAATACTGTCTCATTAATTTCAACAGTAGTTCCCATAGAAAGTTCTGAGCAAGATAAAATCTGTGTGCTTCTATGTGCCCTGACTAATAGGTACATGGCGGCACAAGCGTCAGTGGATTTACATTGCTCAGTGGCGGGTTCGAAACCATTGCCCGGAAAATCTGAAGATTCGGTACATTATTAGGTGTAATGATAACAGTTATGAATAATGCAATTAATCCTTTCCGATCAAGTGGCGACAATTATGTACACGAATTTATAGTCGTCGAAGCTGGAGATCCAAAGTCAATTTAACGATGCAGATGTCTCTTATAATGTCAATATTTTATTTTTAAGAGATATTTTCAGTTAAAAAGTGCTTTCGTTTTTGGAACTGTCGAGTATTATAGTCGCATTTTGTCCGGTAACAGCAATACAGTGACTGAATTACAATTACCTTCTCTATTTTGTTATCTTGCTGTCACATGATGTTATGTGTAGATTGTAGGAAAACACTTCAAATATACACGTATGTAGAAGTACATAAGCAAGTAAAGTTCAGTAGAATTGTGAATCGTGCAGGAAGTTGGTGTAGACAAATTGAGCTAACAGGTCTCAACATTCTTCGACCTTCGATGGAGGTTACTCATCCAACCTCCAGTAACCTCCGTCGTCACTCACGGTTAGACTCCTTCCGGTCCACCCATCGAGACAAATGAGGTGTCAATCGACGCACCTACGAGTACATTGGTGAATCGCTCTTGTCCTGGCATTTTCACGAACTATTATGAATTTATTCATCATATTGCTGATATCTAAACTTATTTTTGTAATAAATCAAAATTTAAACATTTTTAAAAAAAATTAATTCCTTTTCAACATGTAATTTTTTCTATTCCAGAAAATAGACAAGCCGGGCAACTTAAATGTGTACAAAATTTCGTTTTGTCACGACCTCGAAAAGCACAAATAAAACTTTAATATGAGAATATCTACCCGAGGCGCTACGCTAAGCTAGGGAATAGGTAACCGGCTTTTGTAGGTTTCATGTAATGCCAAAAATCTCGTTTCATATCATATTTTGATTTTTTGAATGATTGAATGATTTAACTCTATCGCTCACACAAAAAAGTACGATAAAAATTTTCCACATAGGAAAAGATAGTTCCAAAATTTTGGAACTTCTTTTGAATAAAGAACTATTAGATTTAGATCTATCTTCCAGTGATCACGACTCCTCTGCTGCTGAATTTTTTGATATCACTCGTCAGTTGGAGCTGAAGAAATAAAGAAAAGTGATGAACATCTAACATTTCAAGTAGAATTGCGTAATGAAACTAGGTAAATAGTGGAATGCAGGCATCTCTGATCAATCACGTGATGTAAAATATAGATTGAGTGAAAAAAAGAATTCGATGAGAAACAAATTTTGTGAAAAAAAAATCAACCGATTTCCAATCCTTTTAGTCAATGAGAATCGCATGAAGAAGGGGCTGTTGGAATTTTAGGTCCTATTGTTTACTTAAAGTACATTCCCAATTACTTGACCCGTGACAATCAGAAAAAATATTTACGCTTTGCAAAAGGTACAACTTTTGAACAAACAACTAAAGAAGTTGTAATTACAAACAAAGAACAAAGAAGTTCCTAACGTTTGAACGGGAACGATGAAATTTCCTGCAACTAGGATGTTATAGGATGCTAATGTTAAATTTTACAATTGTGATGTTATAATGTTAGAAAGTTACAGAATGCAAATGTTTCTTGAAAAATATGTCGATAGGTAATTTAAATAATTCATGACGTTGTGATTGCTAACAATATTGTTTAATTCAAGAGCAGCTTTCGATGGCTTAAGCATCATTAGTTTCCTGATACAAGAAATATAAACAAAACAGTAGAGTTACTAAAAGTACATGGTTATATTTTAGTAATCTGTTAATTTCAATGTTTTGTTTACATTATATATCAGGAAACTGATGATGGCTAAGCCATCAAAAGCTACTCTTGAATTAAACAATATTGTTGGCAATGACAACGTCTTCAATTATTTCAATGATTTAACTGCCAACGACAATTCATCACTAAACCAATAAGTCGACAGGTTGTTTTCTCAACTTCTAACTAATCTTCATTTCGAAGACAACTTACAAATATTCAAATATACAGATTGGTTTGTGAAAGTTAGAAACCATTTACGATGCCATACTCAAAAGATGGTTAGGACTGAATGTAGCATAATACTTAGCAATTGTCGAGTCAATGATTTCTTTTAAGGTCTGACTAAATATCAAGCAATGCTTTAAAGGGAAACCAACTCCTTGGGGAATCAAGACATTGAAGCTTTGTGCAAAAGAGGGCGGGCGTATGATGTCATATTTTATCATGGATCTTCTAAAGCAAGGGGTGTTAACGTTCAAGGACACATTCAAAACTTTAGATATTGTTGCGGGCCGCACTTGAATGCTAGGCCAACGTTTGATAATATTCTGCAAATGGAAAATAGGTACTAGAATGAAATAATACACACAGTTTAATTAAAACAAAGATTTCACTATTTTAATTAACCAACAGTTGCATAAAAGTGTGAAATTAAAAATAAACTAAACCTATTATGCCCAGAACATCATAATTTTTAAGAACACTATGTCGACTGATTTGAATTAGTATTTCACAAATGGAAAAATAAAAGAAGAATAGAGACAATATGAAACTAATAATGTAGTTAAAATATCTTTACAAAAATCAATTTAGTGAGAGTACTGTGCTCAGTCAGTTGCATCTGCCAATTAACAAATGTCCACCTCTAGTTCTGTTGTTCCTAATCTCAAAAGAAGCAGGAAGAAAATCTACAAGTCGACTTCTGTACTGAATTTTAATACATTTCACGAAAGAAAAAAATATTTTCGTGTGCTCTCAAAGTTTTAAGTCAGTTTTAATTGAAATTATCTCACGTTTGGGTATTTTACTTTTAATGAAAGTTTCGAAAAAGTGATACATTTTCTTATTTGGTCTATAGAAACAAATTGTCTAGAAAATCCTACAGCTCAAGTTGTAGGCGACGTTCTTGTTCCCCGAAACTACTCTTGCTTACTCTTAGCTACTTATTCGTTATCAATTTCCTTTGCTCATTTTTGCTTTGTTAAAATAAATATATTTTTAAATAAACTGTAAATATTTTTATATTTTTCTTGAGAAAAAAACATTATTTTTCGAAAAAGGGTATGTTGAGCAGCAGAAAATATTGATCCGTCACTTGGAAACACTCTTTTCTAATGATTTGCTTAGCAATTTGTTGCAAATATGTGGCCAAGATCATTAAAACTATTCCAGGCTCTGAAGCAGGTCACAGCATCTGCTGATAGTTACAATATGAAAATTCGGTAGACCACCATTAATTGTAGAAAGATGCGACGGATTTAGAAGAGATATCCAGTAATGATGGATTAGCGAAGTGAGTGGACAACAGATCTTTTGTTTTGGGTTCAAATTTCGTAGGAAAAGGAATTGAAGATCAGATGAACCGTTGGAACAAATAGATAATATACGTGTCACAGAGAAAAAGGACAAATGTTGTAAAGCTTTACAATCATTCAACAGAGACCTATTAAAACAGCTAGTAATATACCGGAAATAATCCATAAAATCTTTTATTTTTTTAGAATGTGAACATTTCGTTTATTTCATGTTCTCAATTTGCGGTTGTGAAGAATTTGCTGAAGTACAGGGAAGACGCAGGTAAAATAAACACACCCAAAATAAAATTGCAAATATTCTTCCATTTTGAATGAGAATAGCAGATAGTCTTATCTTATGTGGTAGAAAATGACGCTAAAGGGGCAAACTAACATCGTCTGTACCTTCAGCACCAACAAGACGCAAGAAATTGCAAGAAAACACGCCAGCTGAAGAATTAGGTTTGATTATGTAGGGCATTTCTCCTTTCTCAGCAATGGCCACTTCCCAACAGATGCAAATTCCCAGTTTGAAAAGGAAGATAAAGAATAATGTGCGAAAAACAATACATTAATTTCTGGTTTACTTATTTATCGTCAAAAAATTGAAAACTGTGTGACATTCTATGGATATATATATATATATATATATATATATATATATATATATATATATATATACACACACACATATACATACACATTTTCTTGAAATTTGAGGCTGCAAACTTTATATTTGATTAACAAATAATATAATTTTTATAAGCTTTCATGAAAAATTTTTTCTATAATTCTGATAATTGCCTTAATAAAAAGTAATTACAAACGTCTATTTTCAGTTGCATCCATGCATATAACTCTTTTAATGATGAAGTCAACAGCACAGCAAAGGCCTAATGAACACGATTGTGTGCATCTTTTTCTTCGAAAAAAAGAATGTCCAAAAATAAAAAATTAAAATATTGGCATAGATATGTTGAACGAGTCGCAAGTTGATCACAAGCACTGAAATTTTATAATAAAAACTGTCGGGTCTGAAAGGGTTAATGGAATTCTAATTCTGATGATTGTGTTGTGAAGAAGTGGAAGCAATTCTGATTCACTTCAGTGTGTTGATGAAGACTATATTTATCATTCCTGTACGATTTTTATTTAGGTATAACACTTAATAGTACCTAAAATAAAATTCAGAAGTATGATACAATCTTTCTGATTGTTTATTACGAAAAACTGAAGTTTCAAAATGACATTGTAAAACATTTATAACAATTATGTTTATTCTCTTTACAACATAGTAAAAGGTAGTATAAATAATGGCATTAAATAACGTTATAAATTAAATGTTTCAATCTGAAATTCCTTAAGTAAAATTTGAATGATGTATAAAAAGTGATATATCATTTTAGCCACTATCAAATGTCAATGAGAGTAAGCGATGAAAATGATGGAGAGTTGTGACTTGCATCATATATATTGGGTACATTTACGTTTCATTTTGCATTAGGGTTACTTTCAGAGTAAAGAAAATTAAAACATTCCACTCATTCGTAGGACTTATCAACTTAAGAGGGAAATCGCTATTAGCTTGCCTAGTGTAGTTCGTATGATTTTTACGAGCTAGTGCTGTCCTGATGGATGTCCTGGCGCAGGAAGACGGCCAAACGGATTGACGGACATACTCTGACGGACAAATAAAGTCTCAGGCGACCAAAGAAACAAAGATTTGAAAACAAAGCAGACTTTTTAAGAAAGCCACAACACGCTCGTTTCCATCGCTCTCTCAAAATTCAATTTTTGCATGCCTCACTTTCTCTTCACTACGTCTGTAAAGAAATGAGACGGATACTCTCAACAGCTCTAAAAACCTAAGATAGAAGAACTTATCTTCAATATGTTGACAAATCTAAGGTTTTGGCATATGCTATAAAATAAGAATAATGTAAACCCTTTATTCTAGAGTAGCTTTACTTCTCATTCTTCGATATTTCAGTCACTTAAGGAACTTCTTTTACAGTGCTATGAAGCGAGATAATTTGGTTTCACGTCAGTTTTGTTTACGAATATGTAAGAACATTTAAAATAGATTTTAATTTATAAATATGGTTACTTTGAATGACTTTAAATTCATTTCTTATTAGTTAATGAGAGCACAAAGTTATAAGAATTGTAGAGACTAGTACTATTGTATACAAATAAACGGTTTATTTTCATTGAATGTGGCATACAAAAAGTCACTTACTTGCTGTGCAGCCAATAAGTCATTAAAATAAATTTCATTATAATGAAATACAAAATGTTTAAACTGTAGAAGCTAGTAGAAGGTGGAAAGATAATTTCGTTTTACCCATAACCAAATTAGTATTGTACATTGTTCTTCATGATGCTTTTGTAATATTTTGAATATTAACAATTATCAGCCCCGCCTGTGTTTCTTGTATAGTCAAACCTTGATGAAATTAAGAGATTCTAAGAATTGTCAAATATATTAAGGAAATAACCGAGTTATTATAATTCACTCTAAATGAATTAACCTGGGATGCTTTGAAAAATGCAGGAAGACGTTTGTTTTCTAACAAGTGAACATTTATAACACAGGCTTAAGCTCTTATAGCAGGCATTTACTATGGAGTGCTATCCTGATTCAAAACGCCAAATGGCAGGAAATAATACATCAAGTTGTTCTAAGAAAGCATCCCTTTTGCGTAGTTACGCACATTTCTTTTCCTATATCCCCAACCATTCGTTTCTACATCACAAACACAGTAAACACCTTACTTTCACACCTCATAAACTACTTCCTTAACCCTTGTGTAAAATCACAAGCGAGTTCTCGTGGTTTATGGACCATCTCGTCCTACCTAAAAGTGACACATCGTTTCCTCCGAAGTCCACATCGCGTGCATCTATCTCAGCGGTGGACGCTGGGAGCGAAATTAACATAAGAAACGTCCAGTCTCTAATGTCCGAATAAACTTTCGTCCGGCCGGTGGCCATGATTATGCAAAGCTCTCCAAGGCTGCGAGGTTCGCTGCGGCGGCGGCGGCGGCGGGCGCTCGCGGGCACGAGCCAAAACGCAGGCGGGAGGGCGGGCTGCGCGTAATCGCAGGCGAGAGAGAACTCGCGTGCCCCGCGACCGTGCAATCGGCGCCGAGCAAAAAGGCTCCTTTATGAAGCGGGTCTTCCCGTAATTGACAAGGCGCCGCAGCCGCCGTCCCGCTGTTTCGCGCGACCGCCGCGGGCGCCGCCGCCGCGCGCGGATCGCTGCCGAAGGACCCCTGCCGGGTCTGCGCAAGCAAGCTCCTCCGGAGCACTGCACAACCGGCAATTGCAACTGGTACTCTGGTTCGGTCTTCGGAAGTCGTTTGCTGTTGCTTGTACGTTTCTTCGAGGTGCAGGTTAATGGAAACGTTTAGGAGAGTGGTTGAGATAATTGTTTCTCTTTTCTTAAAAAAAGGTATAGAATCCCTCAGGTAGGTGCATTAATTGATTCACTATGACATGAAAGAACAATATCATTTAGTAACAAGCATTTTAATATTTTTAAAAATTTTATGAGAATTAAACTATACGAATAATCACAATTTACATTCTCTTGGCACAAATTCAAGCCGACCTGCTGCCTACTAACTATAAACTGTTGCAGATCCTGAGAATTATAGGCAAATCATCAAACGTTACTCAGATCTTGGAACTCATCGGGGTAACTTTTATCTTACTTTCAATTCTACTGTCCTAATTTATGTTATTAAAACTGGAGGAAGACGGACATATAACCCAATTTTAAAAACTTGTTATAAACCCAAAGCAATGAAGTTATTCACCCTGCAAGACCTACCCACCAATAAAAGAGTTTTGAATATGAGTGTGCCTGAAAATCACTCTTGAGCAAAGGAAACAATCAACGGAAGTTACATTGTAGTTTTGAGATCATCAACTTGCGGGTCTACGATGCTCGCTTGAGAAGATACCAGAAAGAAAGAAAAAAGGTGTTGGCTCCAGAGTGACAAGTTCACTGATGTTCGTGAATGACAAAATAGTGCCCCATGAACTACCTCCCTCGGTTTTCTTGTGTAATATGTTGATTGGGAGTTCAATTCCTTATTACTGTTTACTGTCAGAATATTTTTATTACTGTTTACTTTCCTTCAAACATATTTCAAATACTTTAGCTATTTTCAGTTGGGTTAATTTCAAAACCACTAAATTAGCAATCTAAAATCATAATAATCTAATCATTATGATGTTTCCACTTCAAAATATTGAATACTTATTTCTAAGCCATCTGAGAAATAGGATCACGCAATGATATTTTATACTTCTTATAATTAATTTCTGTACAAATCAAGACATTTTGCACAAGAACATATACAAGCAAAGTACGCTCGTGATCATCATAATTTGCGACCTTCTTATAAACATACGAGATAAACCATGTCTCCACTTTAAAAGACTTTTGCTTGCCCCTAGTACTAGTATTTTGGTCACCAAGGACATTTTCTCTATCCGCGTAATATACTTTCTCTTCTACTACATTTTATCTGTAGAATACATGCATAAAATTAATTGCTAATTAGTAAAGTGTAAATTATGGTTTCAAGGACATCAATGTATCTGCCATACTTCAATTTTATGTATTGCTGTTTCACCAGTAATTTGTCAAAGAATTTTTCAACCTTGTCACTATTTGATGCTTTTAGTCAAATTTACTGTATAAGATATATTAATAAATAATTTTAATTACTAGAATGCCGAACTGACGTGAACAAGCACAGCTTTTATTAATAAGAATTATTGCTCGGTATGCTGTTCAGTTATTCGATTTTTAGTTTTAATATTATAGCCATATTTTACGCGTAATTACACTATCAGTAGTTTTCTTGAGAAAAGACATGCCTTAGAAGTAACTAATTACGTACTTAATTATAAGAAAAATATATTAAAACAAACAAAACATTAAAACGGTTGTAGTAAATCTGATTTTAACTCTCCAAGATCGAAGACAAATACGTATACTGGTATTACCCTCCATATATTTGCAGAGACGCAAGAAACACGTATCTCATTAAACACACGTCAAGCGAAGCAGTTTGAGTGGAAAGTCGATACCCACATGCTCCCGAACAAAGGCAGTCGGAGCAAGTCTAAGCGGAGTCTAATGATGCTCCACCGACGTACGTTGCGGAGTGAGCACGAAGAGATGGCGCATTGCACACGCTTCCCATCGCCCCGTGTTACGTTGGGTTGCGCGAGGCAGCAGCATCTGTAGGAGGCGGTGACGTTGGCTGGTGACGACGGAATGCGGAGTACCCCGCCAACTACCATGTAACTGCATGCCAATCGGTATTTGCGCTTTCGTGCCTGATAGTCTGCTTTTCTCATGCTATACGTCGGCCCTAGTTGGATGTGGCGGGTGAATCAGCAGGTGGAGGATTGCGATGCAGAATTTTAGTGGGAACTGACTAGAAAATTTATCTGTTTTGTGTTTTTTATCGAAAGAATGCTTCCAGTGAACTCTTATGTTAATCAAATTTTCTCTTAAAAAAAGGACATCGACATGTTTACTTTTTCGTATTCAGTAAAATACGTATAATAGAAATAGAAAAAGTATTTTAATGCTGCACAAAACATACCCTTTTTCAAAGAAAAAATCGTTTTGTAGGTCTCTAACACAGTGCACTTTCGTCTTAGTGTTTTCATTTTTAGTTATGCACTTTTTGACATGTTTTTCATACATTTCTTGTTATGCACTTTTTCATTGTTGGCGATAGTTCCTAAACTTTTCGTATTTGCTGTTTCATAACCAACCTGCACCAATCTTGTCCAATGGTTACCCGCTATTTTCTGTATCTTTTGCTGCACCATCTTAACCTTTGTCTTCCCATGTTCCTAATGACTTCTCCCTAGTTTTTGCATATGACCACTGTGCTGAATTCATTCTGGCGACCTAATCTTCCCATTTCCATTTATTTTTCCGTTTCTTGTACAATGCACATCTCTTATTTTTGACGCTTTTCGTATTGGTTACTTATTTTGTCTCTTACAAAAACCTGAAATATTTTCCTTTCCATTTTTCTTTGAGTGACCAGTAGTTTATTCATCTGTTTCTGCTTAGTGGTCCATGTATGTATTCAATATTTCATTACCGGTAACACACATTTATCTAACAATTCTTTTTTTTTCTATATAATGTACCTTATCCAAGAATTATTGCCATATATAAAATAGAAGTAATGTTTGAGATCCTCTCCCCAAAAGACATGTAACAATTTCCGAAATGGGCAACTTTCGATTGAAACTAGTGGCCCTAGAACAGGACACACTCTCTCGCATTATTTCTAACTTCAACGAAAATAAGACCTGTGCCATTTGTTAAAGAGTATTTTGCTCTAGAAATAAATAAAAGAATTTCCTGTTTTTCTAAAAATTTCTGAGTTACATTATAAAGTTCAGTGAAACCCAATGGGCCATCAGTAGGGCCTATACCTCATTCTAAATAGATTCCTTTTTTTAGTAGACAATGTTTAAATGTCTGTTTTTGTTCATTTATTTTCAAGTTCTGATTTTGTATCAGTTCTGGCCATTAAAAATTGCATAAGTTTGGTGATGGTCTGATATGTGACTTACGGCCAATTGATATTCTTCTCCGAACGTGTTTAAGCCCCCCCCCCAAAAAAAGAAAAATCCTTTTGGGTGATTTCAATGCTAGTATTATAAAGATGTTTCTGCGTTTTGTTTCAATTAAAAAAAAAGAGAAAGAAGTAAATTATCTTCGTTCCAATCTTCACCAGTAGAAGACGTAAGCTCCGTTTCCTGCTAAGCCATTAATTCGTATGTTGATAATTTTGTTCTTGAAGTCCTTACTACCGACGTACTTACTAACGTAAGTACTTACTACCGAAGATCTTACTACCGACTATTTTGATCCAACAAAATTTCGTTTCGTTTACGAGGTATCTCCAAAAGGTGTCAATTGATTTATTAGTGATTTCGGGAGCGTCAAGGTCATTTGTCCCATACGTGTCGAACAACCATACGTGTCATTTGTCCAACAAGCAATAGCGCTTGTTGCAATGTGCTGGACGCGAATTTAAATGCTCATTGGAAATCAAAGCGAGAACGACGCGCGTGGGAGATGTATATGCTTTACGCGGACACGTCTCATAAAATTATGTAAGTAGTATTTGAATATCGACGGAAAAGGAAGAAAATATCGCGCGCGGTCCGTAGCCGCATTTGTTATGGTACTGATCCGGTATTCGCTTGGTGTTGATCGGAGAAACTTTGGAAAACTATCGATCAGTACAGACGGCCGCTAGAATTCTCCTCCAGACAGCCATAGACGTCGTCCTAGCTATCTAGCCACCGCCGGGACCCGAACCTAGGACCTCCCGGTCAGAGGCACTGCAATGACATTAGTTGATACGTCGAGCCACCTTTTCTGGTCAAGAGATGTCCACTTTTTCATTGCATTTCCAGTTAGATGCTGTGCTTTATGGGTCCGTGTTTCGGCCTTCTGCACTGTGTGACACTAGCGGACATGAAGCCGATTGCGAATACCTGTAACCTGTCTGAGTAATCTGTCTCAAGGAAAAGGGTTCCTTCCCTTCCTTTCGTTCCTCTTAGTATAATAAGGACGACTTGAATATAGCGGACATGACAAACCTTCAAAATTTCTTCCAGCCCACGGAAAATGTCCTATTGTTAGGTGACCTCAACGCCAAACATACAAGCTGGGGCTGCCAAACCAGTAATCACGATGGCAAAATCTTAGCAAATATAATTAATCAATTTAACTTAAAAGTTTTATCTCCTCCCGAACCAACATATTACCCATTCGACCGTCTGCGCAAACCGGATATCCTTGATTTAGGCATAACCAACACAAAATAAAATTTCACATTTCAACAATTTTTGAACTAGATTCGGATCACATTCCGGTTTTAATGACTACCCAACAATTAACCCCTCAACACGCCCCTACCCCTAAAATAAATACATTAAAAATAAATTGGGCAAACTATCAAACTTTAATCAGAAATGCGATTCCTAGAATAAAGATCCTGAAAACTCCAATTGAAATAGATCAATCAATAAACTATTTGAACGAACTAATTATCTCCTCTATTAAAAAATCTGAACCCACCATACTACCAAACGCTAACAAAAACACATACAGCACATTACCTGAATCCATTCAAAATGCAATAATCACAAAAAATAAAACCAGAAGACTGTGGATCCAACTTAAAACTAGAGAACTTAAGAAGGAACTAAATCTAATCACTAACATTGTCAAAAAACTCATAAAAAATCACAAAAATCAACAATTTCATAATCTACTAAATTCACTAAACACCAACAACAACTCGCTCTGGCAATTCACCAAGAAAATACTAAAAAAGAAAAACACAATCCCTCCCTTAAAAACCACGACAGGTAAAGCTTATTCATCATATCATAAAGCTGAAGAACTTGCTGACTATTTTGCATCGACATTCACCTTAAATAATTCACAATTTCATCCCGAACACAACACCATAATAAAAACAGACAGAGAAAGTATTCATGGACTCCACCACAAAATCCAATACACATCTCCGACTGAAATAAATAAAGTTATAAAAAACCTCCCAACTAAAAAATCCCCAGGTCACGATTGCATTAATAACACAGCTCTAAAGTATTTGCCACCCCCAGCAATAGCATTTTTAAATAACATTTTCAACTCATGCTTCAGAATCGGCTATTTTCCACTGACTTGGAAGCATGCAATTATCATTCCCATCCCCAAACCAAACAAAAACGCTGCCTTGACCGACAGTTACCGCCCTATAAGCTTGTTACCAAACCTTTCAAAAATTTTCGAAAAAATTATCCTAAAAAGACTAAACAAACATCTCCACCTAACAAAAGCTATACCAATAGAACAATTTGGATTCACAGAAAAAATATCCACACAACATCAGTTACTCCGTATTACAGAACATATATACACAGCCTTTCAAAGAAAACACCACACCATAGCGATTTTCATAGACATTACAAAAGCATTTGACCGAACGTGGCATCAAGCCCTGAACTACAAACTAATCAAAATTGGCACTCCCCACTACATACTCTCAATAATAAATAGTTTTCTTGACAATAGAACATTTTCGGTAAATGTTAACAACCACCTTTCAAATCCGAGATTAATAAAAGCTGGACTCCCTCAAGGTTCCCCACTTTCTCCGACCTTATTCAACTTGTATGTCGCTGATCTTCCTAAACTACATAATATTCAAACAGCTCAATTTGCGGATGATACGGCCATATTCTCTTCAGACACATCCATGAATCTAATTAGAAACAGAATGCAATTATACCTTCACATGTTAGATAGCTGGGCTTCCAAACTGAAGATACATCCAAATAAGATACATCCAAGATAAATCCAAATAAAACCTCCGCCAAAATATTCACACTAAGACCTTACACTCCACCCACTCCTATGACACTGAACAATAACACAATAGAATGGTTACCTCCCAACAAACCGGTTAAATATCTCGGCCTTCAACTAGACACCAAACTAAACTGGAAGCAACACATAGATAACAAACTAAATCAAGCCAAAATAAAATTACTGCAGCTAAAACCAATAATTCACAGAAATAGCTCGGTACCATTCAATTCCTCCATACTAATATTCAAAACTGTCATAAGACCGCTACTACTGTACGCCTGCCCCATATGGATCAACGCCTCCAAAACTAACATTAACAGAATTCAAGTAATACAGAATCAGTTTCTTAGAACAATTGCCAACGCCCCATGGTTCGTATCCAACCTCCAACTTCATAAGGAATTTAACCTCGAACCGTTATCACAGCATATAGCTTATCTCTCCACCAACTTTTACTCCAGCTTAAATCAAATCCACTCCCTGGCGCCTTTCAGACTGTAAAAATCCCATCCATCAAACCAGAATTACAAATAAATACCCCTACCATTCATTTCTCATCAAATTCGCCGAAATGGAACCTGATTAGAGGACCCACTAGGGATTCCTCTCCCATTGTAATAGTTGTAAGTTAATTGTAAGTTAGTATATATGAAATCAATACATATGTAAAGTTGTTAACAACTAATCTATGTACCTACCATCAAAACCAATAAATTGAAAAAAAATAGCGGACATGACAAGACTCTTAACTTATTGTTAACATCCAGCGATACTTAGTTTTCTGAAGTTATTTATTTATTTTTCAAAGATTTATTTCTCTTTCTTTGCAGCTTAAATCTGCAACTTTGCCTTGCTCGTCTAATATAAGTCTTTTTAGCATGAAACTTAAAACAAATAAATGAGATTATCTACTCTTTCAAAAATTATAACCCTTTTTTAATTGAAAAGCAAGTTAAACTGATTTTAAAAAAACATCATTTTCAAATTACTTCGATGGTATTGGTTGCCAATGTGAGGCTTTTATTAAATGGTGATAACATTGTTAGAATTTATTTGTATAAAATGATAAAAAATGATTCAGTTTGTCGTTGATTTATTACTTTTCATTCTAAAAGAAGTAGTGTTCCTGTCTACAGCATGTGCCAACCTATCCCAAGGTCTCTGGGAACTTTGCGGAATGACTAATATGGATTCCACGAAGGACCTAACAACTTCCTGATTCGAGGTAGCATTTTGACCAGTTTTTATCCTCGTGGAAGTCTATGTTTATATTTTATTCTGCTAGTATTAACCTCAAGGGTACTCAAAGAGCACAATCACTTCTGACATTATTTGTAACGACTTCGCAGTATTACACGACTACATTAATCTGACAAATGTTTCCAACCAGCAATATTTTTTTTCCGCACCGAGATCCGAACTCGAGTCCGTCGAAATAACCTCGTTCTATCCCTGAATGAATGAAAAAATTCAAACGAATTTTAAGAATAAAAAAAAAGATTAATTTCAAGCAGAAATTACTAAAAAAGTAGTCGTTTTTTTCAAAACGTATACCTTTCTTAAAGACCTGATTCGGAACCAATTTTTGAGGCAAAGAACTCTTATCTTGAATTTTGTAGTATTTTATGTCAACTTTTGCAATTTTCGAAAATACAGTGTATTCGCCGGAAAGAGACTAGTAATGATTTCGTTAGCGCCCTTTAATACAAAGACGAGAAAATATAATGAAAGAATCGTAGTTGTTTTTGAGAAAACATTTTTGTTTAAAAATTTGGACGCAAAATTACAGGAAAACTACTGATATTTTCATAAATCTGTAAAATTTTATTTTAAGATCTCTGTTTAAAGAACAGATTTAATTAAGGAAAACCACTATCGTTAATACTATAGTTGCAGAAAGATGAAAAAAATTGCAATTTTGAAAAATTAGGGATTTTAACTAAGATGAGACCTGCACCATTCTCTTAACGTTCTTTAAGCTATTCTAGGACAAAGTTCACTCCAGAAACTTTGAGCCATTTGTGAGAAAACTGAAACCTTTTTGAGGCGTCATGTACAGTAACCCCCAAAGTAAAAAATCAGTTTCCAACTCCAAAGGGTTGGCCCTAGACAGTCGGCCGGACAGACGGTTGGACGGTCGGCCGGACAGACGGTTAGACGGTCGGTCGGACAGACGGTCGGACGGACAAACGGTCGGACGGACGGACGGACGGACGGACGGACGGACGGACGGACGGACGGACGGACGGACGGACGGACGGACGGACGGACGGACAGACGGATGATCGGATGGACAGCATTACGTGTATTGGAATGACAAAACGTTACTTCCTTACAATGAAATGGTCGTATACGAATGAGGACTTGTTCAAAATGTAAACAATATTCACTTCAGACAATACAAAGGGGATTTACTATTTTAAAGATATAAATAATATATTGATGTTATGCTATATTAAAAATTGTCAAGGTAAATGGCTGTTCGTTTATATTTTCATAACTTTCAAATGTAATTTTCATACTAGAGAATGCCCATTTTCTTTAAATATAATTATAAATATTTTTTAAATGTAATAACAAAACTTTCTTCCACGTCTTATTATAGCTTAAATATCATTGAAACTAGTCACAAACCGTCCAGTCGTTTATTAATTCCTACACTCATGCTACTACATCAGTTTACCATATGGGTAAACCTCACTTAGTTTTGTTAGACCTTGCATTGTTATTGAAGGAGAGTGCAAACAAGTAATGATCACACGTCACCCAACGAATAGAAGTGAAATATGTAGTACATATTTCACTTCTATTCGTTGGGTGACGTGATCATTACTTGTTTGCACTCTCCTTCAATAACAATGCAAGGTCTAACAAAACTAAGTGAGGTTTACCCATATGGTAAACTGATGTAGTAGCATGAGTGTAGGAATTAATAAACGACTGGACGGTTTGTGACTAGTTTCAATGATATTTAAGCTATAATAAGACGTGGAAGAAAGTTTTGTTATTACATTTAAAAAATATTTATAATTATATTTAAAGAAAATGGGCATTCTCTAGTATGAAAATTACATTTGAAAGTTATGAAAATATAAACGAACAGCCATTTACCTTGACAATTTTTAATATAGCATAACATCAATATATTATTTATATCTTTAAAATAGTAAATCCCCTTTGTATTGTCTGAAGTGAATATTGTTTACATTTTGAACAAGTCCTCATTCGTATACGACCATTTCATTGTAAGGAAGTAACGTTTTGTCATTCCAATACACGTAATGCTGTCCATCCGATCATCCGTCTGTCCGTCCGTCCGTCCGTCCGTCCGTCCGTCCGTCCGTCCGTCCGTCCGTCCGTCCGTCCGTCCGTCCGTCCGTCCGTCCGACCGTTTGTCCGTCCGACCGTCTGTCCGACCGACCGTCTAACCGTCTGTCCGGCCGACCGTCCAACCGTCTGTCCGGCCGACTGTCTAGGGCCAACCCTTTGGAGTTGGAACGACATTTTTGCTGAGGGAGAGGGTACATTTAATTCATGCCAAATGTTCTTACAGTATAATTGCAGGTCATCGCCATTTAATTGTTATTGACTTTTGTTATTAATATACGTAAATATTACTTCAAAAATAATTGCCGTTTTGACATTAGTTTTTTTATTTTATCGTCCTTTGCAAGAAGATAAAGTATTGTAATCGTATGCCGGAAAACGATGAATTTTTGACAGAAAAACTTTTATTCCCAAGCCCTGGTAACAAAAAAGGTGAATAAATCTTTTACTTATATAGAATAAATTATTTGCTCTAACATGTATAGTCAGAGTCCATGCTTTGTGGGTCTTTGATATCTAAAAATCGATTGAGGGCAAAACTTACATGTACTTCAGTGATTTTTCAATAATTGCAAAAGTATTTTCCGCGCCTTCCTTTCATGCAATAGTGAAGATTTTTAAAATAAAATATTCTTAAAGATCATGCTCATAGTTTCGAAAATATGAGTATTTTTTGCGTAATTTTGTGTGAAATCTCGGAAAAAAAATTGTTTAGACGATTTTTGTCTCTAATCAAATCTACATTTTTTCTTAAATTTTCTCCTCATATGTAGCAAAGGACGGTAAAGAGTTGATGGTAGTGTCATTTCTGGCACTACCACCAACTCTTTACTCTTCTCTCTTTAATTCTCTGTACTTTCGAAAATTGCAAAACGTTATCATTTCATATTCACAAACCTCTCAAAATGTTTTCTTTAATTTTTTCCATGGCTAAAACAAGGGACTCTTGAAAGAATGACGCAGGTCTTAGTTTCGTTGAACACTCTCTTAATTTTCGAAAATTTACATTTAGAAACAATGCGAGAAAGTATGTGCTATGTTAGCACCTCTATTTATTACTTGATGTAGTACGGAGAAGTTCCGCAATGTTTACTGAGGTCACTAGTATGTGTACTGAGAGGTGGTCGTGTAAAATAGGGGAGAAGAACGGCTATGTATGAAAATGTATTTCTGCAAATTGTAAATTATTAACATGTTTTATTGATTATGAATAATTAATTAATAGACATCAAAAGGGACCAAAGAGAAACATAATTAAAAGATAAGTATATTAAATATTTTTCATAACGTCACTTGAACATGTACAACTTTTGACATGGACATCGATATTACTTTCTTTCCTTCCTGTTCACTTACGTATCTCCACATTCTTCGTTCGTGATCATAATCTAAATAAATTATAACCAGAGTCTTTCCGTGCCATTAAAGGCGTTCGTCGTCTCCGCGTAGAGCTGGCGGTGGGGGCGGCGCGAGGCGTGGGTGGAGGCGTACCGTGCCAGGCATGCGCCGCGCGGCCGGCTGACTTCCTTCCCTTTTCCTTTCACTTCGCATCCTCTCACCTGCAATTACTATATGCATTCTCGTAACAAGCGCTCACTGTCCATATCGTTCTCGTGTGCCTGATACGTGCTTCACCCGGAGCATAATCGATGCCAATGGAAAAAGAGCACTGCTATTCTATTCAGTGATGCGAGAAGAGTTCTGTGTTCTTGTTTATGATGCTGAAGATCCACTACATCTTTCTTCGTTATCGTCTGCATCTGTTTTTCGTTCGTGTCATTCATGTACGTGCCTCGATCCCATTCGAATTAGTTATGACTTCGAACCGTAAAACACAAGTAGCCAGTGCATATCGACAAGAAAAACGGATGATACTTGTACATCCATAGTCTTTGTCTTCGAGATTAGTTACAAGACCGATTATAAAAGGAGACTGCACACGTTGCAGGGGGAACATGATAGCGTGAGGAGAATATCAGAATTGGCCGTCTGTATTAATAAGGGAACTAGAGGCGTCAAATATTTCCTTGTAGAAAGTCGGTGCGTAATGGAGGAGATAGTTGCACAAAAGGAATAATTATAGCAAACGGAAGTGTATGCACTTCCGCAGTGTAATTATCACTCTGCAGTGGGATGGGCTTTCAAATCTCTCAAAATTACGTAGTTTTGACAAGAATCTCAATTTTTTCCGTTCTTCAATATTTAGAAACTATTCCTTTGAGAATTAAAAGTTATTTTTATAAGGAGGGATTTAAAGAGGTTTATTTACGAGGAAGAATTAGTATGTCCGAGCGTGTTAAATTATTTCTTTTTTTTTTTAGTTTTAAAGTGCCGTACTTACGTACATGCCACATGACACGGTTACCTTGAAAACTGTTAGTGGCGACTATATGATGGTCACTTTCAGTACTCAAAGGGGCCATGGTTATAGTTGGTTTATATTGTGTTTTGAAATATGGGGTATTTTAAAATAGAGTAAATGAGATGTATTATTTACTCTGACGCTGAGGCGCATATTCATGATCATCTCTTAAAAGAAGCAAAATTTGCAGAGACGGAAGTATTGCCTGAAAACTTCAAGCTCGTTTTTCGAAATAAATACACAAATTTCTGCAGATGTAGAAATGACATGGACGTGATGTCTGCTGGATGAAGTTTTTACTTCTTTACTTTAATAATATATCCAATCCTACAAGTCTTCACTTTGGAATTACGATTCTATGCTGAAGAACGTTTACGTGTTAAGGAAAATTATGATATCTCCAAGAAAGTACGAACGCATTTATTCAGACTCCAAAACATTCTGCACATCAAGATACTTATTTTTATACTTACTACTTTACTTAATTAATATTACTATTTACAGATATTGTAAATTGTTTACTTTAAACATATTGCGTTCTGCAATGTCCACGAGCATTAAAGTGAATTTTAAAGACAAAATAAATATTCCACGATTCAAATTTCAATAATTTAAACAATTGTACAATAAATATTCGTTTGAAAAAGAATCAGTACGTGAATATTTTAACATTCATTAATATATTTTCATCTTTTCTCGCATTTTCATTTATGTTTGTTTTTTAACTTTTTGCTGCAAATTTAATCCCTCGTGGATTAAAGTGTTACTTTTATCCAGGTGAATATACAGATCTTGCTTAGCAGAGGAAAGAAGTGTAATTAAAGCTGAATTTTAATGACGTTCAAAAATGAAACTCCTCTAATGATATAGTGTAGGTAATGGAGTAACATTTGAATTTCAAACGTATAATATTAAGGATTAGCCTCACATTAATTTGTTTTAAAGTAAGTTTTCATAAAGTTTCGACTTTTATCTTTAATTAGTATTTACATTATTGAATATATTTTGTTTCTAAGCAAATGTAAAGAACCTTGAAACTAGGCTTTAATCAACACAAAATTATTCATGTAATAACATTTGTATTATCTAATAAACAATACTAAAATGCGTAACTAAATAGTATATCATTGCCCTGGCTTCCAAATCTAGCATAATCAGATGAGCATAATTAGAAAGACATGAAGGAATCGGTATCATAATCAGAAAGTAAGCAGAACAAAAAATACAATTTATTTTGGTCTATCCCGGATATTTATTTCAACTGCACTTTTGTCTTGATCTTGAACAACTTACGCTGTTTCAGCTACTCCTGTAGGATCCGGTGCAAAATTCTGCGTTGAAAAAGTTCTTTCTCGTTCATCAGGCTGACATAGTCACGTCCTGGATTTACTACTAGTAATTAAACTACCTGCACTAAATCATCACACATCGATTATGTTTTATCATTAAAACCGCTCCAGTCTCAGTAAACAAGTTAGACCTGATTAGACATTTGATGATCTTCGGGGGTGCTTCAGCATTCTCTCGCGAGGTGTTTCATTAGTTGCAGTACATAAGAAAGAACGAATCGAATGCATCTTGAAGTACCATTTCCCTTGGATTGATTTCAGAGTTTTGGGATTTCAAAGACAAAGTTACAGCATTACATATAATTCTGTTTTAGCGCATTATTTGACCATTACCTTGTGGATTATAAGTAGTTGTGAAACTTACAGCTAGGTAACGTGAATTCAAACTCTGGATATAAAAAGAATGAACCACATTACAGACTGACTGACTGAGGCAGACAGACACAGACAGACACAGACAGACACAAACACACACAGACAGACACAGACAGACACAGACAGACACAGACAGACACAGACAGACACAGACAGACACAGACAGACACAGACAGACACAGACAGACACAGACAGACACAGACAGACACAGACAGACACAGACAGACACAGACAGACACAGACAGACACATGCAGACACAGGCAGACACAGGCAGACAGACAGACAGACACAGATAGGCACAGACAGACACAGACAGACACAGACAGGCACAGACAGACACAGACAGACACAGACAGACACAGACAGACACAGACAGACACAGACAGACACAGACAGACACAGACAGACACAGGCAGACACAGGCAGACACAGGCAGACAGACAGACAGACAGACAGACACAGATAGGCACAGACAGACACAGACAGACACAGACAGGCACAGACAGACACAGACAGACACAGACAGACACAGACAGACACAGACAGACACAGACAGACACAGACAGACACAGACAGACACAGACAGACACAGACCGACACAGACAGACACAGACAGACACAGACAGACACAGACAGACACAGACAGACACAGACAGACACAGACAGACACAGACAGACACAGACAGACACAGACAGACACAGACAGACACAGACAGACACAGACAGACACAGACAGACACAGACAGATACAGACAGACACAGACAGACACAGACAGACACAGACAGAGACAGACACAGACAGACACAGACAGACACAGACAGACACAGATAGATACAGACAGACCCAGTCACGGACAGAGTGTCACGGACAGACACATGGACAGACAGACACGGACAGACAGACACGGACAGACAGACACGGACAGACAGACACGGACAGATATACAGAGACAAGCAGACAGACAGAGACAGACAGACAGAGACAGGCAGACAGACAGAGACAGGCAGACAGACAGAGACAGGCAGACAGACAGAAACAGGCAGACAGACAGAGACAGGCAGACAGACAGAGACAGGCAGACAGAGACAGGCAGATGAGACAGAGACAGGCAGACAGACAGAGACAGGCAGACAGTCAGAGACAGGCAGACAGTCAGAGACAGGCAGACAGACAGAGACAGGCAGACAGACAGAGATAGGCAGACAGACAGAGACAGGCTGACAGACAGAGACAGGCTGACAGACAGAGACAGGCTGACAGTCAGAGACAAGCAGACAGACAGAGACAGACAGACAGAGACAGACAGACAGAGACAGACAGAGACAGACAGAGACAGACAGAGACAGACAGAGACAGACAGAGACAGACAGAGACAGACAGAGACAGACAGAGACAGACAGAGACAGACAGAGACAGACAGAGACAGACAGAGACAGACAGACAGAGACAGGCAGAGACAGACAGAGACAGACAGAGACAGACAGAGACAGACAGAGACAGACAGAGACAGACAGAGACAGACAGAGACAGACAGAGACAGACAGAGACAGACAGAGACAGACAGAGACAGACAAAATCGTTTGACGAAGAAGTTTTCCGACTATGTTTGGAGACGATCGTACCAACAGGTGCCGCAGATGACAAAGTTGGGCAGGTTTTGAAATGGGTAACCAAAGCCTGTGATGTGGCTATGTCTAGATGAGGCGCAATCACTCGACGATTACCTGTTTACTGGTGGAATGTGGAAATCGCCCAATTGCGTCGGAAGTGCCTTCGAGCCAGAAGACAGTACCAGAGTGCTCGTGGCAGAGACAACTTTCTTCAATTGCAAGAGCAATACGAACTCACTCGAAGCCAGTTGAAGATAGAAATCCGCAAGAGCAAACGCTTATGCGCCAGAAGCCTGTATGACGAGGTGGAAAAGAATGCGTGAGGTAGGCCGCACAAGACGGTCATGAGTAGGTTAAGACAGTTGCACCTGCGTTCTCCAACTTGCCTCAATATGCTGCTCAGAATTGTGACAGCCCTATTCTCGAACCACCCCGGTGAACCAGTTAATATAGCGTTATCTGAGCTAGAAATAATTTCTCCAGTCGCCCAAGAAGAAATTTTGCACGTAATCAGCAGAATCGGGGCAACACAAAGGCTCCCGTACCGGATAACATTCCCAATATTGCGCTCAAGACTGCGATACACGCTCACATCGACATCTTTGTGGATCTCTATTATTCTTGCTTGAGAGATGGGATGTACCCAGAAAGATGGAAAAAACAGCGTCGGGGAATCTTTCAGGGAATAAATCTTCCGATGATCCATCGTCATACCGGCCACTGTATGTGCTTGACACAGCTGGCAAGGTTCTGGAGAGAATTATTAGTACCAGACTAGAGAAAGCTGTAGAGGAGGGAGGAGGCTTTTCGAAAAATCAGTATGGTTTCCGCAGAGCCCATTCAACTGTTGACGCAGTCCAGCTTGTCATTAACACCACACGACAACAGCTGGTGTCCCGCAAGGGTCGGTATTGGGTCCACCGTTATGGAATATGATGTATGACGAGGTCCTTCGGCTTCCCCTCCCAGTAGGCACCAGTATTATTGGTTTCGCGGACGAAATTGCTATTTTCGCCGTTGCGAAATACATTGAGGAAATTGTGTACATATGCAACGAAGTGATCGCTATTGTTAGTCGGTGGTTGAAGTCCTCAGAGCTGCAGTTAGCTGAGCACAAGACTGAGGTTATCCTTGGTCAATAGCAGGAAAAAGAGAGAAACCATCACTCTCGAAGTTGGAGACCACCGCATTACATCACAGCCGTCGATCAAATATCTTGGTCTCATGATTGACGCCCGTCTGACATTTGCTGACCACCTGAAGTACGGCAGCAATAAGGCGGCGGTAGTTAATGCAGCACGGCCGAGGCTAATGCCCAACATAGGGCCCTGTCAGGAGAAACGGAAGCTTCTGGCCTTGGTTGTTAGGTCCGTCTTGCTCTATGAAGCCCCAGTATGGGCCAACTTTACGTCGATAAATAGTTACGTCCGAGGGATGACGTCAGTGTACAGGTTATCAGCATTGCCGGTAACTTATGCATTCCGCACTGTGTCAAACGATGCAGTGTGCGTGCAGGGATGCCTCCTGACGATATCTTGGCGCAGGAGAGACGGAGGCGAGATAGAAAAGGAGCACCCAGACTGCTCGACAACACTGCTCGAATGGCAGGATCGATGGGACAAGTCCATTAAAGGAAGATGGATGTACCGCATCATTCCCTCCATTGCACCGTGGATCAACCGTAAACACGGCGAAGTAAATATCTGCTTAACTCAGCTGCTGTCTGGACATGGATGCTGTCTGGCATATCTCCACAGGTTTAAGCTGGTGGATACCCCCTTCTGTCCACTATGTGAACCTGCTGTCGAAGACGCTGAGCATGTGTTCTTCCAGTGCCCGCGATACCATCTGGAGCGACGGCACGTTATGAGTATACTCGGGATCGACCCGCTGACACCCGAAGCAATAGTTGGGTGCATGCTCGCCTCAGAAACCAATTGGGATGCTGTGAGCGCATATGCGCAGACCATAATAGCTGAGCTCAAGAAAATAGAAAGGGAAAGAAGGGAAGTCGACTGATCCTCCTTGGATCCTTCCTACGATCTGGTGACGAGAAGTGGCTTGTAACTAAGCCACTCTGATCCACTCCCCGTGATGTAATGCCTAACGACGGTTCCGCGGGGAGGATGGAGAAGAAAGGAGGTGGTTTTAGTGGGTAAAAATCTCACATTATCATGTGGTACGGGCCACATGGTGTCTTTTGAAGATTTCCATCTACTCTCGTAAAAAAAAGACACAGACAGACACGGACGGACGGACTTCTAGCCGTAAACAAGTTTTTCGGTATCATGGACCCACAAAACGTGACTTCTGACTACATAACGTTTTAGAGGAAGTACGTATTTATTACAAATAGGAACAAGAATGAACCTCTTTTCGAAATCAGTGGTCTACAATGCGAATTGTTCTGCCAAAAGATCATCAATTTTCGTCTCAGTCGAATACAACTTTATACTACGTATGTAGTACGCGAGAGAGTAAAATCCAAATTGGTGGAATAAATAGATCTACAATTTTATACCTGGAAGTACGATACAGATGGTGAGATCATAAGAACCTCGTGAATTCATATGTTTGTAAATCAAATAATCAATTATATGGCGAAAATTTAAGTAGCAGTAAACTATTTTTGACTTTCAATAAATTAAAGAATGTAGAAGTTAAAAGAATGTAGACGAGAAAACTTTCTGTGGTTAAAGATGTAGCATAATTTGCTACTCGTTCAGCGCGAGCGCCAGCTCTCTGGGCGAGTTGAATAAGGCACGATATGCACTGAAAGCTACTATATACCTTGGAGAAAATAAAAGAAAAATAAACTACCACATTGTTTGAGGTAATTAGCCTATCTCAATCTACCATCACCCTTCTCACTTTGGCAAACTGAAGCAAACTATCCATCACCCTAACATCGCCACAGTCGAAATCTCTTGTTAAAATTTAGAATAAGCGTAATAGAACGCGAAATTTTGGAAAATTATTTTACGAGGTAATATAATTATGTAGGTTTCCGAGAGCAGAAGGGAAGCTAATAAAATTCGGTAAGTGGATTGGTTACTCGAGGTAACTTTCGGACTGAGACAGGAAATAATCAAAATATTTTAAGAAGACTCGAATACACAGTGATATATGTCGATGGCAGAAGTCACGATTTTGAATGATCTTGAATCGAATCAATGGAGACGACAAAGGGACAACTGCAAATTTATTTTTGAAGACACAAGACTCTCATTTTACGAAGAAAAAATTATTACTAGGGATTAATAAAAAGTAAACCCCCAGAAAAAATGTTTCGAGAAAATGGTTGGGTTCTGATTATTTTCGTTATTGTTCATTCCTGAGACAATCGCATGGGGTAATTACAAGCGAATTGCAAAATAAATTTTCTTTCTATGTCTTCCCATTCTCTAGTTTTTCTCGAGCAATAACTAAGTATGTCAGATGGACTGACTTTGATTTAAGAATTTCCTTCTTAGATCAATCGCATATGTGATTTCACATACCTACGTGCCACAGTAATGATGTTTCAACCACTAAATTACAATATGGTAGATCCTGAAGAACATAGAAATGAAATGAAGAACAAAGAGAAGCAGCGTTTTTATGTGACAATTAAGAGAATCACAGGCTGAAGTGCGTGATATTAGCTTTGAAAAAATCTTCAGAGATTTCATCATACATTAAATTAATAACGAATAGAATGACATCACTTTCCATTCTTGTGAGAATTATGATGATAAATATGATTGGGATTCCTTCCATTCCTCTTGCTTCCCCGCGCACGCTCTCCGGCATTCTCGTGGACGAAGGGTGGACTGCCCGTTGCGTGCATGCGTGCGGGGCGGCCGGGCGGACGCGTCCCGGGGGCGCGACCGCCCTCTCCCGCCCGCGGCCCCGCGATTAGCGTGGCGTGGGGTCGGTGGGGGCGGCAGGAAGCACGCTGGCTGCGCAGGGCAGGGGGACAGGTAGCAGCGCGGGGGTGCGCAGCGGGACCCGGCGTGGCGACCGCCTCCGCACCTGCGGCGGGAGCCCCGTTGAAAGACGACGCGGGAAGCGACGTCGCTCATTCTTCTCTCCATTCATGGCGGATGCGCCCATCCATTATGTGTTTCCTTCTCGAGTTGCTGTCGACGGGATCTTGGGGTGGAAGAAATAACACAAGTTTTCGATAGTTTGTTTTTGTTGTTTCGTAATGCGTGACGTGATTAAATGAATAATCTCTGAATTTTCACGAAATAGCCACATGAAAACCCTTATTTTGTTTTTATTATAATGAAAGTTTTTTCTTTTCCATCTTTCTGGACTCTAAGAGTATCAAAAATATTAATTTTGTGTAAGTGATTTTACGAAGGATACTTGATAAATCACACAGTGTGAATTCTTATTGCAATTAAGTGCCAACCATTCCACTTATCAAAATTTAAAGAGATATGATAGTCAACCAAATTGTTAAGAGATTGTCAAGATATGTTGGGATCCGAATTACTAAGCGGAAGATAGGGGGTGATAAGGATTAAGGATTAGCATCAACAGGATTAATGAATATATAAGGAAATAAATAAAATGATATCAGGAATAATCTTAGGGTCTTGTAAACTTGCTGATAATTAATCATATTATTATTTGATAGTTACACAGCAATGTTATTTCATGTGTTACAGAACGACCTGCTTCAATTTTGCAAATACAAATACCAGTCTGACATGAGTTTGTATATCATCTAATATATTTATCTTAAAACACAAAGAGAAACGAAATACATGCGAATAAGAGCATATTACCCGATAAAACTAACAAGAAATTGTAATTGCTGGTTGTGTTTCTTCGCAAGACCTCTCGATCTTTTACTACGTAATTCAGCGACTCTGCAATGAAACAAATCTCATTCATTAATCCATTTGATCCGACCTCAATTGCCTCAATTGGAGAGGTTGCTTGTAATTAGCTCGTTGTACATGCGATCTCCAGGGCATCTTCTCAGGAAAACGTCTTTAATGTAGCTCTCCTGCTGCTACAGATCCGAGTGATCGGTCCGATTCAATTATCGTCAGGCGACGCAGGAAGTGGTGATGGTGGTAGTGGTGACTGTGGCAACTGGTGGAAACTGCGGAATGCGCTGCAATGCGTGTTGTAGTCTTTGCTGTAATCAGTGTTGTAGTCTGTGTTGTAGTCCACGTTGTAGTCCACGTTGTAGTGCACGTTGTAGTTCGCGTTGTAGTCCGCGTTGTAGACCGCGTTGGTGATCGCGTTGGTGATCGCGTTGGTGATCGCGTTGGTGACCGCGTTGGTGACCGCACTACAAAAGCTGTGGTCCGGTCTCATGTGTTCACGACGGTGTTGATTTTGAATGTGATAGTGATTATCATGCTTTTGAAGGGAATAATGGTCGTGAAAGATATGGTGACCGCTGGTAACTGTCGTAATGATTGATGAGGCATATCGGACAAACCTTATTGACGACAATATTCAAGGGTGCTGAAACGGAGCGACGACAGCGGTAGTTCCTCCGTTTGCCGCATTGCAGAGGTAAGGTAGCGGTGGCGGGAGTGACGATGCAACGGTGATCACGTGATGTCGCGGACTGACGGTGATGCGGGTGAATGTATGACTGGATAGCGAGGGAGGCAGCCGGTGCGCGTGGCCAACCCAAGCAGCGCCCGCGGCGCAGCGGTTCCGTATACGGACGACGCGTGCGTGTAGCCGTCCACTGTTACATACGCCGCCCGTTGATTACGCACGGGAGCATACGCGCCTGCTGCAAATCGCGGTGCGACGGGCTCCAACTAATTTCCATCTCCCTTAATGCTTACCGCACTGTACTTTCTTAGTCTTCTCGTCTGGCTTACGCGTGTTGTATGGAGTAAAGTGTTTTTAATTGCCATGACCATAACTCTCTTTCTGCTTTCGTTTTCATTTTCCATTTTATTTCTTGTCTCATTTGCTTCTTTATTACTTTGTTTTTTCCTTTTGATATATTTTTTCTTACGTCGTTTGGAAGTCTTTTTTTTTCGTTCTTAGAATTTTTTATTCGTCCTTGTATTTGTCTCTTTCCAGCATTACATTTTACACCTTATCGATCTAATAGTGTTGTATTTATCTAACTCTTCACATACTAGGTGTTGTTTTCCGTTTTTTCTCTCTTTTTCAAGTAACGTCTCATCCCTAACAATGAAAGATTCGGGTTTTTGTTACAACGGCCATTCGTCACAAGTTGTGATTTGTACAAAAATGAAAATAGCACAGAATATTGTATACAGCGTTTATTATAAACAAAACATTTAAAAAATCTGGCCTTCCAAATCCCGGTAAATGTAATGCAAGGGGCTATTTCCTTTGTTCACTCAGAACTCTAAACTTTATTAAACAATGACGAATTAAAATTTCTAGACGTCAAAGTTCTAAATTGGATCTGTTGCAATGAATATTTTAATTGAAACAAATTAACTCTATCATTCACCTTAAAGTATAAACTGTTTACCTTCTCAAATTCTTTTGTTATTTTGGTCACTTAATGGGTGCTATATTCGCGTTTCCAAGTGCAAAAGTTCCTCAGACTTATATACATTTAAGATTCATCAGACTTAAATATATTTTTGGAAACGTTCTATGTATGTTCCTGAGATCTTAAGTTTTGTACTTTCGCGAACCTTTATAAAATTTAGTTTTAAAAAATTCTTCTTTCCAACTTGGGAAACATTTACATCCAATCAAAATTTCTCTTATTCTCATAATTCGATTAAACTCATTAATTCGTCTGATTAATTGATTTAATCGTATTAATAAATATAAATACAAGTATAATTTATTGAAGTGTTGCAATAATTTGAATAAAATATAATTTTATATTTTTTTTGTCTTTTTAGTCAATGGGTTCTAAGATTTTTAAAAGCCTTTGTTATGAAACTTATAACAAGAAGCTGAAGTATTTTAATTTAAAAAGTAGAGTAATAAAATATTAATAACCAATCTGAATTAAAGATTTCACAGAAAAATAAATTTATTATATTTTCACAAATGTACATTTCTCACTAGAAACTCAATTTTCACGATACTGTTGGTTAAAAAAATACACAGTCAACATCGACCATAATCATGCTAACTTATTTCCAGGATTATAGATTTTCTTTTCAACGGTACACTCGTCTGTACACTCATAAGTGCACTCATACTTCGACGAAGTAAACGTTTAAATTGTTTCATGGAAGAACAGTATAGAGCAAAGCATGTTCGTGAAATTTGCTTCTTGATTGTTCAGTGGGAAATGTCTTTTTCATTCAAAAGTTCATTGAGCTGTTAGAGGACAACTGAAAGTTTCTCATGCATGAGAAGCTGTACGTTCGTCTGTAAGTGATCTGAGTTCCATATTCGATAATACATCTATTCCATTGTTAATTTCGACACACTTCTCCATGAATGAAAGCTGTACGTCGTATGTGGAAGGCAAGGCAGGGTCGTGTTGGTGAATAGAACCATTTACATACAGGCATCCTTTGTGAATTTACCTGTTCCTTTCGTGGCGCTGTGCAATGCTGCTTTCGTATCTCATTACACCTGCAAACGACTGTGTAGAACGAAGTGACATGGAAATGGCTGGTAGTGCACCTGCTACCTTGGAAATACCTGTGATTACATCTCTTCCGACAGATATTTGCAGAGGTTTTGCAAACATGTAAAGAAGTACTCAGAAGCATCAGTGGAATTTGGATTTAGAAATTGTTTCTAACTTCAAACAAATTCACAACATTTTATTAGAATGCATGCGTAGTTGTTCTAACAGATTCAGTGATATGACTATAATGATAATAAAATAATATTTGATTGCATTGAAATGCACAATTTCTAGCCTAATAAAATATGGTAGAATTGATTCCAACATTTCATGATAACACACAATCGTGATTAAAAATTACAGCTTTTGGAAAATCTCTCAATAGAAGTACAATTTGATGAACAAATATAACAATAATTAGGAGATGTTACTTTTATAAAAATACAATTGGTCCAACTTCAATATGTTTGCAAGCGAGAGATTAAATTATTAATTTGCAAAATGTGAATATTCAACAAAACCCTAGAATTTAATTATATTTTGATTGATAATGAACATTTAACCAAAATATGTTGTAATTATTTTAAAACACCATAGATTTTAATGGTTTAAGTCTGCCACTAGTAATAAAATAATGAACATGTATGTTAATTTTTGTAGTGAGCTGTAGATACTAACCACTTATAAATACAATCACTTCGTAGTGTTACAGTTACGTGCTAAAAGTTACATTAGTGCCGTGTTTGAAAAAACAAACAAACAAATGAATACGGCAGAATGGCATTTATTTTACACTAGCTGGTGTACCCGGCGTTGCTCGGGTTTATAGTAAATTATTAGTCAGGGAGAGGAATTCCATTTTTTCATTCCCTGCGGTGGGGCCTACTATCTCTTCTGTTGTATCCCTTCTCCGCCCTGCTCCTCCCTGCCATGCTCTGCACGGCCACGCTTCGATAGCCCTGTCTTCACCTCCATTTGGAAATTTCCGGTCTACCTCGCTCACTTTTTCACAAAAAATTATATTTTTCTTATTTGGGCTTCCAGCTCCTAAACTTCCTTCACTTTATAACTAAAAACAATAAACAATTCTAAACTACAGAATAAAATACTTATAGACTCACGTATATTTTGTGTTTTTTTTGTGGAGTTTCACATATTACTTCCAATACTGTCAATAAATTGTCATATTGTAAAATTTACTTTTTTATATTTTGTCTTCTCTTGTATTCATAAACAAATATTTGAAATTGATCTTTCAAATCGTGACCTTGAAGGGACTGACTGTTTTAAGCGAAGTTTAACATGCCAGAGTTCTCGCACGGAGACGCTAGAAGATAGATATGGAATATGAATGTATATGTCAAAACATAATTGACGAATCATAATCATAAAAGTAAATGAAAGTATCAATATTGAAAGTAATTGCCAGTACTTATAATTATTTTGAAGACGAAAAATAAATATAAGTTTAAACTATGTGTAGAACAAAACTTTATTTTTTATGTAAATCAATTAATCATAACATTAAAGCATGATAACAGTACTGATCCATCAACATGTACATTGTGGGTACACACTAAATTGACAATCTTCTGAACAAAACCATATTAGCTTCATTATTTGATCTCAAGTGCTACATATTAAGGATCTTGAAATGTGAATAACAGAAACCAATTCATGTGGTGGAAGCAATTGCAATGCAAAATAATGGCACAGATTATTCTCAATATGTAAGTGATCATTGCTTAATTACATACTACTGTACTAATCTTCTGCACATAGTGAAGAAAAAAATCAACTGGATGAAACCAAAACATACAAACATTTTACATTTTACGAATTTGAACATGAGAAGTGTGTAAATAGTCAAATTGTGAGTGCTATTGAAAAGCAACCCTACTACGTAGAGAATTATTTACATTTGCATCCCTCCTTGCAGTATTATTTTCAGTAGTGCGAGTGAGTACTTCAGCAAGGCGCACTTCTCTTAATAGCCGTTTCAAAACGTTTATAGACTGCCCCACTATTCGCACTTGTATAATATGTTTTGACAACTTAACACTCGCATTGTTTCAAGAAATTCAATGTTTACAAATTTCTGTAACAGAAGAGGTTGTTTAGAAATGTATACCATATCTATATATAATACATTGTAGATTACTGTATATTCTGTACTATATATTATTGTACATTGCACTGTCTCAACCTACCTCAATTTCTGTACAAATTCAAACTCCAATGTTTTATTGCCACTTTGTACATACCACGGATTAAAGATAATGCATGTACCTTGTCATTTTTACCACTTTAGTTACCGATTTCTTACAAATATTCCTCCAATGTTCAGCACTAACAAATCACCACCATTCATACAGGGACATTACATAACCTTATTCAAAGTCCAATGAATCTCGTAATAATTCTGGACATTGATGAAACCAGTAGTAGATCTCAGACGTCATCCTCTGGTGGCGCACAGCTTAACTATTGACATTGATGCGCTCTTGAATCTGTGATGTAAAGCTATGCCAAAAATGTCGAGAAAAGTAATTATTTTGTAAATATATTACGGTTTATGGTTGTAAATCATATGCTATAGTACTCCAGACTTTTAAAGGATGTTAGCACAAAAGTTTTATCGGCATTGGTTCAGTAGATTCAGAGATTACCGCGTTGGAAGACAACGCACTTCTGTCTTTATATATTAGTATAGATATAGATATAGATATAGATATAGATATAGATTATACAGTTTATTTATCACTACCCCTACAATTTTAGAAGCGTTTATGAGAAAATTTCTTCTTCTTCTTCTTCTTCTTCTAGCATTAGATCGGTTGGTCCGTTGCGACTCATTGATCAATCCAATTTTTCCAAAAAGAATATTCTCCAATCGGTCTGTCACAACTGGAAGCTTTGTGATGTTGAAATAGTTATTTATGGTTTACTAGTTCATTGCTGTGCTTACGGACCTGAAACAAAACACGTAATGGTATTGTTAATATCTTTACGGGTCTTTCTGGTTCTTTATGCCCTCAGACCTTTTGAATATTTATGGCCCGCACTAATATACAACACATACAACATTTTTATGAATTCGATTTATTAAACTTAAGATGTAAGCAAATACAATAAATAAATAATGTAATGCTCAAATAAGTAAAATTATCGTTATATACCATATTTTTCTTAATTGATGTGTAAAATTGCAATTTTGAAATGTTCCCGTGAATTTATAATTGCCACCAGTCACTCCTATTTCACAGTTACGTGTCACCTTTTTTAGACGTGTTTCTTAAGTAGTAGTACTACTCATGGTAATGAGATGTATAAGGCACATTGGCCAACATCCTCGAAATGTTATTTTTTGATGTTACGAAATATTCTAAATAACTTTCGGCTATAGAGGCAAGTAACCTAAAAGTACCGTTTCATCATCGTAATTCGCACTGTTGAATAACTCTCAAATACACCATAAACATTTTCATGTATTTCTCGATTACCGGAAATTTTTCATGTATTTCTCGATTCGTATTACCGGAAACCACTGTCCGTAGCTTTGTTAACTTTTGCGAGAATTTCCACAGAACTTCACAATATTCTTTCATTTTGTACGAAAAAATCAGTCCAACAACGATTATGCAATAGTAATTAGATACTACTCGCGCAACTTTTTTTGAACGATAGATTGAAGAAATGCGGACGGAGTGGGGGTATTAGTTACAAAATCGGCCCCTAGAGTATTTAGAGTAATGACAACTTCTGGAAAATCAAAGGCAAACCCGCTGCGTGTGCGGTCGCGTCATCGGGTCATCGCTCTGGGTAGGCAACAGCAAGGACAGTAGATATGAGTTTTAGGTGTCTCCCTTGAAGGTCCTGGACCTGTCTCACACATTTCTTTAGATCATGGTAATAAAGCTGAATAGAAGTTCTCGACTATGAAAGCAACTAGCCCTGACTTGCTTCTGTTTCGCGCCAACGAAGTTTTAATGCTTGAAATGTTTTCATCAATGCTCGCTGCCAGCCTTTTCCTTCGATTGTTTATTGCTCAAGGGAGGGGGAAGCAAGGTCATCGTTCAAGAAAAGTTGCGCGAGTAGTACACACTCTGTTTTGTTTATCTGACGTCGTATTAAGAAATGACGAATACAATGCGTCTTGTTACTTAGTCACAAGAAAACAAAATATTTAGAATTCTCGTTTGATTCAGCAACGAACTAGTAAACCATAAAATTTCGTATGTACCACGAGCGTTACTACATGTTTTTGCCCTTCAGGTGACTTTCAACCCCTCGGGCCAGAGGCCCTCGCCCTTGGGGCAAAAACATCTACTTAAAAGTCCTTGATACATAATAGTTATTTATGTATCAAGGGCGTTAAGTAGATGTTTTTGCCCCGAGGGCGACTTCCAATCCCGAGGGCCTCTGGCCCGAGGGGTTGGAAGTCGCCTGAAGGGCAAAAACATCTAGTAACGTCCGTGGTGCATTTAAGACTTTATGCTTTACTAGTTCGTTGCTGAATTAAACGAGAATTCGAAACATTTTATAATTTTTTGTTGCGTCTAAAGTGAAGTATTGTAAAAGTCATTGTAAAAGTCATTTGTCAATATGATGCCAGATAAACAAAACAGTGTGTATCTAATTACTATTGCGTAATCGTTATTGGACTGATTTGTTCGTACAGAATGAAAAAAATATTGTGAAGTTTTTGCGAAAATTATCGCAAAAGCTAACAAATATACGGACACTGGTTTCCAGTAAAATTTCAAAAAATATATGAAAATATTTATGATGTATTTGATAGTTATATAACAGTGTAAATTGCGTTAATGAAACGATACGTTTAGGTTATTTACTTATTTTGTGAAAAGGAATTTAGAATACGTCATAATACCAAAAAAGTAACATTTCGAGGATGTTAGCCGATGTGCCTTATACATCTTATTACTACGAATAGTTCTGCTACTCAAAAAGCACATACCATGTCTTAAAAAAAGGCGATACGTAACAGTGAAATATGAGGGAGTGGTAGCAATTGTATATTCGCGGGAACAGTCCAAAATTGCAATTTTCATATCAATTAAGAAAATTAAGGTTTATATCGAGTTATTTTACTTATTTGAGCATTATGCCATTTATTTATTTTATTTTATTGTATCGTAACTTTAAATGTCATTTGTAATGTTGGTATTAAAGCGGGCCATAAACTATTCAAAAGGCCCGAGGGCATAAAGAATCAGAAAGGCCCGCAAAGGTATTAAAAGTACCGTTACCTAAACACACAGCAATGAACTAGTAAACCATAAAATAGTTTAGGGTACTTTACATGAAGCCCGTGGGCCATTCTCAAGTCAATCAAATTTTCTTCAAATTTCTCATAAAAATAGAGTGAAATACACTTACAAAACTGGCATAGTTCCGATTTTCATAGTTAACTCTACATTTCGAAAATTGAAAAAGTTTGAAGTTTTTCCGGCGTGTTTCTTCAATTACAATATTGCGAGTTTTTTTTCTTAAAACGAAATTTGTTCTACACAAATTCTTTAATTATTGTCATGTACATCTTTTTGAAAATTTTAGCCTAATTTGAAGTGAAATATTGGCAATATTGAAAAAACTGTATATGACATATGACTATAAGACATCATATGAAATGACTATAGAATATAAACGTTAATTTATGTATACTTCCGTTTTTTTCAAAAATTACCTAATCGTAATGTTTTACATCTATCTCACGAAGCTACTATTTACATTAATGACGATTTGTGTACACTATTGTTTTTGCTAGTACCACTGCTTTAAACGAGGTCCGATAAAGTTTCTCGAGAAACCAAAACTTTTTTGTGAAAATGAAATCAAACATTCACATTTTCAGTAGTGTTGAAACGCCATTTTACAGAAAATGGCTCCAAATTGTGTCTTTACACTTTTTGTACGGATGGTGCTAAATGCACTGTTTAAGACTGCATAAACGCCTTTTCGATGCACTCTATTATTTTAAAAAAATGATAAAAGAATTTTTTTAAATATGTTGTTAATATATACATTTCCGACTATTGATACACATTATTGCATTTGGGGGTAGGAATGCGTCAAATGATATCTAATGAAGTTTCTCGTAAATTTAAAAAGTTTTCTGTGAAAAAGAGCTTCGTAATACTTATTTTTAGAAATACTGAAATTATATTTTCGAACCAAATTTTCAATAATAATGTAGATATATAACCATATTTTACACTGCTTCAGTATCATTAAAGTCATATTCCAATTCTACCACGAGGAATTTGAAAAGTTGCGAAACACGAAGAAAATGAGATGACAGTTGAGAAGACGGAGGGGTAAATACGAAATGGTATTTCAGATTGAAGAATAAGGAAACTAACTAGTACGAGAAAGTCAGTGTCATTATGTATCACAACTAGTTTATATTGCTCAAATATTTTACTCAAAATTAATAAACTAAGCATTCCTTCCTCCCTCAAAACAAGTTCATGATATTAATTAAAGAACTGGTTATGGAGAACACATTTCATTTGAAGAAAATATTCCATATTTTAATTATTACTTTCTCGCACTTACTTAGTAAGAAGAGAACGTTATGTAATCGTGCGCTGGAAAACAACGAAGTTTTGGCAGAAAAACTCTTATTGCCGGGTCCTGGTAACGAAAAATCATCCTGTTACTATAGTAAATTACATCGTCTAACACGTGGTGTAGCCACCTGAAGTTCGATAGTTTCAACCGGATATTTTGATTTGTGAGGGTACTTTCCTTGATGCCTCAGAAATTTTCTCAAAAATTCTCAAAAATGGCACTAAATTTTTGGATTAAACTTTGTCTTCGGATACCGCAGAGAACGCTTAAGAGAACTATGCAGGTCTCTTGTTCGTTGATATCCCAGATTTGTCGAAAATTGCAAACTGCATTTTTTTCGTCTTTCTACAACTATAAGATAGAGATTTTTGATAATGAAATTTGTTCTTTAAAGACAGATCTTTAAATAAGGTCATACTCAATTTTTTCAAAAATTTGAGCAGTTTTCGTGCAATTTTGCGAGAAATACAGGCGATTAAAATTTATAAATAAATTTTCCTCAATTTTTTTCTTTAAATTTTCCCCTTACACGTATCAGTGGATAATAAAAAAGTAGTTTCTTAGAAACCGCTCCAAATTTTTTTCAATTGTTTTTCTACGAATAGAAGAAGGGACGCTTAAAAGAATGGCACAGTTCTCATATTCGTTGAACTCCCTGAATTTTCCAAAATTTGAAATTTTAGAAATAATGACAGAAAGTATATGCTGTTGTAGCACTACTAGTAATTGTAGTAAGACAGAAAAAATTCAAATTTTTGCAATAATTCAAATTTTTTATCACTAATGGTGCTTAAACACATTTTTTTACGTTTTCTCTATTTTTCGGATGCCTGGTAGTAGAATTGACTTCAAGAATATTATTGAAGGGTAAAATCTGATATTATATGCAGTTTTGTTGGATAATTTGGAGCCATTATTAAGAAAATGTTTCAGCATTTCTGAAAACGCGTGTTTTGAAGCTCAGTTTAACCCAAGCTTTTCGAATTTTCTAGAAATTTCATGAGAAATTATTTGATATAATTGTACATACAAATATGATAACGTCCATAATAAGAGATATTTCAATAATATTATTTTTTATTTTTCAAAGGAAACAACGACAAAAGTTTGTGGCAAATCAATGTGGCATTTATCATCAATGTGGCATCATCAATTCTACATCAATGTGGCAGTTTGGAGGTTTCAAAAGAAGTTGGATGACAGTATGGAAATGTAATTTACAATTGGCTCTATGTCTAGTTCTCTGTGTAGGTGTTTATTGGTTATATACCACAGGGCATTGGTAATTGTATGAAGGATTTTATTCTGGAAGATTTGTAAGAGTTTTATAACGGAAGAAGTGGCACCACCCCAAATTGGGGCTGCGTAAGTTATTGAAGGTATTAGGACTGATTTGGAAAGAAACAGAGAGTTTTCAATTTTTAGAGATGACTTTTTATTAGTAAGTGGATATAATTTGAGTAGGTCTTCATAAGTTTTATTCGGTGTATGTATAATATGAAGTTTCCATGGAAGTCGAGTATCCAAGAAGACGCGTAAGATTTGATTGATTTATTTGAAGGGGCCCATGTAATCGGATAATTATTTACTTTTGAACGGGATGGGAGTAATTTTAAAAAAATATCGAAATGAAGTTTATGTCATCCGTTGCAATGCATTTAGCATTATCCCTACCAAAAGTTTAAAGAAACAATTTAGGGCCATTTAAAAAAACAACTTTTGTACAATATTTTTAACTCAAAATTGTACGTAAATTACAATAAGTTTAAAAAAATGATCATGACATTAAGGAAAAGACAATTGTGAAGGACAAATTTCATTTGAATAAAAAAATTGGTTTATTCAATATTGTAGTTATGCCATCTTTATAAGTGCATATCACATTATTCTTACAAAAAATATAAGATGATATTTGGAATCATTTCTGAGAAAATTTTGAAAACGTTCAGGGGCTCTGATTAATGTAGGCTTACTCCAAAATATAAGTAATGTTTCAAAATTAAAGAACTTTGGGTCGAGTCAAATCACTCGGAAGAATATTCGGTTTGGAAAATATGGAGAATGGACGGACGGACGGGCAGGCAGGAGTTTAAAAAAAACTTTTTTGGTTTCATACCTCAAAAATACGTAATTACGGCAAAATCTCGACATTTTTTCATCATTATATAACTTTTGATATTCTACGTATACAAAAAACATAAGAACTAAGAAAATAATTTTAATTTAAAAGTTAAATTTACTTTTTTTGGCCAAAATACTGTAAAAAAGACGTTGTTGCAGTGTACATTCTTCGGAGAACAACGAAGATTTTGCGCCAACCAACCCAGCCGCGCCGGTCGCATCCGAATCTCAGCGCCAGGGAGCGGCTCTCGCGGGCGGAAGCGGGCGCGTGGCGCGTGCCCCAGGAGTGAAACGCGTCTGATTTGTCGCGCGCCGCGGAGGTAATCGGCGACGTCCTGTGGGCCGCGCAGGTGGCGAGGCAGCGAGCGGGCGAGTGGGTGGGCGGCAATGTGGGTCGCATCCTGTGGAGAGAAGGCGGTGGCGAATCTGGTGCGACGGCCAAGCGAGGAACTGACAACGGTGACGGAGGGAGGCGGTGATCGAAGCAACGGAGGCAGTAGCGGAAAAGACGAGGCGGTCAAGCTGCTAACAATTTCTATGGCTTTACTACTTACAGAACTAATGGAATTAGGATATTGGAATAAAGCTGTAGCAGTAAGAAACTTCGTGATGCGATTCTCATGGCTAAAAAGAGCGATTGTGACGAGATTTTGGAATGTTAATTGTCGGATGGCTAGTTCGATTTTAAAAGACTAATTAAGCCTGAAACTGAGATGTGTAAGTGTGATATTGTGACTGCGATGATGTCGTGACTGTGATGATGTCGTGACTGTGATGATGTCGTGACTGTGATGATGTTGTGACTGTGATGATGTCGTCACTGTGATGTCGTGACTGTGGTGATGTCGTGACTGTAATGATATTGTGACTGTGATGATGTCGTGACTGTGATGATGTTGTGACTGATGATGTTGCGACTGTGATGATGTCGTGACTGTGATGTCGTGACTGTGGTGATGTCGTGACTGTAATGATGTCGTGACTCTGATGATGTTGTGACTGTGATGATGTCGTGACTGTGATGTCGTGACTGTGATGATGTCGTGACTGTGATGATGTTGTTTGTGATGATGTTGTCACTGTGATGACGTTGTTACTGTGATGACGTCACTGTGATGATATTGTCACTGCGATGATGTCATTGTGGAGAAGTTGATGATGTCTCTGTCACGAAGATGATGTCACTTTGATATCCTGGTATTGAAACAGCAACTAAGATATTGCGAGTGAGGGATTGCGAGTGTGGGATTGCGGGTGAGGGATTGCGGGTGAGGGATTGCGGGTGAGGGATTGCGGGTGAGGGATTGCGGGTGAGGGATTGCGGGTGAGGGATTGCGGGTGAGGGATTGCGGGTGAGGGATTGCGGGGGAGGGATTGCGGGTGAGGGATTGCGGGTGAGGGATTGCGGGTGAGGGATTGCGGGTGAGGGATTGCGGGTGAGGGATTGCGGGTGAGGGATTGCGGGTGAGGGATTGCGGGTGAGGGATTGCGAATGAGGGATTGCGGGTGAGGGATTGCGGGTGAGGGATTGCGGGTGAAGGATTGCGGGTGAGGGATTGCGGGTGAGGGATTGCGGGTGAGGGATTGCGGGTGAGGGATTGCGGGTGAGGGATTGTGGGAGTAGGACTCTGAGCGCGGGATCGTGATGAAATTTAGATAGAGATTGGCCTGTGGCAGGGCTGTGGAATCAGCGTAGAGAAGAATGGATTGAGGAGATGGAATTGATTGGGAAGTGATGGCAGTCTTCAAATCTAGTGGAGTAATGGCAGGGGCCGAGGCTGCAAGACTGGGTGGTTTGCGTCCACTGCATGCCAGTCCGCTCCTTGCTATCAATCACTGCCTGCCTCCGAACTCGACCCCGTAAGGACGCCCATTGCCGAGGCCGCGGGCGTCGGTCTATAATTAGAAGACTTTTCTTTGAGATCGGGAAGCAGTCTGTTGAGGAGAAGTTATTCAACGCTGGTTCTTAAGCTTTAAAGTACTAGGGTCCGTTAAATTCGCGTTATTTTTCTCTTGAAAACATTTTTAGTAACGAACATACCTTTTCATCTATTTCGTAAAAAGATTTTTTATTTCTTTATTTTTGCGTCATTTTGAATTTAACGAATTTTGCAAAAGTTTATTTTACAAATGCAGGTTAAAATAAAAAACTTGAATGTTATACTTTTTATAAAAATCGTAACTGTACGAGGCATAATTAACATTTCACCTTTATTTCTACGACTGAGAGTCACGTTTCAGTTGATTGCCAGGATAGGGAAAGGGAAGAGAGAGATTTTTTTGTTTTCTAAATTTCATTTGTAAAACGCGATTTTACTATTGCCTATTATGAAGCATTATATGAAATGCAATATAAAGTTATGGACAATAAGGAATACTATAAAAACATTAAACCGTTACCGAGTTAAGTTCAATCATTTCTCGTATTTATAAATAATTTATAATTGCTTTAACGCACAAACATTCTTAATGTTCGTATGAAACAAAATTTCTTTAATTATTTCTATTATTACTGCAGAACACACAAGAATCCTCGAGTTACCAATGGAGTTACCAATCAATTTCCACTCGACTTAACCTTGAAGATGAAGAATGCTGATGAATCTCCTTGATGTGAAGAGCTAGTTTCTCACAATTTATTGTGAAATTAGCACATATATTTACATAAACATGTATGCGTAATGCCAAGACCGCATGTGGCAACTCTAGACTTCAGACGTCTCGGTGACTCTTCCCTGTTAGGAGGAAATTTAATGGAGCCCTCAGTGCACTAAAAATCTGGCACGCCTCCAGAGACAAACTGACCCAACGAGAATTCTGAGCGGTGTATCCCGCTCCACATATGAAAGTGTACTCTACTTTTCTACTTGCATAAAAGTGAAACATTTACAACAAAAAAGTGCCAAAAGGGGGTGTCACTTCTTCGAAAATTGAATGAATAAGGTCAGGTTTCTTTTCAAAGAATGGATGGATAGCATAATGACTTCCACAACTTGTGAATTATAGAAGTACTTCTTTCTACTGCAGTATTGGATGAGCGCCAAATAATGATGTTGGATACGCTTCACAAAGTGATGGTGAGTCACGGACGTTCTCGCCTTTTCGTCATAATGAGGCTAGTTATCAATCTCGATAAGATCGTAGATTCTGGAAAGGTCTCAATCTTTACCGGTTTCTTACCCAACTGCTTTACTGGATAATAAGGAAACTTGCTTCTTTTTTATTGTATTCAAAGGCAGCATTCTTCAACACTATCATTCTTTTTTTTATAGTCCCAATGTAAAAAAAGTAGTGGAACGAATCGGTAAAATTCTTGCTCTTCATGAAACTCGCATGAAAATTCACTCCTCGTGTTTTAGAGGCGGTTTTTCGAAATTATAATTTTTCTCCAATTTTTTAACAGGTTATAAATATTGTCGATTGTCCTTACAAGTGTTTAATTTTAATCGTGTTCAGTAGTACTTGAAATCAACGTCTCTCAAGCTAATAAAGAACGCTTGCCATTTTATCCTCATCGTAAAGAATGCTCCGAAAAACATTGCAGGAACTCGCCAGCAGTTGTATTTGGAAGTGCGTCGGCTAACAGAGTGCGAAAGCGTATTTTTAGTGCGCCTCGCCGCGGCATTGGCAGTCGCGGGGCGCGGCGGTCGCTTCTTGCAGGGCGCGAGGCGCGTGGCGTTAAAGGCATCGTGGCCGCGCGCAAGGCCCTTTTATGAAAATGGCCGGCCACGCCGCGCCTTCTGGGAAACGCGGCGGATGCCGCCACGTCGCCGGCGCGGCATTCGCTTCCCATTGTGCACCTGCGTGAGGCGCGTTGCATCGCGTGCGCGCGCCGCGCACGCGCACGCGCTGGGGCGCTCGCGCGCTGGGCGAGGGTGATGGCGATGGCGGTCCATGTTTGCAAGCCCGCCCGCCGCCCGGCTCGGAGCACCCGGAGGACCGGACCGCAGGTTTTGACCCAAGTTGGAATAAGCAGGCGAGTGCCATTCCGCGCGGGCCGGCAGGAAGCCCCGCGACCCTCCAGAGGAAACCCAGCGGCGCGGGGCGGCGCGCCCGGCCGCCCGGCCGGCTCCATTCATCGGAGAGGCTTCCGGCGCACGTATGAGGCCGCGGCCGCCGCCGGCTATGTTGATTGGAAGCTAACGAGGGCGCGCGCCCGGACCGGCCCCGAGCGGCAGCACGGCGGCGGCGCGGAGGTGGTGACGGAGGTGACTGCGTCGCTGACTGCGGTGGTTGCAACGGTGATGACTTCAGAGGGAAAGGGAATCATCCACGATAACCAGCTAGTAAGAGTTGACGAAACAGCAGGAGAGAAGATACCAGTATTGTTCGCTAAGCCAATGATCGTTGTGGAGTAGCTCTTTGTTATGGTAGGATTATATCTGGATTTAAATGTTTGACAGGATTGTGATGGTTGTGATTTTGGTGCTGACAACAGTGGCAACATCATTCTTAATAATTAGATAGTCATCTAATAAAATAATTAGATAGCCATAGAATTAGTCGTCCGGGAGACGTTTGATCTGCAGCCTTCTTCAGGGCGAAATATTTTTCGCCCTGGGGAAGGATGCATTATGATGTTCGAAATGTTGGCAAGGGGGCCTAGGACGCGGCATCTTCTAGGTAGTCAAGAATCTGTTGTCTCCGGCTGCAAAAGCCAATGCTTTCATTCTCAATAATCCTGATGTGATAATAGTAGTAGTAGTGGACGATGCAGATGAATGGTTATGCGAGTGACGGAGGTAGTAGTTTAGTAATTTAAGTGGTAATATAGGTTGAGATGGAGTGTAAAATAGAATATATGATGGGGGCGTTGATTTAAGGCTGGTCGAGGCAATGAACGTTGGTGTCGAAGGGAGGGAAGTGTAAAATTTTATACTGCCTTCCTTCGTAGGCACGATTGTTACACTAGTGTATTTGCGACCAGTGGTGTGTGGCGTTGAAGGATGCTGCGATGGCAGTTGTGAAGACAGCACCACCTGCTCTATCAAATAAATGCAGGAATAGGCATGGCATAGAATGCGTATACGTAATGCAATAGGCAAGAACATCTCACTCGAACTTCAGGTAGTAAAGACGTCTAATCTGCCTGACTGCTGCTTTACACAGTCCACTGTACCGATTGAAATCTGCTCAAGCCGCTCTCAAGGAGCAGGTGTGTTGTATCCCTTTCATGGATACACTTGTCTGGTTGATCAGTCACTATCTTACAGGTAGTTGCAGCGGATGTCCCAATTAAGACGAATGGCCGCTATATTAAAGATTAATAGAGGTTATGAAGGAAATAACGTTGACTGGTGCGGAGGATGGAGCTGATGTGAATGGACGAATTCGTTGCAGGCTAGCGAGATTCCCTGTTTGTCAATTAGCGGAAGTAAACTTGTATTAAGTGTGCGGGATATCACACTTCAACGTCCAGATTTTAGACATTTAGACATTTTTTGCAAGAAAACTTTAAAATGAATTTTTCAAACTGCTTGCAAATCCCCTCGATAATTTAATTCTAATTCATCCTACATCCTTCGTATGTTCAATGTAATAACATAAGAAAATATATGATTGATTACTCGTATGTAAACGATCAAGAGTTCAATTGCACATTTCGATTTAGGATTATGAACTACGTTTTTGGGACTGCAGTTCAATTGGCACCTTGGCCAATTAAACAGACTTGAGACGGACAAACCTCAGAAGTTATAAAATTTTCAATCCTTATATTTTATCAATGTGTGGACCTTAAGTATCCCATTCTAATATGATACAATAAAAGAAAAATTATTGGTTACTCTGACATATTTATGCTTCTTGACACTTCCAAATTCCCCTGATCAAAGTGATTTTATATAAGTGCAAAAATGCTAAAATGCTCGATGACGTCTTCCACTAATATGTTTTATTGACTATACAATTTGTATGACGCGAACACTACGCTTACTTGCATCACACGCACCAAAAAAGAAATTTCTTGTACCATTTTTAAGAACAAATATTTTGATACCGCGATGAGTGTGTGCAACTCGAAAAAGAAGTAGATTTTAACAGAATTTACTACCTAAAGTCTACATTCCCATTAGGAAGAAGATCAGCATAGCGTCCTCAACATGTTAAAAGAAATAGATTTGTGCAATTATCAACGATTTGGTTAAGCAATTATATTTATTATGCTGGAAAGCGCTGGAAAACTGCACGTCAGTTTACGCACCGTTGACCATACATCGTAGCCAGAATGAGATCTTTGGATATCCAGATCGAATCGGGAAAAGGACTGGAGCTTGCCTCCACCAACGCCACCGTAACTATCCCCGCCACTACATATGGCACCGTCGACGCTGTCGTCCCAGCCAGAGCCACGCACATTGCCATTCTCGACACCAATGTCCCCACTATCCTTACCACCCTCGCGGCTATCCGTCACCACTGCCACCCCCGTCGATACTGCCGCCCTCGTCACCGCTGCCGCCCTCGTCACCGCTGCCGCCCTCGTCACCGCTGCCACCCCCGTCACCGCTGCCGCCCCCGTCACCACTGCGACCCCGTCACCGCTGCCACCACCGTCACCACTGCCGCCCGCGACGCCACTACCGCACCCCTCACCGCTGCCACCCCCTTAACCACTGCCGCCCCCGTCACCGCTGCCGCCCCCGTCATCGCTGCCACCCCTGTCACTACCGAAACCACTGCTACAACGATGCTCTATGTGCCCACATGCCAGCCACCCGTCTACGTCCCTGTCGCCAAAATTGTCCCCGCAGCAACGGCCGCCATCAGTTACCCCGCAAGTCCACCTTCACCAACAAGTCCACCGCCACCCTCACCACTTCCTTCTCCACTGTCGCCGCCGCCGGCGCCGCAAGGAGGTTCAGCGTCTCGGCTGGTCAGGGTAGCGCTGCACAATGTTCTGCAGCGGGGCGGCGGCGGCGGAGACGGTGACGCCGCCGCGCCGTGCGGTCCGGTCTCGTTCCGGTCCACTCCTGCGGCGCGCGCCACTGACGGATGGCCGGTGGCGCGCACTCACGCGCACGCGCCGCACGCGCCACGCCGCCAGCCACCGCCGCGCCGCCCGGCTCCGTCCCGCGTGCACGCGCGCGCTCGCGCCGGCGCAGTCCGCGGCACCGCGCCGCGCCGCGCCGCGCCGCCTCCATCCGCTCCGCTCCGCCGCCCCTGCGCGCGTTCGAAGAACAGGCTCCTCCGCGGCGCGGCCACGGAATATCGAGCCTCGACACGCAACGGCACGCAACGCCACGCGGCGCGCCACGGCGCCGACGACGACGCCCAACGCGTCGGAAACTTAGAGCTTGTCCCGGCTAGGGCGGTGCCCCGCTGATGGGAGAGTTCTGGTTAGGGGCAAACTCCGCTAGCCGACGGTAGGTCGGTGCCGGATCTCGCCATCCAGCGGGGGATGATCACCACCATCTCCCGAGGAAAATACATGCATTACACTTACGAAACTAATGACCTAAGCTGTTGACGCGCTCGGAATCACTAACCAACCAACCAAAGACGCGCAGCGCCCCGCAATGCACCCCGTCGCGCCGCTTCGCAGGATTGGTGGCTCGTTCCCCTTTCGAAGGGTTCTCTTTGCGATTGCAGCGCCTCTGGCCAAGGGTTATAAGAATCTAGTCCTGATGGCGGCGGATTTTCGACACTAGACATAGAGCTTGGTCGAATCCAACCGGTGACTGGTAGTGAATTGAAGGGCTGAATTTGAATTTGAAAACGGATTATAAATCGAAACACGAGCAATATCACGAATCATCCACGCCTAACTTGCAAGGAAATGTGAAATTGCTGGCGAATTTGATTAACCCTACTACAAGTACCATCCACAAAATGTCATCGAGAACAACATTAATAAGCTATACTGTGACCGAAGCGTATTGACCGACAAAACAGTCCATCATAATGGATATGATACTCTGGGATACATCTAAAAGACAAGTATGGCTGAAAGACACAGCAGTTGTAGATACCAGCAACCTCGACCCAATACATAAAAAGAAAACTCAAAAGTACAGAAAAGTAACACAAGTTGTAAAGGAGCAGTGGAATGTATTGACGGTGGAGATTGTACCGATCGTTCTCTCAGCAACCTGTGATACTTACCGCCCTGAAGCACTCTCTGAATAAACTGGGTATCGAGACTTTTATTATCATCAATTTACAGAAAGCTGTGATCCTGAGCACGTGTTCTTTATTTAGAAGATTTATGGTTTCCTAAATAAATTTGTGTTAAAGAATTATTTACTTCTTAATTTATAAACGTTTTAATTTTATATTTGTACCCTCTAATTAGTTCTTAAAATAAATATATGAATGTTAAAAGTATTGTACTAAGGAAATCATGCTTTGATAGAAATATCTGTGTGACACCGAAATCATGTACCAAAAAGCTGTGAAAAATAAATAATAATAATAACAATTATTATTATTATTATTATTATTATTATTATTTTTATTATTATTATTATTATTATTATTATTATTATTATTATTATTATTATTATTATCTTTATTTTTGGCGAAGCTCACGCCGTAAAACCTGCTCTTCCGCCCAACCACTTGAATAGTTACATTTACATAATTACAATTGACGCGTTCAGGCGGAAATAATAATAAATGACATGTCATGTTACGAAATTGCAACGATAGTATTAGCTAACGGAAATGTGCTACACATGAAACATTAAGTATGAATGTATTTTCATTGTCAATTTTCTGGATTCTAAAGCTAACATGATACAAAGAGACCCCATTGTTTTTATTTACAAGAAAGGTGAGGTAAGTCAATAATTTTACTTTTGTAAATTGTCAGAAATTCTTCTATGCTCGAATGTCTCGATTGTGTACAAATTTAAAGAAAAAGAAGGGCAGATTTGACATTTATTTTTATATCTGGGATGCAAGACTAGAGACCATCCCGGCATACGCCACACTGATATAGTTCTAAGATAGTGAGGATTTTACCTGAAGGTCCCTCATATAACTCAATACATTTTTAAACTTTTAAAAACAGTACACTTACATACAAGTTTATATGGAATTTATGTAACATAATACACTAAAAGAATGTTTGAAGTTTTATATTGTTACATACCAATATGTAAGACATTTTTATTAAATGTTATTTGTCGTAAATGAGTGGAAATGCTAGGGTAATTAAATAGGAATATGGCGCCTTAGCAACGGCGCCCAAGTCGTCAAGAAAAATAAATATTCATCTGGCATTGAAAGTGACGGCGTGGCTAGTCAGATTTGAAAACTATTTGGGGATTGGTTGGAGAGAGAAACAATAGTCGACTACTGCGGAAGTATGCCTGATTTTTTGAGAAGAAAACAGTAGAAAGGGGGAATCCGAGGTTTGGAGGGCTGAGCAGTAATAAGAAAACGGACATTCTGTCATATGTGGTGACGCTATGCGGGTCGCTCGCGGATAGATAATTCGTGTAATTGGAATTTGTAATTTTTCATGAGATTGAGGAACGTTGAACTCCGAATAATTTACAGTGTGTTAAAAGTATAGCTCACGAACAGTTTGGACTTTAATTATTTTTACAACACGCGGAAATTAGAACTTGTGAGAAGTCTGATATGATAAGACTCGGAAATATTCTGGACGAGTAATTAATTTGTGGAACTTTAAAACATTTCCGCTGTGTAATCGTAAAGAAATTGTATTATTTTGCATATTCAATCGAACTAGAACTACGAATAATTGAAGTAGTGCGGATCAGTGGCTCGCCAACGTTCGCGTGGAAGAACAGGAAAGAAGAACGCGGTACTTCGACTCAGGAATTCGCATTACCGGGGAGAAGAGAAGATGGTCCTTCGTGGCGACGTCGATCAAGAGCGCGCGAAGTACGAGTGTAGTGCAGTATAAAGGTTCGAACAAGGTCATGACCAAAGGACAGTCTTTCTGTTGCAACAAGCAACAAATCCTAAGTTTCTTTTTGAAAAGAAAAAGAAAAACGATTTTCATTGGCCAATTCGAGTTAATAAGTAGCTAGATAAAACATTTGTTTTCAGATTCCTCGCCACTCTGTATGGATGGCAGATCGGGTAATCGGCTATAAATAGGTAATAGCGATTATTTCAGACGCAACCCATCGACCCAGCTAGCGGGACAATATTTAGTTTTCTTTGAAGCAATAATAAGCTAAAAATATTATCGTAACCTTTTTCCTGGCGCCCATGTTTACATAAATTCGGAAACGGGTTGCGGTGAAACGCCCAATAATTGTGAGCAGTTTGTGGGCATGTTTCAATATAATGATAATATCTGAATTTCACAAAAAATGTGGCATAGCTCCTTTCTCTACTGACAATGAGTCCTTCAATAATATTCTGGCGGCCTCTTGTTTTGATCGGTATTTTTCTTGTGGTTCAATTTCAGGCCAATGCGAGAGAATTGCAATAAACAATGGGCCACGGACCGCGCGCGATATTTCCTTCCTCATTCTTGCCCCCTAGAGGCTGCGGGGAGGAGTGGATTGTGGGTGGTATATTTGATTCCCGCACTACTTACCTTGATAACTCAGGATTGAAGTTTACGTTCGAAGGACCATCACCTGCTTTCTGATAAGGCGAGGTGAGCGCCTTTGGATAATCTAAAAATGGTTCTGACATCCTAATGGGAGCTATCGTGGCGGGAGATTTATAGACAATGAAACTTGTTTAAAAAATTATAATTAGAATCGCACGAATTATTACAATGATCACAATAGTGCATTAATTTGCAAATAAGGATGGCAATTGTTTTGATGATTAAGAATGCTGTAGTTAACTCTGCTGGGTATGAAATGGAGACATTAATGTTACTAAATGATTTAAAGTAGATTTCTGTTAACACAGGCTAAATCATAGATGCTCTTGTGTTTATGAGTACGCTAAATGCATGATTGTATGTAATCAACTTAACAATTATACCATATTGTACATCCGTTGCACAGGAGAAGCGTCAGTACCACAGTGACGCATCACTTTATGTGTCGCAGTACGCAGCACACTTGATATTCACAGGAAATAGGGGCAGCAGTCAGAACACTATCATTAATGATGTGAAAAGTGAATCTAGAAGCAAGCAGATACGGACATTCCTCATACAACAAGAAGGCTCGACAGAAAGTTCCATTAGAACGAAGCAAATAAATGTCACATTTACAATGTAAAATATTTTTACACACACACATATCAAAGTTATTATACCGGGCGGTAGCTCAGTGCATCATCTCTTGTCACTGCAGCGCCTCTGACCGGGAGGTCCCAGTTTCCAGTCCCGACGGAGGAAGGAGTTTCGATACTAGCTTTTCAGCAAGGTCGAATTCAGTCGCTGTCTGGAGGAGAATTCTTCCGGCCCGCTGCTCTGATCGGTAATTTTCCGTGGTTTCTCCGATGAACATCAGGCGAATGCCGGAGCAGTACCTTAACAAACGGGCCACAGAACGCGCGCTATCTTTCCTTGCTCTTCCTTATGCTATCTTCACCTCTTACAGACACACTTACGCTAACATGTAACTATGCATGCACTAGCACCCATGCCGGGAAATCGGTAGGGAACTTAGAACTTGTCCCGGCTGGGGCGGTGCCCCGCTGGTAGGAGTTACCTGGTTGGGGTAAATCCCTGTTAGCCGACGGTATGTCGGCGCCGGATTTCGCCATTCAACGGGGAAAGATCACCGTCACCTCCCGGGCAAAAACACGCACAACACTTACGGGGCTAATGCTCATAGTACTTGACGCGCCCGGAATCACTAACAATCAATCATTCAATGAATCAATCAAAGTTATCATGTCACAAGTAACACGAATTTATCGAAGGCAGACATAGATGCGCCCTCATCAAGAGCAACGGGCCAACTATCTACTTCCGTATGAACGATTGTAGGAGCGGAGAGAATTGGCGGTTGCCAAAGCTCTGAACTAATCGGAGTTTTGGATTTAGTTACCGGAATTTCTAATTATTATAAATCACGCTTATTTTTGATAAAGAAGGATGTGAGATTAATTATTTAATCAAGAGATTTTGAAAAGATGTTGGAAGTTAAAATATTAACAAATAAATAACTAATGATGTTCTCGTAAATGTGACGCGATTGCGGATACTGAGAAGCGGCGTAGCCAGATTGCACCATGGCACTAACATTAACGGTTAAATATATAAATATATAGATTAAATTTATTTGTACAGGCCTGGAATGCACTATGTGACAAGTGCGTGCATTGCAGATTAAATGGTCTAAAGTAAAAACTTGCACCGACACCCCTTCCCCTTCCTTTCACACTTACACACACACTTCCTCTTGCGTGCACTACAGTACCTACTACACATGTTGGGTGATCTGCTGGGAGCACATCGACTGGGATGGTGCCCCACTGGGGTCGTTTCCATGTTCCTGCGGGAAATCTCCCGGATTATAAAATGGCCTACACGTAAGGGACTAATTCCCCGTAGAAGTTAACACTCCTGAAAACAAGAAATATTCAATCAATGTGAGGGTTCGTTGTGAAACAGAAGTGAAGCAAGTCCGCAACTAAATCTAATAATGACATGCTGCACTAACTCTCTCACTCGTACACATAAGTAAGTATCCACTTGCCCGCAACTACGCACATGCACTGCTGATTTGTTCACATGTAAGCCTGTGAACGGATCAACATACAAATCAGCTTGCTAAAAATGTTTCCTTATCTTTCATTGATTGTGATTAACGTTCGATCATGACCATCTAAACTTTGAGGGTAAATTTTCGAAACAAATGAGAATAAGCGTAGATCAGAAATTTAGGATGGGCGAGACTACAATTATCCTAATCTCTGTTTCCATTCATTCAGTAATGAAAGTTGAAGCGAAGATTCTGCCTATATTATTTCTTGAAGTTAGTTTGTGATCTACTGTAGTACTTAATTGTTTTCTTGCCGTGTGTAGTACCCATTCTTCTACAGATAAAACTCCTTTTCGTCACACATCTATTTCTGTGTTTGTTTGAAGAATGGAGCTTTTTTAAAAAAATCTTTTAGATTTTAAATATAGCATGTTGTATGTTTTAAACCGCTACGAAGACAATATATAAAATATTTGACAATTTTTCATGAAACATCTCAAATCTTCTGGTTTCATGTAGTGCTAAAATTTGTCCTCCAGTAAACAATTTCATTACAAACATTTTGTTAATAAATCGTTCAAAATCTCTGCGTTAACAAGACCTCAACTTGTTAGTTTAACTGAATTATGTCTAATCGCTATCCGGAATTGAACCGGTATTTGTAACTGCAGGAAGAAGTTTGAAATCTGAACTCAGGAAAATTTGCAGTAATAAGAACCGGCTATACCAGCTTTCCGTTCGTCTTCGTTCGAAACTAGATGTACAAATCGACCATCAAAATTAAATGAAATACAAATTTGTTCCGCGTGAAAAAAAATTAATTCATTTCAGTCGCAACGAATCAGGATATTCTTGAACATTCTACCCCGGGGTTAATGCTAACAAGAATACTAGCGTAATTTAATACATCGATTGTTTTAAAGTAATATCGATAATCATTTATTTCAACCAGCAAAGTTACATGGCTTAAGAATAACGTTGAATTTCATTAAAATGTTTAATTGCTATATTTTCAAGTCATTTAAGTTTCCTAGCAAGTCAGCACTGTTGTAGTACATAAATTAGAAGACTTCCGTTCAGAGTAACTTGAGCTTACGCTTAATCAAAGGCTAATTTTCATGTCTTCGCACTGTAATACAGTTATTTCCCCTGCTCTTTTCTGAAGATCTAGATAAAGAAACTCTTTGCCAGTTCACGGCATAAATCTTCAAGAAATTATTGGAAAAATATTTAAATGATGAAGATATCCCTATGAACAGGAAAAATGGTAATATTCTGGTTATCATAAGAAAAGGAGAGAGAAAGATAGAAATTGTAGAGTAAATAAAGTGTTAAAATACATTTAGTCGCCTTTAAGAAAAAATTCTAAAGCTATTTTTAGGAGAGGAGCTTAAAAATGAAGGTACATTTTAGACTGGGTTTTAGAATATGTAAATCGATGATTAATCATGAATTTGTGATAAAACATATTTATAATAAAAATAAATGAAGAGATACATACATTCATTTTATATGTGAAAATTTCGAAAAAGCATACGGTAGTATGTCAGTACCAAAATTGTGGGAAGTTTTGAAAGAAATTAATATTAAAAATAATTTTCAAAAATGAGCGAATTTAAATATAAGAAATATGTATGATGGTGGTATGTTGCAAACAAAAATGTGCATCAATGTTGCAGTTTTTCTCCAACATAGCTTACAATGTATTTACAAAATCCGCAAAAGATTTGGAAAAGGAACTGTAGTGGCAAGAATGTTGGTATTGGAAATAAAATATTACACATTATACGTATTTGTGGATGATCAGGTTCTAATAGCGCAGGATGTGAAATATGAAGAGTACAGGTTTAGGAAATTATTCGAAGAATATTAGAAATGGGAATTAAAAATGAATAAAGGAATGATATTTGGAATGGTTGTATGGGATGAAGCAAAAGCGGTAAAGATTTATTTGTCCAACGTGGAAACAGAAACCTTGAAAGTTGTTCAGCTTTTAACTACTTAAGGGTGAAAATAGCCAAGGATGCATGTCAAGGCGAGGAAAGAAGGCATGTAATAAAGGAAGATTAGCTACCTTATCAACGCTCCATAGAATATTATGAAACAAAACCTTGTTTAAAAAAATTTAATAAAGAATAATATAGATTGAATAAGTCAATTATTAAAATAGTATATAAATTTATTGCATTTCTTATTCTTATCTAAATCGGCCTACTATTCACATCTTTTAATTACCAATAATACATTTTGTAAATGTATTGTTTTACATGGAGAAGGAATTTAGAAGTTGAAGGAAAATTTAAAATTAAAATGTCTAGTAGCGTAATGGATTTGTAAGATCATTCAGAGTATGAAAATGAGATAAAATGAAAAAGATAAGATATAAAATAAAATAAAAACTATCAAAAAGTCATCAAAAACATGATAATTTGGAACGTATTCAGCCAAAACAATTGAAATATTTTAATCATTTAAAAACGTTGAAGACAAATAGAGATTCAAAACTTATGTTAAGGTCACTTCCGGTGATTAGAAAGAAAAGAGAGAGTGTGAAACCCAGTTGGTCAGAAGAAATAAATCAAATAATGAGAAAAAATCAACGAAAGAAAACACTGAAGAGAGTAATGGATAAAGAAAATTGGAATTATATAATGAGTTTTGAAGAAGGAAGTTCTTTTAAAAATGAACACATGTAAAGAATTAAAATCTTCCAGGGAACGTACATGCATTGGCGAAAAATTAAAATACAGATTTTTACTACCACCTGTCAATAATCCTTGCAAATTGCGTTTAAGTTCGTCTAACTCACTAACTTAATTTACTGTTTACATAGTGAGTGAGGTACATGATTTAGAAATTAATTATGACTCACCGGTGACTTCTAAAATTGTGTGAAATGTTTTAGACGGTAATCGTATACTAAAATTTTGGTATTCTGGAATGGCATCGAATGTAGTTGTTGGTACCACATGGTTTAAATAACAAGAGTTCTTTTAATTCCACCATGTGATTTTTTTTATTTTACATTTATTATTTAATTGCTGTATTATAGTTAATATATTATTTATCCAATTTTTCGATACTATCGCCCCATAATTTTCTCTCGAAAAATCGCAGATTTTTGCCACAGAATTACAATCCTGTTTCTTTACTACGTAAGTATAGTTTCGCGAGGAAGTAAAATGCGTCATTATTTTATTGCTCATTTATTAACATTGAAAACAAAGTGCCAAATGATTTGGAAATTGGCATATTAACGAAATTAGTAATGTTCTTGATAGCAATATACTCCCATCTTTCATGCAGTAATAAATTTCTTTCGATTTAACGAGTAAATGAATGAATTTAAAGTAACATTTTTTTTTACTTGAAAGATGTGTTATGAAATGAAATAAACAATGCTTTTCCAAAAAATGCTTACATGCATGCTTCTTCAATAAAGAGGAGGTATACGTATTTATTTCTTTTTTTACTAGAGCTTTTTCCAGCCGACAGCCGGTTACCCTTTATGCCCCAATACGATGCATATTCGAGCATACATTCCACCCCAACACACTTTGCGGGCTCCTCTGATCTTGGGTCAGCAGAATGCGCAGAACTCCGCAACAACATATACATGAGAAACAAGGGAGAAACAACTATGCCCAAGGTGGGACTCGAACACGCGACCCTTCAGCTCAAGGCGCCGAGTCGGTCTTAGCTCTTAGCCACCTCGGCCATCCAGGTCGGCATGCGTATTGATGAACTGTATTCATATAGCAATGTGAAAAATGAGATTAAATGTATACAGGCGGGCTGGAGCACCTAAAATCCTACCAAAAAAGGGTTTTCCAAGAAGTAGCACGCTCACTGCACAAGACCAAAAAATATTCTCATTTGAACAATACCATCGACACCTCTCACATGGTCGGGGGCTGCATAGTTCCCTTTCAATTTCGGCGCGCATTTGAAAATATTGTTACTACTTTGCTTTCAATAGAACTCGAAAATGTTTTTTAAATTCCTTTAAAACAAAACATTGAAATGAATATTCAAATTTTTTGAAGACAATATTAAAATGGACAACACCAGAATTCACAACGGAAAAATTCTAACAACGGCTCGACATGGAGCACATAAAAAAACAATGTCTGACATGAATTCCACCAACTCTTATCACCACCTCAGCAACAACATTCTTCACCGTAAGCACAATGGACATAACCGCTTCTGTGACTTGGGTACCATCACAGGTGACACCGTCTCTACCTTTCCTGTCCGCGAACCGTCCTCGTCCTCGACTTTATCTCGACACATACTCGTTCCCGAAATGTCTCCGCCACATCTCCGAAACATCCCCGTCTCCGAAACATCCCCTTCGCCGTTCCGTCCCGTTCCCGAAACATACCCATCACCTTCCCGTCCTGTCCCCAAACATTCCCGACCCGTCCCCGACCCGTCCCCGACCCGTCCCCGACCCGTCCCCGACCCGTCCCCGACCCGTCCCCGACCCGTCCCCGACCCGTCCCCGACCCGTCCCGACCCGCCCCTATGATATCCTCGACACGTCCCAGTCGTCTCCGTCCCCGCCGCCACCGCCACCGCCACCGCCACCTCCGCCGCCATCGTCGGCCCGCCGCCTTGGGCTCGAACGAAGAGCAATGCAGCAGAACAGGAGAACCGGGCGCGCGGCATCGCCGGCGTCAGAGCGTGGCCGGGCGGGGCGACGGCGCGTGCGGCGGCGCTGGTGGCGGCGGCGGCGCGCCCGGGAAGACTCCTTTTAATAAACCCCGGCGGCGGCGGCGGCGGCGGCGAGAGGAGCGTCGGCGGCGGACAGAGGACGGCGGCGGCGGCGGCAACGGCGGCGGCGGTGGGGCCGGTCTGCCGAGCTGCGGGCGCGCGCCGCCGTCGCGCACCGGAAGGGCGCTGCCAGTTTTTCTGCCGCCGGAGGCCTGAGCGAGCGCGGTCGGCGACGCGCGCGGATAAGTGTATGCTACCGCCGCTTCATCATTACAAACCCGCCGTGCAGGTTGATTTCAAAACGTACCCAGCGCAATTACCGGGCTCGACGAGTCTCTGCCTCTCGTCTGCTTCCACCGCCGCCGCCACCACGCTCTGCCGTCACCATTTCGGTTCGGCTGCGGATGCCTCTGCCCCTACTGACATCTCTACCGCCGATGTCATCACCGTTGCCACCGTCCCTGCCATCCCACCACCTCTTTCATCATCGACTCAAGCGCCACCTTCCCCGCTTTCAGATGACGCCCGCCGCCACCTCCGACATCACCGCCGGTACTGCCTCATGACCGTCACCGTTTCAGTCGGCATCGCGCCGCTTCTTTCTTTTCGAGCACCCGAGAAGAATAAGAAGAAGAAGCGAGGCATCTCGCCTCATGGCGCATTCTTCTCGGGCCCGACCCCGCCGCCGCCACCGCCTGCCGGCGCACGGTGATCGATTCCTGCCCGCCCCGGCGTTCGATTCAAGGCGCATTCTTGGATGCCGCGCCTTAATTGCCAAAGCCGCCTTATAAATGTACTTCTGTTGTAGCGCATCGCATTAATGGAGATACACGAACCTCCGTGCGGCACGCACAGGAAAGCATAAAATTCACGCGCCCGGGAAACGGTCCGCGGATTCATATCTCAGTCGCGCAGCGAGGCCCGTTTTTGTGGGGTGCGGCCCGGCTCTGAAGGCTGCGAGTCGGGAACGGAGACGGGGACGTTTTGGAGACGGGGCAGAGACGTGTCAGGGACGGCTGAGCGTTGGGGACAAGTGAGCGTCGAGGACGGGGGGGCGTTGAGGACACGTCGGGGCGGCGACAGATCGGGGACAGGGGCGGAGACGTGTCGGGGACGGGGCGGTGACGTGTCGGGGACGGGGTGTAGACGTGTCGGGGACAGGGGTGGAGACGTGTCGGGGACGGGGCGGAGATGTGTCGGGGACGGGGCGGATACGTGTCGTGGACGGGGCGGAGACGTGTCGGGGACGGGACGGAGACGTGTCGGGGACGGGGCGGAAACGTGTCGGGGATGGGTGGGCGTGGAGGACAAGTGGGGGTCGGCGACGGGTCGGGGATGGGACGAAGACGGATCGGGGACAGGTAAGGCAGAGACAGCGCCACCAGTGATGGCACTCAGGTCCCAGAAGCGGCTATGTCCATTGTGCTTGCGGTGGAGAATGTTGTTGATGAGGTGGTGATAAGAGTTGGTGGAATTCATGTCATGCATGGTTACTTTATATACTCCATGTCAAAGCGTTGTTGGAGTTTTTTCCGTTGTGAATTCCGGTGTTGTGCGTTTTAATGAATACTGTTTTCAAAAATCTTGAATATTCATTTCAATGTTTTGTTTTAGTTAAATGAATTTCAAAACCTATAACAAATTAACAAATTAATAGTTAACGAAGGAAAAACTGTCTCAATGCAATTTTGCGTTTCAAATCGGCAATCGTATGCTCCATTAAAAATGAACAATATGCAATTACCTGATGTTAAGGTAACAAAATTTCTAGGTCTCTCAATTCAATCAAACCTCAAATGGAATGTACATATAACAGAATTAAACACTAAATTAAGCTCATGATGTTATGCATTTAGAATTCTTTCTAATTCTGTCAGCCTTCATGCAGCTCGTTGCGTGTATTTTGCAAATGTACATTCCCGCCTGAGATATGGCATAATATTCTGGGGGAAGCTCATCCTTTAGTGCTCAGACATTTAGATTGCGAAAGAAAATTATCCGAATAATGAAAAAATGCCATCCACGTGATCCCTGCAAGCCTCTTTTCATTGAGGTTGGAATCTAACCATTGCCTTGCCAATTTATTTACGAATCTGTAGTATTTGTCAAAACTGACTTACTTAACGGTGGGAACATATTTTCATGGAATACTGATATTTATAGTTACAACACTCGACGTAGAAATCATGTTGATCAAGTGTCAGTATCAACAGCTCACTACAAGAAATCCACATACAATACATGTACGTTACTTCACAACGCATTGCCAGATGAAATTAAACAATTAAAATTGGTGCACAAGTTTAAGTTAAAAATAAAATCTTTTCTGCTGCAAAACTGTTTCTATACAATTAGAGACTATACTGATCGTCAAAAAGAAAAATAATGTTTACTTTAACAAAACAATGACATAGTATAATGAATTAGTTTATATTTGCATTGTATCATTTAAAAAAAAAGACTTAAATGCCTGTAACAAGTAATGTACTTCAGCTGCCGGGTCAATGACCCCCATCTCGATCGGGTTTTTGTACAGTTTCCCTGATGCATTGAGCAAATGCTGAGTTGGCCCCTTGATTTGCTTCTTGACGTAAATGTAGCTTCACTATGTGCACGTTTTGTTGAGCTTTCCTTTTGCTTGTAGTGGTAGTAGAGCTTAGGGTGAGTTTCTATTTGTTAGCAATAGAAGAAAAATCAAATCTGTTCGTTCGTTTACTGTTACAAATTAGTTTTCTATAATTCGGCAACGCAGATATCTAGTTTTTGAAATATTAATTTCTCGATTTTTAAAATTATTATTATTATTATTATTATTATTATTATTATTATTATTATTATTTCCTTTATCACAATTTAACTTGTTTCCATACGTGTATCTCGGTTACCATGAACAAGAGATACACGTTCCAACTGTCATAATCAGCACTGGATCAACCATCAATGTTCAGAAACTTCCTCACGATGTTACATGTGTCCAGTATTACAATCTTTTGCATCTGGATGTATAACCCCTTCTTCAGATGCAGTTCAGCTAGGGATTCATGTAGGAATTTAGGAATTTCACCAGTGGCGCCTAGAATTATTGGTACAATCGTCACCATTTCCACGTCGCTCCACATTTCCTTTATCTCGTTTGCCAGAGGTTGATATTTTAGAATTTTTTCACTTCTTTTCTTTGGGATGTTGTGAGCTAACGGGACTGCGACATCAATCAGATACACCTTTTTGTTTTTCTTGTCAGTGGATAAATTCAGTTGCCTTTTTATTAGATGATACAGACCTATCTGTTATTATTGACCTGTTCCAGTATATTTTGTGATTATTTGTGTCAATGACTGGTTCGGTTGTGTACTTATACGTCGTAGTATGGTATGCGGTTACCCGTCAAAAGGTTATTGTTGTGGCATAGTTGCTGATAAACCACTTTACAAACGTCATGTCGTTTTGTATATGCTGAGGATGCTAGAGAGCTGCATCGACTGATAATGTAGTCTATATTTTCTCTATGTTCTCCACATAGCCGACATTTGTCATCACGAACGTTAGTGTCTTTCAGGATAATTTTACGATAGTTTTTAGTTTATGCTACTTGGTCCTGAATAGACTATGAAACCCTCTGTTTCAACAAAACGTTCCCCCGAGCACAGCCATTTAATTGACGACTTACGGTCCATCAGTTCTCCCTCTATCTGGTATGGGTAGCGTCCATGAAGTTGCTTCTCTTTCCAGTTGCTGATTTTCATTTCAGGGGGCTGCATTTGCTTTTGTAGATTCATTTGTTCATCAGACAAATTTAATGGTGTAATTTCCCGCTCAGTGTATGTTACAATCCGATGTATCTTGTTTCCATTAGCTTTTTCGTGGAAGTACTGACGCAGTCTCTCCAGTTGTTGGTGATGGAGATTCACTATATCTATGACACCTCTTCCTCCTAAAGACCTAGGTAGGTGGAATCTCTCAACTGCGCTTTTAGGGTGGTGACATCTAAATCTGGTGCAAAGTACTCTGCAGTTTGTATTAAATGCATCTAGTTCAGTTTGTTTCCATCTCACAATACCAAAGCTGTAGGTCAGCACTGGAATTACATAGGTATTTGTAGGCTTAATTTTCCTACCAGCACTGAGTTTAGTTTTCAGAATTTTACTCAGACGAGTATTAAATCCCTGGGTAATGTTAGATTTTGTAATTTTTTGGTCAACATTAGAAATTTGTAAATATCCAAGATATTTGTAATACTCCTCAGGATTCATGGCATGAATTCGTTCGTGTTTAGCATTTCCTTCTCCAAGGGTGTAATCCATCTGATGTTGCCACTTTCCTTTCCGCAGTGCACTTAGTTTACATTTCTCAACGCCAAAATGCATTCCAATATCATTGCTAAATTTTGCAGTAGTGTCAAGCAAATGATTAAGTTTTTTCTCTTGTGGTGCTGAATAATTTTAAGTCGTCCATGTACAGCAGGTGGGATAAGCGTACATGATCGATTTTGCTGTTGATTTTGTAGCCCATTTGATCTTTATTTAACAAAGTCGATAGGGGATTCATAGCAAGGCAGAACCACAGAGCGCTAAGAGAGTCTCCTTGAAAGATTCCTTGTTTAATATGTATTTCTCCAGCATTGACATGATTATTTTGCGTGCAAATGTGCAATTTGTTTGTCCACCTTTGCATCTGTGCCTTTAGAAACGATACAACCAATGGGTCTATTTTGTTCATATCAAGCACATCAATTAGCCACGAGTGAGGTAAGCTGTCGAAGGCTTTTTGATAATTAATATAAGCTGTATATAACGTCCCTCCTGTTTTCTTCACATGTCCACAGACTGCCGCATCTATAATGAGCTGTTCCTTGCAGCCGTGTGACCCCCCTCTTGCAGCCCTTTTGCTCTTCAGCCAGGAGGTTATTGTCTTCAAGGTGTTGATAGATCTTATCCGTTATTATGGAAGTTAGTAGTTTGTATAAAGTTAGTAAGCATGTAATAGGCCTAGATTTCCCGGGATTAGAGCTGGGTATTTTGGATTTTGAGATAAGATAAGTTAATCCATAAGTTAAAAATGATGGTAGGGCTTCTGGATTATTCAGGACTTTTGTGAATAACCCTGCCATTGTTTCATGAATGCTAGGAAAGTTCTTATATAAAAAATTATGTATGTTATCTCTCCCGGTTCCCTTCCAATTCAAAGTTTTCTTTACAGCTTATCTTCAGCATCATCTTCAATGTGTATACTATGGTCATTCATAATGGGTATGTCTTCGCACTCATCTTTAACAGTTTGGATCCATTCAGTATTGAAATTGTGGTGTTTACTTTGTGTCCATATGTCTCCCCAATACCTATTCACTTTATGCGCATCTGGTATTTCACCTTGGTTCGTTCCTTGAGGCTAGAGCGGTAGGACTGTTTTTCATTTATTCGGAAGAGTTTATTTTGATTCTTACGAAGGTTGCTTTCGCGGTATCTTCATAGCCTGTTATTTTCAACAGAAAGAGTTTGTTTGAGGTGATCAAGTACCGTGATGATTGTCTGGTTTCCTTCATTTTTATATTTGAACATAGTTTTCTGTACTTCTCTTTTAATCATGGCACTACAGTTGTCTTTGATTGTTTGAGAAAGTCTACCAATGCTCTTACGCAATGTTTCAAATTGGTGTTGAACTCGCCGTTCCCAAGGAGGCTGCACAGGTTGAACTTGCTTTTTATCACTCATCAAAATTAGCTTCTGGCCATTAGCTTTAAGTACTGTGATAGCACCAATGAACACAAAGTTATGCAATAATTCTATATTGTGCATATTCTTTGTTTCGTACTGGAAAATTCTATCGACTTCGCTCAAAATGAGATTTGTTTTAGCCCTTAATTGAAGTTTTGGCATTTTCGGTCTATTATTAATATTATTATTATTATTATTATTATTATTATTATTATTATTATTATTATTATTATTATTTCGTATGGATATATACTGATGCCGGGGTTCTCAAAACCCCCCAAAGCAACAATGGTTCCCACGTAAGTAGAACAATAATATATTTGTTTTTTATATCCGTCAAATCAGGCTTAAGAATTTACAGACTATATTTTCTGTTCCCAATAATTCAGCTTTCTGAATGGTCCGTAAATACTTTTCAGTCACTTTTTACTTCTTCGCAATCTCTTGCCATTCCTTGGTGACCAATGCATTCGCTGACACCACAGCTGGAAGCACTTCCACTGCGCGCAATCCATACATCTCCTTTAATTCAACAGCCAGAGGTTGGTATTTCCTCTTATTCTCAGCAAAATGGTAATATATAACATGGAACACTACACACTTTTATATGCGTAGCCTGTGTTCTTGAATACTGTAAGAGAAAAAAATCCGGGATGGGTTTATAAAGAAATGGCTAGCACAACGCCTTCCAGCACTGGATCCGCTTTCAGTATTCAGCAAATCAAAGGCGAATATGCGGGGGACATTGAGCTCTCGTCAGGTTTCTCATTCTCTCCATTCACCATTATCATCAGGATTTTCGACTCTCTCTAACCAGGTCGAATTCAGCCGTTGTCTGGAAGAGAATCCTAGCGGCCGGCTGCTCTAATCAGTACTCTCCCTGGGTTTGTCCTATCGACACTAGGCGAATGCCGGGGCAGAACTCTAATGAACAGGCCGCGAATTGTGCGCAATCTTTTCTTCTTCCTTGTCCTACCACCACCATACTTACACATATTTACATTTACATCCTCTACACTACCGCACATGTCGGGAAACCAGTCGGAAGCTTGGAGCTTGTCCCGACTGCGACTGTGCCCCGCTGATGGGAGAAACCTGGTTGAAGGAAACTCAGCGATCGCACGTGTATGTTGGCGCCGCATCGCGCCATCAAGCTGGGGAAGAATATCGCCACCTTCTGAGATAAAAAAGTATGCTCTACACTTACGGGACTAATGATCACAGCAATCAATGAATCATAAATAAAAGAAAAATTAATGAAAAATAAATAAATAAATAAATAAATAAATAAATAAATAAATAAATAAATAAATAAATAGATAAATAAATAAATAAATAAATAAATAAATAAATAAATAAATAAATAAATAAATAAATAAATAAATAAATAAATAAATAAATAAATAAATAAATAAATAAATAAATAAATAAATAAAACCCTTTTTCTGGTTCACGTCGGTCCACACACGTCGGTTCACAGCGGCCCACTGTCCGCCGCTGGCGGCGGGCGCAACCCCCCGGCCGCGAGGTGACCGCGCCACTGCGCCGAGATCACTGGAGAAATATGGTCGCTTTCCTTTCACAGGGTTGCTCCGACGTGTCCTGTTGCTATTGCCGCCTCTTAACGTTATTTTGCCCTCCTCAGCCATTACTCTGTGGGTTCACATGATACCGGTGAAAAATATGATACAATCTGCATATTTTGTGATGAGTATGTGTTATATCCGTTCTAGTGGTGGTTTTTTGTTCTGTATGCTCTGTGAATGAATCTGATCTACACATGACGACAATATGTTAACATTTGCTCTATATTAGCCTTTAATTTTTTTTCTTCATAGGAAATAATCTCTACAGAAAATTTCACACTTTCAGTCCATATATTTTTTATTTCATAAAATCTTAAATTAACGAGAAATTACAAAATATACATCTCATTTTATCTGTAGACTACGTATTGAATAATTTTGGCGCACCTTCATAATTTATTTTAGGAATATGATTATCAAACATTAATTTAAAGTAAAATTTTAACAATAAAATGCTACTGTAATTTACGTGTGTAGTAATTTTCTCGATAATCAGTGAGTACTTGGTATCTAATAAATATTCAGAAATTAAGGAGTTTATATTACATTAAAACGAAAAAAATGCAAAATTATATATTAATTGAAGTAGATAAATCAAGTTTCTGTATAAAAAAATCGATACCGTTAAGAAGCTTTTGCATACAAGCACTCGTATGAAAGATAAGTTCTGATAATAACATGCATCCTAAAAGGAAAAGTGTTAAAATCTCACTCATTCTTCCGATTCAAGAAGCGGTAATTACAAGGACCCCATTCGAACTCGATTTGACTGAAACATAACATATTGATATCTGATGAGATGTATTGGGCATAAAGTAGAAATGTAAGTCGGCATCATTTTCACCAACACTGCCGCCATGCATGTGATGATGCCGGCTGGGTTGAGATTGATTGATTGATTTTTCATGTATCTGGGCGGTCAACGGCGTTGGTCATTAGTCCCGTAAGTGTAGTGCATGTTTTTCTCTCGGGAGATTGCGGTATTTTTCTCCCGATGGATGGCGAGATTAGGCGCCGACCTACCGTCGGTTATTGGGGTTTCCCCCTAACCAGGACTCTCCCACCAGCGGGGCACCGACCTAGCCGGGACAAGCTCTCAGCACCCGACCGATCTCTCGGAATATGTGGTAGTGAAGTGCATATAAGTGTAAGGAGAGAGGATAGGACAAGGAAGAGGAAGGAAAGATTGCGCGCCGTCCGTGGCCCGTTTGGTAGGGTACTGCTCCGGCATTCACCTGGTGTTGATCGGCGAAACCACGGATAACTACCGATCAGAGCAGCCGGCCGCAAGAATTCTCCTCTAGATAGCGACTGAATTCGCCCTAGCTAAAAAGCCAGTGTCGAAAATCCTGCCGCCGTCGGGACTCGAACCTCGAACCTCCCGGCCAGAGGCACTGCAGTGACATCAGTTGATGCACTGAGATACCGCTCCTGGTGCTGGGTTGAGGATCCACGTGAGATCCACTGATCGCCCCCCGCCCCCAAGCCAACAGGTTTTGTAATTTTATTCAATTTATTCAAAATAAATACCGCAAATAGATCTTAGCACATTCAAAGCAGTAACCTTTTTAACAATATACTCGTACATTTTCAGCTCACAATTAAACAAAATTAAAAGCTTTTTACTGAGAGTTCGAATTTATTCCCCCACCCCATGCCCTTGAAATACTTTTTGGATCGGCGCCGTAAAAGGCAGGACCATCGAAATCTGCTATTAATTCAAATGGCATAAAATGTTGGTTGAAATGATGTCAACTTGCTTTACAAGTTCCTCTAATAACTGAATCATCATTTTTTTGCATTTTAATGATATTTAGCGTCAATAGCAAAGAAATATTGTTAATTTGAAATTGTTAATTTTTTAAATACAGCAAGTTGATCCAGATAAAATAACGAATTGTCAATTTCGATGGGTATCGCCATCATCAATTTTCTTAGAAGTGAAAGAATTTTGTACATTAATAAACGTCATGAACAGAATAAAATATCAGTGTCTTTGCGAACTATGATCAGTTATCTTCAATAACTCACTAGAAGAGCTCTCCACTACTACTTGAGCAGTCCTCTTTCATTTCTCCCTCTGAAGAGATATAGCTCGTGAGCAACGAGCTTCCATTTTGCCCTGCGTGAATGGCATGCTAGCACCCAATAAGGCAAGCTTCACTTGTTCATCCACTACTTCCTCTCTTTGTTACGGATGCTGATATGTGAGGAGGCTACCGGAGTTCCAAGTAGCCGCGAGATAAAAAATCATAAAAATGACAGCCGGCGTAGAGAATTCCCGAGGAGATTCCTGCGACCTGTTTCATTGAGCCGGCGGTCGGGGTCAACGCCAGGGCAGGGTGCGAGTATTCTATCCAGGATACACGCATTTATCCCCCGTGGCAACGCCAACGTGGCGCGACTTCGGAATAATGCGTTGCCGTCCGACCCGCTCCTCACCACGCACCACCACACCACTCCACGCCACACCATTCCGCACTAGCTTGTCAGATAGGTCGAATTCAGTCGTCGTCTGTAGGATTATTTAAAGGCCGGCTGCTCTGATCGGTAATTTTCCGTGGTTTCTCCGATCAACAGCAGGAGAATGCTGAAGCAGTACCCTAACAAACGGGCCACGGACCGCGCGCGATTTTTCCTTCCTCTTCCTTGTCCTATCTTCACTCCTTTCACATACACTTACACTAACATGCACCATACTACCACACATGCCGGGAGTGCGGTCGGATACTTAAAACATGTCCCGGCTGGGTCGGTGCCTTGCTGGTGGGAGATACCTGTTTGGGGAAAACCCCTCTAGTCGACGGTATCCAGCTCTCCAGCGTGGGAAGATTACCGCTACCTCACGAGGAAATAATATGAACTACACTTACGGGATTTATGACCTCAGTAGTCGACGCGCCCGGAATCACTAACAAACCAACCAACCAACCATTCCGCACCCCACTGCACGCCGCCGAGATCCCAAAGAAATTTATTACGAACTTGTCTCGAGGACATAGCTCCTCAGGTAACGTACGGTTCACGGGAAATGACATATCTGCGCACGACGCAAAAACCACCTCCCTGCAAGACTCGCGTGTAACTGGTATTGTCTGCAATCACTTCTTTTGTCGTGGGATATGCCGAACGTATTACGAATTGTCTGATTAAGGCGGTGGCAGCGAGACCTCCGCGGCGGAAAAACGCGTCGTGCAGTCCGCGAACAAAGGTGACGCGTGCCTAGGAGGCGCGACGCTCGCGGGCTCCGCCGACGAGCAGGAATTTTTGAGAGGAAAGGCCAATAATATCCAATCAATTAAATGGCTATGATATCCGGTCAGTTATAATATCTGAAAGGAAAGAGCTTCGAAAAGTTCTACTTCAAAACCACCACCACCACCACCACCACTTGACTCTCAGAACGCTGCCATAGTCCAATTCTTTCCCGTATATTACTTTTAACACTTTAATAGCACTTCTGAAAGAAGAAGTTTGGTTCTTAATGAAGCTTATATTGAAAGAAGTCTTCTTTGATCACTTCCCGCTGTGGTAAGATTATTTGGAAGCCCTTAACAATGTTAATAGATGCAGTTTAAATTACACCACACTTATCTGATGACGTTTAATTTATTTTTGTGTATATTGAATCTCTTATAAAATCTCTAACAAAAGATATCGTTTTGTTCCTCAGAAAAAAATACAACTCCTCTCGTATCTCTCACCTTCAATGGGAAGGGTTACTCATCCGATCGAGAAGCGTGGCGCTATAAGCGTATACGGTTCTTTGAGCAGTGGATTTATTGAGCGAGCAGCTCGTGAGGACAGTCGCGCGCTTTTTTCGGGGAGGGTAGCGCGGCCAGGGTGGCCAGACAATTAGCAGCGGATTACATCCTCCACTGCAGGTGGTTACGGATGACAGAGCCGAGCCCGACCAAGCTGCCGTGGCGGCCGCGACCACCTGTCTGCCTATGTGTGTCCCGGGGCGCCTGGAGGGCACCGCAAAAAAAACATGTTCCCGCCCCCGCACCGCCTACGATCCGCAGAGCGGGTTGCTTCCAAAAAACCGAAGTTGACAGATTTCGCTCGGAAATGTAATATTTCATTAAAATTTATTTTTCTCGCGGTCCTCGCTTCGGCGGAGCGGAATACAAATTTCGTTTCGGTGCATTCTCGGCGCGACGGCTGTCCCCGTTTTTCTAGGTCTGAGCGTCAGATTTGTGGTAGCCACCTAGAAGCGGGTGTACTTGAATTACAGCCACTGCTTGTGAGGCCGGTCTTGAGCGAAAATCCGGTCCTTGAATGCTGATCAAAAGGATTATTTCCTTTGCTGTCATCCTCCGTTTCCGTCGAATCTGGGAGTGCCGTTCGTTGGGATTTCAGGAGGTAGACCATTAATACAATACCACATTTCACGTTCGTAAGGATTCGTCTTAGTGATGCTTATTTAATACGAATTTTGTTAACATGTATTACGGTTTTAGATGAGAACTGTTACGCATCGTGAAGATATATTGTGTATCCACAGTTATAGTTAAATTGTCATAACTTTTAAAACATTTTCGTCACACTGCCTACGTTTGGGGACGAAGTTAATTATGGCTAATTTCAGTGAACGGTTTAGTTTTCGAGGGAACTGATTTTATTCCGTTGCCTCTTTTGTACGTCTACCTCAAGATATCCTAACAGAAATTAATGTTGCTTTAGGCGAGTGTGCAGGTGTATGCGAGTGAAAAATATAAATGAAGATTACTCAAAAATTCTACATAGTGTAATCGGGAAACCTGCGTATATGTCGTCTGCAAAACCTGTCGTCTTTCAATCACAATTAGACCTCTCCCGGTCTGCCGTTTTGAGCAAGTAAGGTGGCATTCGATGTGTCTCATTCTACTTGCGAGGAACTGCCAATTTTTTTGAATCCCTCTAATATAATAAAACAACACAGACTAATAAATAAAACAATTATAAAAGTTATGTAAAAATCGTAACTATGCTAAAGAATCACGCTAATCTAATAGTAAATATTTTAAAATGTTCGAAGGTTTAGACACGCTCACCGAGAATCGAGTCCGAATCCTCTGGTATTCGCCCAGATGCTTTTCAGTTCCTCGTATTCTATTTACGAAATGAAGAGAAATTAATGTAAAAGAAAAAGTGCCGTTTTTCGGCAGAAAAAATCGTTTTGAGTGTGTCTCAAACCGAAAAAATTGTTTTCGGCATTCCGTCTCTCCGTGAACAATACTACCGCCTAAAATATACACAGGATTTCCACCAGGAAAATTGATATACTCCAATCGATCTGGACCGAGAGCGGTGGTTCAATGCATCAACTGATATCACTGCAGTGCCTCTGACCGAGAGGTCCTAGGCTCGAGTCCCGACGGCGGCAGAATTATCGACACTAGCTCTTCAGCTAGGTCGAACTCAGTCGCTGTCTAGAGGATAATACTAGCCTGCTGCTCTGATCGGTAGTTTTCCGTGGTTGCTTCGATCAATACCAGGCGAATGACGAAGCAGTACCCTAATAAACGGGCCACGTACCGCGCGCGATATTTCCTTCCTCTTCCTTGTCCTATCCTCACTCCTTTCACACACATTTACACTAGCATACACTACACTACCACACATGGCGGGAGACCAGTCGGGGACTTAAGACTCCCGGCTGGGGCAGTGCACCGCTGGTGGAAGATATCTGGTTGGGCAAAACCCCAAGACGGTAGGTCGAGGCCAGATCTGGCCATCCAGCGGGGGAAGATGACTGTCACCTCCCGAGCAAAAACATGCACGACACTCACGGAATTAATGACCACAGTAGTTGACACGGCCGGAATCACTAACAATCAATCAATCATTCAATCGATCTGGTCATTGTCGCGGTCCCTCGGTTTATTTCGGAAGGAACTTTAACTCCCTAGCCGCGTGCTTTGGTCTCGTGGGCTCGTGTTCCCCGAGTGGCACGCCGCCGCCGCCGCGAGCGGCGCTGGGTGGTCGTGTGGCAGCGGCGTGCGTCACGCGAGACGCGGAGACTCTCCGTCTAATTAGAAGGCCGCGCGCGAAGTGTTGGTTCAGCGCGAAAATGACGGCTATTGGGCGATAATGAGCTCGAAGAAGGGCCGTGCCGCTCTGGTAAAAAGGGCGCGACAGGCGTTTATTTTCCGCCTTGCGCGTGGCACTGATAACTGTTGTTATGAATGCGCTTAAAGATACCTCCAGGTTGCCTTCGTGTCGCCGGTTGGATTCGGCATCCATATTCAGTATTTTAATTTTATTATCGAACAATTTTTCTGCAATATAATTAAATTAATGACCATTTTGTCACGGATTGACTAACGTATATTTTACAGATTGTTGATCAAAACTCCACCGTGATTTAACTGTATGCCGGCAAATAAATTGTTCAAGAGCTTCTAAAAGTTAATAACTCTATATTGACGTTCTTTATTAACACGAGGCTGACCTTTGCTATCTACTATCTTGAATGCAAACAAATAGTTTGGTAACACTACTCTAACCTTCCTTATATTGAAGAAAATCCGAACTTCTATATTCGAGTAAGAATGTTGGAAACTATCCGAAAAAAATACTGCAACCGAATTGGCTTTGGTAAATCCAACACATATCCTTGAGAGAAGAATGTATTACAACACGCATCAAAAAATTATTTTAAAAAACTGAATATTTCTTTATCACATTTTTTAGCGAAAAGTAGATTAATGATTTAAGACATTGCACGTGACATGCTGTGTGCGGTTACAAAAGCTGCGAAATTCTCATTTACGTAACTAATGTTCTGTCTTAAGGACAGACAGAAAGTTCTTGGGCTCAAAAAATGCAATTTTATTTTTTTACACCATAAAATTCTTTGAACTTTTCTGAACAAGGTAGTATATTTTGTTTTTTGATTCCGGACATTTTAAGCCTTTTAAATGGGCATTTAAATACCTGCGTCATGTTGATTTAAATGCTACTCGGGGCAACAATATTTGCTTCTTTTGCCCTTTTCCGATAAGTGAATTTTTTAAAACTTAGGTGCAATTTTCTCTTAAATGAAACAAGATATTCACATTATTTTTTTACAGTAATTTGTCAATTTAAGTTCTAGGTAACAGGCTAAAAAATCGATAATTTTGCAATTTTGAATAACAATATTAAATTAAAATATTGGAAAAAACAAGTGAAAACAAATAACTAAAATTTTACAATTTTTTTCTGCAATATTACATCAAGAAACAAAATAAATTTTAGCCTGTTATCTCAAACAGAATCAGTACTTTTATTAAAAAAACAAGAAGTTTCTACTGCTAACAGTTTCTGTAAAAATGGTACAGAAGTATGATATTGTTTATCCAAAGTTAAATTGTAAATGTATATTCGTTTTAGGCTTATGTCAAAACTATCTTTTGTAGATTGCTGAAAAAAAATACATAATGATCAGAAAATGGGTAATTTTAAAATATCCAAATTTCAAGTTCTTATCTTTATGCAATTAAAAGTTATAATAGTTTGAAATGGAGCAAAAATTGTACCAAAAGTAGGGCGAAAACGTTCCGTCTGTCCTTAAAAAACTTCGGATTGTCATACAAATGAGTAGGGTGCAGGACTAATTACACTAGGCAAGCAATTGTTTGTATCTTGAAATATATTTCAAACATTTGTCAATTCTTCTTAGTCGAGTTTCAAGTAATTCTATGGCGAAGTCATGAAATTTCTGTTGAGGTATGTACTGTAGTTATTTAAACATGCAATGAATAATACTAAGAAAAGATGCGATGAATTCAAGGTGCGAAGAGTATCCTCATGATTAATGAAATTTAATGATTTTCGTTACTAAAGTACTAAATATGCATCGCACTGGCGTGAACATTTTGGCATTTATAGCGTATTCGTGAATTTATATTTAACTTACCAACGTGAATTGGAATGCTTAATAAAACTTTAATGTTTGAAAATTGACAAGTATGCTCTGTATTTGTCTGTTATGATTTTTTATGACAATGAAACTTACGTTACATCAACATTTTTATTCTGTCTAGATCTAGGGAATGGTTGCCCAGAGGTGATCCAGATGAAACTGGATCGAGGCTATTAAACAGAATTTTATAACAAAGTATCTCTCACATCACATTTCTGCAGAACAGATTTTTACTAATTTCGCATGAATTTTTTAATGCAACTAAAGAAGTATTCTTTATCTTACAAAGTTTTAAACAAGGATTTTAAAGTGTGACAATTCCACTCTACAAATGCCAACGATATATGAAAACAACGTACACTTATCCTCAATTAGACATGACCCAAATAAACTTCGACAAATGCGGAAAGCAAAGACATGTAATATTAAAGAAATCTTTTTGAAGAGAAACATTCATTGGAGACATTCACGACCGCTGTTCTATTTGCGCCACACCCAGCAACACCGAACGTTGAAACACAATGTCGTAATGAAACAGAGTAACACCACAAAGCGGCGTCAAACCGTAACCCTGGCGCGCCGACCGCGCGCTGCGGCAACGGCGGCGGCGGCGGGGGGCGGCGTTGCAGCGCCCGGGGGCGGAGGTCGTAGCGGTGGACACGGGGTAATGCGCATTTGATGGGCCGGGGGCGCCTGGAGGCGCGGTGGGGGCCGCGTAATGAGCGTAATTGCGGCGGGAGCGGCGATCAGGGGGCGGGGCTCCCCGCTAAATGGATGGAAACAATTAAAGCGGGACGTGGAGGCCGCGGGCTCGCCCCCCCCATTCTCCTCCCCACCCCACACACTTCGCATGGGGCGTCTGGGGGCTTTGCTAGCTGTGCATTGGTACGAAGCGCCCATGGCTGGCCAATGGGGTGGAAAGTGGGATGATTTAGGGTAAGGTAAATGAAGCATGATAAATGGGAAATGAAAAGCACCCCTTCTCTCTGGTTGCTTTCTCCTCCTCTTCTCAATAGTATCTCTTCCTCTAGCGTTGCTGGTTTTAGAGTTCATCAATGAAATAGTTTTTATATTCAGATATATTCTTTACGTTGCTAGAAAATTGAGAAATAACGTAAAATTCATACTTTTTCTTGTTAGGGATGATAAATAACTGACTATTTGAGAAATATTATAATTATCGTACACAAATCATATTAATATACACCCATTAACAACACATTAACAACTAAGAAGAGTGATTATTGCCACTACAAAATGCAGAATGTAGTTGCAACTCAGATAAATAATGAAATGATTAGCGTGGTAAATGATTTATGAATGCCCTAGTGAATGTACGGATAAGTTGTGAATCATCTCTGACCCATAAACACGACTCTGCCGTGAACACACTCGTTACTTTGTTCCTGTTGCGGAAAACCCATCCCGCATTCGAATGCGTCATTGATTCAGTTTACGAACTTTCACCCTGTTATCTGATAGAGGTGACGCTTTGTTGAAATGTGCGAAGCTGGTAATCCACGAATTGCCCGCCGCTTAGGCTCTTCTGACTAGATTGTTACGGCGTTTTGGGATCCGTTAATGTGTGAGGGCATCAACACATGACGACCGGATTCTGGACGCTCTCGACTAACCTCTCGGAGAGAAGCTCGGTGTTTCCCCCCACCAGCACGAGCAAGTTCGACTGTTCTGGTCGCCATCCAGGGTCAGAGACCGCCAACGTTACAGTAGCACCTGAAAGCATCCATCCAAACCATTCTCAGACGATTGGATGATGGAAGTTTGATATTACGGCACACATTTCAATTTTTCATTGGCACCAGGCTAGCGTCACGTCACGTCACGTCACGTCGCGTTTGCATTAGTGTCAAGAACGTATAATACGACTGTTATAATTTGAAATCAGGCCCTCTTTAGCGACAAATCCTGGTATCCGAACGTCGGCAGTGTTCGTGGTGAGCGTCTAATCTTCAATTTGCTGGAGTCGTGACACACTGCCCTTACTCCTGCTGCAAAGGAGAGAATGTATATTACAGTCGATTGTTCGTCCCCCCTAGTAGACATTTGAGAGTCAGTCAGAGCGCAGAGATATGTGTTGGCCATCATGCAGTCAAAGTGAATGTTACCGCTCATGATCGCGTTTCCAGGAGTTCTTTTCAAGTTTGGATACTATTGCAGACAGCAATAGTATCAGGAGAATGTCTCCCAACATTGCCACACATCATTGACCTGGTCGATTGTGAGATTTAATACCTCTCCAAATAGACGTGGAGTGCCTGGGATGCTACCTTCAGCAACCAAAGAGTTCACAAAATCTAGTGCAAGGGCGTCCAACTTCCAAGGCCTCAAGGGCCACAACTACAACCATTAATACGGTTGCGGACCATATTTTCATTACTCGGGCATTCCATGCATGACGCTGTATTGTTGATCTCGGCACTTCGCCCGCATGCTCTGAATCGGGGGAGGGGGAGAACCTTGCTTGATATCAGGCTGTATCATAACGCAGTAAAACACATTGGGATGATTTTGAAATTCTGAATTTACTAGTTAAAAATTCCTTAAATCTAAACTTAACCAATTTTTGCATTAAGGGGGTGTTGTCCCCGACAGGCGCATGCGCTAGGCGCACAATGCTTTCATCCGACGGATCGAAAAGACTCACGGTTGACTAATAACACTTCTCGGGCCACAATAACTTTTACCGCGGGCCGCCAGTTGGACAGCCCTGATCTAGAGGATGATTTGCCACGAATGTGGATTTATATTATGTCGTAGAATACTTTGTCACCTGTAAGCCTCCATTCTTGACTGTGTATTGTGCACAAGTTAGAGTAATACACATAAGATACCAGTTGATTTTTCCCGAATAAAATTAAAACTTTTTCTTAATGTGTTAATAGTTTACTTACATACAGTTTATAATATATCATATCTAGTTTTACGCACTATTCGTATGTAGTACTAGGTACACGTGTTTTATCAATGAGTATATTTAGTTGTTAACACCATACACGAAATCCATCAACAATTTTTAACATTTATGTTTAAATATCAACGAACGAAATTAATGCAGAAAAATATTACATTACAAAGTGTAAACTGTTCGAAGTAATATTTGATCACTCTAATTCATCAGAGAATTTTTCTTTAATTGGCATTTTATTCTATTTTTTCAATCATTCATGCTAAGTTATTGACTTTGTAGATTATACTAAACCACATTCTATCGCTGGTATTTATTTGATCGAGTAGTATGAACATTAAACTATTCAAGAAAAAAATAATCTTTTTTGTCTAATAATATTCAAATGCCCTGCATTCTGGGCTAGTACTGAAGTTAATCATCTCATTTAAAAACTAGGAATGAAAAATGTGATCGCTGTGGTAGAGGGGTGCATTTACGAAAAGTAGTACTTTTGAATTTATACATTATTAACCTCGCAAAAATTAGCTGTTCTTTCGCGATTAAGTCCGTGCTTGAACCGAATGTGGGATCCATGATTGACGTCGGCTCCTCCGTCTCAAAATGGCGGTGTAATGCGGCACAACTTGCATACTTGAATTAATAACAACGTTCTTTCAGCATAATATTCCACAAAAAGCTCCTACGTGACACTTGATGAAGACATTAATCACCAAGTGAGAAGGAAGTGCAAATCGCGTTCCATGAAAATTTAATAATATGATTGATATGTCGCCGATTATATCAACATCCTGGCCATCAAGGGAACTTGTTAGCCGCGCGCGAAGCACATATGTAAGCCGAGTGCAACAACCCGTGCGGATAAACGATTCTTCGCCGTGGTGTTTGTTTTCGTCTTCGGTATAGGCGGACGGGTTGGGTCCTTTTTGACAAATAAACCGGCGAAGAAGCTCGAGGCAGCGGTTGGCGTTGAGGTGGTGTGGCGGGCTTCTGCCCACCACCCAACGGAGCTCAATCAAGCTGCCAGCATCACTGACCCTCATCTAAACAGAAAATGCGAGTGCAAAGGACTGTGGGCCGATGAAGCCAAATAGCAGAGGGGACATGAGCAAATGAGTTGTGATTAAGCCTATTCAATTTTTTATCGTATTAAGACTAGAATTAATAATTAAATTGTAGTGGATGGAAGGCTGTTGAATATTTATAATAACTGTTGAAATATCATGTTTGAATAAATTGTTTAAAGTTTTTATTAAGGTTTAAGCGGATTATTAATCTGTTGCTGAACAGAGGAAATATGATTTGGGGGAAATCAACCATCTGCCTCGTCACGGGGGTCATAAAACTCTATATTACTTTCACTTGTGGTCGACGGCATTTCGTAATAAATGTCTTGCACGTGACAAAATCAAATATGAGCCAAGGAGGGCGTCATTGACCGGTGTTGACTGCTTATAACTAATACACCACTCGATGAAATGACTCTACTTGGGAGTTCAGACATTTAATTGAAAACTTTAACTATCATTTAATAAAGATCACGCACTATTGCGAATTCTATATTCTTTATAAAGATGCAAAAATATTTATCTTGAAAAAGCTATCTCCCAGCTTACTGAATCATAGCACGAACGAGTATATTGGAAGTTAATTCTTGTGTAGAAAAAATACTTTTCGAGTAGATTGTTCGTCACTTGATCCATAGGCAGTGGCTGTGACTGTGACTGTGACTATGACTGTGACTATGTCTGTGACTGGCTGAGACCGGGTGTGACTGCGACAGACTGAGTGTGAGTGTGAGTGTGTGAGTGTGTGAGAGTATGAGAGTGTGAGAGTGTGAGTGTGTGAGTGTGTGAGTGTGTGAGTGTGTGGGTGTGTGGGTGTGTGAATGTGTGAGTGTGTGAGTGTGTGGGTGTGTGGGTGTGTGAATGTGTGAGTGTGTGAGTGTGTGAGTGTGTGAGTGTGAGTGTGTGGGTGTGTGAGTGTGTGAGTGTGTGAGTGTGTGAGTGTGAGTGTGTGAGTGTGTGAGTGTGTGGGTGTGTGGGTGTGCGGGTGTGTCGGTGTGTGAGTGTGTGAGTGTGTGAGTGTGTGAGTGTGTGAGTGTGTGAGTGTGTGAGAGTGTGAGAGTGTGAGTGTGTGTGTGTGTGTGTGAGTGTGTGAGCGTGTGAGTGTGTGAGTGTGTGAGTGTGAGTGTGAGTGTGAGTGGCTGTGTGTGGCTGTATGTTGCTGTGTGTGGCTGTGTGTGGCTGAGAGTGACTGCGTGTGACTGTGGTTGAAACTGAGTGTGGGTGATGCTGAGGCTGAGTGAGTAGCGGGCGGTGGGCGCTCGGGTCGTTCCGGCGCAGGCAGTGGCCGGTCCAGCAACCGCGTTTCACTCGGACCCGACCGGATATCCTGTCACACAGGACGTCGTCGATTGTTGATGATCGAACGACTGTCTCCTCGCTCTCTTGACGTTGACTTTTCCTTCGTGAACATTGAAGCAAAGTAACAGTTTGGCGACCACATTTCTATCATTTGTTTGAAAATGAAAAAAAAAAAAATTAAATTGCGGAAATTTGTGTCTTATATTTATTTGGAACTGGAGCAAAAATTGGTATCGAGTTTTCATTACATAAACATATCCAGTAATTTTCAGAACGATCAGAGTTATTTAAAGCTCAAGTTTCATGATCCATGATAGAGTTTCTAAGAATGGGGAATGCCTACCTAAATAATATTTAGTGCAGCCTTTGCTTTGTATTCTCGAAGGCTCTGAAATGCAATAATTGATTTCGAAACCTTGATAAATTAACTTTACATTTCCTTTATAATACTTTTATCAGAATTATTTAATATAGTCTTAAGTGGTCATTTTTGATTTCCCTGAGTAAAATAATTTAAAAAGGTAGTTATTAATTGCACATGAACATGAAGATTAATTCCGAATTTTTATAAACAAAAAACGTACTTACAACGAGATAAGGACATACAATTTTGTAATTGTACCTACATCATAAATGGGATGGTTACGCATCCATATATATTTTTTGAATATTAGATATACATCGACAATTAAATAGTAAAATGTAATAAGTGTTGATTTGTAAATTAAAAAAGCTCTCCCATTTTCACTGAAAATTAATGTTTGTCTATTCTCTTTTATTAAGCACCTAAGAACAAATTCAAAAATATAACTGGTGTTTGCATTCAGAGACAACAGCAACTTGATTATTTTATTAGGTATTTGCAAAACAACTTTTTCACATAACAAATTAACTCGTAGCAGTTGTATATTCTGTTTCATATCAAATGATTTTAACTCGTTATTCGTAAATCACGTTATTAGTCAATTTTCGATAAGAATTCCCTGCACAGAATTTAGAACTGGTTTCTTTCTCAACGGATGCCGCAGCTACACGTCATCGTGGCTGATGTCAGAACTAGAGTAGCAGGAGTGCTCAGACGTCTCAAAAAACGGAAAGTGGCTTCTGTCGGAATCGACACAGATCAAGGAGTCGTCTAATTCTCATATGTTCCTGGCTTCCATCTATAGCGACTTGACTCAAGGTAGAGGCAGACATTGAAAGGATTCTGACATCGGGACCAGTGGAGCTAGTTTTTTCCTTAAGAAATCCAGTTTCTGGTATTAAATTAGTTTCGTGTATCCTAGTGTTTACAGAACTTCTACTGAAATTTCTTGTGCTATTGAAAAACGTGTTCGTTTCGGTGTCATTAATCTTTATATGCCTAATTACGCGGAAATTGGGTTGCAAAGCCTGAAAAATGTTGTTAGAATCGGAAAGATTATTCATCTTATCTTAATATGTTCTTCCAGAGAGATTATTATCTTTTTGAGTATCAAGTTTTTACCTTACTGCATTGTACGCTCTTGGAGCATAACAGGCATAAATCAAAAAGGGAAAAATATTATTTTATTTATTTGATACGGCAACATTTTGTAAACTTTTTCACAACGTCTTACGACAAGAGATTTGTATCTGATTTACAGTATATCCAGTGGAAAAATCAACATCTAAATGTTTATTAGTAAATTGCATTAACTACTGTCTTCATTAAAGTGAAACGAATGTGTCAATTGTAGTGAAAACGATTTACTTATTTTACATGATACTTCCGTGATATTTATTTCGATACTTTTCAAAGGCCCATATTGAAAATGATGTGAAAAACCGAATTGTGACAAATCATGGTACTAAGAAGCGTCTCATTCGAAAACCTTTTTGTTTTTGATTTTAGAAATTTAATTACTCGGTTTTAGTTATTTTTGTTATTCCTGACACTAGTAAGATATTTTAGTCGATTCTTTTGTTCACATTGGGATATGAAAAAAAGAATTTTTGAAATAAAAATTTACATTATAGAGAAAATGTCCGCAATACATGAAAGTTATTTTAGAGGATGAATTTCTTATAAGCCCCTGCAAATGATCAGATAATATCAAATAAATGTCCTCTTCACTTCTTTCTATCCCGTACATTCGTCTTTCTTTTCATGCCATAGATTCATGAAATTTCATTTCTTTTACTTTGAGCACAAACGTCGCCTTTCAAAGAAGTGTAAGATTGAACAAAAGAGTGAACAAATGGATATAAATAGAAAATTAACTCCAGTTCGAATCGCAAAATTTTTGAAGATGTGATTTAAGGTTTTCTTTTGCATCACTGCAGGGATGCGCATGGATAATCGACGGAATGGTATGAGAAATAATGTAGGGGAGAGGATGAAATTGAAGCGGAGGAGTGAATACGACTACGTGGTTGGAAAATGAGAAAGAAGTGCAGACGATGAAGGAGAAAGAAAAGTAGTAAAAGGATGCGGAGAAGAAGGAGGTAGGGCAAAAAAAATCATGTAAATAAGTGAAAGAAGATTTGAATTTTCCTTTCCAAACTACCCGAAAACCACAGTTTCAAGAAATAAATGAACTACTCCAATCGTTATAGAAGTTTATAGAAATGCGATAAATGTTCTTTTAAATAATGAAAATTGTATAGATTTTTTAAGCAATAATAATATATATTTAAGCCGTAATTAACGTAGGCAAGTAAATTAAAACATTTTATTGGCTGATTTTACCCCATATTGTCAACCGCCTCTGTCCAAGTTCTTGAAAATTACATTTTAGTATTTGATGAAAATTAATCGCAACACTTGTATGAAATAAGTGATCATAGCACCGATCGATACGCCGCGACGTGATAGCAGCATTTCGTTTTCTTACCGTGTTTCTCATCATGTGTTTATGCATAAAATTATTCAAACAACCATTGTTTAGGGGTAAGCAAACACGATTTGTAATTATCTTGGTTTATTGGAGATTTGTTGATATTTCAAGCAAAATAAATAGTGGCGAATTAGTGGCTTGGCCAACATTTATTGTTTAAGAGCTTTCGATTGCTTGGCCATCGTAGTTAGTTACCTGCTTGATGACGAGTTAGATGGCTAAGACATCGGAAATTGCTATTGAATTAAATATTAATGTAAGCTGAGACAACGCCTCTAATTTATAATTCTGTCTTTAATCCAGGATTTGTAATTATATGACGTCATCTAACAAATATATTATTTATTGTTTATTGTTTGTTTATTGTTTCAAAGATAATCAAAAGTGGTTCTTTTTCTGCTGATAAAAACCTTTTCCTCGCTCGTAAGTGTCGAGTAATCAGGAAAATTATAATCATGGTGACTAAAAAAAGAATAAATACATTTAAATGTTTGGTATCTGTATATATTGACCACATGATGTAGGATTATAAGTAAATTCCTCCTATAAGCAGTTGTATGATCACAGTGGGAAAGTTCCTACGGATTCCATTTAAAAAAACATAGCCTTAATGTCAAAAAGTTTATTATATTAATATTTTAGCATCTTTTTGATTCATTATATTTTATAGATAAAAATTATTATCTGTTTATTAAGTAGGTAAAGCAGGTGTTGCAGTAACGCGACGTGGAAATCTACGAAATATTTCCGAATTTTTAAAAAGAGATGTCCTTCTATGGCCATTTTGTACAAAATGAATCGACTCCCGACAAAAACGGCAGCGTCAGTTAGTAAGAAAATAATGAATAATGATGGAAGTTCCAGAGCACAAGACTCGAGCTTTGTCATCGATGTTGATGTTCGCAGCATGAACTCATCGCTCGCGGTTTCTGCGAACTACGTGGAATGCCCCAGTGGCTGCGGAGGAGCAATCGCTCGTTATAAGTCCGTTCATCGGAGCCTCCTTTTTAGCGATCTGGTCGGAGGAAAGTGAATTCCGCTGAGTGCTTCGCGAATCATTAGTGGAGTTTTTCGCTTTGTTGCTATGAGGCGATCTACAGGTAACTGTGTGAAGTGAGTTCTGAGAGTGACAACAGAAAGCAAAATAACATTATTATCTCATAAATTATAATCGAATATAATGAAGTAAATTTGTATGTTGTTTTGTAGAAAATTCTAATGAAAAGTGAATAAATTATTCCCAACGTTGAATGTTATAAAATTAGAAGACATATGATTTATGAACAGATAATATAATGGAAAATTGAAAATGCGTTTTCAGGTACTAGTTCAATAAATTTGCCATTCTTCTGTTTTTCTCAATATAAAATGCTTTAAAATAAGCTATTCTTCAGAGTTAATGTATTATGAGTCAACATACTTTCACATGAGAAAAGTCAGCACACGAATGTTTAAGCTTATCAGTTATCTGAGGCATTTCAAGAAATACAGATCATCTGTATTCTCAACTCACATTCTACCAGATTCAAAGGAATGTTGGTTCCAGAGATAGCCAAGAACCGGTGGAAGAAAGTGACCCATCTTCTTGAGATGAAAGTTAAGTTTTTCAGAAATGAATACAGTTTTTAATATGGCCATTGACAATACTACTTTTTCAAGATTATTGAAATGAACTGGAGGTGAACTTCCTGGTGTTTTGAGCATAAAATTTGAAAATTCACAGTCAAATGTGCAAATTACTGCAAAATGTTCACTGTTTTAATAATTTACAAACGATTATGACGAAGAATAAATACAAGGAACACATGAACATAAGGAGCATTATAGTGTCTCCACTTAGGATTACAGTCTTACTAGCGACGATTTGCATTTTCGTGTTTGTATCTTTGTTGTTTGTTACTGGTTATCATTACTGCAGGTTAGCATGTTTGATTTATACTGTTAATATTTTATGATAGTTTCAAGCTATCAATACATTAAAGTAATCATTCACAAGCGCTTGACTATTCATTTCGTAATGTTCGTAATGAAACTCATACATTTGTTGGTTCTCTCTAGAAATATACGTACCCTGTACATGTCAGACAGTACTCGAAATTGTTACCCGTAAATTGTCAAATTTCGCACACTGTTTGGCAAGTAGAGATTAAATCCACGCAAGGGTGGACATGAAAACTAAGCACGTGCCTAGGGACATTTCTGGACAGGTTCCCCTCCCCAATTTTTATATGTTTAAAAAAACGTAAATATTTAATATATGAATTGAAGTGCTAAAGTGTAGTATTTTCTCATCCATATTTCTTCATACATCTGTAATACAGGGGGGTCCATTTGTTTGATCATGCTTTGGTGACATCCGTAGGTAATCACTTAGCTGCACACACTTTTTTTGACGTCAGGTAGTAGTGACAAATTACGATTTCCTGCCCCACACACTCTTGGTTCCAAGGGCAAACCGTTGATTTAAACCTATAGTTAAATTTCACACTAAGCTAATGCATACAAAATCATTTCGGAGAAAGAGAAATAATTTTCGTTAATTAACAACATATCATGATAAGTAATGGGTACAATTCGGACAAGCACGGTTTCATGCTGGCGACCCGTACACGCGTATCCGTTATGAGAACTGTATTGTTTGTCTCTCCTAAATTTAATTGCGTATTCTAATGGATGTCCAATGACATTCTAAATCACAAAATACCGTATGTCGCGTTGTGACAAAGGACATTACAATGCATGTAGTTTTATATGTATTCCACGAATGGGGTTTAATGAATTCCACAAAGTCTCAAGGCTAAGTGTACTGAGAAGTGAAGAGAAGAATATCGAGTAGATGAAGTGTTCATGCTGTGATGGAAGCCTAACGAAGCTAATAGGTCCAATCTTCTGGCTTTCACCTGTCTGTTCAGGATTAGAGCTTTCTTAACCGAAGGATATCCTTCTGCAGTTTTCCTTTTGCCTTGCACAGCGATACATGTGTGTTTCAGACAAAACTATACACTCTGCAATTACTTATATTACACACCCTCTGCCGAGGCCTCATCACGCAAAGTCGACTAGCTTTATGAGAGCGAATCACAGTAATCAATCTAGAAATAACAAAGGAAATAAATGGTTACTTTTATTTTTATTTTCGATATGATTAATACGATCGGCTGTAATGAAACCCGTAAAAACTCTCTGTGAAAAAACCGGAGTCCGGTTGATAATACGCGGGTATCGAAACTAAATCTATTTCCAACACGGTGTATCTGGCGTCGGCGCGTTTAACCTCTCTGATATGATGATTACTGTCCCTTGTTATTCGGAGAATGAGGGTTTACGTTTCATTCACGTCCGCGACTCCGGCCGGCCGGTGGACGAAGCAGGTCCAGCGGCCCGAGGCCGGCGGCGGGCAGGCCGCCCCGTCGGCCGGTCGGCGCCGTTTTTTGCCCACGGGGGCGGCGGCGGACGTGACGTCGAGACTTGTAAGCTGTCGCAATTACGGGGGATAGTCCGGGGCCATCTCCGGCGGTACCCGGTCACCCGATGTCTGCTGCCCCGCCGCCCGCCGCCCCTGGGCGCTGCCGCCGGCGCGCGCCGCTGCTGCGGAGGGAGTGGAAGCTGTGACACCCGGCTGGGGGAGGTGTCGGTGAGATGACAATGGAAGATAGTGACTGCTGGGGTGGCGGTGGCGGTAGAAGTGACGGCGGTGGCTATGGAGGTGGTGTAGGGGCATTAATGGCAGAATTGGTGGCGACGGAGCTAGTTGGTGGCATTTAATGGGGATGATTTGATTTATTTTTTGGGACTTAATTTTTCGGGTGCGTGTACTCCTAAGGTCATTAGTCCGGTAAGTAATGGGCATAGTTATATTCCGAGAGATGGCAGTGTTCTTCTCCCGTTGCTAGGAGGGGCCCGGCACAGACCTAAAAGACCGGGTTGCATGGTTACCCCAATCCAGGTATCTCGCTAAGCAGGACGCCGCCCTAGGACAACCTACTGTCTCCCTACATGTGTGGTAGTGTAGTATATGCTAGTGTGTGTGTGTGTGTGTGTGTGTGTGTGTGTGTGTGTGTGTGTGTGCGCGTGTGAGTGTGCGCGCGCGCGCGCGCGCGCGCGAGGGAGTTGGAGGGAACAGTTATGAAAGAAAGATCGCGTGCGGTCCGTGGCCAAATATTAAGGGGACTGCTCTCACATTCATGTGGTATTGATCGGAAAAACACCGGTACAACACACAACTACAAATAAGAGCAGTCGGCTGCTACAATTCCCTTCCAGACAGTGGATGAATTTGATGGTGGTGGTAGTGATAGTGGTGGTGGTGGTGGCGTTGTTGATGGCGTTGGTATTGGCCATGGAGTTGTCAATGGTGCTGGCGATAATGGTGACAAAATTGGTGTTTGATTTGGGAATGGCGTTGCGAGAGTGGCGTGATGGGGGTGGCGTTGGGGGGTGGCGTTGCAGGTTGGCTTGGGGATGGTTTGGTGGATGACAGTGACGTTAGTAGTGGTGTAATGTATAAAACCCCATGTGGTCTACAACACCACACTGTCTTTGCTTCATCAGGGGGACAAGTTCACGGGGTGGCCATCTTGGCTTTTGCAGCTCTTGTCCTCACCCTCCACCGACGCGCAAAACACCGACGAGCTGATGTCCGGATCCAGCCGGAACCCAGTTTACCCTCAAGGCAACCTCCCCATACAATGCCTTGGAAAGGGCCGCCCTGCTAGCTCAGAGCTCCTAGCTTTCCAGGCTAATACCGGAGTCAAACTAATGCGCCACTCACATGCGCCGGGAACAAGTTCCCTCCTCTTTGCCCCGAGTATCGGGCCACTGTCATGACGAATCCGAGAGTCCAGCTGGGGGCCACGTGAACTAAGATCCAGGCAGTTAGGAGCCTCCATCCCATCTCCCCATTGCTTACCGCCAGCTTTCGACGTGGGTAACGCCGGAACCTGGGCAACCTGACGGGTGTTATGTAGTGTCCCTCCGGACTTCAAAGTGGGATCGGTAGTACTCCGCAAAGCATCTTTCACCGAATCCTGTCCAAAGGTCGACGCGCCGTAGGTCCAACTGGTGAGTAGCTTGGCAAACCCGACTACCAGGAGCTTAGCATCGCCTTCTCATTGCCTGCATCTTCAAGCTAACGACGTGAGTGGCGCCGCGAGACTCAGGGTTGGAGTGATCGTCTACGACACTCCACCAGAGACCACGACAACCTATGCCATCGTGACCCCCACCTGCGGGGGTATTGGTGGTAGTGGTGTTAGTTGATGTGAGGATCTTAGTAACAGTGGTGGTGGCGATAGTAATGGCGATGGCGTGGCGCTGGTGGCCGCGGCGGAGGCAGGGCCCGAAGGCAGTGCCGATGGAGGTCGCAGTAGCAGCGGCAATGGAAGCGGCAGCGTCGAAGGCAGTGGCAGTGGCGGCGGCGGCGCGCGCTCAATCTGGGGCGCGCGGGGACGATCCGCCGGAAGCTGCGGCCGCGTGCCACCGCCGCCGACGCGCGCGCAACTCGCCAAACCGGGCGCAGGTGCAGGGGCAGCGCCGCGGCGCCGACGGCGGAGGCGGCGATGGCGGAGACGGTGGCTACGCCGGGAATGGTGACACGGTGACAAAGGCCTTCGAGGCTACAGAGCAAGTCATGCAGATATGCTAACAAAACTTCAAACAACTTGTTATTCCTACAGGCCAGCCTGTATGTAGTGTATAAGGTTTTCGTTTTTATGGCATATTTTCTTATTGTACACATCTGATTTACACTTAACATCTCCTAAAATGCAGTTACATTAATATACTATGATGTTTGTCCGACTTTCGTTTTGTTTTGTTATTTTTGTTAAGTCGACGAAACGTATGACTGTCCACGACGAAGTTGAAGATAAACATCTTGCCTTCCGAATGCAACCCTGCAACCATTAGAAATAATCCCGTAAGTCGATATTCGCTCGCATCCACTGTAATATACGTGTAATATGTGTATATATGTGATGAATATGATATAATATGAAGTAATATGTGTATATGTATATAGGTGTTTTGTGAGTGTCATTCTAAAATTAATATTAATTAAGGGTTGTCAGTTAATGTTCATTTTCCACCAAGACAAATTCTATGATTAATGTTGTATTTAATTAATTATTGTCAATTTTGTACACATGAATATGTTTTGTGAAACAATATACTAATATTTTGTGCTGCCGACTACATTATATTCCTTTCCAATACTCAGGCATCTTACAATATTCTATTTATGAAGAAAAGATCACTCAAGAACATAAGTCTTTAAATTGTCTTCTCGATTAAAATTTGAACCGTTGTTATAGTTGTCTCAGGGCGGACAGAAGTGACTATTTATTAGATTTGCTGAAAACTGAACCTCAGCGATAGTGGTCAAAATTTTTGTGATTTTCAAATTGTGTGGAAATTTTAATTTAATAAGTCACATCGAACATAAACAGGTTTTTGGACTCTCTCATAGAAGAAAACAAAACATGTTGTGTTCATTGGGACAAAAACAAGAGTGTTATCTGTTAATTATCTGTTAAACGTCGATTTACCTCTAACGGCTACTCTTTCATCTTCCGGTGCACTGTTATGAAAGATTTGGTCTTTGATGTGGTGCTGTTCTACATACGCCTGGTAACTCGTGTCATCAGTAGTCGTTACTACTGTAATATGTTTTCTCATTAGAAAATTACAATATTAAGAAATGGATTAATTTATTGAAAATGTCCAATGTTCCATCACATATTTATGTGATGTGCAAACGAAGTCTGATTAATGGAGATCAAAAAACTGTTTTCAACGGATTTAGTATTAGAAAGAATATAGATGTCAATTAGGTTAGTGGGGTATATCTGAGTGTTTGATTATTTCGTGTTTCTGGGCGCGTCAACTGAAGTGGTCATTAGGCACTAAGTGTAGTGCGTGTTTTGTATAACGGGAGGAGGTGGGTTCTTCCCCGCTGGATCCGACGCCGACCTACACGTCGGCTTGCTGTTTTTCTCCACCCAGGCATCTCCCACCAACAATGCACCGCCCCAGCCGCGGCAAGCTCTAAGCCCCCGACTTGTCTTCTATCATGTGTAGTAGTGTAGTACATGTAAGATTAAGTGTGTGTAAGTAGAGAGTGAAAATAGGACAATGAATGATGTAAGGAACGATAAGTAAACGAAGGAAAGATAGTGCCAGATCCATAGGCTGTTTGTTAGGCTACTACTTCAGCATTCACTTGGTGTTGATAGGAGAATCCAAGAAAAGTTACCGATCAGAGCAGTCGACCGCTATATTTCTTCTCCACTCAGCGTTTGAATTCACCCATCTAGCTAATGCCAAGAATTCTCCCACCGGGGCTTGAATCTAGATCCTCCTAGTCAGAGGCACTGAAGTGACATCAGCTTATGATCTGAGCCATCTCATACGATGGGGATTTCTAAGGTCCTGTGTAATGATGGCATCCTTTAATATTATGAATTTAGTCGTGTATGGTAGGTTAACAGAGATTATGCTTCTGTACATACGCGTCTTGATGTTTTTATTGAATTATTATTCTGGGCAATTTGATTAAACTTTGCAAGTTGCAAACACATTTCCGTCAGGTGAAGCTGTAGTTTTCCGTAGCTTTTCTTTCCTAACGATGAAACGCTTATTATAATCGTAAACAGCAGCCTTCATTCTCCCTCTGTTGAATCTTCCACACCAGTGTATTCGGGTAATAAGAGAGGAGAAATGGGACGTACTTCCCAAGAGTGACTTGGAGAAACGGGTGGAATGATGAAGCAAAGGAAATGTAAGATCGCGCGCGGCAAGAGTGCTTTGACTTGCGTCTAGGCGTGATCAGGAAGAGCCCGGAAACCGCTGATGCGAGCAGTCGTCCTGAGAATTCGATTCTGCGAAAAGCGTTATATTAGGATTGCCGCTATTGATGTTGCGGAAAATCCTTCATCCATACTCTAGTGTTTGTTCCACGCAGTGCTCATACTTCTACCCGCACCGCATGGGTCGGTATCTAAGAAACAAACAGATTCAATTCATAGAGAGGTTACGTAGCAAGGTCGAATTCAACCATTGTTTACAGGAGAATTCTAGCAGCCAGCTGCTCTGATCGGTAATTTTAAGTGGTTTCTCCAATCACTACGAGCTAATGCCGGAGTGATGCCTCAAGAATTCAGTCACGGACCGCGGGCGATCATTTCTTTAACATCCTTGCCCTCTCCTCTCACACACACACGCGCGCGCGCGCGCGCACACACACACACACACACACACACACACACGTACACACACGTACACACACGTACACACACGTACACACACGTACACACACGTACATGGCAAGACACCAGTCGGGAATTTAGATCTAGTCCCGACTGAGATTTTTTGTTGGAGATTCCCAGAATGAGAATAAATCCGTAAGTTGCAGGTCGACGCCGGATCTTATCTTCCAGCGGCAGAGAGAACACCGCCACCTTTCGGGATATAACATGCACAGGTCTGATATCTTAAGAGTCTGATACCAACAGCAGTGCCAGGTAACCCTGGTAAATTTTCTAGGGCTTTAACCAGCCGTCAGCCGGTCACACTTTACGTCCCGATGAGACGCCTATTTGATCACTCACTAGACACCAACAAACTTGCTGGCTCCTCTGATCAGAGGTCAGCAGAACGCGACGCCCTCCGCGACAACACATACATGAGAGACAAGAGACACACAACCATCTTCTGGGTTTACTCAATTGCTTAAAGCGTACGCCGGAATGGCCCCTTGCTTTGCACTCCCAGTCATAAATGTACAGTTTGTCCCCCCTTTAATCTCTCTCCTTTCTTCTTTCTCGTTCGTATTTTCTACTTCATTTTCATTTATGATTCCCTTCTCTCATTTTTCTCTTCTCTTCCATTACTATACCATAATGCTGTTCGGCCCTAAGCCGCCATTCTGATTGAGGTTTTCTGGGTTTACTCAATCGCTTAAGGCGTACGCCGGGATGGTCCCTAGTTTTGCACTCCCAGACGTAAATGTACAGATTTCCCTCCCCTCTTATATGTTACTACTCTGTATCAATGTAGACTCAGTGGTTAGGCGGAAGAGCAGGCCCTATGGCCTGAGCCTCGCCATTAATAAAGACATTATTATTATTATTATTATTATTACCATGCCCAAGGCGGGGCTCGAACCCGCGACTGTTCGGACCGAAGCGCTGAGTCGGTACTCGATCTTAACCACTTGGGCCATCCAGCTCGGCTAACCCTAAACGCATGAACGAAACGAACGAAACGAACGAAACGAACGAAACGAACGAAACGAACGAAACGAACGAAACGAACGAAACGAACGAAACGAACGAAACGAACGAAACGAACGAAACGAAACGAACGAAACGAACGAAACGAACGAAACGAACGAAACGAACGAAACGAACGAAACGAAACGAAACGAAACGAACGAAACGAACGAAACGAACGAAACGAACGAAACGAACGAAACGAACGAAACGAACGAAACGAACGAAACGAACGAAACGAACGAAACGAACGAAACGAACGAAACGAACGAAACGAACGAAACGAACGAAACGAACGAAACGAACGAAACGAACGAAACGAACGAAACGAACGAAACGAACGAAACGAACGAAACGAACGAAACGAACGAAACGAACGAAACGAGCGAAACGAACGAAACGAACGAAACGAACGAAACGAACGAAACGAACGAAACGAACGAAACGAACGAAACGAACGAAACGAACGAAACGAACGAAACGAACGAAACGAACGAAACGAACGAAACGAACGAAACGAACGAAACGAACGAAACGAGCGAAACGAAAACGAACGAAACGAACGAAACGAACGAAACGAACGAAACGAACGAAACGAACGAAACGAACGAAACGAACGAAACGAACGAAACGAACGAAACGAACGAAACGAACGAAACGAACGAAACGAACGAACGAATAAACGAACGAACGAATAAACGAACGAACGAATGAGCCTAGTGTGTTCCATAAAGGGGAAAGGTATCGTGCAAGAGGGGAAGCTCTTGTAAAAGTCACGTGGTGAGCTATTCCACGTATACTTACGTGGCATTACCGTAAATAATCAATCAATATTGACCACTGAGATGCGACTTCGCGGCCTGCGGTGCGTCAGATGTGGCGCCACCGCTGACGATGGCCGCCGCCGGCGGAGGGGCGGGGGGGGGAGGCTCGATGTGGAGCGAGCCGCGCGGACGCCGCCTGCGTCCTTTTGGTTTCTACGCGCGCGACCTGTTTCGCGGCCGCGTTCGGTTTCGACGGCCGAGCGCCGCCAAGCGCGACCGCTGCCCTGTTTCGGGAGCGGCTCGACTGAGACGGTTCCGAACTTGCGCTTCGACCCTCGGATTAACGCGTGGGTTATTTGTTGCACGCGCTCGGTATCTCTTACCCCGCTGGGAGAAGAGAATCGTGCTTTGCCTGGCAAGTTCAGGGCATACGCAACGGAAAGAAATGTGCACTTCTTTCGGATTTTTTTTGTTGCTTTTTTAAAAAAAAATGTATTTAACAGAGTGAGCTGATTATACAACGCTCAGCCATATGGCTTTTCAGTTGTTAGGAGCGAGCATTTTCAGACGAAAATATGCGAAAGGGGTGGCTACGGCCACCTCCCGTTAAACATAGATTGAAGTAGTGGGAATGATTAAGTGGAGGAATACATATTGTTGACTTTTTATGGGAGGACTATTTATTTCATTACCATAAGAAAATCATAGATAAAAATCAGCCAGTTTCCGGAGGAAGATGTGGAAGGGGAGTCGGTTGCGGAGACGAGTTTCTACGGGATGCTCTTTACCTATGTTGTAGTGGGAAGCACCGGTAACTGAAGGTAGATTTTGGAAGAATGATGAGGATAGTTTAATGATGTATGTTAGGACGGGCTCTATGGCTAGGTCTTTGTGAAGGTTAGAGTTGCTTATAATCCAAGGTGCGTTAACTGCAGTTCTGAGGAACCTATTTTGGAATATTTGGATTTTGTTGATGGTTGTAGGGGCGGCATTGCACCAGACTGGACAAGCGTACGTAAGTAATGGACGTAAAATGGCTCTTCTTTCGGATGTTGGAATCCTATTTAATCGTATTGCATCGTCATAACATTTCATTAAAATTTTGAATGAATTAAAATGAAGTATTTTCTTCGATTTGCATATGCCTCAGTTTTATATAATGTTTTTCAATGATTTGAAAGAAATGATTGTTTGTATGCCATGTTCTTGAGTGGGTATATACGATTTTCGAGTGCCTACAACTCAATAAAAAATTATGATTACATTTAATATTTGTCTAATTGAACAATATTTTTTCAATATTTAATATTTGTTGAATAGTTTTATATTATTCCGCTTTTCCCCGGAAGACTGATTAAAATAAGTAGTTGGTGAATTTGGTGTTAATTTGCGTCGTCCACCTTTCGTAATACACTAGAAACACTGTTATTAAGGGAAATAAAGGCACTTCTTTGAATTGATTATAGATGTGTTTGTACAAACTGATAACAGTTATCTAGTATGCACGTACGCATGTTTACATCTATAAATTTTTTTAGGTTTTAGAATATTTTGTATGAAAATAATGAAAAGGGGTTTTATTCATTTTAAAAGGGTGAAAGTAAAGAATATAAAATTTTTACTAGAGCCAGTTTAAAAATTTGATTTTTAAATTAAAGTATTTAAAAAATGATTACAAAGTGTGTCTGTTTTATTGTTTCATATCATTTTACTTTTGGCTTTAACCAATTATTAAAAATTCAATGAATGACTTAAGAATTTGACTTTGTCTATTGTGTAAGAAATTCGTAATCAGTTGGCTCGCAGACTGAAAACCACGATACAGGTCTCAGGCATAGGCTCCACTCCCAACTCGGCAACTAACTCCTCTGACATGGAGTCCGAGACATGTTGCAATTAGACAAAACGTACGAGTGCTTTAGGAACGGCTCCAATTTAGGGCCGTCGGGCGCCCTAATGGCAGGTTAATCGCTGGCGCCCTTGTGTGCCGTTATAACGGGGCTCCCCGTGGCGGTGACGGAGGAGGCGACGGCGGCGGTGGCGGCGTTGGCGGCAGAAACCTGCTTCCCCCGGCCTTGCAGCCGTTGACAGCCAGCTGGTTCCTGACCTAGCGAAAGTCGGATGGGCGGCGCGGCGCGGCGCCGCGTGCGGGGAGGCTGGGCGGCGCGGCGCGGCGGGCCGCGGTCGGGCGGGTGGGCGCGGGGACGCGCGGACCGGTCGCGGCCAAGCACAGTGCGGTTTTTTACAATATACAAGGGCGAAAATCTGCGTCTCGATCTTAATTTTGTAGTGTTTTAATATATCCTTCGTTGTTCTTCTAATCAGCTTTGACCTTGCCCACGTCACTACGTACGGACCTATTTAGTACATATGTCCGTCGGCCCCATCGGTGAATCGGATTATTATTATTTTCACGTACACTTTTACTATCTTACCTTTGCTCTATTGAATCCAAAATATTTGTTTTAAGTTAATTAGCTAACTAGTGTAGTTAGTGCCAATTAAAATTACACTTATCCTGTTAATAACCTCAGAATAAGGATTAAAAATTATGTTCGTCGGCCGGGTTTTTCTGGTGACTCCCAGCTTCAAACGCAACGTATACGAGTATACTGAATAGTGTTCAAACGCAAATTATAAAAGTAATCTGCTTAAAATTAAAATTTCTTATCACACTGAAGAATTTATTTCAGGAAATGAACTTCGTGTATTGACAGAAACTACATAATGCTGCCGCCTGATTACACTTCCTGAATTATTCGGAGATTAAACTTCCGCCTTTGAACGATTTAAAAAAATTAAGCTACTTCCTGGAGAGTTCACGACTTTTGTATTCTTGGCTTTCGGCATGAGCCGCGTCTTGGTTGATGGAGTTGACGTTTCGGCCCTCTTGTTGCGCCAAGAATACAAGGACTCCGGCCACGGAAGCCTACAAATCCACTTCACGACTTTTGGTTGGACCATGTCCCACTGCATGCTGGTCTCCGCTGTGCGCGGCGTCCGGCCGCTGCGACCGCGGCGTCCGTCCGTCCACCGGCCCGTCCGGGCGATACGCTTTCCTGGCCCCGATGCCCGCGCGCCGCGGGGCGGCGAAGACAGGAAGGGGCGTGGGCGACGTGTGTCCCGGACGCCGCCCGCCCCACCCGGCCAGCGTACACAGCACAGGAAGCCATCACGCGTGCGCCGGAATTTGGCGAATTTTCGAAGCCCGATTTCTCGCATAATTGAATTTTAATGGGCTCACGGGACTTGCAGCTTCCGCTGCGTTGAGCGAAAATTTGTAGCAAGTTTTCACAGTGCTTGATTGTGTTATAGGGACTCTGCACATACTTCATTTTGTTTCGGAAAATGTTGTCTGAGGCCGACCGTTAATTACGAAACGCAAATTTGGAGTATTTTGAATACCTCTTATCCCTCTGTAACGTACCCGTAACACGCGCTTAAACCCCCTTACTAACAACGTAATCCCTATGTCAACACTCCTCCCCATTTACAGTAATTAAAAATAAATTATATAACAGTAAACAAATTGTATTAATTTTATTTGTGATCTATCTTAAAAAGCCAGAATTAGTTGGCGTTGCTGACCACATTTAAAGAGATTTCTGTAAGAAGGGGCCACTTTGAGTAACTGCAGGTTTCATCCATGCATTCATTCATTTTGTCAGTGCGTTCGTTTACATTTCGCTCATTTGTAAATGGGTTCATCACTGTCTCTTGCAATTTTCTCGCCCTGCATCACATTCATTTGTTTCCCGACCTGTCAAAGTGATACGTTCTTAGAGTAACTCCTCTAAAACAATAAGATTTGAAACAAATTTTACTTTCTCGTATACATACGAGTAATATACGGAGTAATATATGTAGTGTAGAGAAAGTTATGTAATGCTGCGTGATTCGAATAAAATATTCACATACAAGGCAGAAAAAGGCAAAAATAAGACAAAATGGCAAAAATAGGCATCAGAATCTAAAATAGGCTGTTGACACGAACGGCTTAACTGTTGACATAATATCCATTTGTTGACTATTGTTATGATCCACCTAATGAAAGTCCCTCCTAGGACGACTATCTACGAATTACTTGATTTAATGGAAAATCAAAATTTTATCGTATGTTTTATTCTGGGATTTGTTTATTCCTTTTATTATTTTATATTTTTTGCAAATACATTCTTATAATGAGAAATTGAACGTACGCAGGCTTTGAAAACCTTAATCAATTTACATGGTTGTCCTTTTATTATAAATGATTAAATATTCTCCGTTCACAACTATGGCTGTTTCTATGGTTATCATATTAATAATACCATTCATTACATACTACCATTCATTACATGAAATATTTAGGATACTGTATGAATAAATCAATTTTTCAGGTGAAATGAAATTACGTTCATCATATTTGTATTTAGATGAAACTGAAAATTGTAATTTCTAAAATAATATGTAATACTCATATAAATAGGATATTATTAGAAATTGGCTTTTTAAATTACTTTCTGGTACTATTGGCCCGATTAGTTACAGGCACAACTCAGGCCACGATATAGCTTTACGGAAAAGCTGAAGGCTACAGAATTTAAAGATGGATCCCAGAATGTCGATACAGAATGCCGGATTAGATTTTCTCTTGACAATAAAGAGTTAGTCAACTATATTAATTTCTTTTGGAAATTGAGAAAGTTAGTGCAATTTCCTTAAAATTATCATTCTTTAAACTTCCCAATAAATTTTAAGTTCACTAAAGAAGTAATATTCTGATAATGTGGATTATATTTAGAACATTTTCCTCTCCTCTTTGCTAAGCCGTCAAGTCAATACAAGATCGTTAGTTCATCCACCACACAATCTTCTAGTAATAACAGGCGATCTAAGTGAAATTTTACGTTTCAACTGTTACCAATATTTCAAATTGTTGGAATTAATGGTCTACCAAAAAAGTATGTAAGAACTTCAAGAAATTAAAAAAAATTTACGATCACGTTCAAGTTAACGTTTACATTAACGTTTACGTTTACATTAACATTTACGTTTACATTAACGTTTACATTTACATTCACGTTTACGTTTACGTTTACGTTTACATTCACGTTTATCGATATGATTGGCAGGGAATTTCAATAACAAGACTCCGAGCTGTCGCATCTACGTTACGATTACGTTGAAGATTCGTCGTGCCTTTGAGCCAGCACCCTGCGCGATGCAGCCCTTCCTCTGCTCGGCCACCCGCGGCGGCCGACAACGCGACGCAGCGTCCAGCGGCGAAACCGCGTTTTCTTCTGCGCCACCAACGGCGGCGGCGGCAGGCGGGCGGAGGACATTCGTCATGTTTTGTCGGTTCGCGCGAGACAAGTTGCTCACCGAAACGAATGCCATTTTACGATTTCAACACTAAGCATTTTAAATTACACCGCGAGCAACAAGAACGGCGGCGTTGACAAGAAATCGTCAGGAAGGACGTCTAGGCGGCTGGTTCCTTCGCCAGTCGTTTGCGAACACGTAGTGCGCGAATTTGGATGTAATTGCGGTCGGGCGCCTGCACCTCGGCCGTCCGCCGGCGACACTCCGGGCCATGTTTAATTGCAGCTGCCGATCGTTTGGTCAGCGCCCAAACCGCCGGAGTAATTTCGTCGCGGGTTAAGTGAATACGTTGAATGAGAGGGAAACACTAAATGAATCTGGCCGAAGGAGCGACTAAATTTGTATGGAGATTTTATGGGACATTAAACATGTACGCCAAAAAGTGAATTTCCTCGCGGGTATGGTATCTGTTAAGCGGCGCGCTTAAAGCAAATAAAGAGCCCACATAATTTTATGTGCATTAATTTTGGCTCCGTGTTTACCTTACTAACAACACTGCTCCCCTTCGATCCATTATGGAGTATTTATTTTTGACCGAGTACTCATTAAACAAGTATCGGAAACTTTTTTCGTTGAGCTCCTGCACAATGGTGACCAGGCCATAGACATTAAGTGTCCTGCTCGCTTCTGGGAACAGGTTGCGATAATGGGGAGTGTAATTTTGGGGTTTCAAATTACTACCGGACACGCCGAGTGTCAACCCGGCTGATCAGAGCACCCAGTGGCAGGCGAGGAGCGGCAGCCGCGGCTGCAGTCTCTTCGCGCTTGCGCAGACCCCTCTCTTGGCCCCCAGCCAACGGTCTGGAGGCTGCACAGGTGCCCGGCTCGTGTTACAATTATTACGATTAATATTATACATACACGTTACACACGCTGGGCAAGCCGATGTTTACTCTCTGAATTATCGTACGTGAAAAACTAATATTATTTTCAAGATTGTTTAGCACATTTTGAACAGTAATATAATTTGATATCGTAATGTAATTCTGCAGTATGCAAGGAAAGGATCTAACATTTCATTTCACGGTTTACAATTCAATTTAATTACATTCATTTCAAATGATAATGTAATTGAAGGATTGAAGAATTTATTAAGGCATTATTGACCATCTATACAACTGTTGTATAAGTTTTCCAAATTGAAGCATCAAAATAAAGGTTTTTCCTCCAAAATCTTCTTCACAGGGATTTGTCAAATTACACATCATGTTTCAAAGCTCTAAAACATCCTTTCGTTGACTCAACACAGCAACTATATTTAAAGATTTTTGTTTTTATAGTTATATTGCATTCCAGGACACAAATGTATAAAAACTTGCAGAATTTTGTTCTGCTTTGTTGTTACCTGCAATTAACATTTAATTTTAATTGGAAAACACAATTAATTCTTGATCGATTCTCAGAACTGGAAACACGCAATATTTCTTTCTGTATCTGCGTTTGATGGGCAAAACTAATTGAGATTGCAACCTTCAATTCCTAATTTTTCTACCAGTAATTTTGCCTCGAAGAAGTTGTAATTACTAATTGATCGCATCGTTCGCATAGTACTACCATGAATGGCGACGAGAATCTTCGTTCCTGCAAAGAGTGAACTGCACAGCTCATTAACGCAATGTTGGCATCCTCAACATGACCTGAATAAAAAGAGACAACTCTCAGTGCCGAGTTGCGACACGTATTGGGGACGACCCCTTCCGTCAGAGCAACTCTGCGTCCTTTCTAGGCGTCTATTGAACTCTTCGTTCTTACGAAAACTCGTTGTGTCTTCGACATAGCGGTTAAATGTCGGTTTTCAACCGGGTGGTCCCACAAGTCTAGCAGGTGTCAAGAGGAAATGCGAACTTTTTTATGCTTTTGCTAAATTATAAATCGTAGATTGTATCGACCACCCACTTTGTTATTAGTTTTACTAAAGAGCGGTAATGAGAAAAGGAGGTTATTTGTTGCTAAAACGAGTTCTTAGGTACTATTAATTTCCTATAGAAGCTTTTGACGGAGAAGGGAGAAGAAGAGAATATAAACAGGATTGTCTTCAAATGTTTGCCATTTCCTGAAAAAAGAAGAAAAATACGTCATAAATAAGTTGGCTTTCATTCCTTCATTTCATTGCATATAGTTATTTAATTACGTAAAAATGAGAATTTCTTATAGTACACATTACACATCAATTACAATAGTTTGTTTAGGAATATGTGGGTAGAAAAGAAAGCGTTTGCCAATACATTTAGAAGACAATAATATAAATTGTTGGTTCAACTAAGCCTAAATAAATAACTAAAGTTGATGACTGAATTTAAATGATAACAAGACTCCATAAAAACATTTTAAGATATCTGGAATGATATAGAATAATAATTCTTCAGCCGGTTTAACCTTCAAAACCATACCTGATAAGTGAAGAAAATTTGCATTTAGTAGAAATTTCAACAGACAAAACAATCGAAACAGAACCGACACGAAAGTCATTTCTGTCGGTAAACTTTCATCCGACGAAAAGAAGTGTGGGACAAAAACGTTGAAACGGCTCCCGACGAGACACTGTAGTGACCAATTCGCCGAAGTCACGTCTGGTAGGTCGCGTGGTCTGCAACATACCAGCGGCGGCCTCAGAGAAGGAAGGAGGGAGGGAGGGAGAAGGGAAGGGGGACGTGAGGGAGGAGACGTGGGAGGGGGAGGAGGGACCGGTCGCAAGTCCTGGCATTCCTCTCGTCGGCCTGCCGCTGTTAATTAGTGGACCAGACGACGAGAACAGCACCGCCATGACAATCGGCCACAGGATAGGCTTTTCAATAAAGTGAAAGTGCTCTCTCCTGAATTCAAATCGAAACACGGTCAAACGGCAGCCTCCACTGTCATCAGGTCTGCTCCGTAAGTTTATCATTTTTGCAAGCACTATCAGAGCTTGCAACCAACTCATTTTGTTCTCAGTAAATTCATCACCATATTTCATAATCAACAACCTACCTATTTTCATTCATTGACATTTCATATCCCGTTATCACTACAAAGTCTATTTCCAGAATGATTCGTTACTAGCCATCATACATGGTCATTAATAAGTACTCTTTAAGTAATATATGGCGGTACCTTTATCATCTATATTCTACATGTACTCGTAGAAGCATTATCCGAAGTTTCGTCTTTTGCTCGAGCTCAAAGTAGCCATACGTAATTATCTCCTGAATGAGTTTTAAAGGGTAAATTCTTAAAAGAAGTAGAAAAATACTTTACTAAAGGAACTGAAGATTTTTTTCACCTCTCAACATTTTTTCTTAAACACACTTATTTTGAATTTTACATGGGGTTGATGCAAAGGTTTTCCACTAGAATCGTCAACGTTCGTGAAATTTCACGATTCTTGAAAGTATGATAAATACTACGCTTATTTGTTGAGTAAATATACAGCTTATTGCGACCCGCAAGGATTATCAGCATCGTCCTCTTGGTCATCGCTTCTGCCTTTTGCCTCCAGCCGGTGATCAGGGTGACCAACGCTCCAGTTTTTTTCTCGGGTCCTTATGCGCCTCCCCAAGATTTTGTGGTTACCTCAGTGTTGCAATTGATGGGTTTTTAGCACGAAGGCACGATTAACCTTGAAGTTTCAGACAAACTCGTACATTGATCCGACAGAGGTGCACCAGTCATGAGAAGATAGTAATTCTTCTTCCTGTGAAAACATCAGGCGACATCCGGTGGTGGCTACAGAGCGAAGTCGTAAAGCTTGTACCGTTGATGTACTCTATTTAGCGATAGGACAGGTAACTGTAAGAATAATACTGAAAATTTCGATTTTGGAGTTGTGGGAGGAGTCCGCAGTACCGATGTTGTAATGGTGTTATTGCGGGGTGATCGTAAATGTCGGTGAGGACTATATAATAAGTAAAGAAACCTATGACGGCGGGCGCAAGCTCGTTGGGATATAACAGTCTGGCAATAGTATTGACAATAAAGGCGATGTGGTGATGCTGATTGAAGGTGATGACTGCAGTTGGGGGGGGGGCGATTGTGGAGACAGTGAAGGTCGCGGTGATGATAGTGGCGACGGTAGACGGAGCAGTGGTGTCTTGGGCGGCTGCTGCGGCCAAAGAAGAGCCACAGCGGAAGTGGACCCGTCGCAATTAAAAGCCCTACAAGAGCACGCCCTCCGAATAAGGCAGCGGGGCCGACGGGTGCATTCCGAGGTCGCGACTGCGCCGGCGCCGCGCTGGGCGTCGAAAATATATAGTACTAATACTAGTCCGCCTCCCTTGGAAAAAGGGAAGTGGTTCAAATATAGAAAATCAGGGCATACGTGACTTCCAGGCACTATGTATTACTAATGAGATAAAGTATGCAGATTTATTTTTGTTTGCTCCAATACCGACACTGAAGATAAAGTTTAGTGTATGTTGCTGTGATCGTTACGTTAAAAATGTCTTCTGAAAGTCGATCATTGTGATGGTATGTATTTGAGTTTCACGTGAAATACTTTAAAATTAGTATTAGTAGTTGTTAAGGAATTGTCCTTAAATATAAATAATAAAAAAATATGGACCTTAAAATAAATTATTTATACAATTATTTATTATTGATATATCCCTTTGAATTAGTATAGTTTCAGTTTCTAATGTGTCGATAACAACATATTAGCGCGTATATTATTCAACGTACTTTTCGGATATTATTTTTTGTGTAAATATATGTATATTGTTAAAAAAACTATGAAATTTACCCAATAGGACTTTCAGAATGTGTTTAAAAACTGGGTCGTCGCGTTTATATAATTAATTTCTTGATTTAAGAAAAAAAATAGAATATGAGCATATCGTTTCATTCTGTGACTTATTGGAAATTAGTGGTCTCTTTCAGCGCTTTGGCGTAATAAATGCGATTAGCGTGGCTTCAGAAAAGTTCGTTGGCGTCCTTCTATTTCCGGTACGGTTTCGTTACCAATTCACGCATATAATGTTGACCCCAATAACAAGAGCACATTTATAGAACACCTCCAATTTATGTTACCTTTAAAATACAAGATGCACATGCAAGATTACAAATATAAGATACATTGAATGTATGGAGAAATAGTCATGATTCATACTTTATTAGTGGCCAATAACTTACTATTTAAAATATCCTTTACTAATAGCAAATTACGCAGCAAGTTTATAGAGTTAAACTTTTCTACAAAAGTGTATTTTTATCAATGCAAGGGAGAAAATTATAAAGTATCTATGTACCTAACTATTTTGTACAAATTCACTGTGAATCGGCGAAACGTAATTTAGAAACGGAAATAATTTTGGAGTACTGCTTAAAACTTGCAACATTCAGCTGTCTTTATATATGGAAGATCATGAGGGTTTACTATGTGTTGGTATATCCGTGTTGACAATTAGAAATAATATTTGTTGCAACTGTTGATCTGTAGCAATATCTGGTTATTTCTTGTGGCAGTGCCTGACACAAGAAATAATAAAAAATCATTAATCTCAGAAGAAGTAAGAGGAGTCTAAGTAAATTAATACAAAATATTTTTAATTGGATGAAAAATAAAGAAATCCCGTTACCTGCAAGACTTGTGTAACCAGGCATCAATGCGTGGAACAATTTTCTCTAATAAGAGTTCTGGGTTACTTAGAGTTATCTGTTATATGATAAATGTTAAATGATAATTTTATAAAAAAATGTTCTCTTTAAGAAAATTTGCCCTTCGAGGAGGTTCATTACAAGTTCGGGTATGTTCATGTAGAATTTTGGGAATAGCCATCAATATGTAGCGATTTTTCACGACTATGATATGAATAGTTTCGAGTGTGTTAAACATTTTAAATTGTCTGTACCTGAAGTATGATGAGACCACGTACAAATAACCGCCACGTCAGTCATGACGTTACACTTAGAAAAAGGTACTACATAAGGATTTTAATTTCTTACTTTTTATGAACGACTTGGTGTATCGAAAAAGGCCTTTCACGACGATTTACCAAATAAATATTCTAGATTTTTTATTCCTCGATGTGAAATAAATCAAAATGATTGCATTAAGAGTTAATTAAATGTGTCAAGGAGATATTTTTTTAATCACAGTATTTTCTATTATTGACTCTCTATTGTACAATATACTGTCTTATTTTTGAAAAACAGCGAAAGTTATCATCTTTTGAAGCATTATACTTGTTCTGCAGAGTTTCTTGGTAGGGCACTATGCAAATAGTTTCTGGAAATGTTCTTCGATCTTTGAAACGGAGTAATATGACGGCACTGACCGCATTGCTGGATCATAAGAACACCTATACTTCGCATCAACGGTCGGCAGTAACTTTTTCTCTTGTTTCGTCTGGATATTATATCACCGAATGCTATAAAACGATCGCAACTCTAGATTTAACGCTAGCTACACGATTTATACAGATTGCGCCGTCGGCGTGAAAGATACCAAACGATCAGCCATCAACCAGCCATATACGTCGTATGTCGTTAACTCAAGCGTTTGCCAGGCGCAGAAACGCCATAAAATAGCGATCAGCGGCGGCAAGAAAGCAAGTACAGCCCTCGCGGCAACGCCGTCTCTCTGTTTATTTCCACCTCCGCGCTTTTCTTCGTATTCCCCGCGTAATGAACTGGAATTGGCGTAGGAGGCCTGATTTCCTGATAAACGCAGGCAGGCGCGCTGCTCGCGCAGGTGTGGGGGTGTGGGGTGGGGACCTGCGCTTCGGGGTGCGCTCGCGTTCTACTCCACCGCTTTCTGCAAACAACGCACAGCTCACTTCCTTCCAGGCCGCCTGGCCACGCCACGAAACGGCGGTCCGGTAAATGGGCTCCCGAACGATACCATCTGTTGCGCACCTAGAGCAGAATTCTTTTCAGAAGCAATTTGTGCTCCGTCCCTTGAATGCATATTAAAGATTCTCCACTTTGAACTTTTCCTGTTTCTGAAATATCAAGAAAATACTTGAAGCTGAGAATGTTCTGGAGATATTTAGGGAAGCAGTGTCTGTTTACTTTCATTTTCTTGCTACTTGAATAAATTCAAATTCGTTTCATAATAAGTTCGCCTGTTTTTTGAATGTTCGTTGGCAGAAGTTACTTCTGCACTTAAATTACTTAGCTTTTAGCTTTAGTAATGGATGTTGCGCTGATAAATACTTCTAATATTATCAAATGAAAATTACAAGTTACTTGCCTATCATAATGACACACTTCATTACCCGGACGATCAGCCAAGAAAAGCAGACTCTCTTTATTTTTTGTCTTACTCTTTATAAGTTAAACAATCCTATGTTCGGGTATCTATTTTTACCGGATATGTTAATATAATTTGCCCACCCAAAGAGAACAACTTTGACTCTACAACCAAGAACAATTTCGTACAAGTGACCAAATTTAACCTACACTTCCTGAGATTTTACATGTGTGTCAATGTCATATCTTGAATATTTATTTATTATTTGTATTATTACCTATTTATTTATTTATTTATTTATTTATTTATTGAAATATACAAATTCGTCACAATTAGATATTTCAAATAGGTACAGAAATTTAAACTACTTCTTGTCAAATTTCAAAGTTTCTTCAAAAAAAGTTTCCATAATCAAAAAATAAAACATTTTCGTTTTTAATTTTTATTTTTATAGTTTAAAGTTTTCTCATTACTTTTGGTTTAGTGGATCCCGTCAATCTCGGTAATTATCTTTCAATGCTTAAATAAAACTTTAGTAATTACAAAAGCAGTAATTTCGTACAAGGAAAAGATGCAGGAAAATTAAACTTGCAGTACCATACGGCGGATCTGCTGCACCATGCATGCAGAAGGAAGGAGAAACTACTGAGTGGGAACCGTTGGTCAGAGTACACTCCACTCAAAAGTGCCTGGAATAAGAACTTCGGAAATCTTGATTGGGAAATGCCCCCACATCAAGTTATTATTGCATTGGGCAAGATCTAATTCTAGACTGCAAGACTCCTAATATCAGTGGGGAGACACGAAACACCTTTCGAACGTGCAACCTCTCACCCGTCAGCTGAGAACGTATTCGGTATGAAATGAACTTACCCATTGCGATACTACAGAAATTATATTTCTGAAAACACGACTGTATTTGTACTCCAGTTGGCATTACAAGAACATAAAATATTTTTTTCATTTATTTATAAAATATTTGGTATAAATTACTTTTATTGCATTACTTCTCATGTATTAAATTAATAATCAAATATACGTAGTATAAAACAAAAATAATTATTAATATTTCTCTGACTACGAGATATTTAGCTAGTTACTAAATGTCAAACTCTCGAGTCTCCATATTCTCCCTACTGTAAGCATTATGTACAGTTCAGCACCCTAACGTACTCTTTTCCAATTTTGCTCCAAAACAATAAATATATTACCCGATAACTGTTCCTATATACTTTCCATTCTTGTCTGGATTCGCTGCAGATAAAACTGAATATTACGGACAAAATGGACAATATATCAGCCCTTTTGGGCTCCATATCTCTCCTTGTTTTAGATATTCACATAAACTTCTTCATAAAAAATATAAATAAAATGTTTGTTGGGTTCATATCTATTCTTATTTACTACTACCACGACAAATTTGCATTTTCCTTAGTGATCCTAAGATCTGAAAACCAAATCATTGTCAAACCTGAGTCTTCAGGTCGTTCTTAAACTTGCTCATAAAATCTTCTTTTCATTTATTGCTTATTCCTTAATAACACTTTTCCGTCTGACCACCACTCCATCTGGAGCGATACCGCAGCCTCTTCTCTTCTGCTTTGTCCGGCGATCCGACTGTTCGAACCGCTTAGGTGGCTCAGGGTTCAATTGATGTCACTGCAGTGTATCTGTCCGGGAGGCCCTAGGGTTCGAGTCCATACTGTGGCAGGATTTTTGATACTAGCTAGATAGCTCGGTCAAATTCAGTTGCTGTCTGGAAGAAAATTCTAGCGGCTGGTTTTCATGAATTGTAGTTTTCCATGATTTCTCAGATCAACACCAGGCGAATGACGGAGCAATACCCTAACAAACGGGCCACGGATCGCGCGCAATGATTGCTTCTTCTCCTATGTCCAATCATCATACCTTCCTTACACTTACACTAACTTGCACTACACTACCACACATGCCGGAAGACCAGTCAGTTGCTTACATATTTTCCCAGCTGGGGTGGTGCCCCGCAATTGAGGAATACCTGGTTGGGGAATACCCCGCAAGCCGACATGTAGGTCGGCGCCTGATCTCACCATCCAACTGGGAAAATCAGTCCCGTCCCACGAGAAAAAAAACACTACATTTACGGGACTATTTATTTTGCCTATTGACGCGTCCGGAAACGGAAACGCTAATAAATCAATCAACCGTCTGTTCGGAGTTTCTTGGCGACCCTCTCCCTGTGACTAACGACCAGCGCGGGCGGCGGTGGCGGAGGCGGTGGCGGAGGCGGTGGCGGAGGCGTTGGCGGTGGCGGTGGCGGTGGCGGTGGCGGTGGCGGTGGCGGTGGCGGTGGCGGTGGCGGAGGCGGAGGCGGAGGCGGAGGCGGAGGCGGAGGCGGAGGCGGAGGCGGAGGCGGAGACGGTGGCAGTGGCGGCGGCGGCGGCGGCACGCGCGTAAGGCCGGGCATGGCTTCCGGCGCAGCCGCCTGATAAATGATCGCGCATTCAACTGGAGCGGGCGACGCTCAGATTTAATTCACTCGCTGATAATTACAGGATATTAACGGTTTGCGTAATTACCGTGCAGAAAACTCTTGAAAACAAGGTATGTATAAATTAGGAGGGCGTGTGCGAGAGTTCGTTGACAGGTGACCCCATGTTTTGATTAATTTTCGTCAGTTGAAATTACGATACGATTCGTGTTCGTCTGTCGCCTTTTTCGCTCAGTCGACTGGTTTGATGTGGACGTCTCTATCTCACTTAAGCTGACAGCGTTGAAAGATCCCTAATCGACGGTTTCATCAGATTAACAGCTACAAAGCAACAGAGGTACGACACAGACGCTGGTACTGGGGCGACCGCTTGTTTAACGCCCGATCGGTGAGACATCGTCACTACGAGTTTTCTGCCCGTTGAGTTGCTAACAAAGTTAGTTGCATGTCGCATCTTTTATTTAGTTTTCTTAAAATTGGGAGTAAAACCCACATTATTTCAATTCCATCTATTCGAGAAAGGTAAAAAGTCTGATTGGCTACATGAAGGCATCCTTTAGGGTTTTTTCTTATGCGCGTAAGATAATTTGACGAATTTTTAAATTGGAAAGATAAATGAATTTGTTTACATTTCTCCCAACCCTCACTGAATTAATTGATCTTCGAAGACTAGACCCCTTACGAAGTTTCACTAATTTTTAGGAATAAGTAAATTTCTGATCATTGCACTAATGCACTAATTATCCTTATCAAAGCATTCAATAATTCATATGACACACTTTGTTCACCTTAAAATTGAAACTAGAAAACTGAAGATAATGATTTTGTTAATTGCAAAAAAGTCCACTACACACATTTGTTGAAACGTAATTACTCTTATAATATTTTGAGAGGAATGATGACGGCACAAAGGGAACCGTATTATTCTCAGCAGCCTACTTTAGATTTCTGAATTCTCATTTACATAACCTTTACATTAGATGAAACAGAAGCGGGCGGTATGCAGATCACGTCGGCGAGAAATTGCCTTCATGTTGTGATTGCCTTCTCTTTGAAAAATGCAAAACTTCCACTAAAAGCAGTGGTAACTCGTTTATGATGGAATAACGAACAAAAACAGAAGATAACGATAGATGGATTTGCACACCGAGAAACAAAATAACAAACCTTTTGACGAGCGTATCTCTGCGTTTCGCTCACAGCGAACGAAGTCTTTCCAGGAGTCGTATTCGCGGACTACAAGGAGCAATTCATATTGTTTCTCGTACGTTTCCAAGCCGACGCGTTCGTCCACATTCCAGACGGGAGCAGTTTTTGCGCGTGTGGTTGCGGCGGTATCTGCGGCGTGGTAGTGGCGGTGACGGCAGTGGGGGTGGCGGCGGTGGTGACGGCGGTGGCGGCGGCGGCGGCGGCGGCGGCGGCGGAAAGGCAGCAGGACACAGCAAGTCCGCGCGGCACGCTGCTGGCGACGGCTTTTAATGGACCGCCGGGTTTGCGCGCCGCACGTGTCCCGCGCACCGGAAACGACTAAACCACCTCCAATTGTTGCCAACAACACGTTTGTGCTTTGGGAGGACGGTGATGAGATCCCTAAAATTACAGTGCCTCCAAGCTGTCTCGCAAACAATTTCCTTCTCGGAGATTTATAAATAATAGTAATGATAATTACATTGGTAATAAATATGTCTCTATTCATGGTGAAGCTCAAGCTATTATGCCCACTCTTCCTTCTGATATTCAGATTTACAGATCTACATTACTTTCTCAGAGAATAATTTGCACTGATACTGCTCTGATAAACTGCTAAAAAATATTAAACAAATCAGCAAGAGATAAAAAGTGCCCAATATTTCAGTTCGCTTCATTTCCTACTGTGACGGTCCGACCAGACGCGTCACATTGTTATAATTTATTAGAAAATAGCATAGGGTTTTCACAAAAACAGTGAAAATAAACAGATGAATTAAGTTCCACCATAGCATATTTCGGCAAATTTTTAATAATATTCGGAAACGGAAGATTCAAAACGGACTTTGAAATGTTTGTGGACAATTTAAGGCGTATTTTCGTGACGGCTGGCGTGTCACAAAATAGAAATTTGAAATCTTAATAAATTTAAAAACTTGTAGAAATATTGATGAAGAAGGACAGACGGTCATCTGTTTAAAATGGCGAATAGAGAATCAGTGAAAAACGTGTTAAATTAAAAAAAATCAATGTTAAAGGGACAAAGTAAGAACAGTGAAATTAATTGTGAAACGGTGAAAAACGTGTTGAATTAAAAAAAATCAATGTTAAAGGGACAAAGTAAGAGCAGTGAAATTAATTGTGAAACGGTGAAATTGTGAAAATTGTGAAAATTGTGAAATTGTGAACGAAAATTAATTGTGAATTGAGATGACAACAAAAACTACTATGCATTGTAGAATTAGTGAATTTTAATTAGCAAAAATAATAAAAGAAAAGCCGTCTTTTGTTTTAGTGAAACAGGAGATGGAAAAATTGGTCAGAATGCTACTGAATGTCGTGGGTAACGGGCCGCGACGTAGATTCTAATGAGAGTCGAATTGCTTTTTTATTTTTTTTTGTAATGTTAATGTAAAATGCAGTGTAGTATAACTTTGTTTTTGGAATATGTTTACTACACGAATTTAATTAATTAATGGTAGATTAACAAAAACTTTGGTGAAAGGAGAAAATGGAATTGTGCAGAGCAAGATCGCTGAGTGCATCGAAAGGGAAGTACTTATAAACATAATTGATTCTATATTGGAGCTAATATGCGAAGGCCAAGATATGTGTTTTAGTTCAATTCTTTTAAGACGTGGCCACGCAAAATATTTTGTTGAGTAAAAGAAATATTAACAAATAGAATATTATGGAAATTATTCACGGAAACATTTTCTTTAAGTAAAAGAAATTTAACAAATGAAGTATTGTAAATTTTATTCACGCAAAACGGTTTTTAAGCAAATGAAATATTCATGCAATAAAATATTATAAGTTTGATTCACGCGAGGAAGTAATAAATAGTAAGTTAGTGGAGATAGAATGTTACGATCTTGTTTAATAATGAGTATGTCAGAATAAATTTTGTTTATTGAATTTCGTTATCGTTAAGTAAATAATTAATTAATGAAGTTAAGATGAAAATGGAGGTAAGTGTATGATGCGTGAATGTAGATATAATTGCAATAGTACGTAAGGAATATTGTTACATTGTCATCTTGTGTTGCATTGTGTTCTGTTTTATTAGCAAGGAGATCACTGAGGAAAGCGGCAATAAATAACAGAACGCTGATATTTACATGAAAACTGGCTTATTGATGATTTCCTTTCCTTTTTCATATAATAATAATTATTGCTTTGATTTCCAGTAAAGGATCAGTCCGCGCCCTCACGACCTAATTATAAAATATTCTATGATGGTACTCCGTAACGCACGTATCAGGGCTAGCATTTAAAATAACACTTATTTAATGGATAGAATAAAGAAATAATAGGTTAGAGAGAGCAGGAGGAAATACGGAACCACCACACTACTTTCAAAAAGTGTGCAATCTATTCCATTATCGCCAATGCAGTATGGGAAATACATTTTTTAAAATCTTGCTCCGCACAAAGATCATATGAGAGAAAAAAAGCGTTTCTCTACCTAGTGATTTGGTGAAACTTAATGTACAACTGCGAAACATGCAAAAATAACAGATTCGCTTTCTGCTGGTTTCGAAAATCCCCACCATTGCTGTTGGAATCTAGAACCGAAGAACATAGGTGTACGGAGCCTCAATCAAACCCACAAACTCATACATTCAAGTACTCAGTATCTATCCATTTAATAGTTGATATTTATTAAGCAATATTTATTTTATTAACTTCATTAATTTTCTATTATTTATTTTGATTATTAATTAATATTTATTTTAGAATATACTTTACGTGATGCGGAAGTGGGAGTGTCTGCTTGTGGCGACTCGTGCTTTGGTTGCACGGTTCCACAACCTACAGATAATAGTAAAATACTTTTCATTCTTAGATATACATCTCTTAGATATAACATCATTCAATAATCGAGATAATGCAGCAATGTCTAGGTTTGAAATCATTTTGAAATCAAAGAGCGCCCGTCGATTGCTGTCTATAGCGTCTCGTTGCAAGCCAGGCAACGCACCAATGTGTGACGTCACGCTCTCATGGGGTTAACATTACAAAGCACGAGCCTCTTGATCTCAAGCACATTATTATGCGAGACAGTTGGGCATTTCCCGAACGTTGTGATACTGCCACACGTTGTCACCGTGGAGCGCTGGAAATTCATCGCCGGCTGCCCGAGGGGGGTCGGGAAGATACCAGTTTTCGATCTTCGTTTAATGTAGCTGAATATCCGCTTTTATTTTCATAATTTGCGCGTTATTAATGGTACACAAGTTCGCTCAATTTTTAAGGATATTGGGTGAATTATTTATCATGTTTGGCGAATTTATTTTAATTTTGTATTAGGTTTTTTGGTTTAAAATCTGCATTTGATGAGTGCAGTTAGTTTTGTGGAAAGATATATTGACCAACTGTTGATAGTACTTCAATTCCTTATAGTTCTTTTCCATGCAGTCATTTTCCTTCGTTCCACATACGAGTGCGTGTCATATTTCGAACCATAATTATTATTGGTGATCAGTTTCATTGTTGTTGTTGTCGCCGACGATCCTGCAACCGGTGTCTGTGAACTGGAACTGACAAATCTTATGAAACGAAGTAAGAATCTTTTGCTCTTTTGTGCATGCATTTTTGAGTGATTTTTATCCTTGGAATTGTGAAGATTAGAAGGGTTAAATATTTATTTCCCTGGTTTTAGACAATTAATTGAGGAGACAATTAAAAACAAATTCTTTTAGTTCATGACCTAATAAAGAAAAACTAAATATTCAGCAAACCTAGAAATCCAATTCCAGGTCTTCTAAACTTGATTCAAAATATAAAATTAAAAAAGAAAAACAAACAAACAGCATTTGATGGAAAATTCGAAAATAATTTTTAATAGTAAACACATATGGTTAAGTGTGAATTACTCGAAGGTAGCTGTAGTTTGCTCTCCCAAAATATTGTTTCGAGGTGTGGATATATGGTCAAAACTGGGTTGAAAATACGAGTAGAACGGTAATTTTTTTTCTGTTCGTTATATTTAAGATTTAAACATTATAGAAAAAAGTTCGGAACAAACATGACGCTTCCAGAAACAACATGAAAAGTTTCCAAGTATCATTATTTCGCACTTCCGGTGCATCACACCAACTAGACATTAATACATTTATCAACATTACATTTCTGTGATTCAATCGAGCTGTAACTCCCCTTTTTGGAGGCACTAGCCGCCACTGGTCAGCAGAAGAACAGGAAGGTAATAAAATCGAGGCGTGGCGTGCCCGCGCCAGTGGTCGCGTCTTAAATCGCGAGGACGCCAGCCCCTCCGTAATTGCGGCACGCTATTTACCACCGGAAGGCCAGTCTACGTACATGCACGTGAGTCTTTGCGGTGAGTTGCAATCGTTCGGGGTTATTTAAATGGCAACGTTTGACTTGCTTCCGTTTGGTGAAAGTCATACGCAGAAATTAACCCAAGTAAAGTTATTGTCTACGGTCTTCATGCGTATTCACCAAGTTATGTTTCATTAGTGACACATATTAATGCAGCTGGTGACTGTAATTAAGATGATCGTTACGGATTAGTATGTTATTGTTAGATCGTTATGGATTGAGTGATCAAAATTCAACAGCTGATCAAGTAAATACGAATCATGTTCTGAAATATAAGAAGTGAGTGTGATGCGATTCCCTGCTGGTTATCAATTCCCGAAGCATTTTTCGCGATACATTCTACTGTGTATGTACCTGTCTCTCTCACTCACTATTTTCCTTTTACAATTTGCGCATCGTTATTGACTTTCACTCTCATGAAGTGATTAAAAACAAATACGACATTCCAGATGGACTTTAATATAATAATCACTTTCCAAATAACATTCTCGGTTTCTAAATATAAGTAATAAATATCCCTATAAAATGGTGTATATGCATGCAAGTTATACGATCCCTTACAAGGAAGGAGAACCAGAAACTAAAATTAGGAGGAAACGGAAGTGACGTTAAATTAGAAACTGGTCTCAGACAGGTCGTGTGATGAGTAAGGAAAACTGAGGAAAGCTCTAAAAAAAGTCGTTCAGTCAGATCCAGTTGGGTCGAGAGATACCCAATGAGTAAACAGTATTAGGTGTCACCCACGGATAAAGGTGTAGATATTATGGAGTACATAACACACTATTACTCTATTTAAACAGGTTAATATATTAAAAATCGCGTAGAATACTGATGTATTATACCAGATATTCGTAAGCACATTAAAGTTTAACCCTGTTCCTGGTAAGGAATTAATTTATATTTCTAAACATGTAAGAAGAGGAATTGAACAGGGTATATTTCAGCAAATATGAAGGATTTGTTGCTTTAGAGTATGACCAACGTAAAGTCCTCTTAATAATAAATTAATTAATATAAATACTTTTTTTTCTGATTGTTTAACGACAGCAAAAGTGTTTTCTATTCTGTTTTCTGAGAAATATTTCTATGTTAGAGAAATTGCAACAAATTAATCGATTAAAATTTGATAACAATAAGGTATCACACATATTCTCCAATACGTTTCTCGGGTTGGTTAGGCGGAAATAACAGAAATGAATTTACACTGAAAAATAACGTTAATAAAAACATGTTACTACATAAATACGTGGGACGAAAACATGAAGTATCACGCTAACAGGAGGAGGCGACCAATACAAACAAATTCTGGATACTCATGTTACAAATAAGAACATCAAAGTATTACGTAATCGACGGACGCGTGATCAGTGCGGGCAAAAGACAGCATTCTCACCAAATCGTTCATCGTTAGTAAGCGCCGCAACAGGCGACGATCGCGTTGTCATTACGCGACTCAAGAATGTTTCCGTAATTGAACGCCACTGGCAGCCTCCAAAAACGGCACTCACCTTTAAAAAGAACCAGCTCGTTCTTTCATCTCCAGCTCTCACGCCCGGGAAGATAAACCCATCTGCTGCGGAGATTCTTTGTCTGCAATGCAACGTGCGATCGCTTCCCTTTTGGGGAAGAGCAAGGCCGGGAAAAAGCATCCGGCGTTACAACGACCACGGGGGAGATGGAAGGTGAGAAGATGGAGGCGTTGACAGATACAGAATGGACAGAAAGATTGAGATAGTTGAGATGGAAAAGGTGGCGTTTATAGTAGTGGTAGTAGTAATAGCGGTGGTGATAATGATGACTGCTAGGGATGTTCCAAGAAGAAAAGTATTCAAAGATAGAGACACAGAAAAGTAAGAATTGAAAGTGGAAGTTGAGAATAAAACCAAAGCAATAAAGGGGTATGACGTGTAAACAAAGATTAAAGGCGAAAATAGAAAAACACTGAATTCAAAAAGTTACAGGTAAAACTAAGAAGAAAAGGAAGATGGTAACAAGAGCAGAAAAGGAATCCAACTCAGCTACAATAGGAAGAACCACAGAAAACTGGAGTAACGCAGTTGCAGCCAGTGAAAAGCAAGAGTTCACCTCAAACTACATGAAAAAAAACCTGCATATCTAAAAATCAGACCGGGGCACCAAACATGGCAGAGAACTCAATACAGTATCAAGTCAAGACGTCGTCGTCGGCGCTGTAGATAGCTTCCAGGAACACGCAGATGACAGCGGAGAAGAACCACCAGCAGGACGCAAAGTGCCCTCGGCGGACCGGCGTTCTCTTGCTCCTTAAGGAACAATGGCTTCATCGGCGGCGCGGGGCGGCGTTTCCGCGGAGCGGCTGCATAATGCAACGGATCCATCGATCACAATCGCAGCGGCCGCTCATTGAGGTTCTGCGCGTGCGCGGCGGACGCACCGGAAAACGCGCGCGGGGTCACCGTGAGAGAGCGCCTGCGCGGCCGCCGATATCCATGAATGTATGCAGCATGCGGAATGGAGACGCACGTCCGATATGGGGATGCACTGCGCGTGCGGGAGAGGGTGAGACAATGGTGTGGATAATGAGCGTGAACTTCGTGACGAGTGAAGCTGGAAATGAAATGCAAATTGTTATAGTTTGATTAGTTTTATTTATTTTCAGTTTTTATGTTTGGAACATTTTTTAATTTATGGATTAATTAGCCAATTTGGGATGGCTCAAGGGCAACGTTCTAGCTTCCCGTGCCTTGGGCCCGGGTTCGATTCCCGGTCGAGGCAAAATTGGAGTTGTAGCTTTCCTTTAATATCGTTCCAGTTTCTGTAGCTATGTGACGAAGAAAAGCTCAAGCAGGCGGATCTTGCTAGTCACGGTGAAGAGCATACGGAATTCGCCTCATGTCGCTCAACTAGGCCCAGGCAAGGGGGACACCGGTAGCTGGCCGGTGAAGTCAAACTACCGACCCAATAACGCCAAATACATACATACAAAATTATATATGGCTGACCTGGATGGCCGAGGAGACTACGAGCGTGTACCGATTCAGCGCTTCGGTCCGTAGGATCGAAAGTTGGAGTCCCTTGTCTCTCATGTATGTGTTGTCGTGGAAGGCCTCGCTTTCTACTGACCCTAAGCGTCCTATGGAGACGTTAAGGATAATCTCCAGTCGGTAGGATAAAAGCTCAAAGAAGAGGAAGATTATACTTAATATACTGTGACATACCGATATGTCACATGAAAATAAACAAACATTTATTTGCAGACTATATGATGGAACATGCATTAGAATATATCACGAGAGCAAAGGCTTAGCAACGACCGGGAATAAACAATGTAGTTTTTGTTTTTTGTAAATGCATTAGGAGGTGGCTGCATGCCGAAAGTAAAACATTTGGGATTGGGTGAAGAAGTTTAGACGATTGAAAGGTCAGCTACACCAAAATATAACGAACGAATGGATTGGCTGGGTGAGGGGACGGTCAAATGTTATGAAAAAAGAGAAGGTAGGGATACGAGGTCTTCGAGGGTGAATCAAGCAGGAAGATTTCATTCTGACCGGCATCGCGTGTCTGAACTGATCGTAGGTTCGTGAGAGGGAGCGAGTGTAGTGCAGATAGTCAGAGTCGGGTTATCAGATCGTGAAAGTTTAAGGACAGTAAATGATATTGCAGATATTGCATGTGGAAGTAATATTGACGCATAAATTGGGACTTTGTCGGGAGTGGTAATCGAATTATAGATTTCGGGACTATGTCATAGGACGTAATCGGGACTGAAAATTTTGATAGTTTGAGACCAGTTTGGATAGGAGCAGAAGAAGATTTCTTGGGACTTTGGACTACGGCAAGCTCGCAAGATATTTCGACTGAGAAGTCTACGAGGGACATCAACGAAGAATAGATAAGTTAACCGCGGTATAAAACTGTAAAATTCAAAGATATCTTGATAAAAGGCCTAACATCAAAATAATTTATTAAATTCACTAAATTGTTTACTAAAAGGTAACAATAAACTTTATTAAATTTTGTTCTTTAAAAAAGAAAGTGATCTTTCATTTAGTCAATCCAAACAGTAATGAACTAGGAATTAGAATCATTCTATTTCAGATTCCCAGCAGCGCTGTATAGTCTGCGGATCCTATAATCCATTATAAAGGTAATAAGGATTATAATATATCGTGACCCATTGACCCAGCAAGCCGGACGCTAAGATCTTTGCAAGATATTAATGTGGAGAAAATTTGTATATCTCAATACAAATGCTTATTTTGAATTGATTTTGCTTTCTGGAGAAATGAAAAGTTTCTTGTTAAATGAATCTTTTCTTGTACATTAAAAGACAAGGAGGGGGCGACAGATACAGAACTGAATTTTGTAGATGTTCCTTTTTTATTAGATACATAAATTTTATTTGTTTAAAGTTGTCCTGTGTTCTTAATATAGGAAGCATGATACGTGTGCATTCGGACACATTAGTTACGCTTCACTGAGATGTTTTTCGAAATTATTTAATTTATTTATGAGTTGCCGTTTTCGTACGAAGTCCTACAACGCTGAAAAAATCAAGTAAACTGTAAAAAATTTATCTACCAGATCACTACCATCATTTTAATATTTTATTAGTTACATTTCAAATAAAAATAATGTATTCGTTTTCTTTTCTTACATTTTTTTCTAAAATGTGTATATTTCATTATTTAAATTATTCAATATTCAAATTGTCAGTACGCAACCTCTGTCCCACGCGTTCATAAACAACTTTGAGCCCTAAAACCTCAACGTAATGTTTTAATCGTCTCGTGTTTGATATATCTGTTCGCACTCCCGAACGGATTACTATGAAATAAAGATATACACCTGTCAAGCACTATCGATCTGTGTGTTCGTCTATTTCTAAGCAGATTAAACACGTGTAAAGAACACTGATAGGGCGGCGCGGCGGCGGCGAGTGCTGAGTCAGCGCGGCGCCGCCGTCGGCGTCTGATCTCCGGACGCGGAATGCGCGCGCGGGGACTCAAGCCACATCTGTTCCCAGAGGCTGCCCCCGCCTCTGGAGCCATTCCCGCCGCCGTCCCTACGCTCCCGCGGTCGCCCCACTGCAGCCTTCACCATCGTCCTCACCGTCGCCGATGCCGCCAATAACACCACCGCCCACGCCAATGACACCGTCGCCGCTCTCCCAACCAGCCTTGTTGCCATTTCTACGCCTTGCCCTTTGCATCTCCCTCTGCTGTTTCCTCCGCCGTTCCCTCCACCATCCCTTGCGCCGTCCCCTGCGCCGTCCCCTGCGCCCTATTTTTATATTCTCCCTACGGAGTAGAGGGAAAGTGATATAATACTGGGCGAAAACTGCGAATTTTCGGCAAAAAAAACCTCTTATTACAGTGCCTGGGTAACGAAAACGTGGATCAGATTAGAAAAAATAATCCTCATCTCGTTGCGTAGCCAGAATCCATGTTTTGTGGGCCCTTAATATCGAAAAATCGAATGACGGTAAAACTGTCCGTCTGTACGTCCGCCCCTTTGTAAACAACGCTAGCTTCTAAACCGTTCCGCTGATTTTCTCCAAAATTAATATTCCATAATCGATCTTTTGGGGCGTACTTTTAGAGGGAACTTCACATGAAGCTCTTGGGACATTTTCCAAATTTTCAAAAGAATGGTTCCATAGTTTTTTATTAAATTTTGTTGTTGGACAGTGTAAAGGACATTTAAGATACTAGTGTAGGTGTCATGTTCGTTGAAAACTCTGATTTTTTGAAAATTGCAAAAGTTCAAATTTTTATCGGAGTCTTCCACCAACTAAAATATTTAAGACAGACTTTTTTCCTTAATGAAATTTTTCCTTTCTTAAAGTTAAATTTTAAAAGACGGTCATGTACAATTTTTCGAAAATTTGAGTAATTTTTGCGTAATTTTGCGTGACAAAAAGGGGGAGATAATACGTTTTAGCAGCTCTAGTTTTTACTCTAAAAATATTGCATACCTGATCTCAGGATATCAGCTGTGATGCGTGTGACATTGCGGGTATGAAATAGAAGTTTCTTAGACCAACCCTTTTAAGTTTGAGACCAGACAGTTTGTTTTTTTCTTCATCAACACAATAGATAATTTGCATTTTATGTTCGGCTGTTTTCAATGTTTTTCACCCATACCAAGGGGATACCGTAACAGTACCCCAAAAGGGCAACCGCGTACGATCATTCCCTTCCCATACCCTCTTCATTTTCATCATCCGTGCCGAAAGATGAGCTGTTTCCCATCTATAAAAGGCCCATACCCTTTTGATCGAAGACAATTTCAGATAACCCTAGGGAATTCGGAATGTACGAATGTGAAAAATTTGCAAATCTTTAGAGACGTGTGTTTAGTTACGGATACTCGGAATAAAGACGAAGGCACCAAGTCTCAAAAACTTAACAACTGACAATAACGTACTGATTATATTTTTATTTAATGTCTTCTTTTAAACATTTTAATTGCGGTTATGTTATCCATTTCTATTGAACATCCTATTTTTACTTCACTGTAATGCTATAATCATTTGATGGTAAAATGTAAAATATTTATCATTTAAACGTTTTTGGCTCGTACGTTTATTTTTAAGTATTTATTAACTTTACAAAATCGTCTAAAACAAACGTTTCTTCAATATTCATATTCCAATTTTTAGCCATTTTCCAATCAAGTTTTGCAAATGTTTAGGGAATGAAATAACGTGAGGGCAATACGAAGACATTGGCTAGAAAGAGAATATGTCAGATTGAACATGAAACGGGTGAGCAATGCATTGAAAAAAGAGTTTGTATATTTCATAATATTCTGAATATTTCACATACTTATTTATTTTATAAAACAGCTCGTGCTTAAATATTTTCTGAAATTGCGCACCATTCAAATGGCTATTGAAGGGCGAGGCAAGGAGGGGTTCGGGCCGGCCGGCCGGGAGGTCACCGGGAGGCGCCCGTGGCAGCGCGTGGCCTGCCGGAGCTGATGGCGGCCCGAGAGAGGGATCCGCGAACCTGCAGCGCGCTGCGCCGTTCGGAGATGGCTGATAGCGCGCCACTGGGGCCCATTGTGTCCCCGCGCTCGCGCCTATCGCCCATCGGCCGCGCCACACCGCCCACGCTGCCCTGCGCCCTCCTCGCCCACGGGTGGCCGACCCTGCACCGCCCCTCCACGGAACGCGGGGCGGGTGAAGTGGGGCATTACGGTACCTCTTCAGCGTAGCTTAGTGCAGGTGGAAACGGGCTTTCGGTTTTGGAGTCGTATTTCCCAGGGTTCTCAGCGTGAAGTTGCTAATGGATGTTCAAAGATTCTCAGCGTAAGGTTGATAATGAGTGTTACGATATGAAAATATACATTTTTTTTTCGAACTGTAGAAGTTGATGGTAAAGAACAATTGAGGGCTGGAGCGTCGATTACCATGGATGTGAGGTTGTTTGAGAGAGACGAGGTTGGGTTCGCGAGAGTATGGACGCTGGAATGTAAGCCGATTAAATATTAACGTGAAATCGTGATTTAAAACGCAGTTAGTGGCGTCTTCAGGATTTTGGACATTTGGCAAAATCTTGGGGGAGGTAATTTGTTCATCAGTTGAAGTTGAGCAGTGGTTCTAAAGAAAGGAACAAGATCAGTGGTTCTAAAGAAAGTGGAGAAGGTAGCATTTGCCAGTTGATTCTGGTTGTATGATTTCACGTACTGTACATTTGCTTTGTGTCTGAACGTAAAGTGTTATTTATATTACTGGCAGAGAGAAGCAACGGACAGCGACGTTTGGCGAGTGGCAATGTAGCTGCAACTGATTCAGTTGCCGGTAGAAACGTCCGCGGGTACTTCTCATGTTCTTACGCTGTTGCGGGGACATTGCGTTCAGTAGTTTTGTAGCAATGAGCATTCTTTGAATTTCTCAGTTTTGATGGGTCCGAAATTAACCTCCGCAATAATTGCGCCTCATATTCATTTTTTAATATTACATCTTTCCATCAACGCCAAGTACCTCAGTATCTCATCTAAATGAATAAACTTGTATTGTATGATTTTTATATCTTTTAATCTGTATGGCTGTACGTTAAATAAATAGATTAATTAATTAATTGTGTTGTATAATATCTAACCACTGAGTAAACAAAGACCTTCATTCCAAACACGGCTAACGGTAGGGAAATTTTCGATTTTTTTAAATCCACAAAACATACTTCAAGAATGCAATATTCATTTCACAATTTAAGCATTTAATTTCTATTACAGCCATTTATTTTTTTCTTTTACTATTAAAAAGAGTGAACATATTTTATGTTCACAAGAACATTTACATTTCATGTTTTAATCAAATGATCAATTATGCTGGTTTCAATTTTGATATATTACTTCTTTTTTCTTTCGTTTTTTCCCTCTCTGCCCTCTTCTTTTTGTCTGAGTAAATGTTAAGGAAAAAATCATTTTGGGATTCATCACCAGGTACGGGATACGTAGAAACGTCCTTCGGATCCGCTACCACAATCAAGTTCTAGTTTCTGCGCCGTTTCCAGTTTTATCTATTCTCAGATGCAGAAAGTACGGAAAGGAGAGAAATACCGGTCGCTCATGTCAGACTACTCTCGCTGAAAATCGGTCGCATAGCAAGAAAGTAGCCGGCGGCGCGTACGTTTGCTCCGTGAGTCATGTCAGAGTGGCAAAGCCAGCTGTGAAAGGGAGGGGGCAAGGAACTAAAATTACTGGGCCTCGCATGCTTCGCGGAAAGAGTGTATACGAAATCAAGAAGGAAAAAGAGTGAACATATTATGCGATAGAAACTAAGGTGAACTAATCGTTCCAAACATTTCTATTCAAGTTCTGTTCAATTTGATGTAGTTCATTTAATTTTCGGCGATTATAATAAAAACTAGATGATGCCCTTATAACAAATAAAAAAGAGTTCTGGTTCTGCAAAAATATACGAGCATGTAGATTGTAGATGCGGGACGAAATCCATGACCTTATTTGGTGCAGCCTTTATTTGTGTTCATCACAGCCTCTTTGAAAGACGCTTAAAATTGAGATCCCTGACTTCCTGCCACTTTACATAACATAGCAGCCTCAAAGATAAGTGTTCAAAGAAGTGAAAAACACGTAAGAATTCTAGGCAAAAAAGCAATAGAATATTAAGTTAGGAGATTTCGAGTTGAGAAGTGAGAAGTGAATGTGAGAATGTGAGAAGACAGAAGTGAGCAATTGTAATATAACATAACATAATAAAAATGTAAATACGTATACAGAGTCATAAACAAGCAAACAAGCAGTCCTCCGTTCATTACATTCGCCATATCTTACATGAACGTAAATTAGCTTGCTCTTGATGTGCGTTCTTATCCTAATATTTCTATTGACAGCTTACTTTCTGAAATCAAAATGTACATTGATTTTGTCTTAAGTTCACCTTGTTTAACTCCCACAACTAGTATTGATGCTCCTGCTGATGTACTTGCGTGTATTGGTAAGAAGTGTGCAGTAGAAAAATCGCTTTCAAAACTATCTCTTAATTCAGAAGTTTCGAGAAACAACGTGTAAGATCAGTTTGAAGCTACCTCTTGGACTGCACTTACAGAGAATTATATATATATATATATATATATATATATATATATATATATATATATATGTTGATGGGAGTAAAAGAAAACATTAAGAAAATAAATTATGACGGAAGAAACAAAATGCTAAATACCACGGCAAAACTTAAAGAAATAGGGGTGTCCACGCGATATTGAGATGCAATACGATGAAGAGAAAGAAGAGAAAACAAAGAGAAAATACTGAAAAGAAAGAAAGAGAGGAATAAGAGAAAGTAAATGTGTAAGTGTCATTTCCTGTGGCAAAAAACTAAAATACAAATATTGAGGTGATATTAGCAGCCAGCATCTCAGAGCAAATTTTTCTTTATTTTTTCACCGGGAGAGAGGGTTCAGGGCATCAACTAATATCACTTCAGTCCCGCTGACCGGGAGGTCCTAGGTTCGAGTTCCGACGGTGGCAGGATTTTCAACACTAGCTTTTCAGCTAGGTCGAATTCAGTCGCTGTCTGCTCTGCTCGGTAGTTTCCCGTGGTTTCTCCGATCAACACCAGGAGAATACCGGAGCAGTACCCTAACAAACGGGCCACCAACCGAGCGCGATCTTTCCCTTCGCTTCCTTGTCCTATCCTCTCCCCTAACATACACGCACTAACATGCACTACACTACCACACATGCCGGGAGACCGGTCGGGGATTTAGAGCTCGTCCTGACTGGGGTGGTGCCCCGCTGTGGGGAGATACCTGGTGGGGGAAACCCCGCTAGCAGACGATAGGTCGGCGTAGGATCTCGCCTTAAAGCGGGGAAGACCACCGCCAACTCCCGAGCAAAAACACTCTCTACACTTACGGGAATAATTACCATAGTATTTCACGTGCCCGGGATTACTAACAATCAATCAATTTATTTAATTGTATTTTGGACTCAACCCTTAAAGAAAGAGCTTTTTCCCCGCCAGCGAAGATTGGTTACGAAGGAAAAGGTAGCGGGCCGTATTTCTCCAAGGCGTCCCAGATAGCTTGTAGGAGACGCATGGAAACGGAAGATCACACGCGCTCCATGGCTAGTTTTGCGTGCCGTGCTGACCAAACATTCACCTCAAAATCAAGAAAATCACGGAATCACCTATCAGGTTAGTCGATTCCAGCAGGTCCCACAAACAAGCTGATTCGGACAACACATCAAGTATTTCTCCCACACCTATGCGGATCCTGCGATCACTCCATCAGCGATGCACACGATGGACTAACCAACAAATACGAGTTAGAGGCCATTTAACAATCAGTTTGCGAAATTTAGCCCTCTTCATTTTTGTAACAGCTTGTTAAACTAACTAGAAATTCTTCTGAGATTGACGTTTTGTCAATGAAGCACTGTTCTACACAATTCTAGAATGAAACAAAAGTTATTTTATTAAACGTTTGATGAAATTTTGTATTCGTTTCTAAATAATTTTTCAAATTAATCACAAGGAACGTTTATTAATAGTAACATTTATAGATGAAACTTTAATAATAATAATAATAATAATAATAATAATAATAATAATAATAATAATGTCGTGCCGTCGTCGCAGACGAAGGCGCACGACGTGGGCGTGGCGTCGGAGTAGACGTTCACGGTAGCCATCGGTGTGGGCTGAGATGAGCGTTCCTGTGGCCGAAGTCCTCGGAGAAAGGGGACAGCGAAAGTTCAGGAAATATATTGGCCATTTGATACAGTATTTTGCCAAGAGAGGAGATATCTCCAAAAGGGTGAAAACAGGAATAAGATCTATAGCTAGGAGGTTAAAAATCAGAATCAATTCTAAGAACCTGGATCAAAAGTTGGATGCAGTGGAAGACAGACTCAAACAAAGAATTACAGCGCTGTGGGCTAAAATCAGACGATACAGCGAATCTTCCGAGAAAAGGCGGCAGGAATCGACTTTTTCTACCGATCAGAAGAAATTTTACAGACAACTGGAAGCAGCCGATGAGAGAGAGCAGCGAGGTGAGCCTCCGAGTGAGGATTCTATGTTTAATTTCTGGTCTAAAATCTGGGATGCACCTCAACAACAGAGCAAGCTTATTGGATCCGCCAAGAAATAGAAGCTTGCCGAAATATACATGAAATGCAATCAGTTACGATTACTGAAGCTGATATTACAGCAGCCACCAGAAAGACACAGAACTGGAAGGCACCTTGTTCTGATGGCATTCATAATGTATGGTGGAAATACTTTCCTGCTCTCCACCCTCACCTAGCTAATTTCTTTAACGCTGCTCTGCAAGATCCAGTCACTTTACCTACATACTTGTTGGCGGGGAAAACAATTATGTTGGCTAAAAAACGGTGACAATAGTAAACCAGAGAACTTTCGGCCAATCACATGTCTGTCAACACTATACAAAATATTGACATCAGTTATAGCTTCCAAAATTAATGATCATCTGATAAATCAAAACCTTTTACCTCCTGAGCAAATTGTATGTCAAAAGGGGACACGAGGATGCAAAGAGCTTTTAGTTATAGATAGTGTGATCACACAGCAAGTTCGCAAACGCCTACATGATATATCTGTAGGATGGGTGGACTACAAAAAGGCATTTGACTCTGTTCCCCATTCATGGTTTTGACGCGCCCTTGAAATTTATAAGATTAACCCAGTTTTATTGAATTTTCTCTCTGTATGCATGTCCGAGTGGAAAACCTTTATTCACGTTAGGCAAGGTGGTATTTCCTATCAGACCAGGGAAGTCAGAATTCGGCGAGGTATGTTTCAGGGCGACAGTTTGAACCCACTGTGGTTAGGCATCGCCCTCATCCCGCTGAGTAGAATGATAAGAGAGTCCGGATATGGATATTGTATAAAGAGAAATCCGGATGTTCGCATATCGCATCAGTTTTATATGGATGACCTTAAACTCTACGCATGTAATAAAGACCAACTACATAGTGAGTTTATGCTTGTCCAACAATTCAGCAAAGACATCTGCATGGGATTTGGCATAGATAAATGTGCGATATTAAATGTCAAACGTGGTAAAGTTCAAGAACAGGAAGGAGGATTACAACTCTCTAGTGACATCATTATTCAAAGCCTTGGCAATGAAGACACATACAAATATCTAGGAACGTTGCAGCTATTGGAAAATTCTGACACAAATGCCAGAAATACGATTCAAAAGAAGGTAATCTCCAGAGTAAATAAAATATGTGAGACGCATATCAATTCGAGAAGCAAAACTACTGCAATTAACACATGGGCTATTCCTGTTCAACATATACCTTCGGAGTGATAAAATGGACCGACACCTCTTTGCAAACTTTCGACAGAAAGCTGAGAACGACGCTAACTAAACATCGACTTCACCATCCGCATAGTTCGATACAAAGATTATACCTATCTCGAAATAAAGCAGGCAGAGGACTACTAAATTTAGAAGTACTATGTCGTCAGCAGGAGAAACTCCGTAATTTTTTTCCTTTCACGTGACACTCCACTTCACAAGGCAATTTGTTTTCAGGATAAAAACATCAGCCCATTAAGTTTAGCCCAAGAAAGTAGAAGCTTTTCCTATCTAACAGCTCAGGACCGAGTTGATGTCTGGAAGACGAAAGAGCTACACGGCCGGTTTATAACAACGCTGACTGCTGATGATATTGATCTGAAATGGTCCACGGAATGGCTACAAACAGCGGGGCTTTATGGTGAAACAGAGGGATTCCTCTTCTCCATACAAGACCAAGTAGTGAAAACAAGAGCTTATCAAAAGTATGTCTTGGGCCAACAGATCGATAGCAGGTGCCGATTGTGTAAAATCAACAATGAGTCAATCCAGCATATAAGTAACGGATGTCCATCTTTGGCGCAAACTGAATATTTACAGCGATATAATAATGTAGTCAAAGTAATTCACTAGGCACTGGCAATGAATTATCAACTTGTAGAACAGGAGCAACCCTATTACAAATGTAAGCCTCAGCAAGTTATCAGTAATCATTTGGCACGAATATTATGGGACAGCACGATTATAATAGACAGGGCGGTTGAAGCTAACAGACCAGATATTGTCTTATTTGATAAAACAACAAGAAGAGCAATGATAATCGATGTTGCAGTTCCCACAGACGACAAACTGGTGTCAACTATTGCTGAAAAGAAACGAAAATACCAACCTCTCGCTGTGGAGTTGAGGGACATGTACAGGTTACGGAGCGTAGACATAGTGCCTGTGATAGTGTCAACAAATGGCGTGGTAACCAAGGTTGAAAACTGGACAAAGGTTGCGATTAAAAGAAAAACACCTCAGAACAATGCAAAAAGCCTCTTTACTGGGCACAGCAAATATAGTCAGGAAATTTTTGAGTCTCGATTAGGGAAGAAAGCGTACTTAGAATTTGTAGACATCACTTGAATACATCAAAATGTAAAAGACTACAAGTTTTGAGAACTGTACTAACACACGATCATAAGTATAAGTATTTCTTCACCGAAGCTCCGTGACTTCGTATTGACAAATTGTGTCTTGAGATTGTCCTCTGACACTTTTTGTAGTGAAAAGAAAACAAATAATGGTGATGATAATAATAATAATAATAGTTATTATTATTATTATTATTATTATTATTATTATTATTATCAGAAAAATGTTAACGACACATCAACTTTCACCCCTTGTAGTTCACTTTTGTCACAGTTGTGGGAACTCCTCACCCCTCTATAAGCGAATGTATTTTGCGCCTGGCCCTTTCTCAACATCCCATACTTTTCACCAACTGCGGACTGCTCCTGGTGCGCGTGGCGGCGTGCAGGTGCCGCAGGTTGAGGGCCCCGCTGTGTTGAGCGCGGGCGCGGGCGCGGGCGCGGGGGCTACGAGGTGCCGAAAGGGGGCGTCCCTTGCAGCCGCCCGCGGCCAGAGGCGCTGCGATTAGCCCAGCGCTCGCGCCGTTTCCTGACGACCCGAGATTGCTTCCTTTGGTAATTGCCGGTGCAAGTATAAATGTAATAGCGACCTCCAGCCATAAAAACGGGAGTGGTAACTGGATATGCAAGGCTTCTGGGCGCAGGATGTATACGCCAGGCATCGTATTTTGAACCTGTGCTGATACCAACTTAATGTGGCGGAAGTGTAGACAGAAGTCATGCCAAGAAGAAATAGTCTTTCTGCGTCATTACACGATCCACAAATTTTAATAATAGTTTACAAATAACAATATTGGGAGTGTATTGTTTTATTTAACGGTAAAAAGTGCGAATTTGTAATTTTGAAAATTTGCAAATTACTTTTTTAATAATTCAAATTTATAAAAATCCTTTATTTGTGTTACATCTTAATGAATATATAAATATACAATCCATATTAACGGCTATTAATAAATTAGTATATTAACTAGATGTGACATTAGAAGTTTAAACTATTTAGTAATTGTCTTTTGTAGTAATTTCTGGTACACAGTTACGATTTTCATCGGAAAGTCTATTCCTCACACCAGTTTGTGAATCAAAATGTGAAACTTAGATTCTGCCTGGTTAGAAATACCAGTACCTTGAACAATTTGCAAGATACCAGCCCGCGGTTTCAATCGAAAAAGTTCAGCATATTTGAAATGCCATCTAAGAAAATGTGTTCAAGAAATGGTATGAAGCATATTTATCCCGTTCTAATTCTGAATGTCATAATTCTTACATTTTAACCATTATAACAATTCTAAGGCATTAAAATCATCTCTCAATAAAATTCAAGACGTTGAAGAGAGATATTCTTAACTCCTAATATTACGTCCGTAACCTTACCCTATATCATGCCTGCAGTCTAATTTTAATATTGTTTTACCCCAGCCCCACACTTCAATCTCGCTCTATCGGGAGCGGTGGCTCAGTGTATCAACTGATGTCACTGTAGCACCTGTGACCGAGAGATCCTAGATTCGAGTTCCAATAGTCCCTACTAGCTTGTCAACTAGGTCGAAATCAGTCGCTGTCTGGAGGAGAATTCTAGCGGCCAGCTGCTCTGTTCGGTAGTTTTCCGTGGTTTCTCTCATCAACACAAGGCGAATGCCGGAACAGTACCCTAACAAACTGGCCACGAACCGCGAGCGATCTATTCTTCCTCTTCCTTGTCCTATCCTCACCCCTTACACACACACACTTACACTAACATGCACTACACTACCACACAAGCCGGGCGACCGGTCGGGAACTTAGAACTTGTCCCGGCTGGGACGGTGCCCCGCAGGTGGGAGATACCTGCTTGAGGGAAAACTCCGTTAGCCCTCGGTAGATCGGCGTCGGATCTGGCCATCCAGCGGGGGAAGACCACTTCCACCTCCCGAGTGAAAACACGCCCTACACGTACGGGACTAATGACCATAGTAGTTGACGCGCTTGGAATCTTCAATCTCGCAGCGACTGTTACCAAGCGACGAAGGGTATAGGAGGACCTCCGGGCGTGGAATGTAGGTGAGGCGGACGTCGTAGCGGAGTCTGGCGCGCTCGGCAGCAGGGCGTCCGGGCCCCGCGCCCGCGCTCTCGCCTCGCGCAAAAAGACGCGGCGGCCGGCGGAAATCCTCGCTCACGTCCGCCCTATCGCGCAGATAAGCACCGGGAGCAGGCGCGCCGCGGCCGGGCTACCGCTGCCAGATTACAGACAAAGCAAATTACATCGTATGAATAGCCACCGGTAGCCCGCGCGCGCACCACTTAGCGAGCGGTAGCTGAAGTAGCGGCGCCAGCACAGGTGGAAGCGAAGATGAAGGCGACGGCGAAGGCGTGTCCGGCTGCCAGTAGCCCCGCCGGAGCTTTTGGGACAAGGGATGCGATATCGAATCCGAAGTTTTCTAAATATCCTTGTTACTAAAAAATATCGATGTTTTAAATGTCGATGTATTAAAGTCGATGTTTTAAACATCGATGTATTGAAGCCGATGTTTTAAACATCGACGTATTGAAGCCGATGTTTTAAACATCAATGTTTTGAAGCCGATGTTTTAAACATCGATGTATTGAAGCCGATGTTCTTTTAACATCCAAGACTTTTTTTCAAATTTATTTCTATCTGCTCGACCAGGTGATCACACAGAGATGGGAATACATATAAATAATTCTCGGACATTTCTTAAGTTGATTGAGTGGCTTGCTCAGGTGTTAAAACCAAAAAGAAAAAATTGTTTTATGGTGAGGTGAGAAATAGAAGGTTATTTGTGTACGATATTGTTAAGATTTGGAGGGAGTGTTAAGATGGGTATTGTGAGATGACAGGTGGGGAGATTTGAATCAAGGGGGTCTAAAAATATTTTGGAGAAACGAGATTTTATTCTGTTAAGCATATTGGCTTTTTGACCAAGGTGAAAGAGATAAATACTGATGGAAGGATGAAGAAGACGTGTTTAGATCTATGAACGACGAATACCGGTGATATAACTAGTTGAGTATCGGTAGGGACTAAGAGGTGCTGGAAGCAGAAGATAGGTAGACGGATCTGAGAGATGAAAATTTCAATACGTGGGTGAAATTTTACACAAAACGCAAGTGAAGACATAAACATTGTTAACCTAAATTGGAGAGATGTAACCGGATGGGGACTGTGTGTTTGAAGAAAAAACTAAAAAATGAACCATGTAGAAACGTGGTTTCGGAGATGCAGTTGGTAGGAACAGAAACTGACGAGGTTTTTCAAAAGAAGTCGCAGTGACAACGGTGATTAAGTTAATGAGAATGACATCGGCTGTGACAATAATGGTTTGGATTTATGACGATGGAAATGACAAAGAGAAAACTGAGGGAGTCGTCGGCGTTGGGTCGCAGAATCGGATGCTTGGACAATGGGAATAATGACGTGACAAGTTCGGAGACTGCGAACAGTTCGCGCGCGGAATCTCTGCAATCGCTGACGTCACAAAGAAGATTGCACTGAATGCCTTCTCAAAAACATCGACTTCCTAGCTTTTCGACATGCAGCCTGGGGCATAAAATTTTCATTTACGTTTCATGTAAGAAAATAGACAAAACAAACGGAACAAATTACCAATGCAGAGAAACAAATTTCTGGGTGATTACATTCTCTGGCTTGCATTGAGCTACTCCCTGAAGAAAAGACATGGATGAGCTATTGTGCAACCTATCCGGCTTCAGTCAATGAGCTCCATGCACCAGTTTGCGTCATAATATTAGGGGGAATTTTAAATGCAGCCAGATACCAAAACTATCACCTTACAACTCATTGAAACAGATATATGAATATTTTTTTTAAATATTGCATTTTCATTTCAACTACACCTTCGTCTTGTGTTTTGTTTGTGGTTCGTGATGTATCTGGTGTTGCGCAGAACGAGAAAAAATAGGTGTTATTTACCCAGTGTCGAAAATCCTGTCATTGTCGGGACTCGAAGCCCAGAACATCGCGGTCACAGGCACTGCAGTGACATCAGTTGATTCCCTAAGACACCTCTCCCGGTCCGATGTTTCGTGAAGAGCAATAATATGCGGGGATGGCTGTACTGCAGAAGCGCAGTTTCCTTTCACGCGTGTCTTCCAATGGTGGTCGAGTGCACAGATACCTCGCGCGAACCCTGGCCCTGGAGCCTCGGATAGAGATGTCAAATTTTATCGAAACATCGCCAAAATGTTTTGGATGTCGATGACGTCATCTACAAAAAACTTAGGCATTTAAAATATCGAAGTTTTAATTATGATAAATAGGTGGTATTTTCCCTCCTGATTTCCATTTAAATTATAGTACTTAATTTAGTTATACTTTATTGTTTGGTCACGTATAAATAAAATGTTAAGAGTAATCTTTGGCGAAAATAAACAAGGGTATATAAAAAAGACATCGTGTTTTGATATTCTTCCGTTTATTTAATATCATTGATACATCACAGGGCAAGATTCTTTTTCGATGAGTCAGATGTGCTTTGCTATTAGTAATATTTTATTTTAAACAATTAGTTTCTTCTTTATCTCTGTCTATTTTAAATTATCTACAGAAGATATTGAAACAATTTATCGAGTTTCGTTAGTCGTTTATTTTCGCATGAAACATAATAGATTTTTGTTAAATTAATAATAATAATAATAATAATAATAATAAATAAAATGAGACATGTTTCACAAACCTCCAAAAATAAACACAAAAAAACCTGCCCATCTGGGCATCGACAGCAATGATAATGTCAGTGGCTGTTGGTTTTGAGCAATTCCTAATAAAAAGTTACTTGACATTTTATTTATATCATGACTACTAACCGATAATTAGAACCAGAAAAATTGGTTTTGCGGTAATAAATTAGTAATGAAATAGTTAAAAATTATGGTACTAGTTTGGTTTGATTAGCTGGGGTGGTCGGGACAGCTTGATATCTCGCACCTCCTTTGTGGGGGTGAAGATGAGCGGTAAAAATTTGGTTTTGTGGCAATTAATTTGTAATAAAGTAGTTAAAAAATTCTGGTTCTTGTTTGATTTGATTCTGCTGGGATTCAGCTTGATATCAAGTTAGACCACCGACGCGTTTTGGGGGTGAAGATGAGCGGTAAAAGAATTGGTTTTGCGATAATAAATTAGTAATAAAATAGTTTAAAATGCTGGTACTATTTTGGTTTGATTCTGCTGAGGTGGGCGGGCCAGCTTGCTGGACCTGGCGCAGGAAGCTGTGTGAGCGTAGGCGCCACCGATGGCGCGGCGGCGGGGGCCATTACCGGCAGCCTGACCCGCCGCGCGGCTGATACGACGAGCGCGCGCCTGGTGGCGAGGCCTCCAGAAAAACTGGGCTTCGCTTCCTGCGCTGATTATGCTAACTGTTCTGCCGCTGCGCCCGCGACAATTAACGACAGCGCCCGGCGCGGGCCGGCGATCGGGTTGCCATAGCGTGGAGAGGGGAAGAGGATGGGTGTGGCGGAAGGGGAGAGGGGAAGGATGAGTGGCAGCCTCGTGCTGGACCGGCTCCTGTTTCCTAGGAAGACAACTTGCATCCAGTGGCGGTTGCAGCAGGGAGGCGCCAGGGACACTGCCCCCCGTCCATACACACACCCCGCTGACGGGACGGGGGGGGGCAGTGTCCTTGTGATACAGTAGACTCCGTTTATAGTAAACTTCTGGAGACTAATATTTTTGGTTCACTATATCAGAGGTTCACTATAACCGATGGTGTCAAAGTTAAATATAATTTCTCCACAATGATAAATTTTATTAATTTAGTGATACACCAAAATACATTAACATCACTAACTGAAAATTTCAATATCTTTATTTGACCTTAAAAATAAATTATTTTCAACTGTTTGCTTCCTCCAGTTCCTTCTCGACCTCGTGCTCTATCAATACTTGATTCTGCATTGTCCACTGTCTCTAAGAATCGTAATGCAGTCTTGACACCCTTCAATGCTTCTTGCACTGTTAGAACACCGTCAGACTCTCCGACGACCCTTTTACTAACAACATACGGGATTCTTTCGGTACTGACATGGCGCAAGCGGCTAATGATCATCAGGGCACGCCACACCATATCAGGGGAGACGTCTTCGATTAAAAGCTTTGACCTACGATGTTTTTTCTTAGAGTTGGAATTTCTGTTACTGAGGCGATATATTTTTTCAGGAGGGGATTAATTTCCAGGATATATTTCCTAGGTTCACTATAGCAGAGGTTCAGTGTTCATTATAAACGAATTTTCTTGTGCGTTTTAGTAATGAAGTGAAACGAGACCAGTGACTTAGGTTCACAATAGCCGAGAGTTCACTATATCCGACTTCACTATTATCGGAGTTCATTGTATAAGCATTTTTCCCCCGAGAAAAAATCTCAGCGCAATATACCTAACTTTGTAGCATTATCCTGGATTCGAATACATCCGCAGAATTCACAATCCTGCTTTTGCTCGGCTTCTGTTTCATTGGCGGCGGGCGCTTGATGATGCGCTGACTCAACTGCTGTGCTCACATACGGGAATTATCGCTGGGGCTCATCTTACCTTATTCGAATGCATTCTTGGCACCCCCAGAACATATTCTTAATTACCTTTGAAGTAAGTCTCGAGGAATTGTGATTTTCTCTTCAATAGAGCGACGTAGTTCTAACTCCGAATGCGGGTCTTCTGCATGCACCTGATCTTTCAAATACCCCCAAAGGAAAAAATCACAAAGGGTCAGATCAGGTGATCTCGCAGACCATAACTCACAACGAGTTATTCGATCGTCACTATAAACAGTGTTTCAAAAGTTCATGGATCGAACAGCAGTGTGAGCAGTGGCCGAATCCTCTTGAATGTAAAAATAGAGCATTTCTTGTGATGTCAATTGTTTGAAGAATAATATCAATATCGGATTTGTGTAAACATCAACAGCAACTGTAGTGTTGAAGAAAATTAGATCCTATAATTCTTGTGAAACTCAGCGCACATCACTCTTCGTGAATCAGGTGAGGGTTTTCTGCATTCCAGTAGCAGTTGTTTCGTCTGGTGTATCCACTCAGATGAAACCACGCTTCATCAAAAAAATAATCAGAATATGTTCTGTAGGTGCGAAGAATACATTTGAGCGAAGGACACAGCTTTCAGCATCTTCTTTGAGATAAATTAAGTGCAGCGATAGATCTTTCTTTAAAAAAAATTATTTCTATCTGCTCGACCAAATGGTCCTACAGAGTTGTGAATACATATACATAATTCTTGGAAAATTTCCTAAGTTTATTGTCTTATTGAGGTGTTAAACCACAAAGAAAGGCAAAAATTTATGTTTTATGGTGAGGCGAGAAAGGAAGATTGTTTGAGTTTGATATTGTTAAGGTTTGGAGGGGGTGTTAAAAGGAAATATTATGAGAGGACATGTGGGGAGATTTGAATCAGGGGGGTCTGAAAATATCTTTGGGACAACGAGATTTTATTCTGTTCGGAGTATTGGCTTGTTGGCCAAGGTGAAAAAAGGAAGTGCTTGGGCAAGATGGAAGAAGTGAATAAAATTTAGAAGATAAGCTTATTAAATAGTCAGAGATGTAAGGCATTTGAAGTTCACGATGAATTTGACTGTTAGGAATGAACCGGGGGCGTTAAGAAGTCTGCGAAGGCATTTATTTCGAAAAACTTGAATTTTATTAGTATTGCTAGGAGCAGTGTTTAACCAGGCAGGGCATGCATATGTTAACGTGGGTCTTATAATACTTTTATATAGTAGTAATTTGGTTTCAAGTTTTAGTGAAGATGTCAGATTTATGAGTGGATACAATTTAGAAGCTTTTGCTGTAGCTTTTTGTATGTTAGATTTGATATGGTCTTTCCAGGTTAGTCGTCTATCAATTAATATTCCTAGGTATTTGGCAGGGGTGGAGTTGTTTAGCCAGGATTGTTGGGTATTATTGATAGTCAATGGAGGTGGATTTGTTGATTTTCTGAGAGTACAAATTTTTGTTTGAGTTTTTGCTGGATTGATTTTTAGTCGCCATTTGTAAAACCAGGTATGTAAAATATGAAGAAATGATTGGGTTTGATCAGACGCTAAAAAAATGTCTTCGTGGGAATAATAGATTACTGTGTCATCTGCAAATAGGGATATGTTGGCATCAGGCATAGAAGGATGGTCTGAGGTATAGATGTTGAATAATGTGGGAGCAAGAACTGAGCCCTGAGGAACGCCTGCAATTTTGTTATGAGTATTTGAAAAGGTCTGGTTGACTTTAACTTGGAAAGTTCGGTTTCTTAGATAGCTGGAGATGATTTTATAGAGAAATTCTGGAGTACCTAATTGCTGAAGTTTGAGTAGAAGTCCATTGTGCCATATGCTGTCAAAGGCTTCAGTAATGTCAAGGAAGGCTGCAATTGTATGCTTTTTTGTGTGAAAACTATTTTCTATGTGTTCTAAAAGCCTGAGTAGTGGGTGGGTTGTTGAGTGATTGGGATTGAAGGCGAATTGAGTTTTGGGTATAGTATTGCTGGCATTAAGAAAGTTAATAAGGCGGTTTAATATTAGTTTTTCAAAGATTTTTGCTAGAGAGGGGAGTAAGCTTATAGGTCTATAATTGGTGGGATCGTTAGGATTGGTTTTAGGTTTAATAAAGGGAAGTATAACTGCATGTTTCCACATTTGTGGAAAGTATCCTAGGCAGAGTCCGGCATTGAAAATATATGTTAAAGCTTTGGTAGCTGCAACGCTTTGGTAGCTGCTTGAGGGTTACATTGGTGATGTCATAGCCAGGTGATTTTTTGTTTTTCAGTTTTTGTATGATATTGAACGTTTCTGTTGGCGAGATGAAATTAATGGGATGTGGAACAGTGATATGAGGATGATTCAAATGATATTCTATTTGTGTGTTAAAGTTTTGGTATATTATTGGATTGGGCTTGAAAGTGGAAAGTAGGTGGTTTGCTATGGTTTCTGCCTTGTGGTGTTCAGAGTATATTACTTGATTATTTGAAAGAAGAGGGGGAACATTTGTTTTTCCCTTCATGAAGTATTTGAGTGTTTGCCAGAGCCGTCTGGTGTTTGGATGAAGTTGTTGCAAGTGTTTCTGCTAGTTATTATGTCTGTGATTACTGATAATGTTTTTGATGTGCTTGGTGAGTTGATTAATTATTGTTTTGTCTTGATAGTTTCTATTTGTGATCCAACGGCGTCGGGTACCTCGTTTCCTTCTGATGCCCTTTAGGATATGGCTTGGAAGAGGGTCTATGTTGTGTTTTAATGATGTAATGTATGGAGTGGTGGAATATAAATGAACCTGTGTGATTGTCTGAGTTATATCTGAGACCGCATTATTTAGATCTGTGCTATTTGATATATGTGTTGGAAAATTTAAATTTGTGTTTATTAGTTCTTTAAAGTATTTCCAATTGGTTTTACCTTTAATTATTTTATTTTGTTGTGATACGTTGTGTTCTTGTGAGTCAATCGTAATTTTAACTGGAAGATGGTCTGAATCTAGTTCTGGTACTACTGTTTGGTGTATTGTTTGATAATAATTTTTAGTCAGTATTAAATCTAGTATATCTGTTGTTAGCTTAGTGTTCTTAGAATAAAATGCGGGGGTAGTTGGGGAGTGTATATAAATATTATTGTTTAGGCTAAATCTGAGGAGTATTTTGCCATGATAATTTGAGGTATTACAACTCCAAGCTTGATTTTTACAGTTAAGATCACCTACTAATAAAGAGGAGGCATTACTAGAAAATATTTGATAAAGTTCATTGATTGGACATTTTTGATTTGGAGGTCTGTATACTGCTTTGATAATTATTGGGTATGTTGGAGTAGAAATTTTTATTGCTACTGTTTCAAGATTAATAGTAGATGGTGAGTTTATTTAGGAATGTTTAAATTTAGTTTGAATAGCAATTTCTGTTCCTCCTGAAGCTGTAAGTCTGGATCTGTCACTTCTGTAGATGTTATAACCATATAATTTAAATTTTTCGCCAGGTACAAGGTGAGTTTTCGTTATACAGGTGTATATTATGTCTGTTTAGAAAATGAAAGAATAAAGTTTCGTGTTTCTTTATGCCATTCGCGTTAAAATTTAGTATGGTTAAAAGAGGTTGATTAGCCATTTTGGGGGTGGAAGCATATTATGGAGACAACTTTAATAAAAAGGTTTCATGGATGAGAGTGAATTGTTGGATGTGAGTAGTTTAGCTGATAATTCGTTATATATTGGGCATCCTTTATAGTTAGCTGTGTGGTGTTGTGAGTAGTTAACACAGGTTGGCAGTGTTCTTTGTTTAGGGAGTTTGCATTCCGAGTAATGGTGTTTTCCTGTATATCCCACACATCTTGGGCTTAGCCCACAGTAAGCTTGTGTATGACCATAATTTTGGCACTTTTGGCATTGTATGGGACCTATAGTATTGTTTCTGATGTTTACTCTGATTTTACAATAGAATAAGTCTTTCAGGTTTAAGATTGTTCTACCTATTTCATAATCTATTAAGTCTATTGTTATTACGGGCATGGGTGTCTTATCTTTTCTATTAATTTTGAGCACTTTTTGACAGGGTAATTTTTGAAGATCAGTTCCTCGCTAATGTTTTTTTATGATAAATTGATTGATACATCTTTAATAATTACTGACAACATTTTAATAGTCGGATCTCTATGCGTGTGATAGTGTATGTTTTCACTGTCGCAAAATTGTCTAAAGTTGCTGAAGTCACTAATATCTTGGAACACGATTTTAATATTGTTGTTTTCAGTTTTGGTATTAAAAGTACCATTTGTCACACTTTTTATGTCATTGATTAGACGACTGTAATTGTCGACATTGTGAACTATTATGGGTGGTATTTTAGTGGTTGATGGTTGATTTACACTACAGCTAGAGTTTACACTATTAATTTGTTCTTCATGTGATAGTATGGCGTATCGATTATTAGTTGGCACATTATAATGTGGGGTTTCACTGTCACTATGGTGTCCTTTACGTTTTCTGGGATCATCGGAGTTTTTGGGTGGATTGGCACTAGTACTTACATTATTTGTTGAGTTTTCGTTCGGTTGCTGACAGTTGTAAGCAGCAGGAGTTGCTGGTTGAGTTGCAAGTTATTGTCCTTGGAGTTGCAGAGGAGACATTACTGTATTTGTAGTTTGTTGCAGCTGTTGATATTGGAATATGAGTTGTTGATGCTGTTTTTGTAATTGTAGATATAGTTGTTGTTGGTGATGTAGCTGTTGATCGTTAGTAGAGCTGGAGTTATTAGGTTCATTTTGTTTACGTCTTTGGTTGCAGGTTGTGGAAGTTGTTGCGATGGCTGAGAAAGCGGGGATAAGGGCGTATATCCATTTTGTTGCTTTTGTGGTTATTGCTGTTGCAGAAGGTATTGTTGCTGCATTTGCTGGAGCTGGATGACTTTTTCGACATCCATATGGCAAGAAATTGTTTCATTGACAGCTTGGATACCAGAGAGCCGGTTTCTGTTAAGTTCACTTCGTGGGCACGGGCATTTTCCATCACAAAAGATGGATCGCTTTCACACAGTCGACGCAGATTACACTAAACAGTACAAAGAAACGTTCACACTTACAGTTAATTTTTTTTTTATTTTATTGATTTTGATGGATGTACATAGGTCAGTTATAGTATAAACTTTATATATGTTTGATAGACTTACTTACTAACTTATATTTAAAACTTATTTCTAAGACTTAAATCTAACATAAGGTTGAGGATGCCCTATTGGGTTCTCTATTCTGATTCAAATTCGGAGAAAGTTTTGAGGAATATATTGTAGGGGTATCTGTTTTTTATTCTGGTATGGTTCGGGTTTTTAGCGAGTCTAAAGGTTGCAAGGGAAGAGATTTGAGGTTAATAATAATAAAAGTTGGTGGCTAAGTATGTGATGTGATGTTCAATGAGTTCTAAGTTGAGTTCTTTGTGAAGCTGATGATTCGTGACAAACCACGGTGCATTGGTGATGGTTCTGAGAAATTGGTTCTGAATGATTTGTAATTTCTTTAGATTGGTTTTTGCGGAATTAATCCAGATGGGACAAACATACAGCAGTAGCGGTCTTAGAATGGCTTTGTATATTGCAATTGAGGAATGATATGGTAATGGACTGTTTCTATAGATTAAAGGTTTTAATTGCAGTAGTTTTATTTTAGCCTGTTTTATTTTTTCGTCTATGTGCTGTTTCCAATTCAGTGTAGTATCTAAGTTTAATCCAAGGTATTTAATAGGTTTGTTAGGGGGGTTACCAGTTTAGTTGATTGTTGTTTATTGTTAGGGGGTGGGGAAGGTATAGGGTCTTAATGTGAATATTTTTGCTGCGGTTTTGGATGAATTCAGTTGTATTTTAAGTTTGGATGCCCAGCTATCGAGTAAGTTGAAGTATAGTTGTGTTCTATTTCTGATGTCAATGATAGAGTTGCCAGAAGAAAATATTGCTGTATCGTCCACAAATTGGGCTATGTGAATGTTCGTTAATTTAGGAAGATCTGCAACGTATAAGTTGAATAGTGTGGGTGAAAGTGGTGAGCCTTGGGGGAGTCCTGCGTTAATTAGTCTAGGGTTGGAGTGATGATTATTTACGTTCACTGAAAAAGTTATATTGTTGAGAAAGCTATTGATAATTGATTTTATGTAGTATGGGGTGCCAATTTGTTTGATCTCGTACATTAAGGCTTGGTGCCATGTCCGATCAAACGCCTGAGTGATATCTATAAATACGCCTATTGTGTGATTTTTTTCGGGAATGCTGTGCATATATGTTCGGATATTCTTAGTAACAGGTGTTGAGAAGACACTTTTTCTTATGGAAAATGGATTTATGATCCAAATTGTTCTTTAGGAATTATTTTCGTTATGTGTAGGTAATTGTTTAATCTTTTAAGTATAATTTTCGCGAATATCTTTGATAAGGATGGTAATAGACTGATCGTACGATAACTGTCAACGTTTGCAGGATTTTTGTTCGGTTTACAAATGGGAATAATGATAGCATGTTTCCAGATATGCGGAAAGTAATTTGTTCTGAGACACGAATCGTAGATGTTTGTGAGGGTGGCTATTGCTGGTGAGGGTAAATGTTTTAATACGATATTATTTATATTGTCGTGTTCGGGTGATTTTTTAAGAGGCAGTTTATTAATATTTTTTTTTAATTTCAGAGGGTGAAATGTAGTGTATTTTTGGTGAGGTCCATATTCTCGTTCTGATGCTGATTTGGTTATAGTGATGTGTCCAGGATGGAAATAAGTATTGTTGACAGTGAAAGTTGAAGCAAAATATCTTGCTAGTTCTTCTGACTTTTGGTAGGATGTGTATGCTTTATCTGTTGTTGAGTTTATAGGAGGTATCGTGTTTTTCTTCTTAAGTACTCGTATTTTTCGTGTGAATTGCCACAGGGTGTTAATACAGTTAAATAAATGGCCGTTTTCAGCAGCAATGCAGAATTTTTGGCCGTGGGCCGCCCAGAACTGGTGCGGCTTATCACTGTGCGCGTTCGAGGTTACCAGTGATAAGCTAGAACTATGGCACAGACTGCAACTACTGAACGCGGTAAGTTTTAGAAGTGCGGAGCGCTCGGAGAGGTGTTGCCTCTACGAGAGCTGGGCTCGAACTGCCACGATAGATCTCGTATGTCAGCACAGGAGTTGAGTCAGCGCTTCGCTGAGCGAACAAGCTCTCTCCTCCTTAGGCGATGCGGCCCGAATTTTTGGCAAACGATAAAATGTCATTTTTTATTATATATTATAGAAGTTTTTTTAATTATATTATTGATAAAGGCTACAGTTTCAGGGATTTCTGCTTGAATATTTAGAATTTTGCATTTTAATATCCTTTTATTCCTTAATCTCTATTAGATTACTTCTCTTGTCTTTACCGGTCAGCATTGCTCCTGTATGTACAGCGACTCTGACGAGAAAGTCCTAGGGTTTGAGTCACGACGGTGGCGGATTTTCGACATCAGCTGTGTAGTTAGGTCGAATGCATTCGCTGTCTGGAGAAACCTTCAAATCTTCTAATGCTCTGATTGGTAGTTTTCCGTGGTTTCTCAGATCAATACCAGGTGAACGTCGGGGCAGAACTCTTGGAAACGGTACCTCGCTGGATCTTTCCTTCTCCTTCGTTGTACTATCATCTCCCTCCACACGCAGACACACTACAACACATGCTGGAAGACCAGAGGGAGCGTAAAGCTTGTCCAGACTGGAGCGGTGACACGCTGAGGAGGGTGGGAGGAATTCCTCACAAGCTGAGGATAGCGCCGAGAATATCGGCGCTAGATCTCACCATCCAGCGGGTGATGAAAATCGCCTCCTCCAGGCATATAAATTACTTTAACAGAACTAAAGACCATAGCAGTTGACGTGATCGGAAACATCAATTAATCAATCATTACTTGCATCTAGTATAGAGGCGAAGAACTCTTAAGAATGGATTTGAAATGTATATGGGCATATAGGCATATTTAGTGACTTCTTCGGCGATAATTTTCTCTCTCCTTCTCTGGTACTTAAAAAATATTAAATATTTGCAAATTCTCCAATCTCCTGAAAATATCATTCTATTCCTAGATCGTACTCGTTCCTCTTTTTAGTATCGCTCATCATAAAAGCTAGTTTACCATATTAATTGATTCTTTCGTTATAGAACTGTTCCAATAACTTGTCCTGCTTTCTCCACTCGGATTGCTTGAGTTCTTTTTTCTTTTGACGGACCACTGAGTAACATGGATATTTTGCTTTCGAACAAACGTCAATTCTTCAATTCTCGTGTATTTTACCTTAATATTTAATTCTTTTTATCATCGACATTTTCACAGTCAATTCTTAAAATAAATTATTAATATATTTTTTATTTAATAATTTGTTTATAATTTATTGATTGCCTGACCAAACTCCTTTACAAGTCGTTGACTTCTGAAATTAACAATCCAATTCTTTTTATTTCTATTTGAGGAAAAACTAGTTAAATAAAATAATAGTTAGACCTGAATGGATTTGAGCGCCGTCACTTCGAAGCGACAACAACATAGCCAGATCGAATTTAGTCACTGTCTGGAGAATTGTAGAGGACGACTGCTCTGATCGATACATTTCCGTGGTTTCTCCGATGAACACCAGGCGAATGCCAGAGCACTATCCTAACAAACGGGCCAAGGACTGCAAGAGATCTTTCCTTTCCGTTCTTTTGCACACTTACATGCATGACACTACCACACATGCCGGGAGACCAGTCAGGAGCTTTATCTCTGCACATACGGGAAAAATGAACTTAGCAGTTGACGCGTACGGAAACGCTTATCAGTCAATCGAAGCGACGACCAGCACAGTTTGTAGCGTATGTGTCAGCCACCCGGGGCGGAGGAAAATCTCGCTCGCCTCCTTATTTAGATATTTCAATTTAAAAGACTAAAATATACAGTAATTCTAAAGAGTTTTTGGCAAGAACAGTAATAATTACTAAGTATTATACAGGTTACAAATAAAAAAGCCATGTATATATATATATATATATATATATATATATATATATATATGTGTGTGTGTGTGTGTGTGTGTGTGTGTGTGTGTGTGTGTGTGTGTGTGTTTTACAATGTAATAACCATAAGTTTTACAGTATATTAATCACTAAACATACATTTAAAGAAGTCTTAACAGAATAAGTAATGAAAGATTCCGTGATCATTTCAATCGGTCCGAATCGTAGGTGCCACAAAGATATGAAAGAAATTTTTACAAGATATTACTATTGATTGTGAAATTAAAACGCCCTCTAAAAGTGCCGCCCGGGTCTGGGTGCCACTGGACCAGCGCGTGCGCCTGCCAGCGCGCCCAAGCCAAGGAGCGGGCTCCGGCTGCCGCTCGCGCGGTGTCGGCGACGCCGGCCGCAGGCGACTGGGCGGGCGGGAGGGTGGACGCTGGGGACAGCCAGCCGCCCCACTTGCGCGCGGAGATTGCCGCTGCGTCCGGCGCCCGCGGCGCGACGTCCTCGCCGCCACCGCCACCGCCACCGCCTCTGACAGCGCGACGCCGCGCCGCCCCGGAGCCCGCGGACACCGCTGGCCCCGTCGCCCTCACTCCACCGGCTCGAGCCACGCCGCGTGCAATTCCGTCGCTGTCTGGAGGAGAATTCTAGCGAACGGCTGCTTTGATCGGTAGTTTTCCGAGTTTTTTCCAATCACCGCCAGCGAATGCCGGAGTGTTAATCTAACAAACGCTCTGGAACCGGGAGAGGTGACTCAGGGCGACAACTGATGTTTCTGGAGTGCCTCTGACCGCGAGGTCCTTGGTACGAGTCCCGACGCTGGCAGGATTTTCGACACTAGCTAGACAGCTACGATGAATTCAGCCGCTGTCTGGTGGAGAATTCCAGTGGCAGAATTCTCTGTTCGGTAGATTCCCGTGGTTTCTCCGATCAATACCAGGCGAATGCCGGAGCAGTACCCTAACAAACGGGCCACGGAGTGCATGAGGTTTTTCCTTCCTATTCCTTGTTCTATCCTCACCCCTTACATACACATACAAGCACTACACTACCCACACATGGCGGGAAACTGGTCGGGGATTTCGAGCTTGTTCCGGATGGTGGGAGATTCCTGTTTGGGGAAATCCCGCTAGTCGAAGGTAGGTCGGCGCCGGATCTCAACATTCAGCGGGAGTAGGTCACTGCCACCTCCGATGAAAATATATGCACTACACTTACGGGAATATTGATCTCCGTAGTAGACGCGCCCGGAATCACTAATCAATCAATCACTTAATCAAGCCACGCCGTCCTCTCCGCGCTGCTGCTATCTGGGATGCCACCGGCGCGGCGTCGCTCTCGCCGCCGCCCTCTGTCTTGCTGCCTCCGCTGCAGATGTTGCTCCCTCCCTTTCGCTGTTGTCACTCCCTTTCTCTGCCTTCATTTCACCCCCGCCGCTAACTTCAGCAGCTCTTACACCTTTGCACACGACCGCTTTCAGTCCAATACTTCTATCCACTCATCAGATTGTTTCATTCCTCCATCTCCTCCTCCATTCTTCTTTACACATGCTCTGGTTTGAGGCTTCAGCTTATGTCTATTTCCAATCCCACTGTCTTTCCCTCGCCACCCCATTCTCATCTGCCATCAGTTCCACGCCAGCTTGTTCCTTCCTCCTCGTCATTTTTCACTAACGCCTGCGCCCTTGGCTCCGTCCTCCTTCCTCTTTTTTATCATTTATTCCTCCTGCCTTCGTCGCTACTGCCTTTACATCATCACAGCATTTTTCACCGATATCTTCTTCTTCTTCATTTAGTGACCACTGCTTTCGTAGTTTCTGCGTCCACCTCTCCCTCTATGAACTCTCCATTCATTGTTCTATTTGCAGCCATTTCCTCTGTCCCGATTTATCAACTGCCACGGACTTCTTCTCCGACGCGTTTATTGCGTCCGTCACATCATTCCCGCCGCCTCCTCCTCTCCTTGGTTGATGTGGCGCGCGCGTCTTACGAATAACTGCTGCCACCTGTCTTGAATGGCGTACCCCCGGGCAATCATGCCGCCACAGTTTTCCTTCAGGCAGCTGCCTTTAATGATGTAACTCTTGTTTTAGCAGGCTCAAGTCCCGCTTCGCGGTTGTGACGACCCGTCGCGAACACATTCCAAAAGGGCCACTATTCATTACGGATATCCTCGACGTTACAAGTGACGAGAGAATCTTTTTTGTCGTTTATGCTCCTGAAAGTGGGTTTTGCTACCGGTTGCTACTCGTTTTATTTGCCTCGTTCTTTAAGGACGGTGCATAAAGGCTTTGTGAAGATGAATCCAAGCTAATAGGAAGTTATGCGTCATCTGAACACGGCGCACAATTTTGTTTTTACATTTACATCGAGAACTGTATTTAACAGTTTCAACCTGTTACACACTACGTACTGTTATTTTTAACTAGATAAAATTTTAACAAGAGTTGCAAAGCCATAAACAGGAGAGTGTTCCAACCTATTATTGTCTTCGTTTACTGATTCTTTGTTTTATTATTTTTTTAGTTATATTTACTCAACTTACACTCCTCAAATTTATCCGCAATTTCTTATTCCATTTTTTTAATGTGTGAATGTTTTTCTTAGGCTTATTATTCTTATTATTATATTATTTTTTCTCTAATGTTTTTAAAACTTTCTTATTTTCATTCAAATACAAAATTTGATTGTTTTCTTCAGTAGTATATTTTAGAATGTGTAACATGGGCAATTTCACTACTTGTGGAAGCTTAGTACATGTTTAGTCTTAATTTATATCGTTCCTGTTTGGCAGCTTTCCTTTCTGGGTTCTGATATTCATGTCACTTTTTCAGTTTGAGATATTAATAAGCTAGCAAGAGGCTGATATACGGGAAATAAATGCCCACCTTCTTTTTTGTCGTAGTTTCTGAGGTACGCCTCATTTCAAATGAAAATTATGTGATTCGATAGGTTGATCAGGAAGAACTACTTATAAATTATCATTCCTTTTAACTACACACTTTTTGTTTTCTTCATTTTTTATATTCGTGGTGTTTTGATGATCTTTTTATCAAGACTCATATTGTACGTGTCGATATTTTTCTTCAAAATGTCCCGGCAATACGACATAACTGGTGAAAAAACGTTAAAATAATCTGCCTGGACTTTTACGTTTACACAAATACTCTTATCTTGTCTTTTCTTAAAGGGAATGGTTTTTAACTTGTTAATAGTGTATTTCGCGTTACCGCTGTGCATCACTCCTTGAATAGAAAAATAAAAATGTATGCAAATACTGTTTTTCCCTTGTCCCAGACATTCCTTACATTTCAAACATATTTAAAGCATATTACTGGAAATACCAGTCTTTGAAGAAACAGCGAACTTCTAGTTTCTCACGCCAGCGTCGAAGGACTAGCAAAGCGGAAACATAAATCACAGGTGTAAAATGCCTACTGGTACATTTTGTTAGTCATGGTGCCTTCCTTGTAATGCTTTTGGTGTCCCTCTCTTGTCATTTTTGTCTTGTCATTCACAGATTCTCAAGGAAAGTGAAGATGATTTTCTTTTAATTATATTGTAAGAATTTAAGTTATATACTGACTAAAATTTTGTTTTTCAAACCTTAATGATTCTATACATTTTTATAACTTGTATAACAATAATCCATTACAAAGCAAATTCTGTTTTAATACCTGTCTCAACATTTTACTTTCTCGCATATCACTTCCACTCATGAGAAAGTATTGTAATGCAAAAAAAAAAAAAAAAACACGGCAAATTTTTGACGAGAAAGTATTGTGGGACCCTGATACCGAAAGCTTTTATAAATATTATAAATCTCTTATTCCTGTATGCAGTAAATACTTTCTCAAAGACATTGTGTACTCAGAATCACCACTTTGTGAGTCCTTGATCCGACTGAAAAATGAGCTAAAAATTGAGCCGACGAAAAAGTTGAAATTTTTTCGGCGTCTTCGTACAATCACAATATTGAAGATAGATATTTTTTCTTAATAAAGCCTGTTCTTCAATGACGGCATTTTAAATGAAGTCATTTATAATGTTTATAAAATATCAGTGGTTTTCGCGTAATTTTGCGTGAAATACAGACAATGTTTCAAACATTATTTTCTCAAAAACTTATACAAATTTTTCTTCATTGTTTTTCTCAAATTTTGGTTATAAAAATGAAATAAGATTATCATAACAAAATATTTACTTTCCCGCAATTTTTGTTTGAATTAAAGGCAACTAGATACATCAAATGTTTCTCAAAAACAGCTCCAAATTTTCATGTAATTTTTCAGTCGAATAAAACAAAGTACGCTTATAAAAGTAGTACAGTCCCATTTTCGGAGAATTATCTGTATTTTCGAAAATTGCCATATTTAGCATTGCAAAACTTCAATAATTACAGAGATTTAGTGAAACATGTTCTTCACAAGCCGACCTGCATGGTCGAGGTGGCTAAGAGCGAGTAACGACTCAGCGCTTCGGTCCGAAGGGTCGTGGGTTCGAGTCCCGCCTTGGGCATGGCTGTTTGTCCCTTGACTTTGTGTGTGTGTTGTCGCGGAGGGCCTCGCGTTCTGCTGACCCCAGATCAGAGGAGCCCGCAAGTGTTTGTCTAGTGTATGGTCGAATATGCGTCCCATCGGGACGTAAAGGGCAACCGGCTGTCGGCTGGATAAAAGCCCTAGGAATAATGTTCTTCACAATCAGATCCTTTACGTAAGGTTGTGTAAAAGTTTTTGAGAACATAAGTAGTTTCACGTAAATATGCAACCATCGAAGCGGTCAATTCGAATTTCCGGGGCTTCTTTTGCTGAAAAATTATTCACGAGATATCATATCGCAATACGGCCATGGAAACGCTGCGGCCCGGCAGTAGGAAATTTTCAGAATAACTTCTTATTCTTGAGCGATACTTCTGTGAGTATAGAACGCAGTTTTGGATTGTCGAATTTATATTGATGCATTATAAAATGGTTTTAAAAGAATTTGTTTTCACTCCTAATGCGATACGATTGGTAATGAGTTTTATAAGTGATGGATGAGATGTATTAATCATTATGATCATCATCATCTTCATCATCATCATCTCTTCAGGGTTTAGGAGAGACTCCTGTTCCGTCTTCAGCATGCCGTCACAATCTTGGACGGCCAACATCCCTTTTACCATGAGATCTGTAATGATATATTTGTTTTGGGATGCGGTCACTATTCATTCTGGGTAGATGTTCGGGGCATCGGGTCCTGTAATCTTGTACTTTATTTATTAATGAGAGTACTTCTAATTCTTCTCTGATTACCTCACTTTTTATTTTGTCTAATATAGAGCAGCCTTTTACTTGTCTCAAGAACCTCATTTCAGACGTATGAATTCTAGTAAAATCTTTATTTTTCTTGGTCCATGTCTCGCATCAATAAAGAATTATGGGGATAGCCATTGTTTTATAAAATTTAATTAGTGTTTCCTTTTTTGTGTTGTTTCTCAGGTATTTTATTATTGTAGCACAGATGTTTTGGAATATTTGGGTTTTTAGTGAAATATTCTCATTGAATTCAAAAGTAATATCACATCCTAAATATCTAAAATAGCTAACGTGTTCTATAATTTTATTATTTATTATTATTTTACTACGTATAGGATGTTTGCCTCTAAAAGACATTACTTTGGTTTTCTGAGTTGAGATTCTATATCGTTTACATATGTTATTCAATTTATAGAGAGCACTCTATAACTGATCCTCACTTTCTTGGATAATTATCTGATCGTCTGCAAATAAAAGTGTATTTAGAGTGGTTTCGGAGTTTATTTCGATGCCATCAGTAATACACTGTTTCCATTCTCTCAGAACGTCGTCTATATAAATATTAAATAAACTTGGTGATAGGCTACAATGTATTAATGACAGAAATTGCTGTATTACAATTTAATGAAACCGGTACTAATGCTAGAAAGCAGGTGCTGTTACGTAGTATGAGTGTGCGTGCAGTACGACTAGTTTCTTCTGCCAATAACCTATTACGAATCAAGTTAATGCTATTTTACGGATTATAGGAAGTCGATCAACTTCTTTTGAGATACGCCGAAAATCATTTGAACTACAACCGTGAATAATTTTTTTAATAGCACTCGTTCAGCATTTCACGAATAGTAGGTGGAAATACCCTAAACCAATAAAATAGGCTTATAGATTTATTTTTAAATACTTACATTAACAAATTATAATAAAAATCTTACTTTCAAAAAGCCCTGCAAAGTTATTTTGAGATATAGTACGAGCTGGATACTTTACACATGTATGCCACTGCGATTACCTCAATTTCCAGAAGGAAAAGAAAAAAAACATCATCCTTGAAACAACACACATCCCAATGGGACGAAGGTCACCCCGAACAATCTTAACGAACTCTCTTAGCGTGTTCACTAGGCCTAATCTACGCCTTAATTTGGGCAGCGCCCTTCCCTGTCGGCGCGAAGGCCGCGCCGGGTCGACGCCGGGGGCGCTAACGGGACGTCCACTCGCCATTCAATGAGCGCGCGTCCGAAGGCGCAGGAAACGCGTCCAGTGAAATTAGCGATCGGAGCTCCATCGAGATGATTAATCGATTCCTTCGCGCGACCCATCGAGGTGCGGCCCGCGCCCGGGCGCTTCCTCTGCAGCCGGATGCCCGACGCGACTGCCCGCGCACCTCAGCAGGCGGCCCTGGACCTCTGCAGCCGGGTCAGGGGAGGGCCCGCGAGCCTTAACCCCAGAGCACGAAGCATATTTATAGATACGTTATTACTAACCATGAGTCGAATCGACTCACTCAAAGTAAAATAATTGTAAATAATAAATTTTTGCTTTGGTTTTCCTTGATTTTCAAAGAATTACATATAATGGAGTGGCTGAAAGAATATTCAATTTGTAATTGTCAAAACAAATCAAGACAAAGATACCTTATGTTACTAAAGATGAGTAAGATCGACACACATTTAAATAGTCTCTTATTAATAATCATTAATAATTTCTACTCACTGTCCTTTGAAGATGATGACGCCACACGAACCCGGCAGAAGTCAGAAACACAACCTAGGTGGGATCACAAGAAGCACTAAAGAGTGGAACCTTTGGTGACCGGTCAGAGAGAGTACTAGTGTGTCTTGCGGGCTGCGCATGGGCACTTATGTGTACTATGCGAGTCGATTCGACTCATGGTTAGTGTTGTAGGGTTAATGGGTCAAATCAGCTCGTGTAAGTTGAACATGGGTGAGATACATGACGCTAAACATATTTAAGCATTGATCTTTATTGTTTACAGAAATCAATGTAATCAATAAAAATCATATTCTTCTAAACTTTACACGAAACATGGAGCATTAAAATGAAACAACTAAGTATAACACATTGACAATGTTAGAGGACGAATTCATAAAAAATAAGAACAACAATAACTTGGTAAATCATTATTTAGTTGTTTAATGTTCTTTTAATAATTGGGTGACTCGTCAGAAATTGATTAATTTAATTTGCTAGCTGTATAATTGTCTTTCTGTTCTATTTTCTTCAACGATTAATGACAATATCCTCTTTTGAAGTTCCTGGAATAAGATTTTTGGTAACATAATTGATATAATAATGAAGTGACATTTTATTGTCAATTATAGGAATGGAGTTACACAGAAAACATTCTGGTACTTGCATTGGTTTTAATAATCGTGCTAAATACTTGAGTGGATTCAAAACGACATCAGCGTTGATGTCTCTTCTCCTTCAAAGTTATATTAAAAATGTTTTTGTAAAAGGGAGTTCTGGTGTTATAACTTGTGTTTACACCCATATAATACTGTGACCGTCCGTTTTCTTAGACTTCGAAAACGTGTCACATGCGACCTAAAAGAGCGAGGGAAAGGAGTATTTTGAACGCGCGCCAACGCGGATGAATATTAGGAATGCTAACTGGAAATTAGATCAAGAGAGACCGCCACAATAGACCGAGGGTGAGACCGGTAGTCAGATGAAAGAAAAAGTTCTTTCTGAGGTTAGCAGCTGAACTGGGCAGACGTATTGAAAACGGCACGCCAGGAATTGATATTGCAGTGGACTTCAGATTTGCAACTTTTAGAAAAACTCTTCAGGAAGATAAGAAGAGGTAAATATTCTATTATAAATGATTTAAACGTAATCTTAGAAGAAAGATAATAAGAGACGTTATGAATTTATAATAGGAGAATTAGAAGAAAGATAATAAGAGACGTTATGAATTTATAATAGGAGAATTAGGGAGAGGAGTGGCAGTAATTAATAGTTGCATTCATTTCTCTTTCCAGTTTATATATATATATATATATATATATATATATATATATATATATATATATATATATGTAAGGGAGGTATCCCTAACCTAATTGAGTTTAGCACTTCAATCGAATGATGAGCTGATCGATAGCGTAGATCTCGAACGAGACGCACGCGTGGTTGTTGAAAAAAGTGACTGATTCAGGGACGACATAAGGTCGTAAATATTATAAGCTTTATCAAGAAACTGCAAATTGAATAATAACATTGAATGTTGTTTCTTTGTTATTGCAGAGCAACAAATTCGTGTTACTATTTCAATCTAATAGAAAAACAGATATATTACACACACACACACACATATATATATATATATATATATATATATATATATATATATATATATATATATATATATATATATATATATTATATATATATATATATATGCTCTCTTAAAGTTTGTGCTCGTATAAAACAGAGTGATCTCTGGATCCATTTCAATTCTGAATATCCAGTTGGTCATTAATCATAATTGGAAATTAAGTAAAATTCATATGAGAGTACGCAAGAATATAAACCTTGAACGAGACGAAGAACGCGTTTCTGGTGGGCAACTGCGTTCTCAACCCGAGGCTCCGACGCTTCAAGGCCGAAACAGCTCCGAGGGAAGGGGTAGAAGAAAGCATAGCTGACTTCCCGACGCGGCCATGAAGAGAATAAAGTAAGGTCGTACCAAATGAACTGTTTTTGTAGGGATAGGAGTAATTCATTTTAATCAGAAAGCTTATTCTGAACCCGTTACGTAGAAAGAAAGGGAGGGTAACATATTTGCCATGCTTAAAAGATAAAGAAAGTAAAAGTACATTTGTTTCCGACTTTAATACGTGAGAACAGAATCAATCTTTTCTTTTAAAAGGATTCGAAGATCTGATATTGTAATTTAGTGATTAAGAGTCTGTGTAAGAGACGAATTATAATAGTAATCATTCTCTGGATTTTAGAGAGAGAGAGAGTTTCATATTTTTGTGAAAGTAATGTTAAGTCAGAAGTACTAGTTTTGATTTTCAATGTGTTTTTCTTTCATTTTTGTATAAAGTAATATTTTAACGATTCTCAGAATTTCTGAAAGTGTGTGTGTGTTAAAAAATTGGGTTGTAAAGAAGAGTAAGAAATTGTGTATCGAGTTATTAGTGTGTGTGTGGGTTTTTCTTACAGACAGTCAAGAGTATTCTGTATTTGATTTTTCTGTGTGCCATTTTATGTATCTGTCACAGCAGCAAATATTTCTAGAATATACTGAATTAAGTGAAAAGTGATTCTAACTCGCGTTGTGTGTAATTTTGCATCCAATCCAAAATGATCTTCACGACCCTGCCCCCCTATTCTTCTTTTTTTTATTTATTGTGTCCACACTGGGACGTCTTACTAAGCTAGCTGACCATCTGGCGAATTGTGTTCGCCACCCCCCAAGACGTCTCAGGTCGGGTGCTGGCCTTACGGCTTGTAACTGGACGTGTGTGTCGCACTAGTATCGTTCCTGGATACCTGGGGTATAAGGAATGGAAATAATAAAATATAAATTTTGACATTTAAATAAAATATAATGTTAAGTACAACTCAATCTCTGTTTTTATTTATTTCACGTCAAAAACAGCTAAAAATTAAGTGACATACTATAGGAAGAAGCGTATTCTATTCATGCTTTCTTGAGTTCTGGGATCCCTACCCTAACTCATACACAAGTTGAATTATGAATAAAAGGTGGAAACGAGTGTTTTCAGCAAGAATTAATACGAAAATATTCACTCCCGCAAAATGAAAACCATTTGTAATGGCAAATCAGCTACAGTTTCTGACTATTATCCCTCAACGTGCTTTTCGTGAAGGAATCGACTTACTGCCGCGAGAACATAGAGAACGATTATTTTGATTAAATATATTTCCTTCTGAACTCTAGAAAGCTTACACAGATACCGAAGCTACATTTTTATTCAGATCCAAAACATGGGCCCATCTCAGAATTCACTTAAAGGACCAGGGAAACTGGACGAAAAATCTGATCGAGATGGAGGGCATTGACCCAGAAGTTGATATGCAATACTTGTTACACACATTTTCTTAGTATTTTAGCGCACGCGTAAATACATATGCATATTATCATGAGGGTTTTACAAATAATTTACAGTTGTAAGGGCACAATTCACTTTTTCAAAATGGAACAACGGAACTGTTAACCATTATAATGTAATTCTTTCAAAGCGTAGGGGACAGATGCATTTACGACCCAGAGATAGAGTTGTTGAGAAGGTTCACAGGAAATTAATGACGTCTCGGGGGGAAATTGCCAAGCTTTACGTGCGAGAACATGGACATAGAATGATTCGAATTGTTCTCCTCCAGGCAACCCGTTTGCTGTCTCTGCTGCGAATAGGTTGTATTCCAAGGAACGACAGTAATGCAATGCATATCTTCACAAAGATTCATTGTTAGCGACATATTTTGTTTTTAGAGATCTTCGTAGATTATAGTCAATCTGCAAAACCAATATATCGTTCCTGTTACTTTTACTGCATGGCACTTTGTATTTTAGGCTACTAGTAAAACAGGTTTTAGAGATTAAAATTGTTTAAAACATTCATTTTGTTACAGAGGTTCTGCGCTTTTGGGTGAAGGAACTGTTAGTTAACTGACCGTCAAACGTCCAGTGCGAAAGATCAACGGGCAAGGCCAAAAAACCATAGTGGCGATGTCGTACTCCAGGAAAAAAAATCTTTGTCTTGAAAACTTAATACTCTATATCAACCCTCTACCATTTCCCGAACTAATACGATTGCGCATTTGATCATCCTGGGAACCACCTAAGAAACTTTATATCTAATCCGTGAATTGAACCACATATAAGGGTACATTCAAGTGCATGTTCAAGAAACCGTATCAATATTCCTGTAGTCAAATCAGTCCTTCCGAAAAAAGAATTTCAAATTTTGTTTCAAGATGGGCAAACTCTGTAGCCCCAAGTGCTGTTCATCGGAATTGATTGATTGGGGATTCCTGGCGCAACTACGAAGGTCATTAATCCTATAAATGTAGTGCATTTTTTCCTCGGGAGATGGCGCGTGGCGGTGATCTCCCCCCTATGGATGATGAGAACCGGCTCCAACTTTCCCGCGGGCTGGCGGGGTTTTCTCCAACCAGGTATCTCCCACTAGCGGGACAACACCGTAGCAGGAAGAAGCTTTAAGCTCCTGACCGATCGATGTGGTGTAGTGCATGTTAGTATAGGTATGTATAAGTAAGAGTGAGGATAGGACAAGGAAGATGAAGGAATGATCGCGCGCGGTCCATGGCTCGTTTGCTAGGGTACTGCTCCGGCATTCGTCTGGTGTTGATCGGAGAAACACGGAAACCTACCGATCAGAGAATCTTGTCGTTAGAATTCTCCACCAGACAGCGGCTGATTCGTCGTAGCTGTCGAAAACCCTACCTCCGTCGGGACTCGCGGTCCGAGGCACTCCAGAAACATCAGTTGTCGCCCTCAGCCATCTCACCCGGTCCCTGAGCAAGTACACGACCGAGCTGTCTTACGCACCTTGTAGTGCAAGCGGATACCGCCTCCTGCAACGGCACCCGCCACCGGTCACCGCCTCCGGTAGCCATCGGCCGCCGCCGCCGCCGCCTGCCGCGCTCTGCCCACGCAGCGTTCGCGCCGCGCTCGCTAACGAACGACTTCATCGCGGCCGCCCAACAGCTCGTAAATACCAGACAAATTACCGAACGACAAACATACGTCGCCATTACCTCCGCGCTAATTCTCAGAAATATATATACGCCATTTATCCTGCCGTCGCGATACGCTCCGACATAAATCCGCGCGTGAAGAGATTTCTTTTTCCGCCACACCGCGGCGGCGACACGCGTAATACAAGTAATATCTTCCTGCGGCGCTTTCGCGCCCGCTTTTTGCCCCCGCCCATAAATCTGGCCGCACCCTGGCTGTTTCCTGTGTCCTCCGTGCGTCTACAGAGGACCCCTCTTCCGAAATTGTATTCGTGATGAGGTGCCCCGCCATAAAACGTCACGTAACAACGTCGCGGATAGTGAATATTAGTAATAATCTCGATGAATAAACATTACGAACCGTAAATTACGATATATTACCGTTATACTAGTGATTACAGACAATCAAAAGACTCGCAAAATTATAAAAATACACAATTTTACGAGGGAGCCACGAAAAAAAGCGACAGCACATTTTCCCAGTTGAGTACACACTGAAATTGATAATGGGATCTTCGTAGAGGGGCCAATTATGCTTGTCGGGCTCGACGCGGCCGTTCTTGCGTGATGACGGCGACGGCGACGATGCTGGGGCGGAGTCGCTGAAGGCGCGGCTCTGGTAGCGACGAGTTTGGATGGTGACGATGGTAATGAGCCGAAGGTGGCGTGGTGACGGCGGCGGTGGCAATGTGAAGGGAGGCGTCGCCACTAGTGGCGAACGTCGTCAGTAGTGGCACACATGACATGTAATGATGGAAACACCAACGATTCTACGTTGACAATGATATGAGGAGAGCTAAGGTGCGATGGTAATGACAATGTTCGAATGCCGAAGAGGGAACGTCAGGATTAGTCTCTAAGAAATGACGACGGTGATAATGATTGTGTCGAGTTTTTGTGTAGACTGCCAAGAAAAAAGAGACGACGGGTATCCATCGTTAAAAATTGAATGTGAACTTACTGATAATGTAAACTTAGTGATAACGAAAAAAATATAAACGCCGAAGAAGTAAAGATGATCAGGCTATAACACGTGTCAAGGCATGAAACTGAAGATCTGAATTCAATGGCGGTAAGGGAGGGGTGGGGGTGTTCACAGCCAGATTTAGGTGCCCTGAGATCTCCAAGTACAAAATCGGGTTGACCTTTGGTCCGAAAAAATTCCTTCACATTTACCAAAAAGAAAAAACAACCACCACCCATTATAATAAAAGACCGTTTTGCATATATACCAATGAAAATTAACACATTGCTTATAGAACTGAACATTTGGGCTCCCTGGCCCTTGAACTGGAGGATGGCAAAATCAAATTATACATTTAGTTCCTAAATTTTGAATAATTTTAAATTTATGACATATTAAAAATAATTTAATTTATAAAAATATTTTAGTAAATTAGACTTTTTGGATAACAATTATTTTACAGATAAATATTTTGACATTAAAAAAAATTATCAACCTTTTTCCAGGGCACGGAACCTCCCATGGACGGAAGCTTCTAGGCATCAGTTTATTTTGCTTGCACGTGAATCCGGCCGTGGTGGCGATGGAGCGAAGGATCCGCCAAAATTGGGTGCGTGTCGGCGCTATCGACGACGGCGGCGGCGGCGGCGACGACGACCGACGCCCCTCCAGGCGCCTGACCGTCCGCCCGCGGCCACCTGCGCCTGCGATTAGCCACAAGGTAAACACAGCGGCGCTCCGGAGGCGGCGGCGACGGCAAAAAGAGTGTTTATGGGTCGTAGCGGTCGCGTTGCCCGAGCCCCAAGACGACGCCACGAGCAAAACGACGCGTTTCGCTGGCGAAGGCGTCTGCGTCGCCGGAATGGCGGCGGAGACGGGTGACGGAGATTGAAAATAGGTGGGAGTAATTTCTCAAACCTTAACGATAACGAGGAGAAGATTATTTTAAAAGTTGTGCTTTTGAACGTATAATTACGTTTTCTGAATCACACGTTTTTGGTAGAGCTTCCCAAATTGGAATAAAAGTTCATATGATGAGGTGTAGGAAATTTTTTAAATTAACTGTCTTGTATTATCATTAAAATGGTCATTTCTGAAGTGTATTACACGAGGATAGCTTCTTGATGTAATTTCCGAAAGAGTTGTTTTCTCGAGCGTACGCGCGTAAACGAGAAGGCACGTGGTAAACGTTTTCTGGGGGTTGCCGTAAGTTTTGCGTACCATGACGTGATAAAGACGTACAAGACTTACGGTGCTCCATTTGGATGAGTGCATTGGTAATTAACCTTTCAAAACGTACTCCTCAAACATTAGGTTTCATTTAATTTTAAAAGCTATGATTAAAATTTAAAATATTGTATGCTCGTGCTAGATAAGGAAATTGCTCCTTTATTCGTCTGCTGACAGACTCGATAATGTAAAGTGACAACATACAATTGATAATTTGAAATGAAGGCAAACGTTATTATTGCATTGGAAGTTGAAGTCAATTAAGAATCGTTTTAATACTAATCTTTAAACAGAATTTTGAGTTGTGCAAATTATAGTTCTACATCATCTTCTCACCGTAAGCAACTGTGCAGTTTTGCAATGTAATGCAAACACAACCATTGCTCAGAAATAAAACTGTTCCATTGCTTTTATGAATACAAACGATTGAAAAGCGTCTTTTATTTCAGAGAGCGAGAGACAGAAGTGTAAAAGTAAACGATCGGTATCGCAAGTCAGCGGCGAAGATTTTTTGGTGCGTCTTGTGGGAACACGGCGAAAGCGACAACAACCATGACGAGGACGACTGTTGCGGCGTCGAGGGCGGCGGCGGTGGGGCCGAGTGCAGGCGAAGTGGGGGCAGTCTCCCACTATCGATCACCAAGTGAAATCTCGCTCTGAATTACATGGGCCATTGTGATACAGAATTATTATCGTTGGAAGTTGTATGAATTTTTCAATTAGTAGAAAGTTTTGTAGTATGCGAGAGGAAAATAGTTAGATAATAAAATTCTATGAGTCGATATTAGGCTACTCTTTTCCTGGGAATAAAGTATACATACACTCATTTATTCGAGATAATTTTTTCAGAAGTGTGAATATAATTACTAATAACTAATTGACATTAAACTTTGTGTTATTATTTTCATTTTTATTGAGGATACATCCTTGTCATACTCACTTTAGGCGGACGCTAGAAAATGCCCTGCTCTGATATCAATTGGAAACATTTCATGTCCACCAATAGTTATTGAAATATTTTGGAGATGCGCGTCTTCACTCAGAATTCGGAGGGAAATGCACTGCTTTAATCATTATCTCATTATATAAGGGGTTTCTAACATGCAGTAACTGGTAAACCAGTGCTGAGTGGGGATTCCGTCAACTAGGAGTCCCTCTCCCACCCCCGCCAGAGGTTGAGGGGTCAATACTCCAGTGGTGACTCACTGGGGGAGAGCTGCGGCAGACTTTCGACTCCTGCTGCCTCGTACCGTTTCACACTTTCGCGCGTTTTCGCGCGCGTCGCGGGCCGCGCTCGCGGTGGGTCACCGCAGCCTGCCGCCCCCGCACCGCCGCCCACACCGCTCCCGCCCCCACCTGCGCCGCCCCCGCGTCGCGGTCCTCCAACCCGCGCACCCGCGAACTTTCTTTTTCCGGTGAATTTGATCGCCATGACAAATCCCGTGGATTTGGTGTTCAAAGCGCCTCGCCGCCCACTGTTTTTGGGAAGTGTTGAAGTTCGTTGGCTAATCATAACAACGACTCGATTTCCTCTTATGTAATGTTCTTCCGTTGGGCTGATTTCACTGTTTTCGTCCGGAACTTGTATTCCGACGAACGCTTGCTCTTGCTGGTCGCAGGTGTTGCGGTTTTTTGATATGTCGTGAGAAGCTTACAGTATCTGACTGCCTTGTTCTTTAATTCTCCTTCACAAGCGAGTTTTTAGTACATACAATTGGTGCCTCAGGTCTTTCTAGGTAATTTACGATAATGTTGTCGGTTACACATCAATTAGACATCTTCTCTGAATAACCATTTAAATAAATCTTCAGAACACCTTTTCTGTAGACATGATGTAAAATTATGTTGATTTTTATACTATGTACTTAAATTCTTACATAGTCTATTAGAGTATCGTATTTACCTATAAAAACAGAAGTTGTCGTATACTAAACAGACAATTTATCAATTGTCCCCCGGGACAATTTATATGACCAGTCAGGAGGAGTTACGGCAGGAAATGGGAAGTCTGGAAGCAAATTTATTTCCTCTGGGACAGGGATTCAAGGTTCAATTACCCAGCAAACAGAGCATATCTTGGAAAAGAGACTGTTATTGAATTCGCCGGGTATCCTTGGAGCACGCGCCGCCAGGTCCAAAAAGGCGAATTCGGAAATACAAATCGCATGGAGAAAAATCACCTGCGTCGCACCCGGCAAGGCGCTCGCTGTCTGCACGGTTCACTTGGCGCTTAATAAATGCCCTCCATTTACTCGCCGCATTAAGATAAGGGAGGTGGCACTTGGCTGCGCGGCAGAAGCGTGCCAGTAGCGGGCGGCGGGAGGGGCGGAGCCGACCGGTGGGAGTGGCAAGGGAGAGTGGGAGCGGTGAAAGACTGAATGGTGGGACGGGAGGAGGCAATCGGATGAGATAGAGGTGGGAAGGTGGGCGATGGAAGAGCCAAGAAGGCCTTGGAAGCATTGGGGTGGGTGGTGGGAAGTTGAAAACCGTAGGATGTGGTGGCAGGAGGGTGGGGGCTAACGAGGGGAAGAGGGGAATGGGGTGGGGGAAAAGAGAGCCAGGGGCGGGTGAAGAAGGAAGGAAGCAGTAGCGGGAGGATGGGTGTTGGAAAAGGCAAGAGGGTGTTGGGAGCAATGACAGTGTGGGTAGTGGGTGAACGGAGACGAACAGAAGAGGCAATTTCGAGAGGATGGACGATGGAAAATAGAAAGGGAGAGTGGGAACGTTGGAAGGGTGGGCTGTGGGAGGTTGATGAACGGAGGCCTCAGTGGCGGAAAGGTCAGCGATGGAAAATACAAGGAGGAATTGGAAACACAAGGGTGGGAAGTGAGAGATTGATGCTCGGAGGATACTGTGGCAGGAGGGAAGAGATGACGATGGAAGGAGGCAAATGGGGACAGTGGAAAAGAGGGTCATGAGCGGTTGAAGAAGAGAGGAGGCAATGGTGGGAGGAGGGCGATGGAAAAGGCAAGACGGGATTAGGAGCAATAAAAGTGTGGGTAGTGGCTGGTCGAAGACGATCGAAGGAGGTAATAGCGAGAGGATGGATGATACAAAAAGCAAGGGGAGAGTGGGAGGGTTGGAAGGGTGGGCTGTGGGAGGTTGAAGAAAAGAGGAGTCAATGACAGAAAAATAAGCGATGGAAAAGACGAGGAATTGGAAGCAATGGGATGGGAGGTGTGAGATTGATAAACGGAAGACGCAGTGGCAGGAGGGAGGAGATGGCGATGGGAGTGGGCGAATGGGGGTGATGGAAAAGACGGTCCTGTGAGGTTGAAGAATGGAGGAGGCAATGGTGAGAGGAAGGTGAGGGGGGACTGGAAGCGGTGGAAGAGTGAGTGGTGGGTGAATACAATAACGGATGTGTGATGCAAGGGCAAGAAGGAATGAGGAGCGAGGTGGAAAGACGGGTTGGGAGGTTGAAGAACGGAGGGTAGTCGATGGACAAGGCAAAGGAGAGTTAGAAGCGCGGAACTCACCGGCGGTGAGAGAGGCGGAGACAATAGGAGATGGCAATGGCCAATGGAGCCTCCCTCCTGCCACTGCATCCTCCGTTTTCTCCCACCTCCCACCCCACTGTTTCCAATTCTTCCTTGTCGTCTCCAGCGTCACTTTCCCATCACTGAGTCCTTCATTCCTTCCTTCAACCTTCCACAGCGCACCCTTCCAACGCTCCCACTCTCTCCTTGCTTTTTCTATCGTCCATCCTCTCGCTATTGCCTTCTCTGTTCGTCTCCGTCCACCCACTACTCACACTGTCATTGCTCGCAGTCTTCTCTGGCCTTTTCCATCATCCATTCTCCCGCGACTGCCTTCTCCCTTCTTCAGCCGCCCCAGACTCTCTCTTCCATCACCCCCCTTGGCCCCTGCTATCGCCATCCCCTCCCTCCTGCCACTGCATCCTCCTTTTATCAATCTCCCATCCCACTGTTTCCAATTCCTCCATGTCGTCTCCATCGCTTATTTTTCCGTCACTGAGTCTTCCCTTCTTCAATCTCTCAGAGCCCACTCTTCCAACGCCCCCTCTCCCCCTGCTTTTTGTTTCAGGAGGGCGGGAGCGGCGGGTGAGTGGGTGCTGGGAGGTGGGGCGGCGAGGTGGCTGGCGGGCAGCAGCAGGAGGGTGTGGGCGGGAGGGGCGGGAGGGAACTCCCCGAGTGTGGTGCGCTGCACCGGAAGCTGCGGCCGACGGCGACGCGCGACCCGAGACGCGCTCCACTTGTGGCGGTTTCCACCGAAATGTGGCCTGCGGCAAAAGCGTTGTATGAAGTTTTTGTAGCCTTCGCCCTCGGTCGGACTGCTACATTCTCTGCTCCTACCCACTCTGCGTACATTTATAACAATGTTCTGAATTGTTATATACCAAAATTTTTTTATAAGAATAATGCTAAATTAGATTTTTGTGTTCCTATGCAAGGCATGCATGTGAAGGATACTGTGTCGGATTCTGGATTAAGTTTACATAGTGAGAGTAGCGATTCAAATAGTTTACTATGTGTGAATATTGGTCACTTTGTTTTAGTAGCTTATTTTTACTCTTTCTGGTTGCATTTATTTCTTTTACGTATTATTATGATTCCGACTTTCGTCAGTCTTTGTTCTCTGTTCTTCAGTTGCTTGATTCACATCATCTCTCCTTGTCTGTTACATAAATTGTTAAAATGTATTTTCAATATAAGGTACTGGTATTTTCGATTCAATTCTGTTTCTCTGGACAGCCTCCTTAATCTTACACAGAATATTCATTTAATTCAGTTAATCCATTATTTCAGAAAACAGTCGATCCATCCTCACGTTTCATACTTTGTTCTCTTTTCAATTACACGACCATGCATGTTCCATTCCTCAACTTTTACGCTGTTTAATGTGATTCTTATTCTTTTTTGGTTCTTATTACTCTTTGTTTACTGTCATAGGTTATTTCATTTTTATTCATTACAGTTACTTCCTCCTCTCGACTCTTATTGACTTCTTTTTATAATCCTTGATTAACCAAAAGAATAACACAATTTTCTAACATATTTTTGCTCTTATTTAATTCTCAAAACTTTACAAAAACCTTCATCAACTAACACGCTAGCAAGATGATAATACATTCAAATTGTTTAGTTTTATAATCAAACTGTGTATATCCCTCGACTACGAAGTTCTTGCTTCAAAAGAGGGGTACGAAGCCATGTGTTCTTCCTCTTTCAATACCCCTTGTCATGACACAGGTATTCACCTACACTTTTCTTTCGAATTTTCTTGATCTCCAATTCGCGCCCAAGATTATTCATTTTTTCCATGTTTGTTACCGTTATTTTACTTTCACTTGTCTTCTCCTTGAAGATACTTCTTCATATTCTTTTTTCCTATGGTCGCATCCAAGAGCGTTTCCCAGTGCCGACACCTGCTGCGTGGCTCGTGATCGATTTCCTTCCTCGTCCGCTTCGGATGTCATCGACGTCTCGCTTTCTTTTCGGATCCGCCTTCTTGCACTTCGTGAGACCGTCCCTCATTTCGTTAATCACCGTGAGAAGTACAGACAGCTGCGTTTTTCGTTCATTCTTACGTAACCCGTTTTATCATTCTCTCTCGTGACAAAACATCCTCTCGGGAACCATGCCCGCTCGGAGAGGGACTCCTTCGAAATAATCGAAATTTCTATCGGATCCGTTATGATTATTCTCACGGATTCCGCGTTGGGAAGCGGCAGTAGCGCGATGTTCCCATGCGGCGCTCCGCCATTTCGGCCGCTCGCCGCGATACGCGCATTCTTGTGAGCCCGGGCGGCCGCGTGACCCGGCCATATCGCAGGGAGAATATTTTAATTAGGCCCGGCCGGATTCTTGCTTTGTTCGGGCCCCGCCGCGGGCCGCCAGCCCGCCGCTGGCATCCGCGCGGTGGCGTACAGACGGGCGGCGGGCGGGGCATGGCGCCCTCGGGCCGAGCAGATCTGCGCCGCAGGCGTGGCCCGCGCACACACTGGCACACTCCCTTATCGAATTATGGGGCGGCGGGATACACGCGATCGTACGCGGTGGAGGGTTTGGTGTTCCCCAGTACAAAAGTACCGAGCGAAGTGTCTCAGGGCGTAGCGCGCTGACTTCGCATTTGGGGGGACCGGGTTCAATCCCCGTGCCGGTCATTCTGACCGCAGTTTTAGGTTTCTCTGGGTCATCCAGGCAAATGCTAGAATAATTCTACTGAAAGGCTACGACCGCGAAACCGGCGTCGCTAGCCGAATTCGTTAACTACGTTAAGTCAGGAAGGTTAAACGAATTCGAGACATTGCGGGTTCCTGTCTGGGTGACCGACTAGGAATCCCGGGATGTAAGGACGCCGAGGTCAATTGCCCTATTTCCCTTTACGCGACATTTAATGGCTAAATACAAACACTAGAAAAAGTCTTTTATCCCTTATAAAGAGGAATATATTCATTTATTGTGTGTCTATCGGGCTCAACGGCACCTACAGTTGTGATTTGGCCTGGTTCCGCACCAGACGGAGATTCCTTTAGATCGTGGGGGATCGAATATCTGAGGGTGGGAGATCAGCTTATTGCTGTGTTAATGGCGGGAAATTGGGACAGTTTAGGGAAGAAGTATCGCGTGTAGTATTTGACCCGTATTCGAGGGGGCTTCTCCGACATTCGCCTGGAAGCGATCAAGGAAATCTTGGAAATTGAAACCCCAGGAAACCAGGGAATTCTTTGGAAATCGCACTGATCAGAGCAGGCATAAACACCGGTACCCTGCGCGACGCACCCATTATCCAAACATTATCCCATTATCCGTTATTCTAGCAAGTGAAGTGCATGCCAAACTAGTTTTTCTCGACGTTTTGCTCAATATTTCATGTAAATTTACGCTGAAATTATTAAACCAAATAATTCTCAGTGGAAACGTCAAACGCATTCAAACAGACATTTGTAAATGATTTTAGACTTCGTTTGAGCTGTTTGTCGTGTTTTATGTCAGAAGAGAATTGTACTATTAGTTAATTTTATGTTTCCAAATCATTTTTCAGCAACTTAATGCACAGTAGTAACTGCCTTAAAAATACTTGTAAATTCAACAAGACATTTGCCACTGCTTTGAAACATCGCCTTTAATTTCCGAGGCAGTAACTTCGTACCACCTGCTTCTCACCAAAGATTCTCGGAATTTGGCTGAGCAACGCAGACTTTGGGAGAGCTCCCGGTTCTGACACCCGGACTCTCCCACGCTGCTGCTCCTGAAATGTCTCTCGCCTCTGTCTAGGGCGGACCTTTGCACGAACACAAAGTGTTGGCGGAAGAAGTGGCAGCGGATGAGGTTCTCCAATCGTCTGAGGAATTCCAGGCTTCTGGGACACGCGTCGTTCCAACCTGCGTGATGTTGCACTACGTACGTTTGTTTAAGGATTCTCTGCAGAAATGTGCACTGACGACTTTTATTCTGTGTCCTTTTAGGAGAAAATTTGCTAAATTCCTGACGAGAAGTTATACAGGGTTTCTCTCTACGAGAAGTTATACAGGGTTTCTGTCGTTCGTATACAATAGAAAGAATTTTACCGGAAACTTATTGAAAACCATTATACGTTTCAAGTTTTTATTCTCACATAACGCTATTGGTTTAATATTCTTGTACATTACATGCCTTCTACACCCACAAATTGAGACTCATACATAATATTTTGCCACAAAACAGTTTGTTCAAAATAAAACGAGAAATTCACACATAATTAATGAAGAAATATACAGGATGGGGCAGAATGGACTCCCTGATTTGAAGGATGAATTGTGAAAGAACAAATAAAGATAATCTCAAAACGTTTTTATTTCCCATTTATTAATGGCATTCAATGCCATTTTATTCTCATTTGGTTGTGAAAATTAGTTCATCCATGATGACCTTGGCGAGCGATGCACATGTTGAGTCGTTCAAAAAAGTTTCCGAAAACTCTTCTCAGCATATCTTCTGATATTCCAGCGACGACATCTGTAATTGCCTCCTTAAGGGCTTCCAAGGTCCTTGGTCAAACTTTGTAAACCTCAGCTTTGAGATAACCCCAAAGAAAAAAATCGCATGGGCTCAAATCCGGGGAGCGAGGGGGCCATGGAACATCGTCACGTAAGGAGATCCGGCGGTCGGGAAACAGTCTTTGCAGGATTTGCCGTGAACGAAGGGCGGTATGAGCCGTAGCACCGTCCTTTTGAAACCAAAAGGCTTGTGTGTCATATTGCTGACCATACTCTTCCAATTTAGGTTGAAAAAAGTTCTCTAGTATGCAATAACGCTCAGATGTAACAGTAACAGTTAGACCTTGAGATTCAAAAAAGTAAGGCCCAATTATACCTATGGAGGACACGGCGCACCAAACTGTCACTTTGGGGTTATGAAGAGGTCTTTGGTGGAGTTCACGAGGATTTTCAGACGCCCAGTAACGAAAATTTTGCTTATTTACTGTGCCGGAGAGGTGAAAATGCGCTTCATCGCTGGACCACAGAATAGCGTCAAGTTGCACAGAGGTTAAAATTGCATTACAAGCATCTGTACGTTTCACCCAGTCTTGTGGACTCAATTCTTGAACGACCATCATCTTGTAGGGGTGTAAATGAAGGTCAGTGTGTAAAATTCGCCTTACCGTTCTGGACGATATTCCAAGGGCAGCAGCATGTTTCCGCGCAGAGCGCGATGGAGACTGTTCAATGGACGCTCTCACTGCCACGATGTTTTCAGGTGTCCTCACACTTTTAGGTCGCCCAGCTGGTTTTTTAGGAAGTGCAGATCCTGTCGCCTGTACACTATTAGTCCATTTCCTAATGGTTTTGGCATCAGGAACCTTATCATGACGAGCCAAACCAAACCGCCTGCGAAAAGCCCTCTGTGTCGCCACCACACTATCATTGTTTTTAAAGAACGTTTCAATGACAAAGCCTCTACGCTCACCAGACCACTGCATGGCGACTACTGAAATGAAAATGGCATCGTTTCCCCGACCTAACGCCACTATTCCCACTCCGCTAACCCGCCTGCGCGCTCTACAGTGAGTGTTTGAAACTAGGGAGTCCATTCAGCCCCAACCTGTATTTACGCTATATTGCTTTTCATAATAGCTTTCGTTTTTGTATCAAATAATTTTATTTGAACATAACGAATCATGAAACATCCATAAATAACAAAAATATTCCGTTATTGTATACATTTCAATTTCATCGGAGTAGAAGCAATTGCCAGATTGCATCTGACACTTCCTTTGCAATGACAGATCGCGAGGGATCTGACGTCGTTCCGCCTTCTCGTAGCCAGTTCGCTTTGCGAGAGGCCCTTGCGCGCGTGCGCTGCAGCCGGTCGTGCTGCGGCTCGAGGGCAGCGCTTCGTGAACGCCGGTGCGACGTTTGAGGGGCAAGCGACTGGACACGGGTCAATACTCTGGCAGGCAGTTCTAGTCGAAGAAAGAGCAGGTAAAGAGAGATGGAGAAAGAGTGGGTGAAATAGCGGAAAAAGAGTGGGGAGAAACGACGGAGGATGTAAGAAATATAAATTTAGACAGGGTGAAAGTAGAAGCGATGTTTAAGAAATGAGAAGACACTGAATACTAGAAAGAAAAAATGTAATTAGATCATTGATATAATTCATTAGAGATATTATTTCACTCGTGCAATTAAAATCAATAGTGTTTAACTATACAATTAAGATGCCCCAATTAGGGTGGTGTATCTAAAAAAAATTATCGCTTCTTCTATCCTATTTTTCTGTCCACCCCTCCCTACTGGCCAATAATAAGCTGTGTTGAAGAGCAATAAACCGCGTATGTACTACAACGTAACCTCTTTGATTTTAACATGCTCTCACTTATTTTCAAATTTGGCGCATTTTGGAACTCTCTTGGATGTCATTTTATTTTAGGAATAGACGTATTAAATACAACACACGCTTTGGACATTTTCAGATAAGTCCCCACCTCGCTACGCGAGTCGGGGATTTATCGACAATTTCAAAAGCACCTATGATGAAGATTATTATGGTATTACCTATGAAAAAGATTAAAGACATAATTCATTAAACCATGAAGATTGTCCCGCTAACGCTGTTTGCGGAAGAAAGGTGTTTTAAAAATATCTTTTACTAGCTGAAGTACTCGGCGTTGCCCGGGCATTTATTATAGTAAATTATTATACAGGAAGAGGAATTCAATCTTTTCATGCTCTGCGGTGGGATCTACCTCTATTTCTTCCATTGTATCCCTTCTCCGCCCTACTCCCTGCTATGCTCTGCCCAGCCACGCTATGATAGCTGTCTTCTCTTGACCCCCATTTGGAAATTTCCGGATTATCTCGCTCACTTTTCCACAAATAATTACATTTTTCTTATTTGAAGTTCCAGCATCTAAACATTCACTTTATAACTAAAAGCAATAAACAAATCAAAACTACAAAATAAAATACGTGTAGACTCACATATATAATTTTTGAGGAGTTTTATATAATATTCCAACACTATCAATAAATTGACACGTTGAAAAACTTATCCTATTTTTATATTTTTTCTTCTAATGTATTCAAAAAGATAGATTTGAAATTGATCTGTCAACTCGTGACCTTTATGGTACTTACTGTTTTAAGCTGAGTATAACATGCGGAAGTTCGTGCACGGGTACGGTAGTAGGTAGATCCGGAGTAATAGTTATAGATGTCACAACGTAATTTATGAATCATAATTATAAAATTAAATGAAAATACTTGTATCTATTCTGAAACATAATTACCGGTTTTTATACTTCTGAAGACGACAAAAATATGTATGTTTAATGTCCTATGTGCTAGTAACATGTAGTATAAAACTAATTCAGGAAAATCAATTCATCACACGACTGATACATTAGAAAACTAATGATCCTCCAACATTACACTATGTGTAAATAATAAATTGACAATGCACTGAGCCACATAACAAAACAATATTAGCATCATCATTAATTTATCCCAAGTGATAGAGATTATGGATCCTGAAATATGAATAATAGAAACCAAGGACTCCCAGATATTATTTGCTTAGACAATCATATTTTTAGACAAATTAATTTTGCTTAATTTTTTTAGAAAAATATGAATGAACTCATTCATTGGCAGCAATTGATATGCAAAACACTTTTACAGATTAGTCTTAATATGTAAATGATCATTGCTTAAATCCCAACCACAGCACTAAACTTCTTCACATATAGAAGAAAAAAGTACAACTGCAATTGATGTGCCAAACAACTATACAGATTAGTCTTAATATGTAAATGATTATTCCTGAATTGCATACCACTACTCAAAACTCCACTTATTGAAGAAAAACTTTTACTGGGTGGGATGAAAACATACAAACATTTTCCATTTTACCAATATGAACATGAATACTGAAAAATAGAAACAAAGGAATCCCAGATTTTTTATTTGCTTAGACAAAATATTTTGAGATAAATTATTTTTTTCAATTATTTATTGAAAAATTTATAATAATTCTAATTAATTCATTAGGAGCAAGTGACATGCAAAACAACTGCACATATTAGTCTTAATATTGTAATGATCATTGCTTAATTACCAACCACTGCACTAAACTTCTTTGCATGTAGAAGAAAAAAGTACAACTGCAATTAATATGACAAAACTGTACAGATTAGTCTTAATATGCAAATGATCATTTCTCAATTACACTGTTCAAACTGCCTTCGCATATTGAAGAAAAAAGTTTACTGAATGGACTGAAAACATATACACATTTTCCATTTTACCATTTTGAACCTGAGAACTGTGTAAATAGTCAAATTGAGAGTCCTAATGAACTGCTGCCCTAATACTTAGAGAATTATTCACATTTCTCTCCTTCTTACAGTATTGTTTTCAATGGGGCAAGTGAGTATTTCAGCAAGGCGATCTTCCCTCTGAGTAACCGATTCAAAATTTTAGTAGACTGCCCATCTCTTGGCATTTGTAATCTGTTTTGACAATTGTGACACTCGTTTAGTCAAACAATTCAGTTGTCACTAATTTCTGTAAAATAAGACGTTGTTTAGATTGTATACGATATGTGTATATTGTACATTGTACATTACTGTATATGTCATTGTACTTTTTATTCTCTCAACCTACCTCAATTATTAAACACTTTCAAACTCACAATGATTCCTTGCCACTTGGTATATAACACGGACAAAGAGCAATGCATGAACATTGACATTATTTACCACTTCAGTTACGGATTTCTTTCAAATATTCACACAGGGACATTACATAGCCTTATTCAAACTCTAATGAATTTCGCAATAATTCTGGACATTGATGAAATCAGTAGTAGATCTTTTTCTTCCTTTATTGCACCCGAACAGTGGATAAACCACTTTACAGGTCTGAAATTGAGTACAAACACTAACCAAATAATACCATAATAACTGAAAAAGCACCGAGGTACTTGCAAAATAAACCAACTCAATCCAATCTCACTTGTGAGAGGGAATCCCCTCTGGGAACCTCATTTATAAGGATCTTATGCACAGGGCAGTGGTGTGAAGGGAGTGGGAAAGGGGGCGGGGAGCGAGCTTAGGATTACGTGTTTATGATGTTTACGGAGGTCTAAATTGATCTTTGGGAAGGCGGGATTTGATTCTGGTTGGACCGTTACTGGATTTTCCCAGTTGGTAAAGTCTGGCACCGGGAACTAGGATTAGGTTGGAGAAGAATTTTTTTGATAATGATGAAATGTGGTGGGTAATGGTATCGATGTTCAATTCTCTATGGAGCTGATTATTGGATACATACCACGGTGCGTTAACCGACGTTCGGAGGATTTTGTTTTGGAAAACTTGAAGCCCTTTTAAGTTTGTTTGTGTAGCACCTCCCCAAACAGGGCAGGCATATGTTAGTGAAGGTCTAAGTGCAGTTTTATAAATATGGAGGGTTATATCAGTTTGTAGCGCTGATTTACGGTTAATGATAGGTTGAAGAGAGCAGCATACGTTTTGTTCAGCCTATGGGTAATGTGGGGTTTCCACGTGAGACGGGTGTCTAGGATTGCTCCTAGGTATTTTATGGGTTTGTTGGATGGGAGCCAGGGAACAGGTGAACTTCCTATTGTGAGTGTAGGAGGGTTGACTATTCTTTTGAGTGCAAAGATTTTAGCTTCGCATTTTGCTGCGTTTAGGTGCAGGCGCCATTTTGCTGCCCAGTCATAGAAAGTGTTGACGTCTAATTGTAAATTGTTGATTGCTATTGAAAGATCATGGTGTATTGAGAATATCGCGGTGTCATCTGCATATAAAGCTGTGGAACAAGTTGTGGTACATGGTATATCTGCTGTGAACAGATTGAAGAGGGTTGGGGAGAGAGGTGAGCCTTGAGGTACCCCGGCCTGAATTATTTTAGGGGCAGAGAGTGAGGAATTTATTCCCACCGAAAAGCTTCTATTTTCGAGAAAGCTGCTAATGATTTTGAAAAGATAATCGGGAGTGCCTTGGTTCCTTAATTTGTAGAGCAGACCTGTGTGCCAGACTTTGTCAAAGGCATTAGCGAAGTCTAAAAAGACTGCAGAGCAGTATTGCTTATTTTGAAATGCTTGTCCTATGTTTTCTACTATTCTGAGAAGCTGGTGGGTGGTCGAATGAAGAGGGCGGAATCCGAATTGAAAAGGAGGAATAGCTTTCGTAACTTGAAGAAATTTGTTAAGTCTGATTAGGATCAGTTTCTCGAAGATTTTAGACAGAGTGGGTAAAAGGCTTATGGGTCTATAGCTGGAGGGATGTTTCGGAGATTTTTTAGGTTTTAATATTGGAATTACAATGGATTTTTTCCAGCTTGCCGGGAAATAGCCTATTCTGAGGCAACTGTTGAAGATGGCAGTTAAGTAAGCAATGGAATGAGGAGGTAAATGTTTTAGAACTATGTTGGGGATACCGTCTAGTCCTGGAGAAGATTTGTTTTTTGTATTCTTAATTATTTGTTTGACATTAGCGGGAGAGATATAACTAATTGGTGATGGAGCTGTATGGAATGGGGATCTTACAAATTCCTCTACCACGTTTTGGAAATTCAAATCAGTAGAAGTATTGGGATAAAAAGCATCTTTGAAATGGTTGGCAAGCATTTCTAATTTGTCTACTTCCGAGTAAGCGATTTCAGAGTTGGCTGATAATGGGGGGATTGTTTGGTTGGGGTGGGAGAAATGACGACAGAGTTTCCACAAAGTATTGGAGTTTTTATCAATATTTTGAAGAAGGTTTTGGAAGTTCTGATAGCGAAACTTACTTAACTCTTCGTGAACTTTCTGCGTCATCTGATTTAACGCGGTTTTTAATTGGGGTAGCCGGAGAGTTTGCCATTGTCGTCTTATATATCGCTTATGTCTAATAAGATTCAGGATGTTGGGTGGAAGCGGATTTGATGGGGGGTGCCTCTGGTGGTTGTAATTGGGTGTAGCCGTACTTATTGCCGTGCAGATGGTGTTGCCGAAGAAGAAAATAGCTGAATCGACTTGATCTGGGGTTTTTAAGAAAGGTGGTATGGGGGTAGATGTCGAAAGATACTCTTCGAATAGATTCCAATTGATATTCTTATGGATACGTTGATTGGGGTGATTAGATACTACGAGATTAGCATCGCAGGATAGAAGCACCGGGCAGTGATCCGAGTTTGATTCTGCTAGAACTGATTGAAATAACGGTTTCGTAAAATTTTTGCAAACTGCAATATCTAGGATATCCGGAAGGATGCGGCGATTATACGGATAATGTGATGGTTCCGGTGGAGCAGAGATAATTAAATTATTATTGATAGCATATCTGAGTAAGAAATTTCCATTCGAGGTGCATGTTCTGCATCCCCATGCGGAATGTTTGGCGTTGAAATCGCCTATGGCTATGGTTGTAGTTGGGTTAGAAAACAGAGTATTAAGGTGTGTTTGTTTCAGGGGGATATTAGGAGGCTTATATACTGCAGTTAATGTAATTGGCGTATCGTGTGACTGATGTAGCGCTATTGATATATTTTCAAGTCCTGGGGTGATAAACGGTGGCAGAGGATCGTGTCGAATCCGTTTTTTAATGAAAATAGCTACTCCTCCTGCTGCAGTTCGAGAAGGTCGGTCGGATCTGTACGTCAAGTAACCCGGAACATTAACCTTATCTTTGGATGTGAGGTGCGTTTCGGTGATGAAAGCAATATCTATATTATAATTATTTAGAAGATATTTTATAAAATTGATTTTGGGGATGATTCCGTTTATATTCCAGTTTAGGAGAGTGAGAGACGAAAATTTATTTTGGGACATTTTCTTGATTATTTTGAGTATTATGGATCTGGGACAAATATGGATGTGAAGCAAGAGCTAATTGAATTTGGTTGTTGATTATGTGAATGAGGGCTTTGATTACCTGGTTTATTATTTCTGAAATTATGTCAGGATGTAGAGAGGTGCTATGGTGGGAGGGGGGAAGTGGGTGTGCAGAGTTTGTTGATGGGTATTGTGAATAAGATGGAAAAATATTTTGTTGAGGAGGCGGGGGAGGGGGAATGTTTTTGTGGAGCTGAGGAGGAACGTAATGTTGTGGAGGGATTCTAGACTGACGATAGTTGGTACTAGCAAGAAGTGGGGGAAATGAGGCGGGGGAGGGGGAGGGAAACTGTTAGCTGCCTGTGAATAAAGATAGTTAGATGAACTTCTTTTCATGAATGCTACTTGTCGTCTTTGGAAATATTCACATTTGCGTGACGATGCTAGATGAGCTTGATTACAGTTAACGCAAGTGGGATTAAGTTGGGGGTTTAAGTTGCATTTACCCGGTTCATGGGAGTTAGCGCATCTTACACATTTGGAAGTTTTTTTACAGTAATTTTTAGTATGTCCGAAGTCCTGACATCTTTTGCATCTCACAATAAATGCATTACGGCGTCTGAGTTCTACTGAAACCACGGCACTGAAAAGTCTATTGATGCTAAATAGTTTTTCAAAGGTTGATCTGTCATTCATTAAAACTGCGCATAATGTCATGGGAGATTTATCAAATCTTAACAAGCGGGTTACTTTGACGTTCAGAATGTCAACCTTGCTAAGTTCTTCAGTAATTTCATCTTCTTCGTAATCAATCAGCACTCCACTAATAACTGCACTAAAGGTGTTAGCTGAAGGGTCTTTGAACGTGTGATATTGACACTTATTCTGATCTAGAAAGTGAATTGTTTTTCTGAAATCTTCTATTGAATTAAGAATAGTTTTAACAGAATTTCCTTTTATTTGAGTGATAAAGTTTTCTCCTATCTCGGAGGTTAATTTACTGATGAGTTCTTTATAGTTTGTAATTTCGTGAATGAATATTGGAGGTGGCTTTTTGATCACAGGCTCTTTTGGGTGAGACGAAATTTGGGAATTTTCCTTGCGGTCGTCGTCAGTCAGAGGCCCGAGCGGGGCAAATCTGTTATTTAAAGGTAGATCCATTACGCCGGGGAGAGAATTGGCCTTGCGTTTGGCGCCGGTTACCTGGAGGTTGTCAAGGCTGCGTTTCCTCGCGTCTGACCTTAGTACTTGAATGTTGTTGTTGGCGGTTGAGTTCTGATAGAGTTGATGGTGATACATTGCAGAGACATCAGGGAAGGGATGCCCCCCTAGGGGGGCCTGGATTTGAGCACTATGTAGCACTGTGACAACTTTTGAGCACTAGTAGAAATAACCACTGCACTGAATAAGTTTGGTTATGCACGAGTTGATAGAGACTGACTGTTCGTCGCGCAGTTGTGCAAGCACCTCTGCGGTCGGCGCAGGAACGTCACTGAGTGAGTAGTAGATCTCAGACGTCATCCTCTGGTGGCGCGTAGCTAAACTATTGGCATTGATGCACTCTTGAATCTGTGATGTAAGGCTAGGCGAAAAATGTCCAGAAAAGTAATTATTTTGAAAATATATTACTGGTTATATGTATAAAGTATAGCCTATAGTACTCCAGGCCTTTAAAGGATGCTAACACAAAAGTGTCATCAGCATTGGTTCAGTAGATTCAGAGATTACCCCGCTGGAAGACAACGCACTTCTGTCTTTATATATTAGTATAGAAGTATAGAAGATTTATCATATCTTGTCTTTCATGTTCGTTCTTTATAGAGTAATTGCTGATTTACGTCCTTATGTTTGCATTGTTGGACAGATAAAGTATAGCAATAATTTGTCTACCCTACTAAATTTATTCATTAACTAGCTGGTGTACCCGGCGTTGCTCGGGTTTATAGTAAATTATTAGTCAGGGAGAGGAATTCCATTTTTTCATACCATGCGGTGGGGCCTACTATCTCTTCTGTTGCATCCCTTCTCTGCCCTGCTCCTCCCTGCCATGCTCTGCACGGCCACGCTTCGATAGCCCTGTCTTCTCTTCACCCCCATTTAGAAATTTCCGGTCTACCTCGCTCACTTTTTCACAAAAAATTATATTTTTCTTATTTGGGCTTCCAGCTCCTAAACTTTCTTCACTTTACAAGTAAAAACAATAAACAATTCTAAACTACAGAATAAAATACTTGTAGACTCACGTATATTTTTTTTGTGGAGTTTCACATACTACTTCCAATACTGTCAATAAATTGTCACATTGTAAAACTTACTCCTTTTTATATTTTGTCTTCTCTTGTATTCATAAACAAATATTTGAAATTGATCTCTCAAATCGTGACCTTGAAGGGACTGACTGTTTCAAGCGAAGTTTAACATGCCAGAATTCTCGCACGGAGACGCTAGAAGATAGATATGGAATAAGAAAGTATATGTCAAAACGTAATTGACGAATCATAATAATAAAAGTAAATGAAAGTATCAATATTGAACGTAATTGCCAGTATTTATAATTATTTTGAAGACGAAAAATATATATAAGTTTAAACTACGTGTAGAATAAAACTTATTTTTTTATGTAAATCAATTAATCATAACATTGAAGCATGAGAACAATACTGATCCATCAACATGTACATAATGGGTACACACTAAATTGACAATCTTCTGAACAAAACCATATTAGCTTCATTATTTGATCTGAAGTGCTATATATTAAGGATCTTGAAATACGAATAACAGAAACCAATTCATGCGTTGGGAGCAATTGCAATGCAAAATAATAGAAAAGATTATTCTCAATATGTAAGTGATCATTGCTTAATTACATACTACTGCACTAATCTTCTGCACATAATGAAGAAAAAATCAACTGGATGAAACCAAAACATACAAACATTTTACATTTTACCAAATTGAACATTAGAACTGTGTAAATAGTCAAACTGTGAGTGCTATTGAAAAGCAACCCTACTACGTAGAGAATTATTAACATTTGCATCCCTCCTTGCAGTATTATTTTCAATAGTGCGAGTGAGTACTTCAGCATGTCGCACTTCTCTTAATAGCCGTTTCAAAACGTTCATAGACTGCCCATCTATTCGAACTTGTATAATCTGTTTTGACAACTTGACACTCGCATTGTTTCAAGAAATTCAATGTTTACAAATTTTTTGTAAAAGAAGAGGTTGTTTAGAATGTATACGACATCTATATATAATGTGACCGTCCGTTTTCTTAGACTTCGAAAACGTGTCACATGCGACCTAAGAGAGCGAGGGAAAGGAGTATTTTGAACGCGCGCCAACGCGGATGAATATTAGGAATGCTAACTGGAAATTAGATCAAGAGAGACCGTCACAATAGACCGAAGGCGAGACCGGTAGTCAGATGAAAGAAAAAGTTCTTTCTGAGGTTAGCAGCTGAACTGGGCAGACGTATTGAAGACGGCACGTCAGGAATTGATATTGCAGCGGACTTCAGATTTGCAACTTTGAGAAAAATTCTTCAGGAAGATAAGAAGAGGTAAATATTATATTATAAATTGATTTAAATGTAATCTTAGAAGGAAGATAATAAGAGGCGTTATGAATTTATAACAGGAGAATTAGGGAGAGGAGTTTTGAATAGATGGCAGTAATTAATAGTTGCATTCATTTCTCTTTCCAGTTTTTTTTCTTCTTTTATATATATGCTCTCTTAAAGTTTGTGCTCGTATAAAAGAGGGTGATCTCTGGATCCATTTCAACTCTGAATATCCAGTTGGTCATTAATCGTAATTGGAAATTAAGTAAAATTCATATGAGAGTACGCAAGAATATAAACCTTGAACGAGAAGAAGGACGCGTTTCTGGTGGGCAACTGCGTTCTCAACCCGAGGCTCCGACACTTCAAGGCCGAAACAGCTCCGAGGGAAGGGGTAGAAGAAAGCACAGCTGACTGCCCGACGCGGCCGAGAAGAGAATACAGTAAGGTCGTACTAAATGAACTGTTTTTGTAGGGATAGGAGTAATTCATTTTAATCAGAAAGCTTATTCTGTATCCGTCACGTAGAAAGAAAGGGAGGGTAACATGTTTACCATGCTTAAAAGATAAAGAAAGTAAAAGTACATTTGTTTCCTACTTCTAATACGTGAGAACAGAATCAATATTTTCTTTTAAAAGGATTCGAAGATCTGATATTGTAATTTAGTGATTAAGAGTCTGTGTAAGAGACGAATTATAATAGTAATGATTCTCTGGATTTTAGAGAGAGAGAGAGAGTTTCATATTTTTGTGAAAGTAATGTTAAGTCAGAAGTACTAGTTTTGATTTTCAATGTGTTTTTCTTTCATTTTTGTATAAAGTAATATTTTAACGATTCTCAGAATTTCTGAAAATGTGTGTGTGTTAAAAAATTGGGTTGTAAAGAAGAGTAAGACATTGTGTATCGAGTTATTAGTGTGTGTGTGGGTTTTTCTAACAGACAGTCAAGAGTATTCTGTATTTGATTTTTCTGTGTGCCATTTTATGTATCTGTTATAGCAGCAAATATTTCTAGAATATACTGAATTAAGTGAAAAGTGATTCTAACTCGCGTTGTGTGTAATTTTGCATCCAATCCAAAACGATCTTCACGACCCTGCCCCCCTATTCTTTTTTCATTTATTGTGTCCACACTGGGACGTCTTACTGAGCTAGCTGACCATCTGGCGAATTGTGTTCGCCACCCCCCAAGACGTCTCAGGTCGGGTGGTGGCCTTACGGCTTGTAACCGGACGGAAGTGTGGCTCGCAATAATACATTGTAGATTACTGTATATTCTGTACTATATATTATTGTAAATTGCACTGTCTCAACCTACCTCAATTTCTGTACAAATTCAAACTCCAATGTTTTATAGCCACATTGTACCTACCACGGATTAAGGATAATGCATGTACCTTGTCATCTTTACCACTTTAGTTACCGATTTCTTCCAAATATTCCACCAATGTTCAGAACTAACAAATCACCACCGTTCATACAGGGACATTACATAATCTTATTCAAAGTCCAATGAATCTCGTAATAATTCTGGTCATTGAGTAAACCAGTAGTAGATCTCAGACGTCATCCTCTGGTGGCGCACAGCTTAACTATTGACATTGCTGCGCTCTTGAATCTGTGATGTAAAGCTATGCCAAAAATGTCGAGAAAAGTAATTATTTTGTAAATATATTATGGTTTATGGTTGTAAATCATAGCCTATAGTACTCCAGACCTTTAAAAGAAGTTAGCACAAAATTTTCATCGGCATTGATTCTGTAGATTCAGAGATTACCGCGTTGGAAGACAACGCACTTCTGTCTTTATATATTAGTATAGATATAGATAGATTTTGTGCTCATATTTACTTATTTATTATGTTTTACGTTTTAGTTTTTTGTTTTATAGTAAAAATCACAAGAATTGTTAATGAATTTTCTTGGAACGCGGTTTAAGAATTCAATGAATGTGATGAAATATAATTATATTCTTATCGATAAAGTCTGTTGTTGCCAAGCAATTCCACGAGATCTATAATTACATGATGACAGAAGTGTCAGTGTAATTCGCGCGTTTGCGGATGCTCAACAATAACGCGAACTGAAGACATTGTGATATTTAATGTTCTCTAGAATCTATGTTATCGATACAATTGTTACAATACTTCAGCAAGTTTGTCAGGGGACTTCTTGAAAGCAAATTATGCAATGACTCAGTTTTAATTCTCATTGCGATTAGCATTAAGATCACCTGTGAATCTATACATTTCAGACCAAAATAATATTTGATATATTTAAGTAAGAATTCAACTTCTTAGATATTAATTAAGAATGATTAGACAAACACTATTTCTACTGTTTGGGCCCATGTCCAATCAGAAAATCACGAGTGAGAAAGAAAAGTATTTCACTGACAAACTCAAGTGTGCTGGGCGCTCGTGCACAAATGAGCAACGTGCTCACAAGCCTCTTTTCTCAGTCGTATGCTAGCATTAGACACTCGGGTATCTCTGGAACAGGAGGGAAGAGGGGAGGGGAACCTCGCCAGCTGCGCATGCGTCATTGCCTGTCTTATTCTCGCGGCAAATGCGAGAAGCGATTTTAGCGTCCAAGCAATCAGAGGTCAGCTTGTAACAACGCGCCGAATTCAGTAATAGGAAATTACTTAAAAAATTAATACAAAACGTGTTTCGTTCTCTCGCAAGATTATCAATACAATATTTAGACTTCTTTAATTAACATTTTTCGTGGGGATGCTCCGCATCGTAGCGTCACCTGACGCTACGCCTTTGCGTGATGATGAACTTGGTAATAGTAGCAATTCCATACGTATATGATCAGCATTTTGTACTGCAGTACCGAGAGGGGATGAAGGATGAAGTTTTCAGATCAGTAGAATACGTGTTCATTGGAGATATTAGAGCAAATCCCAGGTGTAATATCTAGAACATGAGAGCAGAATAACTTTTCTTACCAATGAATCTAAATGTCTTCCACACATTCCTTAACCTGGTCACAGGAGAAGACGAGGAAAACCAGTACAGAACGCAGTCGTAAGCGGGGCGCAGTCCAAGACCAAGTCATCTCTTCGGAAAGGGCACAAGAGGCCGGGGGTCAGCGCGCGTCGAGCCGTCCATCGCGGGCTCGACCCGGGCGGGTGAGGGGCGCATGGTTTGGGGGCGGGGTGGCGCAGGGGGCAGCAGGTGAGCGGCGTATTGTGCTGTCCGTCGCCGGGCGGACAGCGGCGCGCGCGTGCGGCCCGGCTTACGCCGCGCAAGGCCCGGAATGCTCGTGCGCGTGACGGCGCGGCGGCGTCCTCCGGGGCCCTCCGCTCCGGGCCCATCTGCACGCCCCGGAGTGCGCGGCCCGGCACCCAACGCGCAGAGGTCCTGTTCCCTCTGTGAAGTTTGCCGGGAGGTACTTGAGTTTGAATTCTTACGGTGGTGTATTTTCGACACTATAGCTCGACAACTTGGAAAAAAGCCCTGGACTGCGCACGCGTGAAAAGGGTGGAGGGAAAGGTCCCCTCTCTTAAAGGCACAACTTCCCGTATGAGGTGGAGCCGCCGCCTCCGTCTCAGTTATCGTTGCAGGCCGTAGCAGTTGGGAATGGCTGCGCCACGCCTCCTGATGTAAGCAACGCCACGATGTTTCTTTTCTAATTTTTCGAGTTATGGCTGGGCCGAATTCAATCGCTCTCTGGAGAAGAATTCTAGCGGCCGACTGCTGTGATTGGTATTTTCCGTTTTTTCCAACATATACCATACAAATGTGAAAGTAGTCTTTATTTGTATGTATATGTACAGACGAATGCACTTCAAGTACTGGCATTCCACGCGTTCTCGCTTCCCAACAAACGGGGTTTGACATCGGGAGCGCCAGGCTGTCCCATGTGTTTTCGAGCTCGAATTTGGACTGACATTCCGATGGTTGCAAAGCAGAGGCTTGCAACAGCTGTTGAAGAGCCGCAAGAAAAGTAGCGGCAAAGACTGTTTTTGGCGTATTTGCCTGAGATGATCGTGACGTACTGGCGAATTCGGGAATTGTCGGTTTTATTGATTGCCGGGACGTCCTGGGGTTCGAGTTCCTACGGTGGTGTATTTTCTACACTAGCTACACAGCTGCGTCGAATTCAACTACTCCCTGGAGAAAAATTCTAGCGTCCGGCTGTTAGAATTAGTAATTTTTGTAGTTCTTTCTCAATATATACCAGGCGAAAGCCAGAGTATGTCTTCTTCGCTGTGCCACGTCAGAGTAGTCGCTTGTTTCTTATATATGTCCCCTCTACTCCCTTTATACGTACACATCCATGCGCTACGTTACCATGCACGTCAAGAGAGTAATCGAAGGCTTTTCTCAGTTTGGAAGGAGCCTCACTGGTGGGGATATTTGGAGGGTAAAATACCTCAGACAGATGTGTAGGTCGCCGCCGGAACTCGCATTCCATTGGAGAAGGAATGCCACTTCCTTTCGGAATGTAGCTTTCAATATACTTACTGGTCTAACGATCTCAGTTGTTGACGCGCCCGGATTCAATAAATTCTTGCTCATCCTCACTTATGCACCCCGTTCGGCATACAAAATTAGGCGTTCTTAAGCAACCTGTCTTTGTTCACCGTTTTCAGTTGATCCACTCAGTTTTTCGATAGACTTTTATATTGATTGAAATGTGGGATGGATCAGATGGGAATTCTTCTTTTCTTTTAAGATCGTTTCAATTTCTTCGTTCTATATTTTCGGTCCTTTTCTACTAGGTCTCTTCTTCATTGTATCTATAGCTTCAGAGTAGCTTTTGTTACTAGGAGTTAAATTTTATTCCATTCTTTACAGAAATTTTCATTGGTTGTTTCCTAAAACAGATAGTGTTACTTTCGTGTGGTTCTGGATTTGAATTCCTTTGTCTTTTTAAGTTTAAAGAGCAGTTCCATTAAAACATTCCCATTTAGTGGTTTTGATCCATCTTTCTGGCAGACATATTTCGTATATTAGGAGAAAGTGCTAACAGAAGTTACGTCAAAAGCTCTAAAATCCTCATATCTTTCATTCTCGAAACCAACTTTTGATTGAAAGTAATCAATAATAGTACGTAAGCCTCCATGTGAATTTGTGAATATCTTTTGAAATAACTCCAGCTATGTTATTTAAAGCGACAAATTGAAATATTGAGATAAGAACAATTTCCCAGAACATTGTGTTAACTCTTTGCGCCGTGACTTGTTCAAAATATACACTTCTTTGGGAACAGAACCAGAGAATTGTCAGTTTAAAAAAGAAAAGGATGTGAAAAGAATTTGCTGAATTTAAGGATCCGATATTTAATAAATTAGTTTAATTGATTTATAAAATTACTATCATGAACTTTCTTGGACTGTTTTTTTCTTTTTGAATAAAATGTGGTTCAACAGGAGAATAGTTGATAGTAGCAAGTAATATTATTATTTTTTATTTGAAGTTATCATGGTGGAGGTGTGGGGACTGGACGCCGAAGAAAGACGTGTATATGTTTTAAGAGATAAAAAATTAATTGGAGAAAAGTAGCACGAAATGAAATGGATCGTGGTGTTTCTGAAGATGGCAAATAACTGAGATGAGTACCCTAATTTGTTTAAAAATATTTGAAGAAAGAACGAAATAGGATATGCGAATGAAGAAATCATTAAACTAATTAGGAGAATTCCTGGGAGGGAAGTAATATAAACATTTGGGGGAAAATTCATTACTTTTTTGTATGTGAGTATAAACGTTTTAAAATTTGTAATTTGTGACTCGAACTTTTGAACCTTGGACTAATATGCCTGCCAAGGCACTGCAGTGATATCAGCTGGTGCCCGGGACCAACTCAGCTGGTAGATAATTTGAGGTGTCGTAGAGGAAGAGGGGAAAGAGTCTTGTATTTCCATTCAGTTTTTAACTCTTTTCTTATTGTCGAGGACGATTTCTTTCAACTACACATGATTCTGAATCCGATGACCGATTCCTTACTTGCAAAATTCTAATTCGGTTTGTTATCGTAGAACAATATTTTATCGTTGATGAAGGTAGTATTTTGTTCTTAAAGTTCAAACATGAAATCCTATAGTTGAAAAGTACGTACTCCATCCTTACCCTTGCCTACCTTGCGGCAACTGTTCAGGTCGTCTCTCCTGCTGCCAAGGAATTTGAAGTCTCCTAGTGATACCAAAGTTGTAATTGGAAAGCTATGATCTTATTAGTATTGTTCATTAAATCTTAATATACAATGTTATGTTAAGAGGACTCGATGACTTTACAGTAAAATTGTGAAATTCTACGCTAGCAAAATGAAAGAGAAATAATAAAAATGTTAAACGAGAATTTTTTATCCAGCAACATTCCTTACGTTAAGTTATATCTGTTACTAGCATAGGGAGTTGTGAACGAAGTACAGTATGAAATTGAATTCTACAAAAATTGAAAAATATACGACAGTAAAGTATATAGTATTATTTCCATTAAAAGAATGACACCATATTTTCGCACAGGTGAATATATAAGATCAAATATACTGTAATAACTGTAAAACCAGTCACTGTATATCTGTAAATCAAGATTACAGTATCTGATATTAGCTAATCGCAGTTGAGAGTCAAACTGGTACAGATTTAGATTCCAGAAACGTTCTAATTTTTCTCGATGTTGAGACTCGCAGAGCAGATCTGAGGGTCACTTTCCCCACGGTACGCCGGGACGGCGGCCTTGGGGGTTGATCTTCGGGTCGACTGCAAGGAATCCATCATCGTTACGCCACTGCGAACGCTCCGCCATCACACGGGGAGTTTGTGCAAGCGCAGCCGCCGTGTTGGACGTCTCCCAGGTGATTCTGCCGGCCTCACCTCCGAAAGTCCCGTCCCGTCGCCGTCGTCGTCGCCGTCGCCGTCACCGTCACCGTCGCCGTCACCGTCACCGTTACCGCCACCGGCACCGGCACCGGCACCGGCAACGGCACCATCGCTGACACCGTCACCGACACCGTCACCGACACCGTCACCGACACCGTCACCGACACCGTCACCGACACCGTCACCGACACCGTCACCGACACCGTCACCGACACCGACACCGTCATCATCACCGCCCTCGCCCTCACCTCTCCCGCCCCTGCCCAACCCCACCCCCTCCACTGCCGCCACCACCACCCCTGCCCCTGTCCCGCCGTCATCGCCATCGCCACCGCCGCCGCCACCGCCATCGCCATCGCCAGCGCTCGCTCCCGCCTCGCACTTCCCCGCCCTTCGCCGCCCAACCCCGTTCTGCTCCACCTCACACCCCGCCCTGCCCCCTACACCGATGTTACCCCACTTTGCTTAGCCTCTTCCCGTCTTTTCCCTGCCACGATCCGTTTCGCCACTGTCCGTCGCTCCCGCCGTCTCCCACCACCCACACCCTCAGCCCCGTCGCCACCTCTGCAATTACTCCCGCCATCGCCCGCCACCCACGCCGTCGCCCCCGACCGTCGGCGCTCTCGACCTGCGCAGCCCCCGTCGCCCTCGTCACCCCCGACAACCCCCTCGCCCCTCGCGATCCACCGCGATTTATGGGGTCGCGCGCCGGGGGCCGGGCGACCCCAGCACTTGGCAATGGGCGGACGGGCCGGTCACGACGCCGCGAGCGGATTTGACCGTGACTTTTCGCAGAAGCGGCTCTTTAGGAAAGAATGCTCGGCGAGCAGATGGTCATGAATGTTAGTGGTATGTGGTCAGTTGAAGACGCTCATTCAAAAGAATTTGCAATCTCTAGTTATTCGGCATGACGCATTCAATATGAATCAATTTATCGTAAATATTTTCAGTGATTGTCGTGATTTTGAGTTGAGTAGTTGAGTAGGTCATGTAGCCCAAATAATTGACATTTGTAATTTGAGGAAAAAATATTTTGCCGTCAAATTAACAAATAAATTCACTCATGAACTCTGGAGAACCTGCCTCATCCTCAAAAAAACTCAAACCTTGACCATGACCATGCCAGTACCATGACCATGCTCGACAGAAGGAAGATTTTTCTTTCTTTCGGTTCAGTCTTCTTTTTTCTGTACACGATCTTATCGTGTTCTTCAAATCGTGAATTTTTCTTGATGAAGTAAAAAAATCATTAAAAAATTCTATAGAACTTGTAATTATTAGCATATTCCACTTTTTTCGTGTTTACTTGATTGGTGCATGATATTCTCCTGGCATTTCTAAATGATATACATTACTTATGAAAAAACTATTCCATCTATATGAAATAACTACTCAAGTCCTTCTTGTACAGTTTTTCGTTAATATTTTGAAGTTTTAGCGTCTCAGATTCTTACATAATTTAGAATAATATTTACATTGTTCGCCATTTTCATCTCTTCGTACCTGTCAATAAATACCTGAATGGTGAATTTCTATCTTCTTACCAATTTTGATATTTGAAATAATAACAAACAAGAATTATGAGATCGAATGATAATCCTTATCTGTTCGTCTGCGGTTTCTTTAATTTTACGACCCATTTTATGGATGATTTATTATCACATATTCACAATAGATGCCCTCCAGGATGGCTCATTGACCGCGCGCTAGCTTCCCATGATGTGGTCCTGGGCTTTTTTTTATTTGAACTGCAATTGGGTATGACCCGGTAGCAGTTAAATAATAATAATTACAATAATAATAATAATAATAATAATAATAATAATAAAGGAGTACAGTACAAGCCGAGGATGCAATAATCATACTATCACTAATATTAAGTATTATAACAATTATTTCAACTCTGTCATGATATCCAATAATTATATGTTGGTGATGCTAAATTTAATTAAAGCTACATAAATATTGACTAAATTAGATTTTTTTCATTTATTGATCGCGTTCACTACACTTAACTGCACTGCACTGCACTGCATACTACTACACTACACTGTTTTTGCTTTGAATTACACTGATCAGCACTTCACAGCACTTCACCGCACTTCATAGCACTTACTCATTTAATGTCTATTACTCTCATATTGTTCTAACTTATTTCTAAAACTTCGGACACTTAGAGGAAAAGCTTTGAAAATTGCTGCGGGTAATCTGTTCCAATCTTTAATTGTTCTGTTACAAAAAGGCTTGATTCCCGGAAACGTGTAGTTGTAGCTTTCCTTTAAAATCGACTCAGTTTCTGTAGCTGTGCGACGCAGTAAAGCTCAGACAGGTGCAGTTAGCTAGTTGTGGAGAAGGGAATGCGTCATGTTCGCCTCATGTATCTCTTTCCCCCTAGCGTGAGAATCAACTTGGTCCAAGGCATAGAGGACACAGTTAGGTAGCCTGCAAAGTCGGTCAATCGACCCAAAATGCCAAATTCGTACGTTGACAATAAGTGAAAGTAAAATAATATACTACTCAAATATTGACCCGACTCGTAGATTACTTTACAGTTGTTAGAAAAACAAGCACAATTAGTCAGACAAACATTACAAGAAAGACACGTGTACGAATATTTTATACCCACCTATCTAAATCACTCTTGACTGCCCGTATTATATCGTCCGGTCTTGAGAGGAATATTATGAAACTATTCCGCGTTCCTGGAGTTTGTGTTTTTAATCGGTTTGTTGTACATTAAAACTCATAAAACGTCTTCAAAATGTACGAATAGGTTTCTTTTAAGACTGGATGCATTTGCTAGTCTTACATGCAGACTTAATGCTGTAAAGTTGAATGTTGAGACGTGTAAGGAGTAATTTTGCCAATTAAATTAAAAGTCGATAGTCAGCAAAATAAATAGTTTACCTCATTACATTTTCAGAAAAATTATAAATATCACATTGATAAGATATATTGTTTTTTTAATAGTATGAATGCTACTTTCTGACATTTGTAACGAGATGTACATGAGAACAAATGATAATTATCAAAAGCAAACAGTGACCACCATATGATGAAGTTATGATGAAGTTTGCAGTATAAATGTATAATGGAGCGCATGAAATCAGCGTTGCTGACTCTGTACTCAATGATGGGTGGATCTCAATTGATTGAAATAAATTTACCCAGCATTCCTTCAGCAATGTACTTTCAGAAGAAGAAAAATAAATCTTAAGTCTTTTAAATTTTCAGTGAGAAAAGTTTGCTAGACGTTATTGTCATCAATGCTGACATATTGTCAAAAATGAGTTGTTAAATATAACGTATATTTTCGTTGTAAGCATTAGTGTTTCGTTGTTAGCAAAATATAACGTATATTTTCGTTGTAAGCATTCATTGTTAGTATTAGTGTATTTTATGTTTTCACCTTAATGAATCAATGCTGCATAATCACTTGATACTGATCAACAGAGGTCACTGCAACGTGTCCTTGTGAAGCAAATAAAAAGAGAAACTGTTCTGTAAAAACGTATTACAGGTTTCGGAACAGTCTCAATGTAATGTAATACGCAGAAGCAATTCAGAGTGACTTGTTTGCTTAGAAGCAAGTTTTTCACACCACTGCAATCCTTCTGCGCTTTACCATAATCGACATTCGCCATTTTCTCATCGACAGAATTACTTTCCTACTTTCAAAGTTTTACCTTTTTTATATTTTATGTTCCAATTTGCCTTAACACATTAAACGTTTGACGCAAGCAATTTGAATCATCAACTGTCGAAGAAAAGATCAAATATTACGTTTTATTTGGGTTACTACCACGCGAAGAAATGTATTTTCGTTGAGGGTTCCGAGAAAGTAATCTACCTGTCTGCAACTCGCCGCACAATCACGAAGAGAATATTGCCGAGTTTGCACGTCGTAGCGGGCGTTGGAAAGGCTTGGCTTCTTTTATGGCGTCGCTCATTCGTGTCATTATTCTTTGCGCGAGCACGCTAACGTGTCTGGAGCGCAATTGAAAGTGCCCTCCTCAGCAGACACCCCTCACCCTCCTCCTCATTCACCGCCTCTGTCTCCTCCCCCAAGTGGGGAATAATCTGCTCGGCTGTGCCTACTACGACGTATCCACCTCCGCGGTTACCACTTCTCGTCTCACCCCGCCTCGCCCCTTCGACGCCTGAACTTAATGTTTCCGTTAAGTGCGGCCGTTGTTTTGAGTTTAGGCCTGAAACGACTGGCATAAACGCATGGTCTTGAAACATCTCGCAGAAAGCTGGGCAAAACGCGCGCGACGTTGAAAAAGCGGGCGCGAGTCGGCACGGGGCTTGGCATGGCGTGGCGTGGCGTGGAGTGGCGTGGACAGACGCGTCGCGGTGGGCGCGCGCCGTTCCACGCAGGTGCCCGACGCGCTGCGGGTGGCGGTTCTGCGAACTCGTCAACAAAGCGCGGCCAGCTCGTGGGCGGGCCCGCGCTGTCCGCGGCGATGTCGCCGCTGTCATAGCGCCTGGAAATGGGCAACGCGGTTTACTTGGCGCCAGTGGAGGCGAAACGAAAGCCACTGGTACAGTTCCGATTTGTCTGAGAAGATCTGACAAGAGATTTAATCGAATGTGACTAGGATTTCAAAATAGACCAAACAAAGAACAGTACTGGATACATATTGAATAGTAGTGGATAACGATTTTCTTAACAAATGAATGATGTTCCATTTATGTCATAGAAGGCTCGAGTCGGCGAGAGTTGGCGCATGACGCCGTAGCAAAGAAGTATCTAATTCAATTCTATAGATTTTCATGTGTGTTCTGTTCTGTGTGTGTGAATTTATCAGAACCTTGTTTCAGGATGTTTTGAAGAAAATAGTATGAAAAACATTGGATAATCCTGAAGTATTCGTTATTTTTGTGTTCGAAAGTTTTCTTAGTGCATTTACTTCAAGTACCATGAAGTACCTTCAAGTACCACCGCTGATCATCTTTAGTTTTAATGCTCCAATTTAATCCACTTGCCAATTGACTGAAGAAATTCTTAATACGCAAATAATCTCATGATTTCAAATCGTTTTGGAGGAACCAAACTAAGGATTAGTACCCAACTATGCAAATTAATATGAATGGTAAATATTTGGAAATGAAATTGTGTTATTTGTAAAAGAGGTCGTTAATGATCATATTAATTGAGATCTAACAAATAATTTAAAAAAATAAATAAAAATACCGGTAAGACTACTTCATATAATTTAAATAATGTGTGATAGTGTCATCCTTCAGGGTCTTCTTAAAGTAATGTACAGGTTGTGTGAGGGTTTTTTTAAATGCTTTTATTTAAAGCAATCGACCAAAAGATGATTAGATAAATTTTGGTGTTGCTATGAACTTTATAATGAAACGTGAGGTCTTATGGATTCATAAAAAATATTTTTGGCCTGAAAAGAATTGATTAGAAGAGAATTGAAGGGAAAATTAGGAGAATGTTCAGACATAGCAAATATTTATTACAGCGATTAACTGTTAACAATTTCACAATGTTTGACTAAAAAAAACAGAAAAAAGACGAATGTTTGTTATATAAATGTTACATTTTACAATACTTGATGCTAATGCTAAGTTAGCTAAATAAAGAACAGTCTTCATTGTCGAAATAAACACTTTTGGCGTCTATCGATTAATATATTATAGAATGAAATAAAAATTGGGTTTGGGTCCGTCGTAAGTAAAATATTGAATTATTTACGCCTGTTATAACTTCAAAATAATGTCCATGTCAAACTTGTTTCATTAATACCTGTACAAACTCTCTGGAGTTATAAACAATTATGTCATTAAATAATCATTTTACAGTAATTTTTATAAACTAGTTCCACTCAAGAATAGAATATACAAAATATGCGTTCTTAATTAACTATAGCGGACTTGGGATCTAAATATATATTTACATTTTCATAGCGTTTATTATGGAAAATAGTTTGAAAAAGCTGAAATCAGTTTTATATTTTTACACGTCATCTCGTTCTTGATGTTCGACCCATTGCACTTCATCACTTCCAGCCATCCAATTTTAGCACCCTTCATTATGTCCTTTTCATGTCCTGTACCAACGGAATACAACTTTAGGGCACTGGTTTCAAATTAAAAATTGCACAATGACTTCATTGTATCACAATACACCACAATTCAGGTGCCAAAAATATTACAAACATCTAAAAAATCACCCAAATTACCTATCATTAAACATACTAGACAATAGAGAAAAAATGAAAGAGGTCATCTTTGTCAACATATTAATACAACATCGTAATATGTTGACGAAGATGACCTCTTTTATTTCTTCTCATAAGAACGTCAACAACACCACATCAGGATTCCCACAATACTAGACAATAGACAAGACTTAAGATTATTGTGCTGATTTCATCCTCCGGATCTCATAAATAGGTTTGATCATTAAATAAAAGGTACTTAATCATACTCGATAATTATCATATGTGTCTTGTAATGCTATATTAATAGTGTATACTATTTATATTTGTTTACTACAGAAAAGGAATCCATGAAGAACTGTGGATGCACAGTTACTTCACATGCCAATGTAAAACTTTGTCAAAAGATTTGCCTATTGTTCGAATGTAACAGATTGCAAGTAAAAATATACAAAACAAAACAACTACCACCGGGAGGCTCAGTGCATCAACTGATGTAACCGCACCTCCTCTGACCAGGAGGTCGTAGGTTCGAGTCCCGAAGGCGGAAGGATTTTCAACACTAGCGTTTCAGCTAGGTCGAATTCAGTCGCTCTCTGGAGGAGAATTCTAGTGGCCGATCAACACCAGGCGAATGCCGGAGCAGTACCCTAACAAACGGGCCACGAACCGCGCGTGATCCTTCCTTCCTCTTCCTTGTCCAATCCTCATTCCTTTACACACGCACTTACACTAACATGCACTACACTACCACACATGCTGGGAGACCGGTCGGGTTAGAACTTGTCCCGGCTGGGGCGGTGCCCCGCTGGTGGGAGATACATTGTTGAGGAAAACCCCGTCACCCGTCGGTAGATCGGTGCCGGATCTGGCGGGGGAAGACCACCACCACCTCCCGAGTAAAAACACGCACTACACTTACGGGCCTAATGATCATAGTAGTTGACGCACCCGGAATCACTAACAAACAATCAATCAAAGCAACTCTTTTCCCCTCCCTTACTGTCCTTCGCCACATCCTGTCCCCAAAACCCGCTGTACCTCGCCTGTCCGAATCCCCTCTCCAGCCGAGCCGCCCCCGCCGCGGGGCCCTAGGGCACGTGCGGCCGGACGCCGGCTTCCTCACGACCACCGGTTGCACCGCGGACGGAGGCAAAACCCACCGGATAAACGCGGACCGCCAATTATCACCTCTCGACGACGCGCGGCACCACACTCGCAGAAACGACTCCCGGAGACGGCACTCGCCGGCCCCCACTGTCGCCGCCCCGGGCAAAAAGTAAACGGGCAACATCTCCACGCCTGTTTTTGCACGCGGAGTAATCTGAAAATAATAAGGAAGGGATTTGCTTCGACTTTGTCCTGCTGCTGGTCGCAACCTGCGAGGGCCGTGTTTTACGAAGCGCCGATGTGGTCGCGGGTTAATTTTGGATGCTTTCTCCGAGGGAGCTTGTTGTACGCCCCCGCACAATTAGCCAGTCATGTTGCCGTGATAATCGTGGGAGTTTCGTCATAGTTGCCAATTTTCCTGCGAGATGAGTTCTGTTCTTTTGTCTTTGCACCAGTTTTTCGGTCTTTCTTTTTGGCCGTTGTTATTTACGGTTTAATATTTTCGACTTCCTGGTGTTCAACTGGTGTTTTTTTGTAAATTTTTCTTCGTATTTCCGGTAACTTTCTAACTAAATTTTCTTGGGTAATTTGTAGCCTCACGAGAGCCCGTGTTATGCATATGTTTAATTGCGCACACCCCAATCCAAGGAAAATTTTGACTTCACTAACTACTAACAAGAACTATCTCACTATTGAAGAGGACAATCTATAGAAAAAATAAGTTTTATAGCATAATACTACTTTTTATTTAATCGTCTGTATAAATTCTACGAAATTATTAAACGTTGGGAATGTCTTCAAATCGGTTATCAGCATTTAACATAACATCGTTACATCAACTTTTAGATCATACATCTCATTAAAAAAGTATTCTCATGATTTTCTATTTTGGTTGATATGACACAATAAATTTCAAATACGAACGTTTAAAATTCTTCTGAGACCTATTACAAAGAATTTTCTCCAATTTATTTATACTTTATGCGATTAACTAAATATATCACCTCTCCATTTCTTGTGTAGTTCGTATAAAATGATATATTCAGCCTGCTCCCTAAAATAATTCTTCATATATCTTCATTATGCATATATTTTTTTTCGCCTTCAGCTGTTTATAAATGAGTACCTTAGTGAAGTTAAAATAGAAATGGGAACAGAAGTGAAAATATCATAATTTTGTTCCATAGTCCGGCATCTATATCATTTAAAAGTCAAGAGCTAGAACATCAACCATTTACTCGCATAATCTTCGTGCCACGTTCCCAGCCATCTGGACACTGTGCTGTCACATCACGTATTCGCCGTGAGACAAACACAGGACGTAGAACTGGAAGAAGGTAGCAGGTGAGGGAGTACATTAGGCTATGTTGGAGTTTGATATAGTGTAGTAGTAAGTATAGAACACGTTTTATCTTTGTGAATGAAAAATCAATATATCATATCGAAATGGAATTAAATAACACGTTTCCCAAGCTAATAATACGTTAAGGATTTTCTAATTGGCATGAACAATATGCTCTCCTTCAGCATTCGTGGAAGTACAAGGTTCTGTATGACTGTGCCGGAGGTTCTGCATAAACGTGCCGACCAACATTGGCCTCTTTCTGTAACCATTTTCTTCCCTCCTTGTGTGTGTGTGTGTGTGTGTGTGTCATACGTACAAAGTTCTCTCCTGAAACTGTGGAATACTAAACAATATTTTTACACATTGTGCTTCAAATTATCCAGTACATACTTATACAACAATATTTATTTTTAATAATATTAACAAACAACATAAAATTAAAAGAAAATAGTTGAATATATTTTGCAGGGTTTAAACTCGAACTAGTTTGAAAATAATAAATAGTACTAGTTGAAAGATCTACACAAATATTTTAATTGGTTTTTAAATTGTTTATAAATGAAATATAGAAATTGAAAATAGCTTGTACGTTAAATACTTATAATAAATTAAAATACTAAAATATTTCCTTAAAATTTTTAAATGGCCATTCTTTCTTTTGTTGCCGTCGCCTCTGACATGATGACACTTTTTAAAAAAGACCCTAGGCTTCTAGTTCTGGAGTCAACAGAAAATTGGCAGACCGGGTGACGCGTATGAACGTAGGTATGGTTACCTGCGTTTCGGCTGTCATACACGGAGAAAAAAGAACAGTTGCAGTATACCTGATCCATTATACGGTATCAAGGGAACGCATGATAATATAGGCCCAACCAGGTTCACTGTTGCTGTTTCGTGACGGAGATAGTTGGAACGAAAAGTTGCATCGTAAAGAGTCCATTGTTGCACTCCTCTGACTTCACCTTGTCAGAGTGCACAGGTAGAAGCTGCCGAGCCCAAGCAACCTTGTTGGAAGAGTTGGATATCTGCTCGGCATAAGCGAGCAACACAGGTTGGAGGATCCAGCCTACCGTCATGACGCATCCGGGCGAAACTGATAGAAGGAGCCGGCCTTCCGTGTCGGCTTGCACAGCTATACTGGTTGAAGGGCCAGCAGTACGTGTTGCCGTATTGAAGCATTTCTTATTGGTGTTACAATTACTGATGGTTGACGGGTATACGATGGGTTATACGTAGTACTTGCTATTAACAAGGACCGAATACCGAAATAATAGCGGTAAAGGTATTTATACCGGTATAGAAATACCTTTACCTCTATTATACCTTTATTCAAAATACCTTTAAAAATACCGTTATAAGACGTCAAATACCGGTATTTTTAGAGGTATTTTACCTTTATCCGACGTCTATACCGGTAAAATACCTCTATTTAAAGGTATTATACCGGTATTCTCTCATCAAAATACCGGTATTTTCATAAGAAAATACCGGTATTTCAGTAGAATCATACAGGTATTTGGGGGAAATTCATTGTGATTTTTTCCGCTGAGATGGCTCAGAGGAAACAACTATTTACACGGCAGAGTTTCTGACCGGGAGGTCCCAGGGTTCGAGTCCCGAGGGTGGCGGATTTTCGACACATATTCTAGCTAGGTCGAGTTCTGCCGTTGACTGGGAAGTCGAGTTCTGTCGTCAGACGGAGGGACCAGCCAACGGTCTTTCGCAGACATCAACACGAGCTCATTCGCTGACCTTGGACCTCACGTCCGGGCGCAGAGCGTGGCGACACGTCATAGTGTTGAAAATTTATCGAATTTCTCCGTATAAATCTTTTCCTTTCTAGTAGCGATAAAAAATGGAGAAACGTGTCTTCTTATCCATAAATAAGTCTTCCCACGCGTACCAAACTTCCTTTTTGCACGACTATGTTTATCACTAAATACGATTATTTGCTTAAATTTGATCGTATCACTAACATTCCCGAAAATAATTTTTTCAGTTGGCCCAGTTTCCTTATTCTGCACCATAATTAATAATTATATATATATATATATATATATATATATATATATATATATATATATATATATATATATATATTAATTATAACTAAAACAATATTAAAAATTGACATTGAATGCTAATAGACAATAACTATTCTTATTTAAATTGAATGTTAATTTTAATTAAAAAGTAAAAATGTTAATATTGATAAACTCTTTTTTATTAATTAATAATGTTAGTATATATTTCTTATTATTAAGGAAGAAACACTCTTCTCGAAGTGGGCTCCTCCAGATGCATTTTACAATGTAAGCTACCCGCGTAGAAGGGAACCCTTGCCCACATGCGATGTTAATAGCTAATAATAATAGTAATAATAATAATGTAATATAATAATAATATAATATAATATAATAATAACATAATAATTTACTTTTATTACAAATTTTCTCAATATTTGCAGTTAATGCCAAAATATATTAAACCCTTCATATTAACCAGGAAAATAACATTTTATTTTAGCCCTATTTATTAATGTATAATTAAGATTTAATTGTGAAATGAAGTAAAAGGAAATCATTTTTTAACAATAACAAAACTGGGCCTGAAAGCCTGAGCGTTCGTGATTATCTCAAGGTGTCAACGCTTCCTCAGTTCGCCGTAGGAGGGGTCGGGGAGGGAAGAAACGGTCCTACGCCTACGGCCGGCGCATACGTTGACAGCCTCTCCATGGGCGAAATACAAAGACAGGCTTAGGTCATCTCTCAGGTCAGATGGGAGATAGCTCGATGAAGGACACTACGAAAAGGTTCTCTTCAATGGAATCAATAACTATTATTTCAGATTTCAACTTTTCCGAAGTTTAAATTAAGGGAGGTTTTCAATACATACAACGTATGCAAAACGTAAACGCCCGAAAACAAAACATTTACAATAATAAGAATAGAATTTAATACAGTTGTTTTATATATACAAAATAATAATTTAAACAATAAATAACAATTATGAAATGATATTTGATTAATAAACATTTTGTGAGATATTATTAACTAAAGTAACCTATTTTTTCAACATGTATGGATGGTAAGCTATATTTCTTCATTGAAAATACCGGTATAATACCGGTATAACCTTTATGGACGTCCATACCGGTATAGACGTCCTATAGAGGTATTTTACCGGTATAAAAGAATAAAGGTAATTGAAAAGGTATGGAAAAATACCGGTATTATACCGGTATTTTTTACCGGTATTCAATACCTTTTCGGCCCCTGGCTATTAATAGAATATTCATTATTTTTGATCCAACAACTGATCTGTATATTTACCTACACAACCAGACACCGTAAAACGGAAATAATTGCATAAAAATTATGCATTTAGTGATAATTAAATTTCACAATAAGCCTCAAAAGCCTTTAAATTCAGCAGTTGTTACGGTAGATATACATACATCAAAATGCCTGCATTGTTGTTGAATGAAAGTTTTATATATATATATATATATATATATATATATATATATATATATATATATATATATATATATGAATATTCTGAAACAGCATGTACCTAAAAATAAAATATTAGAATTTAACATTAAAATATTTATTTAGTAAAGTAAAATTTGTGTAAAATATAACATAACTCACAATATAATGAAATATATTGACATAAACTTAATAGCTAACAAATGATAATGAAACATTGATGTACCACTTAATCATTTGTGAACAGGTGAATTAAATACACAAGGAGACTAAGAACATGTTTACAGTAATTAGTAATTATTTCAAAAATATTTTATAACTGTTTCAAAATTATTTTAAAAACGTTTCATAACTGTTTCAAAAGTATTTTAAAACTGTTTCACAAGTACATTTGAATAGCAACTTTTATTACTGATCCCCAAAAAACAAATTTAATTCACATTTGTTTTATAAAAACGCCAAGATTTATTTAAATTATGGATAAATATGTAGCTGAAAATTATTTTAAAATGTATTTGTTGTTTATTTCTTTTAACCTTTCATTTTACAAATTTAATATTCTTGTTTTATGTTTATATTAATTTTGGTTACGAAAAGTTCAATTCTATTAGTCCCTTCATTATACTTAGGGTTCTTGCATTCACTAGCACAAAATTCATCTACATAAAATTAACACTTAGTTTACAATTACAATGAATTCATAAATAGTTTACATACTGTTAAAATCAAAAGAGTATATGGAAGAAATCACCAACATAAATCATACTTATATTTTTTACTTCTGTTATTTCAATTTCTGTAATCTAAATGTACAAACATACTATAAAATCAAATCAAATTAGTTAAATTAATTTAAAAACTGGAATTAAAATGTATTGCCCAGCATTGATTTACCTGCTGGGTCTGCAATTTGAATCAATCTCATTGCTTAGAAACCTCTTTGCCCATTTGACAATGAATAAGCTCATTGGCCTGCATTTACAAATCCTACACTCCCAACAAGTTAATGTCACAACTATTGTTATTATCACCTGAATGCAACAATAAAAAATTGTAGAGAAGAATGTTCACTCAGTAACAGCGAATAAATATTGTGAGAGGTCGGGATAAATCATAATTTTAGTATTGTGTAAGGTGGGAGAAGACTCAACACTTTAGCGAGGGACGAAATGATTGACCTTCATTTTATTGGATGAGTCAAATAATAAGTTTTCTTAGCAAATTAATAACCAGATCTGAAGTGACTTTTAAATTTGGCAAGTTATTTTGTTAAATGCATACTTTTCTGGAGTGCTTCAAAATTTAGGATTATATTCTTCGAATACTATTGATTAATTTCACACACACATAGATCACTACTCAATATCACTGGTAACTGACAGTGATACAAGGGAAGGGAAAATAATTAGGTGCAGACTCTTAGTCTGCTTGCATGCAAAAAAATAAAATAAAATATGTTATAAAACAATGTATATAAAAAAATAAAATAAAAATGCATATTTAATTAAATTTTGTAAAATTGCCTATGCCAATTCAGAAATTGAAAACAGCAGGATTACCTTTATTGAAGTCATTAAATATTGTTGAAGATATTACAATGTCTTTGAAATTTGTTTTTGGACATGCAAGTGTGACTGCCGAGGAAAAATTATAAAAACCAATAAATTCAAATTAAATTTAAAACTTCTATGAAATTTAAAGAAATAAAAATTGTGATTCAAGAGCAGAAAATGCAGAATTTGACCTCATATTGGCTCAGATTTCATCTTGCAAATATGCTCCAATTACATCTGGTGATGTAGTAGAATGTTCAAAAAGATTCATTTCTCACAAAAGGATGAATTTGACTGAGTAAAATTTTGAAAAATTGTTTAGTGTTCCTGTTTCAAAAGACAATGAAAAAAATACCAAGCTAAAATTTGATTGTGCATGTTTTGTCAAATTTTATTTGGCATATGTATGCAGGTTTAGGGTTTTAAAGGGCACGAGAATCATGTCTAGTAATATTTAATTGTTTTATTTCAAGAGGAAAGTATTTTATTCACTTGGCAAGGGAAATATTTCAGAAAATTATCAAGGTCAACACTATTACAACAGTAATGACATTTCTTTGCCCAAGAATCATTAACACAATCTGAGATATTTTTCTCTGGCAATTTTGAAGATGAATAATAGCCAAAATCATTGCATGTTTGAGAATGCAGTGTTATCCGCACTATTTGCCACAAACAGCACACTGTGGAAAACCCTAAATTATGAAAAACTTGAAACCTTTTTTCCTTGGAAACCAAAGTAAAAATTAATAATCTTTGAAAAGAAAATTACAAATTGTCACACTCCATGAACTTGATTCAGAACTCTAGTTGTAAAACAATGTCCTGAAAAACCAGCATTTTGAAGTTAATGACACATTTCTAGTGGGAATGTGAATTTTTTATATTACTCATACACATTTGTAATCATTCTGAGAGCACTACTAAATAGTACACATTGAAACTATAACAGAATTATAATACAAGTTATATTACCTAATGAGAATTTTAAAATAACTTACCTGGTCAAAAATGATTTTTTTTCCTAGGGCTTTTATCCAGCCGACAGCCGGTTGCCCTTTACGTCACGAAGGGACGCATATTCGACCATACACTAGCCAAACACTTGCGGGCTCCTCTGATCTGGGGTCAGCAGAACGCGAGGCCCTCCGCGACAACACACACACACAAAGTCAAGGGACAAACAACCATGCCCAAGGCGGGACTCGAACCCGCGACCCTTCGGACCAAAGCGCTGAGTCGGTACTCGCTCTTAGCCACCTCGGCCATCCAGGTCGGCGTCAAAAATGATACACAGTAAAGTAATTGAACCATTAATGTATACACATTTTGTGAATGTTAAATACGAATGAAATCACAAAAGTCCATGATGCTTGCAAAATTAGCAAAATGCATATTGGCATCACCTTCAAATACATGTTCATGATCTTGTTATAGAACGCAATAGCCATTTAGAATTAACAATATCCATGAATATCTGCATCGATGAACCATCACCTGTTTCAATGACCAATTTCCATCACCTGTGCCAAAACTACCTGAAAAATAAAATTAATACAATAGTATTAGAAAATATAATTAAAGTGATAATTATTAAAAAAATTAAAAAAATAGGAAGTGTTTTACAGCAGTTTTTTTGGGGGGGGGGAATGCATTATTATTTTGTTCAATTATTTACAGAACATGATAGGCTTTAGTCTCAATTTAAATACACTAATCAAAATTCTGTACACTTATAACATATGGGAATGCTACACAACAATTAATTCTACAATTTGTAATTGCCATTAATGACACTTCAAGACTATTAAAATTATTTCAATGAATTCGCAACATAAAAAAGATTATTTCTTTACATTTTAATACGAATTTGCAATGCTTAATTGAGTATTAAAAACTAATCAAATAACTTAAACTTTTTTTAATAGGTACTTTTTTGACTATTAAAAAAGGCACAAATGAATGCAAAATAATGATTTTGGAAGCCAAGCCCTCTATATCCACTTAACAACATTAGAATTTGAATTGAAAGGATTCAAACCGATGATGTAAAACGAAATAATTGTTTATCTTGTTCGACATAAGCTTTTAGAGAAATTTTACAATTTACATTAAAATAACTTTGAGCTGGATTAATGGCCACGTTTTTTAGGTTATGTCCAACAGAAATGCACATAAACTAATATATGCCTTTCTATTATTACAACTCATGATAGAAATATATACGTACCTAAAAGTTGCAATTCCATTCCACCATTCTCTTTTAATCTTGGTTGACAATTCTTGTTTGATTTCAAATAGGCGGTGTAAATGAAGGTATCATTTTCTTTCGAACTTCATTCGCCCGTTTACTTCCAATGAAATAAGATTTTCACTTCAAAGAGATATTTTAGACTCTGTAGTCTGGCACCTATTAAAAGATATCCACCAATATCCTTTAGATTATAATCCACACTGATGCAGCACGATAAGTTTCAATACGGTACTTACAAGTGAAATCATAGTACGTTCAACGATTTGCTTGGCCAACGGCGTATTTTTCTACAATAACAAATTGAAAACTTTCACAACGATGCGCTTTTCGCCACTTCGAAGAAATTTTCTTGAAGGGCCTGTCACTCTCTCAGCCCTTCCAAAATGAACTGAATAGTATGTCCTCAAAGGCCGATCGGCGGCGTGCCGTTGCGGTCCAACGAGCCAAGTCCCACGCGCTTCCTCCTGACCCTCTCCCACGTTGCTGCTGACAGTCAGCTGATATCAGGTCCTTATCGCCCAGCAACACGCATGCTCTCCTTCGTTTGCAGTAGTTTTGATGCAAGGTTAATTTAACAACCGATGGTTCAAATTAGTTCTTATGTAGTGAACTTACATTTGTACTTCTTTAAATCAGGATTTTTCTTAGAATGAACGGATAATATTGCGCATCTTCCTGTCCCCCACACACACACACTTCCAAGAGCCCGCCGTGGGCCTGGGACTGGTAGCTGATAAATATATAACGTAACTAGTTTGCCTTTCAACATTTATATTTACATGTGTAACAGCACAGACGGAAAATAATATAATTATTAAAGTTTGTCTCAAACTTCATTCCCGTTTTGAGCAAGAATGACAGATATGTTTTCTTTGCTTGATAAAATCATAATTATCGCATCATGCTTCTATTACGTAATTGAAATAATGTGATATATATATATATATATATATATATATATATATATATATATATATATATATATATATATATATATATATATTTGAGTGTGTTTAACAGACGTTGAATGTTTTTCAATGTATATTTTCTTCAATACGTAATTAATCTGACAAGGTACCTGGCTGCTGTGGCCAGCTAGTGCTTTGCAACATGATTAGGCTTGATAAGGCCGACAGGTCCGTTTACGAAGCAATATCAACCTCTCAGAAATCACAGGCCGGTTGGTCCATCAAGTTTGGTCTATCAAAGTCAGCAATCTTAGATGCTGTTGTAACTAGAAAAGGGAGTAAAGCAACAAGGTCTCTGTTTCGCATACGGAGGTTTTGTGTAACTATTAAAATCTTTGGGAATTATGGTATTTTTTTTCAGCGTACAGGGACATTACACAGTGTATTTCGTCCTGAGGAGGGTCACAGTTGGGCGTCCGAAACATTGGTAACTATACCTAGAATGAGGCGTCTTCCGAACAGGCAGATTTGTACACATTTTAAAACATTTTATGCTTATTTAGGAATCATGTAGTAATGCACCGTAAGATGTATAATGTTAATTATAAACGGATATTATAATTGGACAGACATCAGCAGGCCATACACATTTATGTAAATAAAATAGTTAATTTCGATTGATTAGTGATTCCACACACGTCAACGGCTAAGGTCATTGTTCCCATAAGTGTAGTGCGTGCATTTTCTTTGGGAGGTGGCGATGACCATTACCCCCGCCGGATGGTGAGATCTTGGGCCGATCTACCGTCGGCTAGCGGGGTTTTCAACAACCAGGTATCTCCCACCAACGGGGTGCAGCCCCAGCCGGGACAAGCTCTTAAGCTCCCGACTGGTCTCCCGTCATGTATGGTGATATAGTGCATATCAGTGTGTGTGTGTGTGTAAGTAAGGGGTGAGGATAGAACAAGAAATAGGAAGGAGGGATCGCACGCGGTCCGTGGCTCGTTTATTACGGTACTGCTCTGGCATTCGCCTGGTATTGATCGGAGAAACCATAGAAAAATAACGTTCAGATCAACTGCCTCTGGAATTCTCCTCCAGTCAGTTGAATTAGACCTAGCTGTCTACCTAATGTCGAATTTCCTGCCATCGTCGGGACTCGAACCTAGAACCTTCCGGTCAGAAGCACTGCAGTGTCATCAGTCGATGCCCTGAACCGTCTCTCCCGATGTAAATAAAATAAAACAATCTTCTATTGTAGATGTATTCCCCTTGACTTTGACTCTTCCCTGCAGCCAAGGATACACACATGCTTAATGCCCTCGCGGACACGAAAAACAAAAGCAGACGAAAGAGTAATGAATGGCGCGCCCGGAGCGGCCGCCTGCAGAAACTGGCTGGCACGGCGCGGCGAGTGCCCTCGGGACGCGGGAGAAACCGAGGAAAGCTCCGATTAGTCGTTATGCCCCACATATGCCTGCCGCTCTTCGAAAGTGGCTCCGGAGACGCCCGCTTCCTGTCAACAATAACACTGATGGTGCCACGACCTTTATAATGAATACCGGCGTTTCCTCTCCAGAATAGCATCCATCTTTGATTCCTTTCCTGTGTGGTATTGGCATAGCTTGAGGAAATAAGACGTCCGTAGAGATTTAGTGAAGCGAACTGTTTTTTCGAAGTAGTCTGTTGTGTCCCTTTAACTTGCAGCTATGGAAGGAAAATATGAAAGGAATAACATTACTCTAAGGAATAATTTAAATATTAAATTAAACGAAAATAAGTATTTTTACTTCTTTTCTAGCCCTGCATTGTACTTGGAAACTTGAATAATAAAAATGCAAATAGTTTGACAATAAATTAAAATTTCAGTTCTATTTTAAGCAGTACGATAAGATTTCGTCCACCAATTTTTATAAATGTTTTATTAAAAATGGGTAATTCACTGTGATTTGATTATAATAATACATCATAATACGTTATAGAGAATAACGACAATTATTTTAAAAGGACTCGATGACGAAAAAATTCTGGAATCCCTGATCTAAACAAACATGGCTTCACATTTTTTTGTTAAATTTGTTCGTCGTGTGTAGAACAAAGCGAGCTTACAAATAAGTTCGAAATCCTCTTTTCATTCAAATATTTGAAACTTAAATTGATCTGACATTATTTGAATCTGTCCTACACCTTCGTTATTGAAGCCAGGATGTTTTTGTTAATGTATTTGTTTCTCTATATTAGCCCTTTAAATCTTCCAAGAAGATTCAGATTTTTTTAAAATATTAGTTATTTCCGCGTAATTTTGAACGAACCCACGACAATTTCCCAGTTTCCCTATGTTTTTGTTAATGCATTTTTTCTCTATATTAGCCCTTTGAATCTTTCAAGAAGGTTCTGATTTTCTTAAAATATTAGTTGTTTCCGCGTAATTTTGAACGAAACCGCAACAATTTCCCAGCTTGATGGATTTACCAGTGGCGAGGATTTACTGAGGCCGCTGAGCTCCGACCGTATCATTGTAATAAATAGAGCATTGGGCGCAGAAACAAACGCGCGCTCTAGTTCAAATTCTAGCCCGTGAATTTGGATCTCTCACAAAGGTATGGGTTGGCTCAATTAGACTAGTCTCAAGTGAAATAATATGGAGAGCCCCATTTTTTCTCCTTAGCCTATGCTTGTCGCTGCTCCCTGGGAGGGGGAGAGGGGGCACTGAGAGATCGCTGACCGCGAAAACCCATGCAACTGAATTCAAATATGGAAAATGTGTTCGGATAGTATCGTAATAAAAATAATGAAACCGTTCCAAAATGCAAAAAAATATATACTCTTGTTTGACTAGTAGTTCATTCCTTTCTCGTAATATACGGAGTGATATACGTAGTATAGAGAAAATTATGTAATGCTGCGCGGGAAAAAACGGCGTATTTTCGGCAGAAAAAGTTCATTGCCGGGCTCTGATAACAAAAAGTGGAGAAATGCAGTTGATAAATTTAAAAAAACTATAACACGTGGTGTAGTTTTGTGGGTCCTTGATACCGAAAAGTCAATTAGCGCCAAAACGTCTGTCCGTCTGTCCGTCTGTCCGTCTGTTCGTCTGTGACGCCTAAACCATACGTAAGATCTTTTGCAAAAAGAAGGAATCTTTTGAAGAAATCCTTGTCCATCTGGCTCTAGTTGAAGATTCGAAATTTTGAAAAACAATCATTGATTTTTGGGGGTACTTTACATGAAGCCCCTGGAACATTTTCAAAATTTTCTCAAAAACTGTTGTAAATTCTTACACACAAATTTCCATATGGGACAAGGTTTTACTCTTCTTGAATATTCGTAAAGTATTTTCGGTTTTACTAATAGGAAACCGAAAAATTGCAAACATTTCAAAAAAAAGAAAGAGAAAGTCTATGATATTCTGTAGCATTACTAGTTTTTAAATTTGAATAATGGTTAGAACAGGTATTCCCAAATCTTCTCTCTCATCGATCCCTTTTAAACGAATTGTTTGCTTAATCGACTCCCTTATGTTTCTCTATAATATATTCGTAATCATGACACAACTTATTGCACATAAATGCCTTAAAGATAACAATTTCATACGTAAATATTCTCGTAGACACCTATATCGATTTTTCAATAACCAAAAACTCTTCCGCTTTTGAGTAACTGAGTTTCTGATCTTCATTGAAATACAATGGTTGGAAAATGTTCAATTTTTATTATGGATTGACCATTACATTTCTATAGTGCAAATTGTGAAGAGTATTTTCTTGCGCGGTAAGAGTAGAGTTTTTAATGCAGAGTTATAATTTATTTAATTTTCTAAACATTCTAATCCCTAAGGGTGAACGACGGCTACAAAAGGAGACAAGCAAATTTGTAATGTATTGTCAAACGTTTTGTTGCTTGATATCAGAAAAAAAAAGTTAATTGAATTCGTTAATGTTTTTTGGTAATCAATGGGATCTTGATCAGGCGCAGGTTTATTTTTATTGTTTTATTATTATTTTTATTTTTATATTGTTTGACATTACATTGTTCAGTTTACATATTAACTGTGCAAATGTTTGATGGACTTAATCTATCTTATACTAACTTTAACTTAAACTAACTTAAAATTATACACATTACAATTATTTTAAAAAATATATAGCGGGAGAGGAAGCCGGAAGCACCTCAGATAAGTATTATTCCAGGTTTGCGAACATTTTATAGAATGAGTGAAGTGGATATCTGTTTTTAATTCTTGTTGGATAATTGGGGTTTTTGCCCAGTTTATAGAAGGATGATGCTTGTATTTGGGGAAGGTTTGTGTAGAAATTGTGTGCAAGATAGGCTATTTGATTTTTTATTGTGTTTATATTTAGATCATTATGTAGTTGGTTGTTACTGATGAACTAAGGTGCTTTTGTGATTAATCTTAATATTTTATTTTGCATCACTTGCATTTTGTCTAGGTTTGTATTGGTAGCGTTGGTCTAGATGGGGCAAGCATAGAGTCGTCTGGATTATTGATTTGTAGAGTAATAGTGCATTAGATGTGGAGAGGTGTCTGTGTTGATTCAGTAAGGGTGGTAGTTGAATTAGTTTAGTTTTGGCTTGCTGAGTTTTTACCTCTATATGTTGCTTCCAGTTGAGTCGAGTATCGAAGTTTAAGCCCAAGTATTTTATTGTTTTGTTTGTTGATGTCCAATTGGTGTCGTTATTTATGGAAAGTGGAAGAGGGTGTGTGAATGGTTTTAATGTGAATATTTTTCTTACAGATTTTGTTTGGTTCAACTTTATTTTCCAGATATTAGCCCAATTTGCAAGTAAATTTAAATGATTTTGAAGCTGTGTTTGAAGAGTTGTTAATGAGTTCCCTGAGATGTAGAGTGCAGTGTCATCGGCAAATTGAGCAGTTTTTATTTGTGCTGAAATAGGAATATCTGCGATGTATATATTAAACAACAAGGGGGAAAGTGGTGAACGTTGGGGAACCCCAGCAGCAATTTTTCTTGGATTAGAGCAGTGGTCTAGGCGCAGGTTTATATTCGGCTTTTGCCCCTGCCCCAATAGACTCCTTAATCATCCTTGACCCCCATCAAAACTTCGAATCCGAAAATATAGATCCCTTAGGAGCTCCTGGATTAGAAGGTTTTCTTGTAGAAAACTCGTACGATGACATTTAAAGAAATAATAAATTAATTGATAATAATGAAGCGAATACACTTCGTGCTCTTTTTCTCGACACAATACGATCAATTTTGACTTTGGCGAAATCTTTTATTTTTAAGTCCCAAGGAGGTGTTTAATGTTGCCCATGCTACAAAGGTTGCAAATATATTATTGTTTTCTTTGAATGTACCGTCATAAGCATTAATGTCATTTTTATTTCCCTGTTTACACTATTTTATGACACTTTGAACTTCTAATTCATTTTCATGAACTTATTTTATTACATTAAGTATCTTCGTTCCCTTCATTTTATTCTAACTCGCTACCCGTACGAGAAGTCTCTCGTGTGGAAACCTGTCACGGCATCTTTCTCCATACATTGGTACGAAAGAAAAAAATGTTATCGAAACGTGTTTTAATCGAATTCAAGAAGTAGCACATTCCATACTTACCACGGGCTGGGATACCTACAGCGAAAACCCCAATGAAGTGATATTCAGAAAGTTTTCATTTTGCATATTACGACGTGAGAAACATAACTCAAGGCTTTGGGCTTCGTAAACTTTATAAGACGCGCCGTTTTTAATAATCAACGACGGATTCAAAGCAGATACTGTTAAACGGGCCTGATGTTGCGGGATTGTATTTACATACACCTGCGTAATATACCGCGTTTTTAATGATAATATGAATTCTAATAATTATAGTGAAGTTCTAAACTCCCCCGTGAAATTATTTTCATTCGACTTTTCATTCGTAAAGATTGGTTCAGTATTGGAAACAAAAAACTAACTATTCGAGTAGGGAAGAACTTATTTGAATGATGTTGACTCTAACAATGAAGATGGTTGTCATTAATTGCATCATAATATATCATATCCAAAAGTCAACTTGTGCGCCCTCTTGAACATAATATAGATCATAAAATATTGATAATTAACATGTATTTCATGAAACATAAGTGAGTGATGAATTTGTATTTCAACAAACAATAGTCAATATTTTTCGGAAAGATAAACGACTTCTAATTGAATTTCTTTCTTTCGATAGTCTAAATACTTGGAAATCTTTAATGATATCCAGCATGTTGACTTGAAATAAGTGCAAAAGCCGAGAGCAAGAGGCGTGGCCCAAGGCCCCTAGGAAGGCAATCGAGATGCAGTCTCAACAGCTCTCGTTGGGTCCTGACGCGAGGAACACACTGTACACCGGATCGGCGTGGGCGGAGAGAGCAGAGGGGCGGTTGGTGGAGGCTGACGAATCGTGACCTGGCCGGCGGCGATCGTGTGGTTGGCAAGCTCTGACCGCTGCCCATCGCTCGGCGAGTCAAGACCCGCGCTGCCACGCGGCCACTGTCAAGGAATCATTGATAAAACGTCTCGGATCAAATGACGCAGGAGGGTTAATTCACTCCTAGCAATATCTAGTATATTATTAATTTCCAATGCAAGCTGAAACTCAAAGAAAACTATACAGCCTCTGGCTGTGTCACAGGTGTCTATATCTCGTTAGATTCCCAGCAATTCGGGAAATATCCAAAAACAGTAAAACAGTTATTATTTGGTCTGAAAATGCAAATATTTCATTTAGTTACACCACCTTTTCATATACTGAACTTTTGTACGCCACAGCGGACGTCATGCGACAACAAGAATCCAATGAAGAGGCTGACCGCCAATAAATATTACTACATAGTCGTTGGTCGTCTGTCGGATAAAAATTGAAAATAAATATTTTTATTTTAAATAAAATCTGTTTTTAAAAATTAAATCTTTACAAAAGTTCATGTAAAATGTTTTTGATAAAACGAATAACCGCTTGGAGTCAATGTAAATTATATAAAAAGAACATTTTCTCGAAAACGATCTGTTTTTTGCGAAGGTTTTTCACGAATAGAATAAAGAACGCTTAAAAGAATGGCGCAGATCTAATTTTCATTGAACACTCCGAATTTTCGAAAATTTCAAATTTAGAAATATTACAAGAAAGTATACGCTGGTGTAGCATCACCAGTTTCGTTGGCAGAACCTGGCAATAAGAGTTTTTCAGTTGAAAATTCGCGGGTTTCCGTGTTTTAGCACCACTAGTTTCTTCTCATTTCAGTATGGACATCATCCCCTTGGATGAATATTGGTGCCAATATTGTGCTCTAAGGCTTTTGTTTTAAAACGGTTTGTTAAAAAAGTTTTAATATTTTAGAAGCAAAATCAATGCTTAATAATGAAGGCGAAGATGGAATTTTAGAAATCATTTTTTTCATCTTGTATTTTGAGAAGTGTTATAAAATATTGCTATCGACATGATGTTATAAAAAAATTGAAGTTTTTAAAATTTAATAAAATTTTTAAAAATTTTAATATTTTTTAAAAATAAAATGTTATTTTTTATTTTCTACCTGTGATGTACCAAGTCACTATAGTATATATTTCTCACTGTTATTTTTGAAAAAGTAAACACGTTTTACACACACAAGCAAAATACACGTTCCCAGAAACTGAGGTTGAAATATGAGACAGTGCGGAGAATTTCAATTTCAATAAGTAAATGATGTATCCAGACCGAAATATTACAATTACGTATCAAATTGTAAAAAAAAAAATCTTTCATTTGCCACAAATTAAAATATTTTGACTTTTATTTCTGTGTAATATATTGCGAACTACTTAATCTTACCTCATTATTGATACATTTAATTTTTTTCTAATTCTGATCGTGTAAAGGTTTTGACCACCAAAAAAACAATTCGCTCCAAATCTAAGCTCAGCTCCAGAAACTCTTCAGCAATGAAACGAAAATGCGTGCTGAGGTGAAGATACTACAACCTTTGGAAGTAATAAGGCAGAACTGTCAACAAATAGCGTTAGCGGTATGCAGATATGCCAGGGTCCTTTTTTTAACCCTGTCCCATATACCCTTCTTATTTATTCTCCTTTGGCACCGCACGAATTCAGTGTACGACATTCTATAGTGCTGGATGATTCCAATCATAATGACTGATTGCGAACTATAATTTTACACGAAAAAAGCAGCGGTTCCTTCCTTACGTCATTTCACAAGCTTTTGATATCGCGAAAACTTCTCACCGGAAGCTGCGGGGACCTTTATTACCTTGCACCCAACCGCAAACTGTGCCAAGAACTTGTAACTAAACTACAATACACATACGTAACCCGCCCTCGAAAATAAACAGGGAATACCTATGGCGTGTTGAAAGCGTTCATTTCCCACTTTAGAGGATTTTGGCGGAACACGTCGTTAACTACATGTTTCATTGACTCCCCATTCCACCACATCGATTCAGAAGATTCCAGAAATACATGCCCCGGAAGGTCATGAAACGGAGTATAAATTATATTTGAGCCGGACATTTTAATTATTTATATGCCCTATCGCCCGACTTTGTCAGACATTTTGTTATTGGTAATACATCATCAATGATTAATTGAATTTAAACTAAACGAGTTTTAGTTTATCTGAGTAACTATCCTCAAAACACTGGAGAGCGCAGCGTTTTAAATTAATTAATAGCGCGGCTTGGTGCGCGCGGAAGGTGCTCGCGATCGGCGATATATCACTGCCGCCCGCCAGAGCCCCGCGCCGCCCCACGCCGTGCCGCTGGAGAGTGGGGGCGGGGTGGGCAGATTGCCGGACGGGCGGGTGCGTGGGTGGGGAGGGTGGGTGGCCAGGAGGATGGGTGGGCGTGCATGTAGGCAGGTGTATGATCCAGAGGGCGGTGGCTTGGGCTGATGGCCGACTGTGGGGGTGGGGAGCACGGACGGGAGGGCGGGCGGGAGCACGGGGGGTGAGAGGGATGGTGGGAGGGAGCGTGGACGGGCGAGTGCGTGGTCGGGGAACTCGGACGGGGGTGGCCGGGAGGATGGATGGGCGCACATGTAGGCAGGTGGATGATTGGGAAGGCGGGCGGTGGCTTGGGCAGATGGGCGAGTGCGTGGGCGGGGGGCACGGAAGAGAGGGTGGCCGGTACGAAGGGTAGGCGCGCACAGGCGGATGATCGGGAGGGCGGGTGGCGGTGCAGACGGTGGCTTGGATAGATGGGCGAGAGTGGGAGCGGGGAGCACGGATGGGAGACTGGCCGAGAGGATGAGGAAGCGCGCATGTAGGCAGGCGGGTGGACGGGAGGGCGGGAGGCCTTCGGCAAATGGGCGAGTGCGTGGGCGGGGAGTACGGACGGATGGCCGAGAGACAGTGTGGGCGGGCATGTAGGCAGACGGAAGGGCGGGAGGGAGTGCGGACGGTGGCTTGGGCAGATGGGTGGATAACGCAGGAGGACGAGCGAGCGATATGTTGGAGGGTAAGCAGGAGGAGGAGAGAGGGTGGGGAGGATGGAGAAGGTAGGCGGACGGATGCGTGGGTGGGAAGCACGCACGGGAGAACGGGGATGGGTCGTGCCAGCGAGCGGGTGCACAGGCAGGCGGGTGGGCGTTGGTGTGAACAGGTGGGCGAATGGACGGGTGCACGGACTGAAGGAGGGAGGGCGTGTAGGTGGAGGGGCGGGTGGATGAGGGTGAGCTGGAAGGCAGAGGTGGGCGGTGACGGGCGGTCAGTTGGGCGGGCGGGCGGGTAGGAGTGCGGACCTTTATTAGTGACGTGGGGAGGTAGGCAGGCGGGCGGTTGCATGGGCGGGGACCACGAAAGGAAGGACGGGGGGGGGGCGAACGAGCGGGTGCACAGGCAGGCGAGCGGGTGGGAGGACGGAGGGTGAGCGGGAGGGCGGGCAGGGGGCGTGCGAGCGAAGCTGCAGACGCGCCCGCGCACGCGCGCTCGCTCGCCAGGAGATGCGCCGCCGCCGATAAACCCGACGCTCTATGACAAAGCAGAGGCGAAGCGGCCCGCGCACGCCGCCAAGGCTATTTGTGAAGGAGTGGAGCAGCCGGCGGGAGGTTCTTCGCGGAACAGGAGGAGGAAAGTCGTTGGGAGTTGAGGGTGGGAAAGGGCAAACGATGAGTGGCAGATATGTGGTGGGTGGCTTGAGTGGATTAGGTCTGCCTCGATGGCGCAGGGACTTGTCGCACAGGGTTCGAGCCCCTTTTGAGGCGTAGTTATTTTCACTCAATGATAGCGACATTGTTGGCTTCTTATACTGCCTTCTATCACATCTGAATTATCGAACCATCCATAATCACTCTTATGATCACTTGCAACCACTCTCCACCCTACTCTCACGATCATCCGTACCTTTATCCATTAACTGGAAAGCTATCTCCGTAATCAATGACCAGAAAAAGGCACATAATGAATATGTGGCTGTTCTCTCTCATATTCTCTCTGGAATATAAGAGTACCAATGTTTATCATCATATGAGTTGCGTATATTGAAATTGTGCATTCATTTTGTTCATGAAGTATAATATTGTAAATTGAAATGTTCAATTCCTAACTTTCATAGAGTAGATGAAAGCACATCAGCAAATATGTTTACAAAGTTTGTGACACAGTTTGTTCCACACTGGGTTCAAGATAAAAGTAACAATGGTTATTTATTAAGATATATTGTAAAATATTTTTATAATCGTCTTACGAATGATAAAGTTATGTAAGATGAGTCATGAAGTTCTGGAGAGGTTAAGTGAAATACTACGTGGAAAAATTACTAATTGATGAAGTGGTATTACAATAATAAATTCTTAAGTTTGAAGTGTAGAATGTAAGATGTGTTTTGTGCTATAAATTACATATTGCACATTTGCTGTTCTGATGTTCGAATTTGTTGATCTAGTTAATTTTATTATTTGAAGTTGCATTTTCTTTATTGTCTGATTCGCAAAATGAGTTTATTTAGAGATTTCAGATTAAAATCGAAAAATTTTCAATAAGTTTTGGGATGATAATGATGAAGAGTAAAATATTGGTCAGCTTCCTCATTACTTTTAGTTTGATTTTCTGATATACGCATGTAAGTTATTCTAATAGGTTTAAACTTTTTGTTTGGATAGATTTATTTGTATAATTTACGGATTGACACTTATTGGCATTTATTTGCATAATAACAGTTGACACGAACGTACAATTTTGTCGTTTTCACTCCACTAACAAGCTAATGAGCAATCCATCTTGTTTGCGAACAGCGAAAGAAACGTGTACTTAAATAATACATGGGCGGAAGGCGTAGAACGAGAGAGAGCGAGGGAGAGTGTCCAGAAGCGCCGAGAAAGGCAGGACGGCCAGGCGGCTGCTGGTGGCGCGTGGCACGTGGCTCGTAGAGTGACACGAGCGCGGCGTCGAGACGGGGATATCCGCAGAGCGCAGTCGGGCCAGCAGGGGTGGGGAGGAGGTGTGGAGGGCGATGCCAGGGCGGGGCCGTTTCCTGCGGCTGCGCGGCCAACGAACCCGCGCCCCCGTTCGAATCTGATCACAAGCGCCGCCGCCGCTGCAGCCACCGCCCCCTCCCCCGCCCCCGCCCCAGTGCACATACTTCGATTTAAACATAGCTGCACTTCAACGTCACGAGCTGGAAGGAGTAGGGAACACTGTCATCCGATCGGAAGCTTCCTTAGGATTTAAAGTTTTGGTTTTGGAACTCCCGATTGGATTGCAATGCCCCACTCTTTTCACAGCTCGTGACCTTAAAGTGCAGCTATGTTTAAATCGGAATATAATTCTCTGCGAGGGTATGCGCCTTCCTATATATATATATATATATATATATATATATATATATATATATATATATATATATATATATGCCCTACACTACCACACTAGTCTGGAAATCAGACCTTGTTCCGACTTCGGCGGGACCCCACTGGTGAAGATACCTAAAAGGGAAAGTCCACAAGACGACATATACATCGGATCGCACGCCTCAGCGGGTGAGGAACACCGCCACTTCTCAGGATACATTTTCATTAACAGGACTAATAACCATAGATCACGTGCACGGACACCTTCTATAATCAATGAATTAATAAAAATAATTCATCCTCACAGGAATGGCTATAAGACTTTGGAAGTGGCATCATAATAACCGTAACTGCATAATGCGTCGCGGAAAAATATTGCTAATTTGTATGCTATGTAAAACTCGATATACGATCATAATTTTCCAACTGAATGGCGTTCACTCTCACATGAAATTTTATATTTACTCGTCCTGTTTTATATTATCAATTTCCATGTGAGCTTTATTGCAGTTGTCACATAATCCACTTTTACATTCCTTGTTTAGTAAAGCAATTCTACACCGGTTTAAATGAAAATGTATTCAAAAACGAAATAAACTATATCATTTTTAATGTATTCTTGGTCCATAGTTAATTTTTTTAGGTATAATCATTTCAAAGAATTGCAAGTTGATGGCACAGGATATGGTTCCTAATGTATTAAAATGTGACGTGTTTTTTGATTGCCGACATCAACGACGACTTCCTCTATGATGGAAGCGCTACAAAAATTTATTTCAGCGACCGCCGCGACGCCCCAGGTGAATGCTGGCTTCCGAGCGTTCGCGTGCGCAGAGTGACCCAGCATAAATCCATATCAAATACACCGAGTCCCTGTTCTCCACCAGAGGGTTTCCGCGGAGCTTAAATTGTTAACGGCTGGGTCACTTCGATGACCGGAGCTGTGAACAAAAATTGAAAAAAAAAAAGAACGCGTTATGCTGGATTGTAAGGAAATGTTCAAGCTCAGCGAACATGTCGAAACCGTTGTCAGCGGCGAGACAGTATCTCGGCGAAGGCATCAACGATCGAGAAATCCACCTGTTCTAGGCCAGTATGGTAATCGAAAATCACCTGTTCTCCAACCCGAAAGGCAGAAAGAGTAACGGAAACTTGCAGCCGCGGTCCGGTTGGGAGACTCCGTGCAGTGCCTGGCACGCGCCCAACGATGATTTCGAGCAATCTGCCCTTCGATTTGTGGGGAGTGGGAGGGAATTCGTGTCAGGCTTCCTGCCGGCTAATGATCAATGCATTACGCGCTTGCCCTTAATTAAACGTTTCAAATCCGCCGTTTTTCTGGGCGCATTCGTGGGCATTAGCCGGCCACTGGGGTCCGGTGCGAATTAAAGACATTGCGCCCGGGAAGAGCGTTTTTCGTGCGGTGGCGGAGATGCCCAAGGTGTTGATATGATTGTGATGTCTTAAGTTGCCCGCTTCCGCGCTCCGTAAAAACTGTCCCGGTGAGTCAGCGGCGCAAGCACTCAAATGCTTTGTAATTATAGTTCGTCGCTTTAGGAGGTCTCCTTTCAAGTACTCAACATATTTTTACTTCTTTCACAAGATAAATAACGAATGATCGTAGAGGTAAATTAGTCCCAATTTCTCGTATACTACATCCGTCTCACACAAAAAAATTATATTTTTTTCTAGAGCTTTTTCCCAGCTGGTAGCCAGTTATCCTTTACGACCCGATGGGACGCATATTTCACCACCTAGACACCAGCACACTTGCGGGCTCCTCTGATCTGGGGTCAACAGAACGCGAAACCTTATAACAAGTGTAAAAGTATAAATTTAAATGTCGGAGTCTTGGATGATTTTTCTTCTTATAAAATATCCTAAAAATTAAATTAAAATTCAAGAGACGAAAATATATTAATTCTGTCGTTTAAAACAAAATATCAGAAAATCAAACTTGCTGTCCTATGAAATTGTCAATCATTTAAAAGACAAATGGCCAACATATAAACGGTGGCTTCTAGAAATGTCACAATAAATTAGGAACATAGATGCACGTTTTTTAAATGAGCAAGTCAAGAGCGCGGAGGCTGTTCTGCGGCTTCTCAGATGGTGATATCCGCTGTTGCTCGTGTACTATTCAAATGAGCGGGACAGGTTTCGGCCTGGCCTGTCGGCGCCGGCGCCAGACACCGGGAGTCGCGCCCCCTCAGGGCCGAGTGGCGATGGTATCGTCCGAAGTGGAGACGCTGACAGTGACGGCGAGTCAGTAACGGAGACGACCGTACGATATTATGCAGTGACTGCTGCCCACATCCGTATCGGCATTGAAAATGTCATCTGTGGCAGTGAATGTAATAATAGTGAGAATTGTGGAGACCGTGATAACAGTAGTGATGGAGGTGCTGGCGATTGGATAAGTGAAGAGATGTTGAGGGGATAGTGTAGCGTTAGCATTGAAAGAGTCATAAGCAGCCTGGACGTGATAGACCGGCTGTCGGGAAGCCGCCTGAAAGTGACGTGGCAAATGTGACAGCTGTCTGTGGATTTGGAGGTGGAGTTGGTAGTTACAATGAATGTAGTGGTGGCAATCAACGGCTAGGGTTTTACAATTTTTTATTGCAGTTGTGGCAGGGATAGTATCACTCAGCGTTGGATTTTTGATTGATTGATTTAGTTTTTCTGGGCGCGTCAACAACTATGGTCATTAGACCCGTAAGTGTAGTTCGTGTTTTTACTCGGGAGATGGCGGTGATCTTCCCCCGCCGGATGGCCGGATACGGCACCGACCTACCGTCGGCTAACGGGGTTTCGCCTACCAGGTACCTCCCACCAGTGGGGCACCGCCCTAGCCGGGACAAGTTCTAAGTCACCGACCGGTCTCCCGGCATGTGTGGTAGTGTAGTGCATGTTAGTGTAAGTGCGTGTGTAATGGGGAGGATAGGAGAAGGGAGGGAAAGGAAAGATCGCGCGCGGTCCGTGGCTCGTTTGTTAGAATATTGCTCCGGCATTTGCCTGGTGATAATCGAAGAAACCACGAAAAACTACTGATCAGAGCAGCCGACCGGTAGAATTCTCCTCCGGACAGCGACTGAATTCGATCTAGCGGAAAAGCTAGTGTCGAAAATCCTGCCGCCATCGTGATTCAAACTTAGGACCTCCTGGTCAGAGGCGCTACAGTTACATTATTTGATGCACTGAGCTACTGCTCCCGGTCTCAGCGTTGGAAGGAGTACCAAAACTACTTGCGATGGAACGACGTTTTTGGCGGTGGTTACAGCGACAGTGGAGATAGTTGTGACTACGCTTAGAGGCACGCTTCTGGTTATGGAAGTGCTCTGTTGGAATTTTCGATGGAAGTAGAGGTGGTGGGGTTTGGGCGGGTAGACAGGGGAGTTGGGCAGTGCCGGCGCCAGTGGCGACGGATGAAGAGTAATCCGCAGCAGGAGCAATGACGGAGGCAGCGCGGCAGCCGGCGCCACTTAACCGGAAAGGGAGGGGCGCTGGAACAGGTTGGGAGCAGGCGACAGCGGCGGGGGGATGACACCGTCCCCCCCCCCCTGCGCCGTTATAGCAGCGGTCCAGCCGGCGGCGCACGCATGTCAGTCCAAAGCGCACACTCTGCCACATCCCACAAGCCTCGCCACTCAGCAATCATCGTCACTTTTCTGCACATTTGCAGCAGACAAAAGAACCATCGCCGATCCGGTGGCCGTGATCGCTAAGGCAGTAGTGTCATAACAATCTCGGACCGAAGGGTCGCGGGTTCGAGTCGCGCCTCTGGTATGGTTGCAATTGTGTTCGTCCTGTTTCATCTTCACAGTTGCCATAACGCTAACTCCAATAGTGGTCGCTAATGACCTAGATGTTGATGCGACCTTAAATAACAAAACGACCAGCGGCGGGTCCTCGCCCAGTTCTTTGCTTCGCAATTTGCCTACAGTTCCTGTAATCATTTCACGAATATTTTCCGCCTCTACTACTACACATTTAGAGAGTTGGACTCAGATAATTTATCGACAGTGTCTGAGGCCTAAATTCACGAAGGAACATCATTTATTTACTTAATCCGTTTACTATTTTTTGTTGTAATGACTTTTCCAGCACACACTTAACACTTCTTAGGAGGTCCTACAGTAGACGCTCCACGGTAATGGAGTAAAATTTTAAAAAAATGTCTCCCCTACAGTGAAACTCGCGAAAAGAAAACCTGAACACCCACGCCAACTATTTCATTTACAAAATGATAGTCGAATACATTCAGTGGTCTACTTTAACGAACTAGGTAGTGAAGAATGCTGACTAGAAAGTGTTTCTTCTTAACCCAACATTATGAAATGTATTCCTTGAATGAATGCTTAAAAAATAAGTTGAATCTATAGATTTAATTTTGGAATATATAGTAAGAAACTTTTCAAAGATAATATTAACATGGTTAAAAAATCTTGGCCAAATGATCATTAAGTTTTCTTTTTCATTAATAAATGGATTTAACCTGGGAATATAAATATAATAGAGGCAACGTATGAACTTGTCTTTCACTTTCAGGTATTTAACTTTTTATTAATACACTTTGAGTGTGTTAGGAATATATTTCTATCTATACACACATTGAAGTTTTTCGTTTTGAAAGAACTTTGTGCTCAACCAAATGCCATTATTTATTTCTTTAAATGAAAAGTAGAAGGTTGTAGCTGTGTTAATACTTGCTCTTATTAACCTACTTAAAAGTATAACTCTACATTTTAATCATATCGTAAAATTAATTGAGAGCTTTTCTGCCGACATTTGATCATTACACCATTTTCAAGACTTACTACTTCACCAAGTACATGGGATGTAGTTGGCAAAGTGAGTGTGTACTATACACCATGTATATATACATTGTATGTAAACGCAACGCCCAAGCAACCGCCAGACCCGTATCTTAACAAAAAAATAGTCATAATAATTTTATGTATTGTTTTTAAGTAAGGTGGATAAAAGGATTTATTGCTACAGTCCTCAATTTCATTCCAACCATCTGGGCGTCACTCTCGGTTGGACTACTGCCGATTCATCAATCCAGACAAATGAGAGGTCATTCTTCGTGTCTCGGTCTCTCGGTGGAGAATTAATCATTCCTTTTGAAAATCCATGCGAAAAACACTGTTTTTTAAGCAATTAAAATACATTTTCGATGATTTGCCGCTCCTGGCGAGGTGGTCAATTGCTTATTCAATTTCTTTTGAGAAGACAAATCGATTGGCACAATTCTTAGCCTGCTTCCTCCTGTATATTTTGGAATAATTATAGTAAAAAAAGTGTTTTTATAGTTTCAATGCACCTACTAGTGTATACTATTTCAATTAAATTTTCAGAATCATATAATTCACTATGTTCATAGTGAACAGTGATTTTATTATTGCAAAGTTTGTAAACATCTCTCATTTCATTAGTATTGGAGAATAAGTATGTAATGACATCAAACAATTTTTTTTTCCATGTAGTGCCCATGTAGAGCGTTCCTGTTAAAACATTTCCGCAGTTCTTTTTGTGCGATGTAATCGTGGGGTTCAGCTAGTGATGTTCAACTTCTTCTAAAAGGAATATTCCGTGTATGTTGTAGGCGTAACATGACCTATTTTAATCCGAATAATTTTATAAAGTTGTCGAATTTATAAATTTGGCTTTCTTATGTGTAATGGATACGTAATATATAGTTTCCAAACATGGTTATTTCATCTGATATTTCAAATGCAATATGGATGTGCAATCGTCCAATGTGAAATCTTGGATTTACTTGTAGTCACAAGCCACAACATAGAAGCGAGTTATCACTGCCATTTATGGCCCCATGAAATAATTTGGAATAAATATTAAGTCCCTCCTTTCATGAGTGCCATTGATCTCGATTTCACCCAAAATGTCAGATAACATTGTTCACATCTGAACGCCTCAAATGTTACATTAATGTGATATTTGATCGGCTTATAATAATAAGCCGATCTAATATCACATTATAGTGTGACGTCGTGGGAATACACAATAATCACAGACACGAGCTTCAATGATAAATATGTACAGGTTTATTCACAATATGTACAGTACTACTTTAAGTTACAGCTCTGGTAGATCTTTACTTTCCTGATCGCAGGAGCGATCCTTAAAAATGAATAACTGACTCGTGGCCCGCGCCACTCCTCAGCGAGCCTCCCGCACACAGCAGACAGCTCCGGCGACCTCTTGTCACCCGTGGATATAGTCCACAACGGCGTCCCAACACATGGTTTGCCGCACGAGCCTAGCTCGGCTCCGCACCGCCCTGGGCGCAAGTTTTTGTGCGTTCGCACGAGGGTTCCCTCTCAGCTCAACAAACCCCACCCCCGCGCTCTGCGTTGGTTCTTATATAGCCCCACCCACGTGACCTGAAACGTCACTGGGTTTTGCACACGGCCCACACGACCGCTTTGCCAGGCATTTTTGGACATCCATTTCCCTGGATTCCAAGAATTTGACACGCGGCACGCGGCAAAAATGCGCTGTCCCGTACTTTGGGCATCCCTTTCCCTAGCTCTTAGGATTTCCCAGAATACCTCGGCGTGTCACATCCTGCCTGGCCCCTGGCGTCTAATCCTCTGCCGCCGCCCTTTGTGGCGGTTGCTAACTGTAGTCCTACAATACGTTACATACTTCTCCATACCCTATTTTGAATTTTTTATGCAGGATATAACCACAATAAAAAATTCGTCCCGCAACTAGATTTGTGGATCTGGATATGATTATACCATTTACCTGGCCATTGGGCTCACACTCTATTGATCTCTCTAACCTACTCTATATTTACAACATATTTTTTTTATCAAAATCTAGCTAATATAAATAACTAACCTACTTCACGTACCTCCTTTCATTCTAATATATACAATTTTCTACAATCTTAAATTACATACAGTCTGCTGCAATTACCTCCGTAGTATTCACAATCAAATGATGTGATACTTTCCCTGATACCCCCAGAACCAACAATGTCTTCAGAGCTTCACTTTGTACCCATAATTGCACATACATAAGACACACATGAAACAACCAGAATACACAAACAATACACTTTCAACAATTTGTTACATATATACAGTGATTCTTCTCTTGTCTTGATTTTATACAATGCAATCAAGTGATTCGGTTCAGTGTAGCCCTCCGCATTCCCAGTTCAGTTCAGGTTCCATGTATCAGTAAAACATACGGCTTAAGGCATCAGCATTTACGTGATCCTTACCCCTTTTATGAATAATTTCTAAATTGTATGCTTGGATCATTAATGACCAACGCATCAATCTCGGGTTCTTACTTGAACAATTATTTAGCCATACTAATGGGTTGTGGTCTGTTTCCACTTTAATTTTTGCATTTCCATCCAAATAGTACTTTAATTTCTGCAATGCCCATATTATGGCTGTGCACTCCTGTTCTGTTGTACATCGTAATAATTCCGAATCTGTGAATTTACGACTTAAGTATAACACCGGTTTTTCTTCTCCTCTATCATTATACTGTGCCAAAATGATGCCAATACCTCTTTTTGACGCATCACACTGCACTATAAAATCCTTATTAAAATCTGGCGCGTGAAGGACGGGTTCGTGACAGAGAGCGTTCCTCAGTTTCTCGAATGCCATCTCGCATGCTGGCGTCCACGTTACCCTGCCTTGCCGTTCGCGACCTCGCAATAAGTCCGTTAATGGCGCTGATATACCCGCATAATCGGGAATAAATTTCCTGTAGTAACCCGTTAATCCGAGAAAAGCACGCACTTGCTTTTTCGTTTGAGGTACGGGGTGCTCTTTAATAGTTTTTACTTTGGCCTCTACCGGCCGCATCATGCCACTACCAACCATGTAGCCTAGGTATTGCACATTCTTACGCGCGTATTTACACTTGCTTGGCTGCACATGCAACTTCGCTTTCTCTAATATTAGAAACACCTGCTCTAAATGTCTAAGGTGTTCTTGCCATGTGTCGCTATAAATGGCGATGTCATCCAAGTATGGGACTGCAAATTCTGCACATCCTGCTAATAAAGCTGCCATCATCCTACTACACTGAAAAGGTGCATTTTTTAGCCCGAAGGGCAATCTTAATGGCCTATACGTGCCAAAGCTTGTACAGAAAGCCGCATATCTTTGCGCTCTCGGAGTGAGCGGTATCTGATGATAAAATTTTGCTAAATCCAATGTAGTAATAATCTTAGCTGCCGCTACTGCTTCTATCCTCTCCTCCATGTTCGGCAACGGAAAATATTCTGATTTTATAATTTGGTTTAGCTTGCGATAATCTACGCACGGTCTTGGTTTTCGTCCCGGCGCCTCTACAAGAATCATAGGGGAAGCATAATCAGAGTCGCCTATTTCGATTATGTTATCCCGTAACATCTTCGCGATTTCTTCCTGCAAAATTTTTGATTGACGCGGCGACATTCGATAAGGCGCACTTCTTATCTTTTTCGACTCGTCCGTCAATTCAATGTCCATGGTGACGACATCCGTCAACCCTGGTCTGTCTGAAAATATATGCTTGTACTTTACAATTAAATTGAGCAGTTTGTCGCGGAACTCGTCTTCGACTTCTGTTCCTTCGAGCATAGCTTCCGCATCGAAGTCGACACTATCAAGGTTAATAGCGTACTTATCCAGCTCGTCTTCCTCAACTTCAAAGTTTGAGCTGCGATCTGCTACATAATTCAGATATTCGGTACGTTGCTTATTCGCGTCGTATAATGTTTTGATTTCCGGGTCACTTTGTTGTGAAGCTGCGAACTCAGTCTGGGTAACATTTATGAGTTCATTCACTTCGGGCGTTAGTACACTTGCACTGGCGTCCCTTTCACTAACGGCTCCCTCCTGCCTCAATTGTTCAAGGTTTTCTACCTGCTCGTCCGCGTCAAACTCGCCTGCGTGTCGGTCAGCCGGCCCCGACTCTTGAGTCACCCGCGACGTTTCAGCGGCTTTTGCCCGCGTCGTTACGGCTGCAACTAATTGTGGCTCAATAAATCCTGCCTTTACTTCTTCCAACAGAGCAGCTGTTCTATTACTTAATAAGTAATATCCGCTGTCGCATTCCCGAGGCACAACTGCGGCTTTAGTTACTACTTTCCCGAATGGCCCTTCAATAGTGACTTCTGCCACCGGGAGATTTCGTGGTGAGGCATCAAGCGGTTGCAAAATCCACACGCTTTCTCCCGTTAAATTCTCGTCGCTAATAAATTTCTCATGGACAAGATCGAAACTGGCACCACAGTCGCGCAAAAATCTCCCGGGAATTTTATTAATTTTTCCAAAGAACACGTACGGTGAAAACAATTCCGTAGCTGTTTTGTCTGCCACATGATTCATTTTTTCGGCCACGCGGCGCTGCGGGCATTCACGGACCATGTGGTCTGTGGCACCACACCCGTAGCATTTCCGCTTGTCTGGCTTCTCGTATGCTGCCCTAACATCGGTTTTCTTACCGCTCGATTTCCCCTGAATTTCCGGTACTATCGGCATCGTCTTGCTCGTGCTTGCAACATGTTCCCCTACGGCTTCCGATTTCCTATAAGGCTTGAACGAAGACCGTTTCCAGCCTGCCCTATTGTTTTCATAGTTGTCTAGTTTACGAGCTAGTTCTAACGGCATCTTAAATTCCCCCCACTCATCAATAAAATGCTCTTTAATATCAATAGGCACACGACGCTTCAATTGATCGGTTACAATTAGATTCATTAAGTCCTCGAACGTATGAATATTTAGTCCTGCTACCCATTCTTTGCAATAATTTTTCAGCTCTCTCGCGTATACGTTCCAGGTAGTATTCGCGGCTTTTACATGTTTCGCGAACAATTGTCGAAACTTCTCGGCATTGAATCGATACATTTCTAATAACCTACTCTTTACATCGGCATATTCTGTTCTTCTACCTTGCCCTTCTAAAGTTAGCGATGCATTGATTTGGTGTGGGAGCAGTCCCATAAGATTTGCCACCCACTCTTCTTCTGGAATTTCTAATTGTTCCGCCTGACTCTCAAAAACACTTAAAAATGCTGTTATGTCGTCGTCCTCCCCTTTGAATCGGCTCATAACTTGATTTAATCGAATGTGCATTTTGCTATTTACTTCGGACTGCGGACTGGCTCTACCCGCCAGTTGGCCCTGTTCTATTCTCAGTTTTTCTAACTGAAATGCACGTTCCTTCTCTGATTCGCGTTCTTCCTTATATGCCTGAGCTATCCCTTTCACAAATTCCTCCTCGTAATCGGAATGCTCCTCTATCAATTTTTTTAGTACTACCAAAGTTTCGCCACCTGTAATTTGGAGTCCTAATTCCTGTGCCACGTGCACTACACACTCTTTCCCGAATCTCGGTAAGTAAGCCATAACTGAAACCTGAACCGAACCTTACAATGCAGATAGCTATACTTACACCAGATCCTTGCTGACTTCTTGATTTTATCAAAGCCGGTTGGCCTTGAGACGTCCTTCCTTCTCCGTCCGTCCTTCCTTCCTTCCTTCCGGCGTTGCCGTGAAAACGTGGGCGTCTGGCTAGGAGCGGACCCTCTCTGCTCCCGTGCGTCGTAATTATGTCTGCCCGTCGACACACCCACGCACTGGCCCACCCACTGTTCGTAATATTGCGACCACGTATGAGTATGGTGCAACAATGCCGTGCCGTTCCGGCGTGAATGTTTTAACTGCTGCTATTATCACAATTGAGCAACACTTCCCCGTGGAATTCTTATAACCGCATCCACCAATTATACTATTTGGTGAATGATATTCCCCGTGGAATTCGTTTAACCGCTGCCACCAATTATACTATTTGGTGAATGATATTCCCCGTGGAATTCGTTTAACCGCTGCCACCAATTATACTATTTGGTGGGTGCACGTACTCCCCCGTGGGCTTCTTTATAACCGCTGCCACCAATTATACTATTTGGTGGGTGCACGTACTCCCCCGTGGGCTTCTTTATAACCGCTGCCACCAATTATACTATTTGGTGGGTGATATTCCCCGTGGAATTCGTTTAACCGCTGCCACCAATTATGCTATTTGGTGGGTGATATTCCCCGTGGAATTCGTTTAACCGCTGCCACCAATTATGTCTACCCGTCTGTGACGTCGTGGGAATACACAATAATCACAGACACGAGCTTCAATGATAAATATGTACAGGTTTATTCACAATATGTACAGTACTACTTTAAGTTACAGCTCTGGTAGATCTTTACTTTCCTGATCGCAGGAGCGATCCTTAAAAATGAATAACTGACTCGTGGCCCGCGCCACTCCTCAGCGAGCCTCCCGCACACAGCAGACAGCTCCGGCGACCTCTTGTCACCCGTGGATATAGTCCACAACGGCGTCCCAACACATGGTTTGCCGCACGAGCCTAGCTCGGCTCCGCACCGCCCTGGGCGCAAGTTTTTGTGCGTTCGCACGAGGGTTCCCTCTCAGCTCAACAAACCCCACCCCCGCGCTCTGCGTTGGTTCTTATATAGCCCCCACCCACGTGACCTGAAACGTCACTGGGTTTTGCACACGGCCCACACTGACCGCTTTGCCAGGCATTTTTGGACATCCATTTCCCTGGATTCCAAGAATTTGACACGCGGCACGCGGCAAAAATGCGCTGTCCCGTACTTTGGGCATCCCTTTCCCTAGCTCTTAGGATTTCCCAGAATACCTCGGCGTGTCACATCCTGCCTGGCCCCTGGCGTCTAATCCTCTGCCGCCGCCCTTTGTGGCGGTTGCTAACTGTAGTCCTACAATACGTTACAATAGCCGATCATATATATATATATATATATATATATATATATATATATATATATATATATATATCAATGGAAAAAAATAGACTGACAAAGTTAAGAAATCTATTCTGGGACTACTACTTTGGTTTCAGCGTAGGCTAAAGCTATGGGCTTATGAAGACGCATAACGGGACCTCATCATCTTCACTACCTTTTTTTCATTTCTGAATTTCTGGACTTATTTTATTTTTTCTATCACACATTACGATAATTATGTCTTGTAGAAATTTATTGTGGTCACATTTTTTTAATTTGTAAGTAAAAATTGTTGGCTCTGTTTCTAATGTTTCTACAAGTTTATGTTATACTTTAGCGATAATAAAGTGTACAATACAATAATTTAAGATTATTTCATTAAAATTGAATTAGATGTAATGTTGAAAGCACATTACTTACTTATTGTGTTGCTTACTTACGAGTTTAGGATGGCTCGATTTTATAGTACACTATTGTGGTAATTCCGTCTTCTGCACCGCACGGCATATAAATGGTAGGTCCTGTAATGTACGTTTTTGTATTTACAGTGCCGTACTAAAAGTAATTTTCAAAGAATTCTCATTGCCTATTTTTCCTCATGGACATTTTTGATTAGGAATATTCGCCGTGATTTTTAAGAGCTCACGGTCACTTAGAATCTTCACATTTGTGTATACAGTTTCATAAAGGGACTGCTGACGCAGAGACCGTGTTGTCCCTTGATTTCCTCACCAGCTTCCCTAATCCGAAATGGAGTAGGACCTGGGTGCGAGCCGTCGGGGGCGGCGCCCGGGGCGATGGTGGAAGAGCCGCGACTTTTCGCCTAGTCGTGCTCTTAATGCGTCCGGGCCGGCGGCGCCGCGGAGGCCTGGCACAGTGGTCTTTCTGGGGACGCACGAGCTGGGTAAATGGGCTGGGAACGGGCGGGGTGGGTTAATTGCATCTATCCCACTGATTTCACTCATGGAATAGAGAAAAATTATCAAAAAGACATTGAACCTAGAAGTTACACTAATGTTATTGTCTTCAAGTACAAATTCACTTCTTGAAGAAGTGACATGATAAAAATTCTGACTTTGAGGTTATGTAAATAAATATTTGAAGGTTAAACAATTAAATAAATAATTAGTTAATTATAAAAGTTTTTATTCCCAAAAATTTAAAAAAAACGCTTAAAAATACTTCTTGCCCACTTTTCCCCTTTCTGGCCCCACTGTGCGGCGGCGCGGCGCTGTAGGCGCCTCCGCCTGGCCCCAGGCGCAGCATCTTCTGGCTGCCGTGACGAAAGCTGACAAATGGGCCTTTCTCGCCAGGCGTGGAGATAACATCGCCACGGGTGTGATGAGGAAGATCCTGATGGCCGCTAGCTGCTAGTGGAATTAACACAGATCGTCAATGTTGTCCCAATCTGTTAACTGTTACAGAGAATTTATAGTTCTCTATAAAAAAATGTTGGACGAGTATGTTAACATTTATCGGTTGTAAGTTGTTAGTCAACTTTTTTAGCATGTACTAAATTTGAGAAAACTTTCGAGAAGCACTTTTAAGAACTTTGCAGTATTCTTCATCAATAATGTTGTGTTAAAGTGTCAATTCCCATATTTCAAAAGTTAGTCTGTCAATACGCTTCTTTGCGTCAGTTCTCCTTTTAGCCTTCTGAGCTGTAGAAAACTGTTCATGTCCTGAGCAAACTTTGCAAAGAAATTGGAAAGAAAATAAATAAGCAAAATCAATCAACAGACTGCAAAAACAAATATGAACCTTCTAAAACCATTTCATTTCTTTCAGTTTATGGCAGAAGGAACCAGACTCGGCAACCGAGAGCAACGAGCTCTAACAATTGATTAATGACGATTGAACATTCGAACAGTCACAATGCAAAGGAATTGACAAAGAAAATGTTTTTTTACATAAAGTTATTTATACGATCGCAACCCTTGTTAAAGAAACTATAACGTGACACATGAAATTCATGTCTACGGCTGTATGTTCTTTGTAATAAATTAACTTCCTAGAGGTTGACCATCGATGGTATCTATAACATAATTTCTTGCGTCTCCGACGTTGTATCGTAAAATTTACGCAATTAAAGCAAAATTAAAACTTAATTACTTCTCATATTGTTATTTATAGTTTAAGGGTATGCTGCCGAAAATGATTTCTCGTATAGCACATTTCCTTAAGCAATAAATAACGAAAAACATACTGGATCACTAGAAATGTGATACTATTGACACATCTGATAGTAAAATTCGGTAGTTTTCGCGCCGCGCATTTCGGTTTCGCAGTTTAAGAGATGGGGGTTAGAAAGGGCGGCATTCACTCTCGCTATTTGTGTGGCTTTGTGCAGGAAACGCGCACGCCCGGGCAATCGCACTCTTCGGAACTCGAGGTATACGGAGACACAAAGATGAAATATCCCTGGCAGATGCGCGCGCCAGAGATTCATTCTAACGCCGGTGATTAGGGAAAAACTACAGGGGCTGAATTGTTAAGGCAGAGTCAAATTCAACTAAATCCTCTATAAATTACTAAAATGATCCAAAAGTACTGATCTATTAAGAAAAACGTAGGTCATAACAATAAAAAATAGTTTTGTAAACCATAATAAAAATACGACTCACAAGGAGGACAATCCTGAAGAGATAAAACCGAGCTCCCTGCTCCCGTGGCAGAGAAATGGAAGTTGCCCGTACAGGTGAGCTGAGAGCACGTACAATTTTTGGTAACACAGTGGACCTAATCTTCGATACACATGCTATTGGATTTCGAGAACGCATGTTGTATAAACGACCAACACAAATATCAGTGGAACTAAATTTGATTTTTTCGTGGCACGCGGCAACCAGTGTCAATAATCGCAAATACCCGAAAAGACGTATTTTTCTAGAATTGTTTCAGAATATCTAAGAGGAATCCTTCTAAGAACTCTGCCAATCGAATTTAGTTGCTTTATATAAAACAAAAATCACAGTTTTTAGAGACATTCCTTAGAACCTTCTAGATGAATCTGCAAAAAATTATTAGTGTCCCACGAAACCGAGTCATGTGGAATGACAACTTATATGCCAGGATTGTTGGACATTAAGGGGTCTAAGTGAATGAACTGAAAGACGGACGACGGACAAACGAACGGAGAATAGTCTATTTCTATACAAGGATAAGAGTAATTTTGAAGTGCAAAAAAAATTGTATTTAGTATTTAAAAAAATAAATTGTGTTCTAGTATTCATTACAATGAATAATTTGTATGGTAGTTTGTTTTCACCCCGTCATTGTAGACGGGTTACCTTTCATTAGATTATCGGGAGCGGTGGCTCAGTGCATCAACTGATGTTACTGCAGTGCTCTGACCGGGAGATCTCGGTTCGAGTCCCGACAGCGGCAGAATTTTCGACACTAGCTTGTGAGATAGGTTGAATTCAGTCGCCGTCTGGAGGAGAAATCTAGCGGCCGGCTGGTCTGAATGGTAGTTTTCCGTGGTTTCACCGATCAACCCCAGGTGAATGCCGGAGAAGTAACCTAACAAACGGGCCACAGTCCGCGCGCTATCTTTCCTTCCTCTTTCTTATCCTATTCTCAACCCTTACGCGCGCACACACACACACACACACACACACACACACACACACACACACACACACACATACAGAGATACACTAACATACACTACACTACCACACATCCCGGGAGACCGATCTGGGACTTAGAACTTGTTCCGCCTGTTGCGGCGCCCCGCTGGGGGGAGATACCTGGTTGTGAAAAGCCCCGTTAGTCGACAGTGGGTCGCCGGTCATCTAGTGGGGGAAGATCACAGCCACTTCACGATGAAAAACATGCACTACACTTACGGGACTAATGACCTCTGTAGTTGACGCGCCCGGAATCACTAATCAATCAATCTCAATTAGATTACGAAATTTAAACTTTAAATGTAAGTCTATGTCATTAACATAAAATCTTACCAAATCATTACCAAAGTACTCTCGCAATGGAATTGAGTGCGCATAGAACCCGTTTACTCGTCTAACAGTGCGTGACTGTCAACCGGAGGGGCAGCTCCCAAGTGCCAGGTCTCCCGGGGCTGCGCACGGCCGCGAGCTCGTCCGCCAGGGACAGTGCGGCCTAATCGCGCGACGTGACCCTTGTGGGCGATCGACGGGCGATGGCGGGCGATAGAGGGCGATGGCGGCCAATTGCGGGGGCGCAGGCTTCCCTTGGGCGAGCACGCACCGTCCGCCATCGACGCTGACGTCATCGCACTCCCGGGTTTCCCCTTGCCGCGGAGCCAGCGCGACGGATTGTGACGACGCAAGGCGCTACTCTCGCTACGCCGCAGCAATCAGGCGCGTTTGTGTCAATGAATATATTTTAAGACGGGTTGGACGCTTTGTTTGAGACTCGTCAGCTGAAATGTAATGAATGGTCCAGCAAGTAAGTCCCGACAAACTAGATGTCTCAGAACAATGTGGAAACAATATATGGGGAGAGGAATAACATAATAATAATAATAATAATAATAATAATAATAATAATAATAATAATAATAATTATTATTATTATTATTATTATTATTATTATTATTATTATTATTATTATTATTATTATTTTCGTTATTTATTATTATCATCAATTTTTATTGTTATTTATTATTATTATTAACTGTTACTGTTATTTATTTTAACTGCTAATTATTATTATTAATATTCATAAATTAAGTGAACAATTACTATCAAATAACGGACAATACAATAGCCAAGTGAAACTATCACTAGCTTAGTGGTAAAAGCAAACGTAAACCAAAAACCAGATGGCCCACGTTCGATTCCCAGTCGGAGTGACTAAACTTTTGAGCAGTTTGAAGCAAATTATTATTGTTGTACGGCAATGCCAATCTTTTTGCAGGGATAATGTGGTCATCACCACATCCCACGTGGCTGACTTCGATTTTTTTTCATTCTTTAAGTCTACTTCTCTCACATGTAAGGCTTGCCATGCTCTATCCATCCAAGATAATCTAGGTCCTTATTTTCTTCGAGAAGGTTGATATGGTGCTTTCGACTATATACGAATGACATCGTATTGCTACAGTAGCTGTGCTCTCTTTCGTAATTATTTAATTGTTTGTTCTCACCGAAAAAATCTACTAGCTTTGTGAAGGTATCGATAGCTCAATCTGTCTATTTTCTTTCCTATTTACCAACATCTATAACCATTGGAGTTGGGTTCGTCAATGACTTTGTCTATGTAGTCCTCATGTCTTCAGAACTAAAACTTGTGAAATCTCTGAGGCAAACATTTTCTGAGCAATGAGAGAAAAGGTCTCGTTTTTGTAGGTGAACCCATTCTACAGTACTCACGTTCTACAGTACTTTTGTTTATTTTATAAACACAAGATTCTTAATCAGTGACATAAGCATTATTTTACTACGAGAGGATATGAGTGTAATCACCAGCGTACTAGATGATTTCTTGTAAATAATTTTGAATCTTTTCTTAATATAATTTTTGTATTTATATATAATGTATTCAATTGAAAGGACTTCCGTTATACAAAATTTATAAAAACTATATTGATGAAAATATACTGTCGGTTTTGAGGGAGGTTTAAAGTTCAAAGGGTCCCCTTTGTAAATGAAACTATTTTTAAAACTAAAAATGTGGTTACAGATAAAGACCAAATAAGAAACATATTTTTTTTGTTGAAAACACGGTTATGCATCTAATACTTTTAATCTTGTAAAAATATTGTCACGGTATTTGTGGTAACCGTTCTATTTGATGATCTCGTTTTGAAGTGGGTATTCCAATACTGTTTCATTTCATAATATTTGAAAAGTGTCCAATCAGTAACCTTTTGAAAAGAAATGTTTTTTGCAAAATCTACATTTGTCAAGTATTTATATTACGTAATTAATGATACTGATCGTATACTCAATTCATCGAAACACTGTCGGTTAACGAATGCTACAAGTATCGTAATATTTTGAAGCCTTTTTGTTTGCTCTCGTGCGCCTGTGGCCTGCCTATAAATCCCACTCGAAATATAATTGACTAGTTGAAGTAGTGCGCACCCAGCGCATGAGCCGAGTCCCGCAGCGACATCCGTACGCGATCGTAGGCGGGAATCCGAAGAGCAGATATGATCAATGGCTGGGCATCGTGGTTTTCGATTGCTTTCAGGGCACTTACGGTGTTAAACGATCTTGTTTGGCGCTGCCCATGACAGAAGGAGTGGTCGTTGCGCAGGTGAAATAGTTCAGCTGGTGCTGCCTGTTAGTCAGCACGGCGCCCTGAGGTCTGTCTGTGTGTAAGTGGTCTTATCCTTTCCCGCCGCAGCCCCAATCGGCCACAGACCACGACTAGCCGCCCGTTGCACACAGCAATACATGCGGGTTCGAGATTCGGGTCTCAGTCAAGCCATGAGGAAGTTTTAAACGGCAAAAAGAGTTGGAGGTGCGTATTCCCAATATTCTTCGATTTTCAAGCTTCCGATACCAACACGCCGTACCAGTTTCACCCATACCTCAATATCAATTATCGTCGATTGTGGTTTAACTAAAATTGACAATGGTACAAAGAGAGAGAAAATGTATACTGAGTGACATTTGGTTTACCCAACAGTCGATTGTAAAAGGCAATATCGCCGCTAGTGATAATGAATGACAAGTAAGATGAGATCTCGCTCCGCCAATCGTTTAAAGTAGTGATGGCAACGAGTGATCGAATACAACAACTGTTCTTTCCTGTCTTTTCGTTGTATACCCTGGACCCACGATTAGTTTTGTAGGTCGCCCGTCTCCCGTACACGAATTTACAGCGTTAGTGTGTCAATGCTTTTGCGAGTCGTCATAATCAAGCATTTCTTTTATACTTTAGAGTGTTTTTCCACTGTAATGGTGTCAGTTCTTTACCGTTTGTAAATACTTTTTGTCTTGGGAGTTCCCTTTTGAGTTGCCATCGACTTTTCCCGCCTTTTGAATTGATGATTCGGCACCGCGTGATTCAATCGGACTTCCGTGTTGTTCTTCGATGTTCCGTGTTGGTCTACTCCATGGTGGCATTAGTGTAAGAAATGAATCGATTTCTTGAGAGGGAACCCCAGGCTTCGGCGAACAGTCATTCGTCTTTCAACTATCTAAAGTGTTGTATTTTGAAGAATTCTTCTATAAACGACGATTCTGTTTTAATATACATTCAAATCTTATAAACCCCAAATAACTGCAGTTATGTAAAAATAACAAATCGCTTTATAAATATTCCATGATTAATTGTATATCTTCCATGCATTTATATTTATGCATCTATGTGAATAGAGAACTTCGGATTAATTGGGGAGTTTGACTCAAAATATATTATTGATGTATTAAACAATTCATAACGGCATATAATGTTGGTTGCTTTCAAGCGTGTACTGGAAATTCTATGATTTATGAAATATTAATTACAATATTTATGAATATCCATTTTCTCAAGTTTTTATAAGAGCTGCCTTGAGAGCTGTATTCCATCCAATTACAGCACAGATACAATTGCGAACAATTTCAAAGATTCATTAAATCGGTCTGAATAGCAATCATACCTACTACCGGTTCAACCAAACGATTGGACACCTCCGGATTCCATCACTAGTTTGGAGACCTTTAGGTCAAGCTCGCACGAAACAGAGGTCTTAAGGACTCTGCCTGGGGCTATCACGGGCACACGGATTGTCACCAGGGCCACGCGCAGAACTTCGTCAGATAGGGTTCGTATACTGCGGTATTTCCTTTGCTGCGGCTGACATTTGATAAACTATTACGGTGCCGTCCAATCGGGACCTTGCACGTCACTACAGTGGCGTCATCATAGTGGCTTTCAGCCTTCCTATTGGATGACACCGTAAAAGCTGATTTACCTCAAGCGCAGCTCTGTGAAAACCGCAGTATAGAGGGAAGTCTCGCCGTTCATCATTCAAAGCGGGTAACTCGCCTCAACAGTTCTCTCATCCGCCTGGCAAAGCATACTGAAATTCTGTTCTCTCGAACAGTGTGTTTCTGATTATGAGATCATGCATGCTGGAGATTTAATGTTTGAAGCCAACAAGGACAATTCTTTCAAATGCTGGTTTTACCTGCAAGATTTTGAGTAATACTAGGCGCGTATGGGGAATTGACGCGAATTAACTGAAATAAAAGTATTAAAATACGAACAAATAACTTTGAACCATAGTGATATTGTGACCATATTGACTTCCACTTCACAGAATAACAAATCGTCACTTCACAACACAGCGTCTCATGAACGATAGTGACGTACGTTGCAGCGTAAAGTTTGTTGTGGATTGCCCGCCTACATTAACGAAATTCTAGATTTCTCGTCTTACACCGGTTTAATGCACCCATCATGGCGATTCCCTATTCAGAGAAGCACGTTTACGGATTTTTGTAACGATGGAGTAATATAAATAGTACAAAATTCTTCAACGCAATTAACAAAAAATTCTTTAAACATTTAAAAAAAACTTTAATTTAAAAAATCTTTAAAATTCTATTTAAAAAAACTCTTTCATTCACATATTGTATTCATATTTAGAGAAGGTAAATACTGTATTCTGGACGTATTTGAAAAGTTAGTGAAAAGCACTTCATTCGTTCGAAAAGCACTTCATTCTTCGTTTAGAATAATTTGCATAAAATTACATCAAAATAAAAGTCGTGGTCTAGAGAAGCTAATTACATAATTTATAATCTTCACTTTAATTACTTGAACATAATACCGAAACTGCATGTTTTAATTACTCTCAAAGTCCCGGAAGCCAAATATTCTACTTAGAAGCGCTTGGCAGGTTGGTACATGCGTATCGCACTGAATCGTGTTCTGACAAAATGGCAAATTTAATGCTCTGCCAGTGACTATATCCCTTAATTGGTAAAAAAATAGTCAGCTATTTCTTGCGTGCTTTTGCGAGATAAAATTAATATTAATTCTCTTGCGCTTACTTATTAAGACGTTTCGCCTAAGGGGTTTCCTCTTGCTGCGCACTCTGCTGAATAGAACCGGCAGCTCTAACGGGAAAATGACCGCTTGCAAATCAGAATATAATTTTTAATGAGGTATGAGAAAATATTTTATATTATGTATAATAATTACTTCGTGTTAGAGGTTTGTATACACAAAGGTTTCTAAGTAACGCGTGTGAACATTTTTGAAATGTTCCATAGTTTTGTTGTAGATAATGTGTTATATTTTAGGTATCTAACAAATAATTTGCAAAACTATGTTCTTTGATGAATGAAACAGGATAATGAAAATATACAAGTATTTTCGGTCAGTTTTATCGAGGAAGTAATGTAATGTGTGAAATTTAAAAGTATCTTTTTCTGTCATGTAAGAAGAATGCTGAGATCACTCAACTAATGACCCTCTCAAAATATTAAAATGCATGTACTGTCACGGATAACTGTATTTTCGTAAACTGATTAAAAAAATTGCTTCGAAACGAAAAATAAACTTCCGTACGGTGAACGAAGTTGTTGTGAAAAATATCCATTTGCATGTATTAATCGATCAAAAAAATAATTAATTCGGCTGATTCTGGAACTAACGAAGTTTAATTCCGTTTGAGCATCTGAAACTGATGTACAGTCTACTTCGCCTCTTTTGAGGTTCTCAAAGAGAATTACTTCACTGGAATTTGAACGGCGAATCTGAGAACGGATGTAGATATTTACAAAGTGCCGGCCGACATGTTAGCAGTCAGGTCAATAACATAGGCTCCCTCATCTTCAGGCTGCTCTGAGTTCTGTTCTTCGATTAGTGTAGTTTAACGGTTTTAAAAACAAAGTGAAAATGTATGCATTTCTCACAACATTTGTCCATCGGTAAAATGAACAATAAACACTCCTGTATATTATTTTTCATATAGTTTACAAGTTCATATTGATAACAATCGATAGCAACGCAGTGAACTCGACCAGTTTGAACAAATCAGACTTATCTCTGTATGCGAGGGCATCTCGGAAAGTAACGCAGAATAATTTTTTCTTCCCCAGTTTTGAAAAGGAAATGGTGAATTCCACGACGAGATAGTTTAAAATTTACGTTATATAGGATAGTTTGTTTTCATGTGCAGCTCTAGCGAGTGTAGCCTGAACTACGAAATAAAACTGGCGCACAAGTTACTGTGGTCAACTAGTGAAAATAGAGAAGTGTAGTGTGATATTTATGGACCAAAAGGCATAATCCTAGTGAAATTCATAGGGACATGCGTAGAGTGTATGGGCACGTCTATCTCCAGGTGATGTGCATTCTTCCAAGAGGGCTTAAATTGTGTAGATTTTTTTGTTTTGTAATTGTTGAGAATGAGCGGAGGGCAAGAAAATTATTTTATTGTAGTTTATTTGAGTAATTTATAGTTTTGGGTAGATACTGTATTTATTTTCGTGTTTTATTTTGTAATAAGTGAATTGATGAAAAGTAAGACATTCTATTTCAATCTAATATTTTCAGTAAGATATGCGAGCCCTGATGATAACATAGTAAATCATCTACAAGGTAAGGTTTTGGAAGGATTAAAGGAATTTTGGAAACGTGCATTGAAGAATAATCAACATAGATAAAGATTGTAAAATTAGAATATTAAAATAAAAAGTATTTATATGTTTCTTTAATATGCCTACGGTCTTCCGGTATTTCTAATACAAACATATTCTCCGCTTTGAATACGAGATTGAATTAAAGATCATGCTCGCGTTATTATTTTTCATAGATGTCCACCAAATTGATATGTACTATTTTACAACCATGATTCTCACAGTGCTTCTCGGCTCTTTCACGCCCCAACCGCCGTGTTAATTTCAGCCAATCACCATTTCGCGTGTAAGGCAGGTTCTGTGCTTCAGCGGAAAACCTGACGTGCCGCCCGTACGTGCCGACGGAGTAGCTAAGAATGGAGCCGCCCAAAACCAAGAAAAAGAAGATGGAAGGGCTGCTCAATGAAGTGCATCTCCGGACCCAGACGGCGCCAGAGCCCGCTGCGTTCGCAAGCTGTCTACCGGTTCCTGCACAGACTTGCTACACGTTTGCGGTAACAATTTCGCGTGATTAGCGTTTGTTTGAGCAGCTGAAACGAGCCGACAAAATGCCAGTTACGCTGCTGAACACAAGTACACAACGCATCTTGGGTTAAGGAAGTGCGGATAGTACGCTTGTGTGATCAAGACGTTGTTGCATCGATTTGTCATATGCGACTCTATCAAGACAATTTTTGCGCGAATGTTACGTCATTCCAAATCATTATTTTTTTTTCTTGGTGCAGCTTTAATACTTTTGATTACAATAAAGTAGGTGAAATGGAAATATTTGTAATAAAACTGCATCGAAATAATATTTTTATCTTTTTAAAACTTGTAGTGAAACTCAAATTGTGTCATATTTATCCATGGAATAAAATCAGAAGTCTGACACGTGTTTCTCAGTGAATTACTGATCATTTACATTTACTAAGTTAAATGAGAGAGAATTCTATGCCTCCTCTCTTTACCGAAAGGCAACGCATGAATGACAATTTCATTAAAAGTATTAGCAATTATATATTTTTGAAGATTTAAATTCAAGTTTGAAGCAAATTCAATATTAAAAATGTTTTGAATTATAACTATTAAAAGAATACTACTAGTGTCAATGAATGACTTTGAGTGGATGATGATAACAGGTGAACAGTTTTAGTACTTACCTACTTCGAATACTACTAGTTTTGAAAATTCTTTGTACTGCATTACATCGTTCTTGAAGTAATTTTTTGATAGTACTGAGTCCGTCATGACAACATGGTGGAGGACACGGATGAATTTTAGCCATCATGCAATGCAGCACCGACGAAGTGACGCTTTGCAAGGAACCTAAGATGCCGCTAATATGGAACCAATGCCTAAGTTAACAGGCTGTTAACACCAGCCGAGGCATAATCACGGGTCGTGCATCCCGCCCTAACTGCCGGTGGGCCGGCGGCATGCAAAAAGCCCCGGCGAGGCCCGTGGCTGTGGCCGCAGCAGCGCGTCGCCGCGGCCTCCGCGCCCGCCTTCGCCCGCCGCCGCGCAGTGCCAGCGCGCCGCGACTGGCGGACAAAACATTCACGATTTTGGTGGCTTGCTTGGTTGGTTAGTTAGTGATTCCGGGCGCATCAACAGCGTAGGTCATTTGCCCCGTATGTGTAGTGCATGTTTTTTCCCTCGGGAGATGGCGGTGATCTCCCGCGCGTCTAGGCGGACAAAACATTCAGGATTTTGGTTGGTTGGTTGGTTAGTTAGTGATTTCGGGGCGAGTGAACAGCTTAGGTCATTTGCCCCGTAAGTGTAGTGCATGTTTTTCCTTGGGAGATGCCGGTGATCTTCCCCCGCTGGATGGTGAGATCCGGCGCCGACCTACCGTCAATTAGCAGGTATTTCCCCAAACTAGGACTTTCCCACCAGCGGGGCACCGCCCCAGCCGGGACAAGCTCTAAGCTTCCGACCGGTCTCCCGGAATATGTGGTAGTGTAGTGCACGTTAGTGTAAGTGTGTGTGTGTAAAGGGAGAGGATAGGATGAGGAAGATGAAGGAAAGATCGCGCGCGGTCCGTGGCCTGCAAAACATTCAGGAAATAATCTTTGAATTTTTTCATGAGTATAGTAAGGTATTTCTCTCTCATCCCAGTTTCCATGTAACTCTGTCACTGCAGACTTCTGGTGTTAATCCTCATCTAATCATTGACTTCTTCACTCCATTCTTCTACGTTCTTCTAGGCCTTCCTTGTCTTCTGTGTGAAGTTGGTTGCCAACTACAGGGCTTTAGAGACTATCGTTTGTCTCTCATTCTGTTTAATTGCCATGTCATTTGAGTGTTTTGAATTCATTGGTGTCGATAATGTTGAGAATCATTTCTGCTTTTTTTGTTTCATTGTTTTTTACATTGTCAAACAAAGTCAATCTACAGCATCTTCGCCAATAGTCCATTTCCATTGCTGAAAATTTATTCTCATTACTTTTCGATATTTCGCAAGCTTCAGACCCATATGTGGCGCTACTCTCTACGATCGTCTTTTATAACCTTCTCTTAACACTCTTCCTCACTTAATCTTCTCGTGGGGAGTTGGCTTATTAATTAAACCTAAACTTCTGTCTCATTCAGGCTATAGATTACACGCGTTTGCTTTATTACACTGATTAACACCAGCACCGGAATCGGCGATTTTTAAAGCAATGCGTTATAGACCCTACTGGTGGTTGAGAAGTTGCTGGTTTGATTCCCGCCAGGTGGGATTGTGGTACCTGTCGGAATCCAATTCATTAGCCGACTCCCCTGATCAGTGGTTTTTGTGGTTTCCTGGTTCACTTCCAGGCGAGTGCTGGAGAACCACACTGTATTATGCGCTACGGAACACGTGCGATCCTTAATTGATGTCGAAGGTTTCCGCGGCCAGAGTAATGATCTGGGTAGCCCGGGTGATGACGTGTTGATTGCTGAGGTGCCGACTTTTCGCCCAACATATCATGGTCTTTTTCAAGCCAAGGAACACTATAGTCCTGAAGATCACGATATGTTGGGCGAAAACTTGGCCCCTCAGCCTTCGACGCAGTGTCACCCCGACAGCCCAGTTCACGTGCGAACTTCCCTGTCCTGATCCCACTCCCCATCATTAGGACAGGAAAGGGCTGATTGCCCACCCTTGAAGAGCTGATCCCCTAATTATATAGAATAAAATCTCCGTTAGTATCGGAGATAAACGAAGCCAAAACATAAGTCTTGTGGAGCCATAAAAATAATACGATACTGATTAACACAGTAAATAAACCTAAGGTGCTATATTATATGTACAAGTATGTCATGCATGTTTGTTACTGACAGTGCACAACTGAATTACACGACGCACATTATACCAGTAAATTTACTTCAGCAGTAACAGGGCTTGGCTAAACCAGGTTGCACCAGTCTTGTAAGTAAACATGGTGTTGAGATGTGGTTCATTTGGTGGAGAAGTTTTGGAAAACATGAGGTGATATCACGTGACTGCAGTTAATTGTAAAATATATTAGGGAGGTATGTTCTTCATATTTTCAAATAATTATTTCGATTCACATGTTATTAACTTGATTGAATTGTGTTTTAAAATAGTTTATTTAATATGCTTGTCAGTAGGGAGCGAATTTCTACGATTTTGAATATTTTTGTCCGTTGCTCCAGGGCATAGATAAGTGAAATTTTGTGACATTTGGTTAGAAATGGATGCTATGTAGATTAATATGTTAGTGGATATTTGTGCATATTTGGCCGATTTTTCCTGTTAGTGCATATTCGTGTGGACATATTTATATGGACATAGTTTGCATATAACGTTAAAATAGAGACTTATCTCTAAAGCGTTTCAACTTTTTATACGATCTACTATTTATGAGCGTTCATCGATTAGAAAGAGCTTGTCACATTTTTTTCTTTACTGTAGATGATAAAATACTTGTGCAAATGTAAGAAATTTTTTGATATATTTTTTGAAACCTGGCAGAATAAATGCAACAAGATGTACTTCACTAAGTGGATATTTACTTTAATTATTTCTCCCATGAAGTAAGGTAGTTTAAACTGTTGCAGAAAAATATATTTTCATTCCAAGCAGGCCTCTCCTGAATTTTATCAAGATAGGTTAGTGCAGGAAATGAAATATTGTTAAATTTAATTGCACATTAAAGTCCGTATTTGAGAATTTTTAGGTCATAAATACATATTTTTAAAAGCATAATTCAGGTTTTTAGGGCATAAAATTCCTCTTCCTACTTAACAGTACAGTGTGTGATCTACAGCGCTGATGAGAGCATAATTAATGTTGTGTTAATAGTCCATGGTTATGCCTTTGAGCAGTTGCAAATGTTAGGAAAACTTATTTTCTGTTTAAAGTCTCAATAATACCACAAGCAAATGATACTGAGTTCATTCCACATTAATTGAGGTTTGAAGTGGCCTAATTCTCGAAACCGCGTTTTCCGTAATGTGATGTAAAAGGTCCGCATCATTTCTTTCTTGATCCATAATCAATTATTTGAGCTCCCTTAAAAGAAAATTAGCTACATTTATTTTCCATTTACTTTTAGCCTATTAGCCAGCGGCTTGACCGTCACCCATCCAGGACCGTCCTTACTACTCTTCGGCTATCAATGACGGGTATTCGGACTGAAAGTAACCCCTGACAAATGTTATAAACTTTTGGCACATGAAAGAATGTCAAGACTAAAAGAAGCTTTTGAGCAAAATTTTAAAGAGTTTTTCTCGCAGAAAGTAATGGCTGATTTTGTGGCTTATTTCATTGCAGTGATAGACCTCGACCATACAGTACGAGGAATTACAAAACCAGCGTTATGTGATAATTAATGGCACACATGGGTGTTGAGGGGTGTTTTCGGATCAGAGCTAAAATCTACGCGCCAATGATTATGCTGAAGATGATCATGATGACCGTGACCGTGATCGTGATCGTGGTTCACGTCCTTATTCGTTGTTTTAGCACTGAATGACCCGAATTAGAAAAAAAGGCTTCTGTAGTCCTTTTACTCCTATTAAAAATTTTACAATCGAGAGTCCTCAGCGATACCTGTATGTCGTGTAGAGAGGTCTTGTTGATACCGCAAACGTCGTGGTGCCCCATTCGCATACAGGAAAGAGGCAACAAAAACCCCTGTAATCACGTATTGCATAAACAATACATGATTGTTGTTGATATTCGAATTAATAGATATTCGTATAGTTGTATGCATATAAAAAAGAAACCCTTGTTCGCTATCACAGTTCGCAATACATTGTAGTATCTATATGATAAATAATTAAATCAATAAAATAAAATGATATTATATGAAATGAAATAATAATCAATTCTTTGCTATTAAAACAACTCATTTTGAATGTATTTTATGTTAAATTTTGTCTTAATAAAAACTATCCTTCATCCTTCTTTTATTTGTCTGGTTCAGATGGTATGTTTTCATTTCTTACGTTTCCGGCGGTTGGGACTTAAATGTTATTTTTTTGTTTTGGTTTTTGGGACTTAAAAGTTTTAGATTTGGTTTTTAATAACCCTAAGAGTTTATTATTCCAAACTGATATAGTTTAACCAAATCACTAGTCACTTCTCTGTAGTGTTCATGGTACATATTTTAGCAGTGATATTAATTACAAAGATTTCTGACATTAGTTTCTGGTTAGAAAAAAGGGGACAAATATAGTTAAAATTAAATTATCTCCATCTGATTTTTTCTTTTCATAAATCCCTCAGCATACAATATTTGAAAGAGTGTACCCTTCCACTAAATTATATTTGTTTACCGTAATAAAATATTCTATTTTAAGAACTGTCATAACGGAGAGCATCTAGGAGGAAAAAATCACTGAAATTTATCAGAATTTACAATAGAAAAATTCATTTACTCTTCTTCATTTGTTACATCGACTGGCGGTACTTTTATTTTTCCAAAATATAGAAATTACATTCGTCGATGTTAAGACAGAAAACTAATGAAGTTTGACATGAGAAAAACAGCAGATACTTTTGTCCGTCAAAACAAAAACGTTGGCACTGCGCGGCTGCTGGAGGTTGGCGGTTTTCATGAATGGTCTGAGCGCGGTGTGTCGTGGGAAAGAATCTCGGCAAGACGGAGTGACGAAGACACGACCTCTTCCAAGGTCGGATCTCCAAGGCTGCCGTGACCGCAGCAGTGGTCTGGGCGCGGTACAGGATCGACCTCAGGACAGACTAAATGGCGCCTTTCTGACGCGGACGGAATGCGGGGGTGGAGTTACTCTTCGGCTGGGCGTTGACGCTGTTCATTTCCTTGCTGCTTCTCGTTTTTTTCACATTTAGGTATCTGCATTAGATTTCATAAATGCAAAATTATCTACAAACACTTTATGCAATAAATTCTTGAGCTAGCCAATACAGTACTTGAGGGGAAAATGTAGAAAGTGTGTACTTTTTTAAGACGGAAGATCACATTAACTCCTAATGAGAGGATGTGCTCATAATATTTGGAGTTCAAAGTGTGGTTTTCTTCAATATTGTGGGCAATGAGAAAATAAAAATAACAATTCTCAATAATAGCATTTATTAGTATAGTTAATATTATAGTAAATTCCTGGGCTACATTTGCCAAGATAATTAATAAACCCCACAATATCATGACCCTTCTAAGGGGCAGAAAAACATTTTTTGTAGTTTACAAAATGAGACTTTTTAGACGTTCTATTATGTTTTGTGAAAGCGTTCGTCTGTCCCTAACAAGAGTGGCAGAGTAGAGCTATTTTAATTTTTAAAACAATGATTTGAAAATTAGGTTTTTGGGAGGTTGCAATTTGTGACTTAATAAAAAACAAGTCCAATTTTTCGAATTTGCAAATATTTTCCGGATAAATTGGAAGTATGTAAAGGAGCATTTAGGGGTACAGGATGTGGAGAACATGTGGAGGGAACATGTGTGGAACATACAAATTAAATACGAAAATATACAGTGGAACATGCACTTAGCATCGTCGGGTATTTTATGTAGGATATGCGTGGAAACTAAAACGGTACATGCGGGAAAGATGTGGGAAAACATATTGGAATACGTTCGGGAAACATGATAAGAAAATGGGGGGGGGCTGTGAGAGGAACTGCCAGGGATCATGTGAGGAACTTACGTGGATCATGCTGAGAAAGTGGGGGAACGTGGGGAGCATCATATAGGGAACGTGAAAGGAATATGTGAGTGTGTGTGGGGGGGGATGAAGGAAACATGTGGTGGGCAAATGGAGTTCGAATTGTTTCATTAAGCAGTACTCTACGAAATGATGCCATTTTGAACCTTCATTTACATTTTCGTAGATTTATCTCTTCTGGGTGGTCAGAATCGAGTAAAACCTCGATTGATTGATTGATTGATTGATATTTCCGAGCGTGACAACTCTACGCTCATTATTCTCATAAGTGTCGTGCATGTTTTATCCAAACCGGTGGTTGTTACCTTCCCCGGTCAAATGGCGAGGTCCGACGCCGACCTACACGTCGGCTAGCGGGTCTCTTCTACTAGGTATCTCCCACCAGTGGGGCATCGCTCTTGCCGGGGAAAGCTGTAAGCTCCGGACTAGTCTCCCATCGTGTGTGGTATCGTAGTACGTGTAATCGTGTGTGCAAATAAGGGGTGAAGATAGGACAAGGAATAGGAAGGAAAAATCATGTGAGGTCCGAGGTTCAATTGTTAGGGTACTACTGCGAAATCTCCCGAGTATTGATAAAAGAATTCACGAAAAACCATTGATCAGAGTAACCGGTCGCGAGAATTCTCCTTCAGACAGCAGCTGAATTCAACCTAGCTATCTAGCTAGTGTCGTAAATCCTGCCACCGTTGAGAATCGAACCCTGGGACCTGTCGGTCAGAGGTACTGCAGTGACATCAATTGATACCCTGAGCCTCCGAAGCCGGTAGTAGAACCTGGAAGTATAGGTAAAATTGAAGTGACGCGTCAATAGGCACTTCCTGATGGACCAACAACAATGTTTCAACACACAGTTCACCATTCGAAGTTGTGTTCCAGTATGAAGGTTAAGCAATGTTTTAAGTGCATATCGTTTGCAAGGATCCTATTACACTTATTAGTTTACTATTACACTTATTAGTTTTCTTAATTGTTTTAAAAATTTTCAATAATAATTTTATTATTATTATTATTATTATTATTATTATTATTATTATTTTGAAAAATGAAGTGTATCATTTTCTTGACCTCGTAAATTTATGAATTAACCTGAAGACATACGAATTTATAATCACGATGAAATACTACTGTGCTTCTTGTTAAAAAGTCACAAAATAATTTTATTTGTTGTCGGTTCCAAATATTTTTAATATTTCTATACTTTCGAAAGACAAAGGTATCGTGTTAGAAAAATACTACTCTCATAACTTACAGTTTCAGTTGTTGTAAAATACACACCACACCTATAAATCAGTGCTACACAAACACGCTGTTGCTTTGAAAAAATAAGAGTTTTCATGAACACGATACTGTCCTCAGTTCTCAGAACATCTACTTACTTGAACAACAGATTTCGTGCATGCAGTACATTAAACTTCACCGTTTACCACAAACAATACAATGATGTGCTATTATAGATGCTTCGAGATGGAAGTGAACATACTTAGCACCTTCGCAAGCTAGCTTAACAATGTCCTAAATACAGTTCACAAATGGTGTGTTAGATGAAGGTGTGTCTATCAGCAATCACACAAAGAGAAACTATCATCAGTTTGTTCTTCACACGCTCTTGAGAAAATCGATGACGTGAACATGACAATAAACTTCTCTTAAGAGTTGGTTTCCGCTCTGGTTCGTATGTTCTTCTTGATCTTCTCAACCCTTCCGAGAAATCTTTATTCAGAAAAGATTTTTAAACACCACAATAGTCATAAAACGATGTATTCGATTGCTGCCTACTTTCTTTGTATTTTACTTTGATGCGCGATGCGGTAAAAGTAGCCTCTGACCTGCGAAGTACGCGGGAAGGTATCATTAAAGCTCGTTCGAAATGTGAAGCTGTTACTAACACGCCAACCTAGAATGACTTCAGAGTTGCAGGAAGAAAGTTACAGCGATCGTTTTGTTCCGATGAAAATAAAATTATCTGTGTTTCGTGCCAGCAACCTATACATTTAACGGCCTCGGGTAGTTAGTGAGGTATCGTATGCAAATCATTCCTTTCCTTATTGCTAATAAATGGGACAACTGTACTCATTTACGTGTGTAGCTGCTGAATTTATTAGTGACATAACAGTCGGGGTTGGAAACGAGACAGCCTACACATAGTGAGAGAGAGGAGTAGAGAAAAAGAGTGAAAGACGGGAGGGGCTCCGTTTGAAAGCGCATTCCAGGGCGAGTCTCCAACAAAGAAGTCGAGATTCTACCTTAGCCCTGGGCTCATTCTCAGCTTTGAGATTATGGCTACTGCACACGAAAGAATACATAGACCACTCACGCGTTTTAGAGTTGATTGAACAACTTTCACGTCTTAATGAGCAACATTTATGAGTATAAGAGGGGAATAAAGCAACTTGAAGTACCCACGTGTGTGGCAAAGTAACATTTCATCGAATAAGGTGTTTTGGTTTTTGAGCACGTATCTCGGCAGATCTTCAGCGCTGCGTCATGTGGTAGTTTATCTTCTAAGGTACTGGATTGAACATTCTATCCAAGATCGATGCGCCATAACTGCCATTCATACACCACATTGTTCCCATTGAGGAATCTCGAGAGCGAATGTGGAGTGTTGACAGTCGGTTTGTTCAATAATATAATGGAATAACGAATGTGAACTAGTATATACTGGTGATCTTTACAGAATGTAAGACGATCAGTTGCTTATTTCTGTTTCTTGAGTATTTTGAGTACATTTCTCAAGTGTATGTATTTCACTAAATCGTACAAAAACGAAGTTATAATATTTAAATATTGGAAGGATGCTTAATTGAAAAAATATTGAGACCCGATTGAATACGTAGAAGAGAAATATTTTGAAAATAAAGTTACATAAAATAAAACCGACGGACAATCTCTTAACTTTTCTTGTCTTGAATTATAATAAATCACGATTTCGAGAAAAAATATCACACGGCCATGCGAATTTCATTTTCTGAAAGTTTAATTCAAGTAAGAGTATTTAAAGGGATTTCTAATAGAAATATTGCTTTATTCATGCTGTACTTTTCCAGTGGTCATAGAGAATAATTTCATTAAATTGACTAAATACATTATTGACATAAAATGGATGCTTGTCAATTAAAGAGAATCAATTTAAAATTGGTGCTGTCAATTAATAATAATGCATGAATACAGGACATTAAAAAACAAATGACTTGTATGTGCGACGTATTTAATACAATATTCTGGATATATCTGTAGCCAAATGCATTATTATTGTCCTTATTTATCCAAACCCACATTGAATTTAAGAAGATAGTTCTCCTCTAGAATCTCTATGGATAAAAAAGCTCTCATCAAAATGTTCATCATGTACGGAGGACTCTACCTTCCGTAAAAGTCGCATCTTGTACTAGACGCGTACATTCTTCAGCCTGTCGGAAATGTCTAGAGCAACTTGCCGTAACGATTGCTATACTTTCGTCTCACGGCGCCAGCGACTCCAGGCGAAGGCGGAGTGTTCATCAGGGATCTCCAAACTCTAATAAACGGGAGGCCTGCGGCCCGCAAAAAAGTAAACTCTGTTACCAAAGTTTTCAAATAAACAGTTAACCAGAATGCAATATTCTTGTATTATAGCCCGAAAAAAAGTATGTTGTGCATTACCAACCGTAAGGAAGCATGGTTTACACAGTTTTTATATGTTCTGAATTCTTCTAATTTATGACTTGTATAAAGAAAGGAGTTCAACGTAAAAAGATAAAGGCGTAAATTTAATCACGAAGAAGCAGATTTATAAAGTGAATTTTAAATGAATTACATAATTAATTACTCATATTATATCACAACTCCATAGATAAGGTCATTTCTTTTGTCAAATCACAATTTCGCCCATTTGTTTTACCCACCTACCAGTCAGTCACAAAAAGACTTACTGATTTATGCAAAATGCGTTTTTGCAAACGAATTTTGCTGGAAACATTGCAGCAAATTTCTGAAAATAATTGCTGATAATAGTTGAAGAACAGCTTATTCTGAACTTTCGTCGTTTGCCAGATAAAAAATAATTGCTGATAACAGTTGAAGAAAGCTGATTCTGAACTTTCGTCATTTGCCAGATAAAAAATAATTGCTGATAACAGTTGAAGAAAAGCTGATTGTGAACCTTCGTCACTTGTCAGTTCAGTCTATTGACCGTGACACCGTTAGAAGTATTGGACGTCCCTGCTGCATGGATTGTGGCGGCACGCGCCGCGCAATTACTTCAATTCCGCTTTTTCCGCCGCCCCGGCGCGGCCTGCGCGTCGCCATGTAGGGACGGCGGCGGACGCGCGCTCGCGAACGTGACATGGCGTCGTTTGCATGGCGACAGCGGCGCTTCAACGACGACGGCGTTCCGACGCGCCCCGACGCCGACCGCTGCGCGGGGCGCCGCGACGGGCGTCGGCGACGGCGTCCCTGTGCGACGGCGCCGCGGCGCCGGCGTTCTGCGAACGGACGCCGACGCTGCCGATTCCGACAAGATGCGCCAGGCGGAGATCATCGGCCAACGACGGCTCGGGTGATCATACATTTCCCGTTGGACGCTGGTGAATAGACGGCGTTGGGAATGAAGATAGAGTTTTCAACGTGCAGAGGATGATAACGAATGCTAGGAATGTCTCTTCGCATCGAGCCGAGATAGGGGATCCTATTATAAATTGCATTTCTAGCAACCAGACCACATGGAAACAAGTGAAGGGGACAAGACTGGCAGCATCTGTTATGAACTTATGATTCTGATCTGTACGCAGTTTACGTTTTCTTTTGTTGTGAGCTGCGGCTCGTGCTACCAACGTAATTTCTGTTGCCATAGCACTTGCACCAGCTAGGTGTCACTGAGGAGAGGCTTTCTGAAGCACTGTAGCACGGACAATGAGATGCGGTCTAGCTGTAGTCAATAATTTACAAAATTTACGAATTTTGTACAAAATTTCATTTCATTTTGATGTTGCAATTTGCTACAAGGTTAATGTCGTTTCCAATAAAATAAAGAAGGTGCATTTAGATAACTGACAAAAAATAAATGCGACTTGGAAATTAAGACGGAAGTTTCATAAAATGACTTTTGGAATGACGAATAAATATAAGGAAACCTACAAATTACTTTTCTGTTCCAAAAATTTCTAATTCTATTTTTATTTTGATTCTAATTATTTCAATTATTTCTATCAGGCGGTGTTTGCTGGTTACGATGAAGGGTAACACGTTATGTTCGTCACATATCTCTGTTACCCCCAAGCATGGGAAAGAAACTACGCCCAGGTACGGGAGACAGTCGACCCAAGATGCCAAATTAATAAATTATTTTTGTAGAAGTTCTCAAGAATTGTTTCATGATTGCCTGATATTTCAGAATAATCTAGCGAAACAAATCTGTAAAATCCAGTTTATACACTTGCTTCTCAACATCCATGATTAAATACACTGATTCATGTTGCTTGGTCTCTGTAAGAGTACTTTGAAGAGGAACTTATCAAGAATTCGGAATCATGAATTTGACATAGAATCAAGTACTGGACATTTCAAGTGAATGCTCCGAATCTTCCGCTGAAGATAGTGATTCTCCTTTCCAGGAACCTCATCAAGCACGGCCGCCTAACCGCTATCCTGGGCGGATATAGGCCGCCTGCAGAAGCACGCAGCGCGATGAGCTGGCGTGCACCGCACGTGACGAGCGCCGCTGTCATAAATCCTCGAAGGGCCGATGAACGCAAGAGCGCGACCGCTCTCATTGGTATTGGCGGCGCCGCGCGCGTCGCAAAGTCCTCTTAGCGACATTTCCCGCATGCGCCGCGCCGGAGCGGCGGCGCTGCTGCGCGCGGCGGCGGCGGCGGCAGCGGCCGGGTCGTCGTCAGAGGAGCCGTGCGACGCGCGGCGCCGACGCCATCAGTCATTTGCGCGGAAAAATCCCCGACGACGGCGTCCGTGAGGCGGGCGTCGGCCGCGCCGGGATGCTGCTTCGGATGCGCCGCGTTTCGCGGGAGCGGTAATCCCCGCGGCTTCTCCGGAATATTTCTATGAGTACCAGCGGACCAAGTGCCGCCCAACCGCCGGGAGAAACAATACATTTGATGATTTCAAGTGTACTTGAATGCTTTTTGTTCGCGAGTGACATGTTTTTAACATAGATTCATCGTTTAAATAAACGATGTGTTTTTGAATGATCTTTATGATTGATCAGGTGTGTAGTTTGATGAACACTCAAATATTTGTTTTATTTATACACGAATAAACTGAATCTTTTGTCGGGATTGCCGAGGACGCTAAGGCTGCAGGACCGTATCTACCTTGGCTTGAAGAATCGAAGGTTCCAATCCCGCCCCGGGCATGGATGTTTGTGTATGTTGTTGATTGATTGAGGTTCCAGGCGCATCAACTACTGTGCTCATTTGTTCCGTTAGTGTAGTGCATATTTCTTTTTATCGGGAGGTGGCGCTGTTCTTTCCACACTGGATGGCGAGATCCGGTGCCGATCTATTGTCGACTAGCAGGATTTTCTCCAACCAGGAATCTCCCACCAGCGAGGCACCGCCCCAGCCGCTGACAAGTTTTAAGTCCCCGACCGGTCTCCCAGCATGTCTGGTAGTGTAGTTCATGTTTGTGTTTGTGTGAAAGGAGTGAGAAAAGAACAAGGAAGAGGAAGGAAAGATCACGCGCGGTCCGTGGCTCGTTTGTTAGGGTACTGCTCCGGCATTCGCTTGGTGTTGATTGGAGAAATCACGGAAAACTACCGATCAGAGCAGTCGGTCGCTAGAATTCTCCTCCAGACAGCGACTGAATTCGACCTAGCTTAAAAGCTAGTGTCAAAAAATTCTGACACCGTTGGGACTCGAACCTAAAGCTTTCAGAGACACCGCAGTGCCATCAGAGCCACCGCTGCCGTTTGTATTATGTTAGTTTGTTTTCCCCGACCGTTACCCTAAAGTTAAAAGTTACAGTCGACGCTGTGCGACCAAGCAGTTGAAATGCAAAACAAAAAAACATGTATTTATTGAATAGCATGTGTTCGTTTGTCATTCTTTTATTCATATTTAAGTAATTTTCTTATATATAGATTGCATTAGGTTCAAATCAATATTTTTAAAATATCATTAATTGTTTCGGATCATATATACAAAAATTGTCACTGTGAGTAGGAAAAATTCAAAATATATTCCCCATATTGCAGTGTGTATTACGGAGGCTGTTCAATATTGATTCGAGAAACAAAAATTCAATATTGAACAGCGAAAAAGAATAAAAAAAGAACCAATGTGATGTAATATTGAAATAACGGGCAAGATCGTAGTAGATAATGGCGTGAATAAAAAATAAATCCAAGAAACGGAGAAGATAATCGAGGTTTGGCGAGAGATGTGACACGGCGTTACAATTTATAAATAAAACAAAGACAAAGAGAACTGTTACGAGAAATTCTAATATGTTCCTAAACTAGTCGAAAGTATTTAAAGAATGGTGTAAATTGTTAAAACCGACAAAGTTTAAAAAAACACAAAAAGAAGAAAGTACGGAAGAAGACGAAGAGGAGGAGGGTCAGGAAATGGAAAAAAAAATGAAAATGATAATCCGACCACTCCTACAAGCCCATTTTTGGGCCATAGCGCTGCAGGAAGAGCATGACTGCGAGGAAGAGTCTTTCCTTCGCAGGGTTTGTTGCCCTCCTCGAGAGACGCACGGCTCGTGCGCGTTCATCGATATACTCCGGGCGCTTCAATCGAGTTTTGCGAGAACCGATGGCAGAAATGATGGACGACATCATGAAATCTCGATAGCATCAGTCGAACGTATCGTGAATCATCCGTGCGCGTCTTTGTGCGCGACGAAAGCCGCGCCAGCTGTTGCTCTCCCTTCATCTCGTGATCTTTGAGATTTCGAGAGTCGATCATCTGTACATAAGGCGCGTGTTTTTATCTGAATTAATGATTACCGAGTGTCTTCACTTCCAGTGTATCACAAGATATTAACATATTTATTAAATATTGATTGAAGCTGTAGTTTATTGAAACAGTTTTCGGCAGAATACATATCGATGTAGTGTTAAAACTTCTAAGCAGAAGTATAAAAGGCATCGATGGTTTATAAACAAAGCAGGTTGCCTGAAGTTATATACTGTGTCTTCAGGACTGTGTAAGTTTCAAGAGATTTTATTTCATAAAAACGAAATATATCGCAAATCATTTTTTTAAACACTAAACGCACTCTTCATTAAATTTCCATGACAAACTCTTAAAGTGCTTTCCACTTAGTTCCTCATATCAGATAGAAGTTAATTAAATACCTGAATTGTTTTTTAATCTCCTGAAATAAACGTAAAGTTTTTGAAAATACAATCTTTCATTTTTGCTTCGACTTCAGACCTAACATTTTCGCATACGGAATAAGAAAGCGGTATTATCCATGGAGATAAAGAAGAGAATTGATTGTGAATTAACCGCAACTAGATATACATTTAGTTCATTCATATTACCGTTTGATGAATTACCGATTATGATGTGGGCACTTGAAGGTGATACATCGAAATAATTGTAGAAACATGACAAGAAAAACAGCGTTTCAGTTGTACACATTTTTAATAGTAAGCTTTAATATTAAAACGAACTGGTTTCACATTAAAATAAAGTTACGGGTAAGCAAATACGGGTAAGCAATCGTGCAATGACGCAGAATTCATGACACGAAATGCTTGAAGAATCCCGGTAAAAATCCCAGTGTAAAGATTAAGCACATTTTCCACTGCGGATTGGAAAGTGAAGAGAAATGCATGTAATTTGCTTTAGAATTATTTGGAAAGTCCCACCAATTTGGTGATTACTATACTACTTAAATTCCCTTGATAATTTTTTTTAATGTTAAACGCATTTATGAGCATAGATAAGAGAGGAGAACAATGCTATATGATTTTCCTTCTTTAATTATAATTTTTAGTTTTTATATGTATACTTCACATAAAACAAAAGCTCTGTAACGTGTAGAAGAGAAGCAGGTTCTGGGTATGTTTTCTAGAACTTGGCAATCTCTACCCTCATATTTACTGTATTAGGATGATCTATGATAGTTGTTACGAGCTACTTTTTGCAATATTTATTACAAGAAATATTTGGTGCTATGTATTGGAATAATAAGAAACTAATTAGAAACTATTTGTTTTGGCAAAGGAGCTACGGATTTTTTCTCTTTTATCTCTTATCGTGCTCCTCATGAAAGAATCGACTCACTGTCGCGAGATCATGGAGAACGATTTTTAAGGCGCTGTTGAGAAAATAAATAATTTTACCGCAAACTCCACTGATCAATAGAAACAGCAGATAATGAAGATACAAGGGGAAACATGAGGCAACCTCAACGTTTGTTTTATGAATTAAAGGTGGCTGGACGGAAAAATCTGCCAGAGATTTTCTGTTCAGGTTATCGTAATGGTGGTTTACTCTACGGTCTTATGTTATTTAGTACAAAATGTTTGTTCTTTTCAGTATATTTGAGCATTTGCAAACGTATGCAGATAGTCCAGCTCAACTTCGATCAGAAGCAAAACTAGATGCGATCTCTGCATTTGTTCACTGGATCAATGGAAACTGGACGAAAAACCTATACGAGATGGGACATTTCCTAGCAAGGTGATCTTAGTGGTGGTTTGAATTTGACTTATTTTGTTGATTATTGTACATTATCTTTTTTCAAAGTTCACTTCGTACGAGTATTTGAGAATATTTTATCTTGAAATCGTGGATAATTTTGTGAATTATAAATACGTTATCCAAGTAAACTTTAACAGACTATGGGTACTTACAAAGAGGCTTGTGTAACGTGAACCCATGGAATCTAAACCGGATTTCACACACACTTAAGAATTCTTCAGGGAATCTCACGTCTGTGAGTCTAGTATAGCAATATTTTCATTAGAATACCTACGATTCCCTCTTCTAGCGAATGAAGTGAATGGCCATTGAAACGAAATTGCATCGGAGGTGACTTCTCAAAGAGAATAGCTTAGTGCCATTTGCGACGCACCGCAGAACTGGCGCCGCTTCGAGCCAGTAACAGGGGCAGGAGTAGCAGCCTCCAGCTCCCGCAGCCACGAGCGAGAATGACAGCACTAACGCAGCATTAACATCAATTAGCTCGGGTACACGCACCGCGTAATAATATGCAAACCGGTAATTATGGGGAGGAAAGCAAGAACATCTATTAGTCGGCGGGTTCTAAGCGAGGCAGCGGCTGCCTGCGACAAATTTATTGTAATCGCGCTGGCGCTCGCGCGCGCGTGCGCGAGCTCGTGCTCACACGCGTGCTGGCGTCGCCACCCATTAGGCGCGGACGCCTGGCACGTCACGCCCCCGCCGCCGCCCCCGGCGCCCCTACGCCCCCACGCCCCCACCGCCGCCGCCACGGCGCTGACAGCGCCCTGGTTCTATTGTTCTAAGCCAGGGGTTTTCAAACCATTTTCGCCCACGGCTCCCTTGACCTAATCGAAACTTCCCGCGGCTCCCCTGGTAACAATCAGTTTCAAATATAAGGGTTGATATAGGCCTCCTAAAGTTTCAACGCAAATGAGTGATATAATAGGCCCTTGGTAAAGTACTTGCCAGCTTCAATTAGTCCATAATTAATTAGTAAAATAAATCATATACATTACATATAACATGTAGTATGATAGTACAAAATTATTTTGTAGACATATATGACACGAGGATTATAGTAAATAAAATATAAAAATAATTTTGAATAAATCACTGCGATGCCCCTACCTTATGACCGCGACGCCCCTGGGAGCACTGTTTGAAAACCCCTGTTGTAGCTGATGCAGACCCCAAGCGGGTCCCCCGGCAGACCTAACCACCAACTTGTTCTGGCCGAGAAAATAATGTGTACGCGAGGTAGATTCCAAGACCAGTTTTGTCAATATGTAGGTTCAGCACGTGATTAGGTTGCCGGTGAATTATAGCTACAACGAGATATTGTTGGATTATCTTTTGATGTAAAATCGATGACAAGAAACATGGTATGTTTGATATGTTGAGGAAAATGAAGACCAAATGAGGCTTTCCATTGGCCAGTTATATTTGTGTATGATTAAACCGGAAGATGCTAGTAAGTTTTTTGAAAGAGGGGGTGGAGTCAAAATTCTAAATTACAGATCGAGTACTGAACTGTGTATTAATATTTTTAATAGAAGTCAGTGAATAAATTGTTTCTCGGTATATTAAGGGATGTCGTTTAGGCATAGGAAAAACTTATTTTAGTTCATCAACAATGTATTTTTCCTTCATTACAATTAAAAAAGTAGAACAAAACAGTTTACAATTAAAATATAACATAATTCAGTTACGATGTATAATCGATGAACAGGAAGATATAGGAAAAATTGACGAATTAAAATAGTTTTTTTGGAACTCTGGAAAAGATTTCATCTGACACGATTACGATATCTTGAGAAATATTGTCACCATCTGTTCGTGATTTGCAGCCTGGGAATGAGGCCCGTGATGTTTCCTAGAACATAGAAAGATACATGAAGGAAAAATACTTTCAATAAAACTTCTGCTAAATGTAACTTCATTTGCTTGCAACACTCGGAGAGAACATTTTCGAATATGTTCGAATATGTTCGAATATATTCGAATATAACGAATATGTTCGAACATATGTTCGAATCAAATTTTCATAACACTGACAATAGGAAGATACCCGAAAAAGTTAAGTATGTATACGGATTTTCTAAGATCTTGCTTCAGATTGTACTTAGCATCGAATGATAAGGTATACTCGTAGCTGATTTTCAGTTTTCATGCTCGCAGTTTAAACAAACTTGAAAGTATATTTTGATGACTTGATATCCTTCTTATACCGAAGATGCTTGTTTTAGGAAAGTTTAACGAACAAAAAAATATTCTTGATTAGCGCATCATTTCTACCTTAGTTTCTGTTACTGTATCCATTTTCAGGTTTCTAAGCAACAGAATATACGGGCAGCACAAACTTCTTCAGAATATTTGTTTTTTAGTTGTAACTACATTTAACATTTATGTCGGTGTCATTTAACCGATTTGAACGTTGTTGAAACGTTAATGAGATTCCATGTAGTTTGAAAGCTTCGGGACTGTAATGTAAATTGATTGGCAGAGACTGATTAGTGAAGCTAAAAAAAACAAAACAAGAAGAAAACCGTGAAGTTGCCCTCATTCAGCCTAAGTGTCCATGAAGCTAATTCTGTATCGGAGAACCGTAGTATCTCCTTCAGAAAGGTAATGGTTATTTATTCGTCGAGACATTTGATCTTATATTACCAGTAAAAGAGTTAACTTCTAACATTTTCATTGCATTCTCACCAGCAAAAGTATTAAATAAAGGGTTAAATGTAAAGTAAAAGGGCGTCTGTGAAGTGTTTTGCTGTTTTGTTTAAAACAGCTTTTCTTAGATATGTTGACTCAACTTCAGGAATACTAAATATATTATATAAAAGATGGTTCATTACAATCACAAAGCAAGTATTTTAATTTTAATTATGATATTTTCGTACGATACGTCAAGCATAGGTTTATAATGAATCATTCCCAAGCCCTTGGTAGTCACATCAGTCGAGGCAAAGCTAATGGCTTCTCTTTACAGCAGTTGTATTCCTTATTGCTTGATCTGTGTAGATGTTTCCACATTCTTCTTCATCCATAGATTAGTTGGAGTAGTTTTGAGACGCTTCATGTGTGGTCAATCTCATCTTTCTCTTTTCGTGAACAGTTTGGACGTTACCTCTTCCACTGATCTTCAAAAATAACCTTTTGTATAGTAATCGAGTGACCTGCGTCCGTCCGACCGATCATCATTCATGGTTAGACCCCTTCCTGTCATTTACATGCACACTTATTTATATAACTTTCCATGACTTAAAGAAGACGAGCTGAGAAACTGTAACATGTTTAATTTTTTTTATTATGAAATTTCGTCACACAAATACATTTTTTTAACATGAAAATATTCACCAGAGGTGTCCCGCTAATCTGGTACTGAATATTGTAAATAAATGACAAAATCTGTATATAGGTAAATTGATGTGACTGGTGCCACATGAAGGCGAAAGCTTATATGTTTTTCCTTAATACTCTTTTGGGATCAATATTATCACTGGCTATGTAGCATTATGTTTTTTTCATGCAATATTTATTTTCTTGAAAACGCCTGAATTGAAAGGGAGAATACCTTAGAGGTAATTTACAGTACAGTAAAACTAGGAAACTTTGAATAACAGTTATCAATTGTATATTAGTGCTTGTATATTCTATTGACGTTTTGTTATGCTAAACGCACAACCTAAACAAGATCTGAAGTTAAACATTCCAATACAATACATGCGATAGTCTTTATGTGATGGGTTCGAAGTACCACAAACTTCATGCTGTCATTCATGCACAACTCTGGAGAGTTGTCATTCGAAGAGCTCCGAGTTTTAATTTACAGCAAATTAATGATTCCTTACCCTTCACAAATAAAACAAACGTACGTAACTCTAAGTAAAATTTCGAAGGAACATAACAGAAAAGTGTAATTTAAATATAGTCTTTAAATATAGATTTGCGTGTTAAATTCAACCGTTCCCTCGTGTACATGTTTTTAAAATTTGTTTTTTAACAGTGCATACATAGATCAGTGCATAATTCAATTTACATATAAAGTAAAGGCTTACATTCTAATTTACCTAAAATTACACTTCAAACTAATTTGGGCGACGAAATCTTCTCCATGCACACCTCTAAAAATAATCTATTTCGGAATATTTGGCTAGGAATGCCTGATGTGGATATCTATTTTTAATTCTGGCTCTGTAAGAAGGAGTTGTCCATAGTTTGAAGTTGACTAGATGTGGAATGTATAGTATGGAATTATAGAACTGTATGGAGATATATTTTATATGGTGTTATATGGAATCAATTTGGAATTCCTTGTGGAGCTTGTGACAAACCAAGGAGCTTCTGTGATACTTCTACGAAATTGGTTTTGAACTATTTGAAGCTTGTTAAGGTTTGCATTTGCAGGGGGTATCCAAACTGGAAAGGTGTAAAGAAAGAGTGATCTAATAATGGTTTTGTAGATGGTTATGGCGGTTAGGAATGTAACGAGAACATCGATTAATGATGGGTTTTAGTTAGTGGAGCTTATTTTTTTGGTCGTTGTATTTTACAATTGATGTGTTGGTTCCGGTCCAGTTCAGTATCCATGCTAAGACCGAGATATTTCACGGTACTATTTGGGGCGAGTCGGTTAATGGGTTGATTATTTATCCTCCCGATCCCGAAGGGAAAATGCCTGGATCCGCCGCGCCGTCGCTTGCAGTGCGCCGTCGCAGTATCTTAACAAACGGCCACGGACCTCGCGCGATCTGTCCTTTCTCTTCCTTGTCCTATCCTCTCCCCTTACACATACACTTACACTAACATGCACTACACTACTACATATTCCGGGAGACCGGTCGGGAGCTTAGAGGCCCGGCTGGGGCGGTGCCCCGCTGGTGGGAGAGTCTTCGGTAGGGGGAAACCCCGCTAGCCGACGGTAGGTCGGTGCCGTATCTCGCCTTCCAACGGGGAAAGATCACCGCCATCTCCCGAGGAAAAAACATGCACTACACTTATGGAACTAATGACCGAAGCTGTTGACGCGCCCGAAACCACTAACCAACCAACCAATTGAAGGGCGCCTAATCACCTGTGGCCGACGCAGCTCTCGGGCGGCGCGGGCGCTAAGCAGAGCGTGGCCGCCTGCAACGAGGCATTCCGGTTCAAATCCGGCACAAGGTGCATGCGCTTGATTTAATCACAGATCGCGATGGCGAGTTTCCCCTGTTCCTAAAACGGGACACTCAGGAGATAGTAGCCTTGCCACCGACACAATTCCTCCCCTTGTTCTACTCGCATGATCAATAGCTTCTGTGTTAGAATAGTGTGACAGGAGATTCAAGGCTTCCTTGTTTTTAATTTACACCCTCACCGGCTAATGTGTCTGAGGAAATGGAATGCGAGAAATCCCTTTGCAAAGGGTAAATGGGTACAAATTGAATCATACATTATAACATTAAATGATTTAAATATTTAGATTAATTAAAAATACTAATACAATCTCCTCTGGACAATGTGAAGTGTCTAAGAGTGAACCGAAGTCACAGGTTCAGATCCTCAAAATGCGATGTATTTGGATTGACATACTTAACAAATACCCACAAGAAGATTGTTATTGTAAACTCCCAGTATCGGTTATAGCGGTCGTAGTTATTGCAACTTCTAGGGAAGAAAGCATTTTGTCTTAAGACCGCGAATTCATATTATACTAAGAGCTTGTAGGGGAAGATTCTCTTGAGTTATTTTAGTATCATTTATGGTAAATGAAAAGGACTGAGAGAACTGTATCACTGAGTACTCGTCAATGGCAGTGCTGTTCAACTGGAAATCTTCATTGACGCACTACAAATTGAAATCTAGGTAAAACGAACTTAGTCATAACTAGGTGAATGCGGTGAAAGTGACTTTGAGAACAGAAGAAAACGGGTTTGAAAGGGAATCAGATAAAAAATGAAGGAAATGCTCCATTGCAGAGACATTGAAGGGTGTTAAGATTTCACTAAGTTATTCAGCGTGAGGGGATAAGTGGGAAACAATTGCGAAAAACACAAAGTTTTTGAAATTTTGAAATTGCAGCAAATGTATGGTTTTCTCTATCTCTGAAATAATAGTTAAAAACTATTATATTTTGATATTATCGGATATAATGAACCAATAGTGTATGTGTTCTGAGGTTCAGTCTACCCGGAAAATATGAATTTTAGTGTCAGAGTCTCTAATAACATATGCGTATTTTTTATAATTATAATACGAAGTGAAACCATATAGTTCATTGTCTTAGTAACGAGAAAGATAAGGTGTGCTCGACCTACCAAGGAGAAGTTGGTATGGAGTTTAGAAAACTCTCAATACGTTATTTAAAGTCAATAATGTTCTAACCAATTTTTACTACAATTCTCCCTGATAAAAAACCAAATATTTAGAGTATATGGGTCTCAGACGTGATTCAATTCGACGCTCCTTGCCACCGTTTATCAAGAAAACTATTAATGGAAAAAACGCCCAAAATTAAAAATAAATGTAGCTAAAAATAATATTTTGGTCACTATTCGAAGGGTGTATTAAGTACAGAATCCAACAAACACTATTCAATAGAACATAAATTATTCAATTACAAGTTTCTTAATTGATTCCACTCACATAAAAATCTTGACCGAACGTGTGTCCCAAAGCACATCCCATTACTTTCACTGCAGTTGATTTTACGCACACTTTTAAAATTTATGAACTGTCGTCCTTTCCGCGTATATTATTCTTCGGCGCGACCACTTTTCTCAACATTTTATTTGCCCTTCCTCTGTCGCAAACTAATTCCACCAGAATCTGCCTGTGATGTTCGCCGAAGCAATTTGCGGCTCGAGTCGCTTCTGGAATCGTCTTCCGCCGCCGCGCGGGACGTTTCCCAGCTCGTTAGGCAGCGGCTCATCGTAAAACGAGACGCGTCGTGACAGACTCCCCGCCGCCGCCGCCTCCAGTGGCACATCGCCTCCCCTCATACACTCACACACACACACACGCGCGCATGCACACTTGGAAATTCCCGCGTCGACCGAAGCGCGCGCATCTTCTGTTAGTTTCTTGATAAAGTGTCGACCTACTTCATGATCGGACATTGGATGGATAGCGTGATCCAGTGATCACTGGTTGTTATGGAGACGGATACACACACACACACGTGGAAATTCCCACTCCGGCTGAAGTGCGCGCATCTTCCGAACACTTCTATTGTCCATCCAGTGACTGGATGGACAACGTGATCCAGTGATCATAATCCTCCATAAATCTGACCTGCTGTAGAATCCTTCTGTTATTTTCTTGATGGAGAGTCGACCTACTTCTTGATCGGATATTGGATGGACAACGTGATCCACTGATCACTGGGAAGTCGTTATGGAGACGGACGAAACTCAGCTGGTGAATGAGTGAACGAAGATGCGCTGAAAGAATCGAGAAATTTGTTTAATTTGTTTAATTGTTTTCGAATGTGGTTAAAATTTGAAAACTAAAAAAAATTGAAATACTTATCATATATCCTATTCATTCTTACAAGAACAAAATAGCACATCATATAATTTAAAGAGAGTATGTGGACTCTTTAGGACTGATTGGTCGCCCCTTTTTAGGACTGATTGGACTGATTTGATGGCGAAGTTGTTTCGACCTCGCTGTTCTCCATTACGAAAGACGGTATGTTGTCAATTAAGTTGAAGTTGTCAATGTTCCCTTCTCTTTATCGTCTTTTTCCCATTGAATTTATCAGATCTTTTCATCGCACCAGTACTTTATTACCTCTTCGCTGTCCGTGTTATTTAATTGTTCATTGCTCCTAAGTTCTCACAGTTTTAATTCATTTGGCCAACGAGTGATCACCGCTGACCTACTTGTCATTATTGACATATTCTGCTATGTCCCTTCACATATTTTCATCCACATATCCACATGTCACCGTTGCGTTGATGAAAGTCAGGCAATATTAGGTAATATTGAGGTACATGTTATAACAACCAAGTGTTTTGACAATTACAGATCGAAAGAATTCAGAACGAAAACATCATCCGAAGTGATAACAAAAAATCGGAAATATTAATTAAAAATGAGAGTGGGTTGTTGTAGAGAAAATGAAAATCATTCACAACAAATTCATGGAGGACCGTTGGGAGATAAAGAGGTGTGATTGATTATCCGTCATTTTCCAAAACATGTGTTTTTCTACATGTAATTACACCAATTCTATAGTAAGTATGAAATAATATTAACAATAATTAAAGTAAAGAAATTTGCTTCCAAATTTTCCTTTCAGTCGCAAAGATCCTCGCGTTATACTCCATCTCTATTTTCCCCTATATCTTGATAACCTCTGTCGTTCATTCGGAAAAGAATGACACAGCTTCGCCGTACAAATAAGTTGCAGGTGATTAAATTTGTCATCCAAAACTCTCCTGTCCCGATAATATCTTCACCCCCAGAGTCGGAGCTGATTTGCTGCACCGTGATACAGCAAGTAGCACTAGTTGCAGGGACCGTTGGTGATAGCGCCGGATATTTAAACTTTGGTTCCCCCAATCACTAAATCGTGTTGGAGTCCGCTCCGGAAAACATCCCCCAAATTTAACAAATATTTTATGATAGTTTTCGAATATTTTATAACGTTTTTTTTTCGAACATTTTATGACATTTTTTCCAGGTTGTGGGAGAGCATCCGCGGCTCCAGTTCGATGCCTAAGCAGGGCCGGAAACACCGGATGCTGCGCGGCGGGAGTGAGGGCCGCTTTTGGCTATGGGCGCACGGCGATCGAAGCAGAGGTTTGATTTGATTTATATAGTCAAAGAACAGTAAAAACTCTACGTACCATATGTGCACGTTTTCTTCCTCCCCCGAAACTCTTCCAAACATTTTAACTATAAATAGTTTAATGATGAATAAAAGTTCTGGAAAAAGTGAGGTTAACCTCCGGTAGCTAACTACAGGTAGTTAGCTACATTTGAAAACGACATTTTCGCTCCCAAGTAATTGAAAATTTATTTCCGTCGGTAAACGAACTAAAGATTTGATTTTTATTGTATTTCTAACAAAATAGTAACTCCCCCCCCCCCGCGGCTCACCTCCTATCATCCGTATGTAAATTGGGGACCAAATAATTAATCTTTTCTCGCGAAACTCACTTTTTAATTCTACATGAAAATTGGGTGACCAAACTAATCCAAGTAAGGGAAAGGTCGCATTGTGCAGGGAAGCTCTGTATGGGGGCTGCCGCTGCCGCGTTGCTGTCCAGCTTTTGCTTGCGCCTTTCTGAAAAGCTTCCACTCTCGCAGCTTATCAAAATAAAAAAGCAAAGAATGCAATAGAATAGAGTCCAAATTTGATTTTCAGCGTTATATAGTAATAGCTGAGAAAAAGGAAGAATATACTAATAGCAAGATAAACAGAATTCATTCAATCAACGAATGATTCAGTGGAATGAAAACCAACTTTAACCAAACCGTGTTTTGAAAGCAAATATGACAGTCCTAAGTCTGGAAAATTGGGAACGGAGTTATGTTTTAAAAATAATAGCAATGAAAATGTTATTCGAAAATAGTGTTACCTTCCACTTTTACCTGGAAAGGAGGGAGGTAGTCGGTCCCCAATTTACGTATGCCCTTCTCTGGGTTTGTCCCCAATTTAGATATGGGTTAATCTCTCATTTTCCTTCTGGTCACCAATTTACATACGCTGCTCCTACCACTACTAGCAGAAGGAGAGGTCACCCTGGGAGCACCTTCCACCTGCACCTCGCCCACCTCCTTTTCACCCAAGCGCTGTAAGTCACCACGCATGAAACAAAATGTTGCCAATAGTATTCGGATGAAAAATTAAATCCTTAAAAGAACGAACTTTCTTCCCTTTGTTTTAGATAATCAAAAAAGTTTTGTGATTTCGAAATTAGAGCATAAAAGTATTTCTGAATTTTCCCAAAATTATAGGTTGTGTATTCAAATTTTTAAACGACAATCGATAATTAAACAGCGAGAAAAATCCATTATTGCCTGAGTATTGGATTTCGTGTTGGTCTATATCGCGTTTTCACTGCATTTAATTTGGTATGGTGATTGAGTGTGATAAAATCTGTTCTATTTGTAATAACCCACTATCTAGGAAAAAGTTGCTACGCCAGATGAAAGTTAACGAAAGTTTTCATTTGGTATTTCTCGGTTTTCTAATTATTGGTAAATTAATAAATAATACTTTTTTCAAAACGCAATATGTATCCTCATGAACGATTTGTTTATCGACTGATAAGGTTTACAACAGAACTAATAATAAAAATGTTAGAGTGATAGAATTCTGAATGATTCAGTCTAATTTGGAGAAATAAACAATGATTACTGTTATTTGTTGACTTATACATTTCGGTGGAGCCTTTTTGTTTTGATTTTGACTTCTCTTTCTGGGCCACTTTGCTGATGCAACAGAAATAATCCGCCATTTTTGCCATCTTATGCAAGCTCTGCTGTCATAATAGCATATAAATAATCTCTTCAATCACAGCTGCGTTGTATTCAAGAAGAAGGTCAAAAAACGACCAAGTAAAGGGGAAAACATATAGTACTCACAGTATCAGTTCCAACCATACGCCTATTAATATCCGTCAAATGCTACTGAAGTATTGTAATTAATAGCAACAACTATCGGTCAGAGAGAAACACCGTTTTACTTCCCTAGCAATACGGCTGGCGCTCTAGCTGTGTGTTCACTTCTCCACACTTATTCACATGTCCCGGATCTTGGTCTCATCGGTATGCAGAAAGCAACTGACCCCGACAGCCGCCCCAAGAAATGTCGCCTCGCTGCAATCCACACCGACACACGTGAACATTTGTGCCGCTCTCCACGCCGCCGACCCGTTCCTCCAGAGCATCTCCAGCGGCGGAGGTGTGTTCTCCGACGAGAAGCCATAATGGAGAGCTTTAATGTCACACTGGCGTAATGGGTTTTCCTGCTATATATCAACGGAATGAACTAAGCTAATAATCTAACACTGGAGTCAGAGTAACAATTTTGCTTCAATTTATGGTTTCTTTGGCGTCTTATGCATCCGCAGTCATATTATGAAAGAATCGTGCTATTTTCACATTTTTAAACGTGCTGTTACAAGAGCACGTACTTTCTCCCAACAATTGTAAGAAATACGTAATATGCAACTTCTATCTTATGAACTCTTTACCCTTGTCTTGAAAATTTCTTAACTACATATCGACTGAGAGACTAAACAAATCATTCCTTTATATTGTAAATTAAAAATTTCATGAAAAAGCACTTTTGAAATGAAACTCAGAGTATTGTGCCGCATACTTTCAAAAAAATGACGAATAAATAAAAATAAATATTTTGCACGGTAAGGATTCGAAGCCCATGTATCATGCCAACGCGAAAGCAATTTAATTCCTGATATTAGAGTTAAACTGCGCTTGAAATGATTTTATTCTCAATGTTCCGTTGGTTCTCAGAAAATTCTCTAAAAATGGAGAAACCTACTCATATTTTGAAAAAATGTACAAAACAATTAAAGATCAAATATTTGGAAATAGATTGCATTAAGAAATAAATCTCTAGCTTCAATACTGAAGGTATGTTGTGTACAATAAAAAGTAAAAAGACGAGGATCCTTTGACTCTCGAAATAATAAAAATTAATACAATCAATCTGAAGAAATTTTCACCTTAAGTGGCGGATTGAATATTTGAGTGGCCAACTAGTTTCTATGAAACCTCTATTCATACCCATAAGACAGCGAGAGGCTGCTGAAATCATGACTGTACATTCGCACACACAAGCTCTTAACATAAAAAACTCGATCAACGGACATCCATACGCATTTTATTGTCGGGACGGAAAGAGTTAATAATTATATACTGAGGACGATGCTTAGAAAGAACTTGAACATATCATACTGACTGCCGGCTAATTGCTCATTTTTTGAGATAGGTAATTAAAAAAAAATTGAACAACTTACTTGCGCCATTTGCATCACAAAAGCCCGTAGAACTGTGTATATTACGTATCTCAATAATCTCCCTCTATCTAATAATACACAGTGTTGATTAAATAAGTATATATTACATATATGTTGATTTTACTTACATTGCTCCTATTATTTTCGTGATATTGTTTGTAAAGAATAACTGAAATAAAACTATATCAACTACTCTTTAGTAAAACGTCGCTCGCAATTTCTCACATTTTCCCAGAGATCTGTCAGTGAATGCTGACAATATAATAATAATAATAATAATAATAATAATAATAATAATAATAATAATAATAATAATAATAATAATAATAAGTATTGTGACCCTAGCCTCACTCGATCTTCTGAACTAGAAAAAATGTATTAAAAAAATATATTTCATTAGAACTCGAGCTGAAAATTGCGACTCATCGCTCAGGATACCTGCATTCACTATTTAAAATTTTAAATCCTACTACAAATTTGGTGAACAAGAGACTTGACAAGCTATTTATATCGAAAGTAAAATGAGCTGACGTTTACATCGTGTACAAATTGGATGAGACTCGTACATTTTCTTCATTGACCTTTAGGACAGAAGAACATCACAGCTCTGAAGTGCCTAAATAATAGTGTTTCATCCATAAAATCCGCTTTGATGGACGAAGAATGAAAGTTTAGAGTTTCAGAGAAGACAGAAAAAGCCAGTTATATATATCAATTATCAACATGAATCTGATTGCGTGTTTAAAAACCAGATACCGATGCTCGCTTGAGCATAACATTCCACGAAATACGAAGAGTGCCAGTGCTAACCCGTGTTTCATAAGCTGGTAATAGGCACTGTGAAAAAGCGAAGGTAAACGATCATTTTCCTTTCTCTTCTACAATTCTGTTGATTTTTGTTTTTACTTATTTCAAAAAGATAATGGCGTAATTGTCTGAAAACTGACACTTTGAGAAGAAAATAAACTGCTCACAGCTTCTTGCACTCTAAGAGTAACAGTCTTCGATCATATAACTTGTAAGAAGACGCGTTGTTACACAAGCCATCAACATGTTACGCCCCCCTTTATTTATTTGCGACCTATGTTTTTTTTCGCGCGTTCGCAAGGTTCGGTCTTCTTGTAGAATTATTGCCCATGGATCGTGAGAACCGAAACAAGAATTTGCTAATGATTGCTGGAAATACGCAACATTTCGCAATTAAATGTTATTCTCGAACTCAATAAATGAATTGAACATTCCACTCAAGAATTCAAAATAAATGCTTAATTCTTAATTCGTGGCTCAGGCAAACATGAATCAGGACTAGGCCATTAAGAAACGGAACTCGTGCTCCCTCTTTGATGCAAGATATACATCATGTACACGACCCAATTCATCTCAGCAAATAGAGGGGCGCTCTTCAAATCAGAGATCGATCTCGAAGCTGGTTTCTAGTTTTCACGGCGGTGCGTACTTTTCAAAGGGAGACGAATGACTCGCGGTTGAAAACGCATTACCGATCGCGTCTTTTAGCAGGCAGTCGGAAATGTTAGCCATTGGAAGAAACATCTCGAAGACACTAAACCGATGTATTTATTTGAACTACTAACTCCTAATATTGACATGTTCTTAGTAGTTAACATTCCACACTTCAAATAATTTTAACGTATTGTCATATTGTATAGAAATAAATCAATATTACAAGTTTACGTTGTGTATATTTTCGTTTGAAGAAAAGTCAACAATAAGAAATTTACGTTTTAAAACGTTTGAGGTGTAAATGATTCAAATTTCAGAGTTTTTCATCAACAGTATAATTAACTGTTCCTCTACAGCAAACAGAATTTAATTGCAAAAAAAAAAAAAATCCTGAAGAGTTTGATAGGTTTAAAATTTAAGTTACCCGAATGAATTACTTTTAGAAAAATACCACGTTAGTGTAAGGTACGGATCTGCTTTTCATAAAAAGCAAGAAAATAATATTCCCTAGTCACATCAGAATGTTGTAATTCGTGCTTATTGATAAAATAAATATTTACTACCCATTTTTTAAACCATGAAAGTCAAGAAAAAAGTAATCGAAAAAGGGCGTTGTCAGCAGACAAATAATACAAACTAATCATTCATTCAAAAACACACCAGAAAATTTCCGAGTAATAGCGTCATCCAGCACATCTGAGCGGAAAATGGATTCCGCATTCATCTGGCCGGAATCGTATGTGGGCGGAATATCAATTTCATTTGTCCCCGCAGCGGTACGGCGAGCCCGGCGCGGAGACTCCTCTCGGAGACCGTGAAATCAAGACGTACGGCCGCGTCTCGTGCGAGCCGCGACGCGCGGGGATATATCGTCGCCCGCGGTCGCGACGCGCTCTCAAAGCGGCCCGCCGCCGCGACATGCGTGACTAGTGGGCGTTGCTCCTAACAACGGTTAAATTATTTATGTTAAAAACCGACAAAACCAACGCATAAACCAAATTCTACGGCTCTAATATTTTTATGCGCAAGTAACGACCGAGCGAGCCACACCTGTATAATAATAACACATTGACATAATTGAGTCCTTAGCGGTATTTAGCGGGGCGACCGCGCCGCGGGCGTGCAAGGTAATATTTCGCCAACGGTCACGCGCCCGTTCCCGCCTCCGCCCCGTCGCTCGCTGCCCAGTCCCGCCCCCGCTGTCGGGCGGCTCCGTGCCTGCGGCGGTGCGCTGGGTTTGACCACCTGTGCGTGGCACCCACCATATGTAACCTCCACCCACCCTCCTCCGTGACTGTTTTGCTTCTCAGATTTTAACCTTACTACTTCCTCGAGCTCATGATTCCAACTACATCCATCACTGACGTAAATCAGCACGATCCTTCTTACTTAATTATAATCATGTTTCCTTTATATTATTTTCCATTGGTTTCCTACTCTGTAGTCGATGTTATAACTACATTTCATGAGCCTAAATACTCCCCGCTCACATGCTACCTTAACTCGTCTCATTTCTGCCTCACATTTCACCAATTCTCCACTTCCTTCCAATTGAATGCAACGATCATCTCAATACCACACCCCTCCCACCTTTCTCAGTCCATCATCGATCATTTCTCCAGCCAATTTCTTTTTCATTTTCTCCGATTGATTGATTGATTGATTAATGATTCCGGGCGCATCAACGGCTTCGGTATCAGTCCCTTAAGGATAGTGTTTGTTTTATCTCGGGAGGTGGCCGTGATCTTCCTCCGCTAGATAGTGAGATCCGGCGCCGACCTACCGTCGGCTAGCGCTTTTCCCCAACCAGGTATCTGCCACCAGTAAGGAAATACCTCAGCCGGGAAAAGCTCTAAGCCCCTGACCAGTCTCTTGGCCTGTATTGTAATGTGTGTAAGTGTGGGTGTAAGTAAGGGGTAAGAAAAGAACAACGAAGGGAAAAAGAAAGGTCGCGTACGGTCTGTGGCTCCATTGTTATCTAACAAATGGCTCGAGCATTTGCCTGGTGTTGATCGGAGAAACCACGGAAAACTACCGATTAGAACATATTGCCGCTAGAATTCTGCTCCAGACAGCGACTGAATTCGACCTAGCTAACAAGACAGTGTCAAAAATCCTGCCACCGTCGGGACTCGAACCTAGGCAATACGGTGACATCAGATGATGCCCTGCTTTTCCTACGAGTTAACAGAGTCCTCATAGTAGTGACTGCCGCCTTCCCTTGTGTTGCCGCCTCGTCGCGTCACTTCGTCCTTTCCGCGCCTCGCAGCGGGCGTTGCCGGCTCGCGCCCGGCCACCGCCGCCTCCCGCGCCGCCGCGCCGCGGGCGAGAATCGGATCCGGCTGGCGCACGTCCATTAGGCGGCTATGCAAAGCGCCGTGCGCCGCACGAAGATGCACATTAATAGCGTTTGGGAAATAATTATGTCGTGACCATCTTTAGTTCTGTGCGAGTTATTGTTCGAGTGACGGAGTACGTTCTGCGTGCCAAGCATTCGTGTATTGAGCGTACTTGGTATAGAGCCGGGCTCTCCTCGTATTCTAGCGGTTGGTGATTGGAGTCGCGAAGTGGACGCTGTAATTGGGGGTTGTGGGAATTCCCTTGGCGGAAGAGGGACGTGTTGTTGGGTGAATACCTGAGAACATGATACCATGTTTCGAGTTGTTAATGGTTGTGGCGCAAATTATGATCAATAAAACCAATGTAATAACTGGGCGTGTCTCAATTTAAAACAAATGAAATATGGTGATGTAGCATAGACAGTGGCGCACATAAGAGGACGGGGGTCATAGGAATTCTGCCCCCCGCCAGAAGCCAATGAGGTATTTAAAAATAAGTTTATTAATTTTCCATACTAATAAAATTCATTGAATGTATCATTCATTAACGTTACAAATGTACGTTAACAATTGATATATTTAATGAATAAGTCATATAATAACAATGTCATGAAATAAAAGTAGGTTTTACATTCAGTGCAAATGAAACAGTCTTTATAAGAAAACTTCACCTGAAGGGTCCCCCTTCAGAGAAAAATCATAGGTGCCCCTCTAAGCTTAGGTACTATTAAAAAGCTGTCAAAAGAAAGGTAAAATTGAATCAGGACACAATATTTTATTTTGTTACACCTTTGAATTGGTTACATTTGGTTGGTTAAAAAATAGGTAAATAGGAGTAAATGTGTTACTACAAAATTCTACACCCATATTTTGTTTTGAATATTTTATCTAGTAATGAGATCAAACCCCAGGAATTCATAATATTAAGTAACGTATGCGAAATTTAAAAAAAACTGATCTCATGTGGAAAGTGATTTTCGTATCGTAGTTTTAGCGTTACGATTTACTTTAGGCTCGTAATGCAAGTTAGAGTATTTTGAATAGAAATATTATCAAAATGTTTGATCTACTGATAAGGCTATTCATATGTACTATGAACTTGAATATACAAAATATTCATTGAATATATTAAATCATTGTGAAGTCATGACCTAAGTATCAAATTTACCCACGCGATTATGGCTATTTAGTTGTCTGAATGAAAGGTGCTACTGATTCAGATATTCTGTGCTGATGATGATCGCAACTTTTGCAATCATACCACCACAGAGAAAGATTGAGATCAAAATGTCAGTGTAATCTATAGTTCCAAGGTAATATATGTCATTTCCATCACCATTTAAGACAAGTAATGCATTTTACATTAACTTAATGTTTACTAGTACTATGCCATGAAATTGATAATTTATTTTGCTTGAAAAAATAATAATTAATTTAAAATTTGTTTTTGTTTTAGTATTGTTTTTATAACAATACAAAAGTTTATTCGGCGATTATAGTTTTTCTACTCGTGCTTTCTGATAGATTCCACAAAGTCTCAGTGTAATTGAATGTTTGTCTGTTATTAGCGTGTAATTCAGTATTCCCTTCAGTATTCCTGTCAGACCGAGATCGCACGGCGTGCCGGGTACTTCATCTGACAAAACGTATGGAGACGGTGGATGCTGCATTTGAAGATTAAAGAGCTCGTAAGTAAAACAAAATAGCGAAAGTGTTTAGCCTCTGTTGTTGAGGCTAAACCAAATGTTCTTCACATTCTTGTTCGAAAATTGAAAGAAAAAACTGAGGTGAATTTTATAATAATTACTTTTGAGATTAGTGTGTGTAGTAATCAAGTAACCTTGTGTCAGCTTGTTACCCACGACTCTACACTTTTCCAACCCACCCAACGGAGTAAGCGAGGTGTCTTTCGACGCGTCTTGGTGCATTGGTGGGGAAGCGACCTTTTTCTTGCTAATTCTTCCAAAACATATGAGAATTCTTGAAAAACCGCAGTTTCGAGGATATTATGCATCCAAAATGCATTTTGGGGAATTTTCAGACACCTCTATTTTATTGAGTCCATTCTACAGGACGAATAAATTAATCTTTTTTGATGAATTAAAGGCTCTTAAAGTTGTGAAACGCTTTAAACTAATGTGGCTTATGTCCGGCATGACTTGAAATGTTGCACCTTGAGTCATCAGATTGCCGACAATTGAACCTAATTTTGTATTGAAGCATAAACACTAAAAAAAAAGCTTCAATCGATACTTCTTCAAATTTATTCAAGATGAATGGCATATGCATTATGATTAATTTTTTCCCTTACTGACTTGCAGAGCACAATCAAAAATTTTTAACATGAAGATTGGTCGGGGGCGCCATGCTAAGCTGGTAGTTCGTATCGCATGGTGATGTAGAAGACAGGCTGCGAGAGTCAGCACCGGAAGATGCTGTGCATGCGACGACTGCGTCAGGGAGGACGATTAGAGCGTGCATACTCATGAGGTGATTAACGTGACGATCGCCGGTAGCAGAAAGTCATGGATGTTCTCGCGCTCACATACACACACACACACACACACACAAGCATATACGCGCATTCGCATACAAACACCTCGAGAAACACGAGAGGAGGGAATTGTTCGCTATTCTTAATTCGAACTGGCTGATAGAAAACCTAGGGAAAATACAGTAGAATTCAATTATACATGGAAAATTAAAAGGAAAGTGTTGTTCTCTATGGTCGAAAACTTTGTTTCTCAGATTAAGAAATTTGATTTTATAACAGTAATATTACACCAGTGTCCATCAAGCTGATTAATATCTCATTAAACACATATTCCACTTTACTCAAAGTAGGGAAGCGTAGTTTAATTTTCGTTTAAATAAATCAGCGTTGTAGAGTCCATTGGGCTAACAAGTCAATTCTATTTTGATCAGGCTTCTACGTCTACAACTGGGATAGTAAAGTATCTGAATACAAGGAATACGTCCTCAAAAATAAGAGAAAAGAAATTTGTAGTTCGAGCTTAAGAATCGAAGTTCTGGCAGAGTGGTAAGTGTAGTGGAATGAGCGCTATCGGGGCCGCGACGCCACACAGCGTTGAGTCATCTGTGACGCTGCAGGCGGTGTCGTCGTCGGCCTCGTCGCCAGCGTTGGCGGCGGCGGCGGCGGCGGCACCAACAGCAGCGGTGGCGGTGACACGAGTGGCGTCAGCGGCGGTAGCAGCGGCGATGGCAGTGGAGGTAAAAGCGGCGATGGGAATGGTGGTGATGGCATCAGTGGTGACGGAGTGGTGGCGGAGTGGTGCATCAGTGGTGGCGGAGGCGGCGATGGCGGTGGCTGCAGTGGTGACAGTGGCGGCAGCAGGGCGGCGGCGGCTGCGGCAGCGACGGAGGCGGTGGCGGTGGCAGCAGTGGTGACGGTGGGGGCAGCAGCACCGGTGACAGCACGGACGTCAGTTGCGACAATTGCCATGGCGACAGCAGCGGCAGAAGTGATGATGGTGTCGACTGAGCGGTGGCGGAGGGTGTAGCGGAGAGACGGAAACTGCTGTGCCATCAAATGGTGTGGCGGCGGCAGTTGCAGCGGTGGCAATGGTGACAGCGGCGGCGGTGGTGACTGTCATTGCGGTGGTAGTGGCGATAGCGGCGACGATGGTGGCAGAGACGGTGGCTGCAACGGCGGCGGTGGTGGCGATAGCGGCAGCAGTGACGTTTGGACGGCGGAGACGCCGATGGCGCGGCGGCGACTGCGGCTGCAAGGGCAACGCTGGGACTTACGGCCGTCGTGTCCCGGGTTAATTAGTATCTACTTGCCGTGCCTGTGCCTTGACAGGTTCCCGCCGCTGAGCAGCGCACGCCGACGACGTCGACGGCGGCGCCGGGTGCCGCGGCGCGGCGTCGCTGTAGGCGACGGCCGTGCCGGCGGCGGCGGCGGCGGGCAGCAGAAGTGGCCCAACCGGGGTGGAGGTGGGTGGAGGGGGCAGTGGTGCTGGTGATCGGAGTAGTAAAGGCAAAGTAGATCGAGACAGTGACAGTGCCGATGGTAGATACAGCATTGAGGGCAGCGATGTCCATGTCGATAGGGTTAACTTTTAACTTTGGGGTAAAGGGGAGGGCAACAAATACTAACAACATACAACCGGGAGCGGTGGCTCAGTGCATCAACTAATGTCACTGCAGTGCCTCTGACCGGGAGGTCCTAGGCTCGAGTCCCGACGGCAGCAGGATTTTCGACACTAGCTTTTCAGCTATACATGCCGGGAGACCTGTTGGGGACTTATAACTTGTTCCGGCTGGGGCGGTACCCAGCTGATAGAGGATATCTGGTTGAGGAAAACCCCGCTAGTCGACGGTAGGTCGGCGCCGGATCTCGCCATCCAGTGAGGGAAGATCACCGCCACCTCCCGATGAAAAACATGCACTGCACGTACGCGACTAATGACCTCAGTAGTTGTCGCGCCCGGAATCACTAACAATCAATCAATCAATCAATGGAGGTTAACAATGGTAACAGTGGTAGCTGAGGCAGAGTCCCTTTTGAAGGTATCGAGGAATCTGAGACAAATTCAGCATCAGTCTCCCCATCGGTATCAGATCAGTATCAGATCAGCGTCACACTCACCATCCTTGTCAGTTTTGGTAATGGCGTTGGCAATGTTGACAGGTGGTAGCAGAATGAAGTTCAGTGACGAAGCTCTACATGTATGCCAAGCTCTACATGCCGAATTCAGCCTCTGTCTGGAGACGAATGCTGGAGCAATTCCTTAATAAACGGGCCATCAATAGCGCACAATCTTTCCTTCCTCATCTACGTCCCCTCTGCTTCTTTCACACTCACACATTTACATTTACATGCAATTCACTTCAACACATGTCAGAAGACCAGTCGAGAAATTATAGTTTGTCCCTGTGCATTTATTTTATTTATTTAACAGCAAAAACAGTTAAAAACGGTGTGTGATGTGCTATGGGGAGAAGTGTATTCGGTGCATGTTTTCTTAATTCTGGGATTTCTACCCTAAGCAATTTAAAAGTTCAATTCTGAATACAGAAAGAATAAGCGTTTTTGACAATAATTGATCAGAAAAATGCTGCCATGCTGGAGTTGTGCCCTGTTGACAGAGGTACCTGGAGGGGCAGCTCCACAAGCCGGATCTGTTGGGATCGCTGAATCGAATCGCCGGGTTCGATCGGATCGCCGGATCGGATCGGATCGGATCGGATCGGATCGGATCGTCGGATTGGATCAGATCGGAACATCGGATCGGATTGCCGGATTAGATCTGATCGATCGCCGGATCGGATCTGTGCTGGATATTACACTCCAGTGGGAGAGGAACACCGCCTCCCGAAATGTAATATGCACCGCACCTTCGAAACTAATGACTACAGCAGTTGACGCGCCCGGGAACAGAACAATCAATCAAAATTCAAAGACGATTTAGAAATATGCTTAAAGATTTGCCAATAAAATCGTCTACTTACTGAGATGACGTAATCTTTCTCCATTGTGTTTTATTGCCAAAAAACAAATCAATAATGCATAAGAGAAAAGTGTGTTCATGTTACGATTTTAAGTTGCATTTATTGTAACTTTTACGACGTACGCAAACATCACTGAATTTGTTTAACGCTCAAAAAGGCCACATAAGAGAAAAATCATTCGCATAATTTTCTATTAAAACTTCACGATTATGAGTTAATTAAAGGTTAATGCAAGAACCGTATAATTTCATTTCTTTCAGACCGATGGTGAATGCCGTAACGAACCGATATCTTATATGTAAATATCTCAATTATGCGGTCATAAACATCTCTTCGACGCAGCTTTATGATGTCCAAGGTTAAGTAAATTTCGCCTCTAACCTGTAGTACCAGCCAGCGGTCTCTTTCGTGGAAGCACGAAAACCCATTCTGCAACGTTGCGAGGTCTGCTAATGATGCCTCCAAATCAGCCAAGAATTCGCATAAATCGATACGATTACCCGATTCCGTTATCGCAAGTCTTCTGCTAGGGCTCCTCTCACTTTGAGTAGCTGTTGTTTCACGTTGTTGACTTTAAAGAGCCCGAAAACTTTTTTCTCATACGCCTTTATCACGAACGTATTAACTATTTCAAAAAAATGTTGATATTGAACCAAATGACATTTCCCGAGTTTTGATCGATTACAAACAAAACATTCTCGTAATACTATTTCAAAACGGCTTCTTCATTGCTAAATGTTGATGCGCTTCTTTGAATATGGGCAATGAAACAATGTAACGTAAGTTTGCGTATCAAATCATGAAACTATTAATTTTTCGATCTGACTTGTCATAAAAAAATATTTAAATGCAAAAAAGGAATTTGATGTGTCCAGCAATTTTATGTAATTTTTCTGCATTTGCAATTCCCTGCATTTCTTTGCAATTTTTCGCAACATGATTTTAAATAGTAATTTCTGCATGGTACAGCATTTAAAAGTTTATGTACTATATCCATGCAATAAACTTATCGCATTATTATATTTTAATCATATCCTTGTTGTAAGATTATTCATATTTAAAAAAACTCCTTTAAAATCACCATCAATGCTCATCTTAATACGTACGAAACAAGTGAATTTTCACCATCCAAGATGTGTGTGGACGTCCCAGATATATACATATGTTTATATGTGAAATTAGTAATAGATGTAAGTCTAGAACTAAGTATAGATTGTACGTTTAGAATATGAGGTTAGTTTAGTAAGTATCCCCAGCTATATACTGTAACTGTTATCCGACTGTAAGCCGTTATAAAATCCATTAAATTGTTCTATATTAAATGATATTTGTAAAGAAATTAAAAATATAACTAACCGCAAACAATACGAATATCAGTAGCACCGTTGCAACTTCTCCCTCATATTTGACTGTTGTCGAACCATCAAGACTTCACAAAGAACATTACAATGTTTCTCCTCTCATGTCTCATAAACAAATAAAATATTCTGAGCTTCTAATCGTCGGAACAATAGCAAAACAAATTATCGAAGTATTGAAATATATTCCAATACACAAAGAGATAAAGTCTTGAACCTCCCAGTCACTACAATGCCACAAACCACTCAATTAATTTCACTTACAGAAACATTAACATCGTTCAAAAATTGAAAAGTTAAAGATCACCCGGAAATGAAAGCATCACTAACCAAACTCTTAAACTACCCATTCGCTGCAATGCAGTTATAACAGCCGTAATCAGTGCTGCACTTCACATCGGCTATTTCCCATAATTTTTATTCATGCAATAATAAGCTCTTTTAATAAAACCCATTATTTTTCTAACTACAGATCCCTTACCTTGCTTTCCTCTCCAGCCAAAATCTTTAAAAATTAGTACTTAACCGCCCAATCAATTTCCTAGGTCCTAACAGTGCCATTTCCAAAACACAATGCCGTTTCAAACCTTCTGACTCAACTCATCCTTCTCAGATTTTATGTTTATTTTTGGTCGCATGAACTGCAAGGTCATTAGCGACCGCACCAATTACAATATCTAATACACAGTTTACATTTAGATCTCTAATACAGCATTACATTGTTTAATACCATAATTCTACACTAGTACAAAATAACACTGTTCACAATAATTAGCATGTTGTTTTGATCTCAGATTTCCAACATAATACCAATAACTTTACATAATTTCACCACTTGATTTTGATAGTCAGGGGAATATAACTGTGCACCAGTGTTCAGTCCCCGAAAGAGGTTTTCCACTGTAAGAAGAACTTGGGACATGACTCAATGATGTGGTCTAAAGTTAGATTACTGCTACATACATTACAAGTTCGGGGGGATTCTTTTTTAGTAGGTGAAGATGAGTTAATTTTGAGTTTCCTGCCCGGATTCTTGTTATGACCACTTGTTCTCTTCGGTTAAGATTTTTATTGGTTACCAATTTATTGTGTTCAATAATAGGTTACTTTCTTTTGAAGGTCTCTTCTTTTAAGCGTTGTCCAGATGGAGAACCATTTTTCTTCAATTATTTTTCCAAAATATTTCACTAGATCTTGGAGTGTATTCGAGATTACCAGTACAGTTTTTGGGTTATCAGTTGTACTTCCATTAACTACACTGGCAGTTTCCCTCTGCTTTTCTACATCTTCATTCATATCCCAAATCAATATTACTTCTTTACCTGACGTGGCAATGCCATGATACAGTTCTTGGATTATAATAATCATTTCACAACAAACTTCGTTATTGTTGATGCTATTTATTGCAGTGCAGGAATTTGAGTATAAAGTGAACTTTGAACGGTCAATTTTTTTAATAAGTTTCATGGCGGTCAAGATGGCACATAATTCGGCAGTAAGATGGCTGGCATAGAAATTAAGTTGGTGTTTAACCGATGCATCTGTCGTTACCACTGTTGCTTCTGTTCCTTGTATATTTTTAATTGCTTTGACATAAACCGGATTAAACATGTCGTAATTGTCGGTTCAGAGTTTATCTCGGATGTTCAATTACCTTGATGAGCGCCTGAGGATAGGTCTACTGAAATATCCGAGATCATTCAAGGAGGAATTTTGTAATTTCTCTTCTTTTCTACTTTTCTGTGATCCAAATTAAGTTCTCTAAGTACTTTTCTAGTTTTTCCATGCAATGACATAAAACGCGAATGATTATGTGCTCTTGTTTTTTAGGATATATGTCCTGTACTATGATTGGATTGATGAATGTGGCTGCTTTAAGAGCATATTTGATTGTTAGTTTCTCTCTGCGATGAGATAATGTGTGTTCATTAGCTTCAATTAGTATGCTTCCTATGAGAGGGGTAAGAAAACATCCGATGCATATCCTGAGACCTTGATTGTGGACTTATCCAGTTTTTTGAGGTCACTTTTACTACTTGCTTCTCAGATTGTTTTCTCGTCGCAACAAAAAACTAATCCCTCAGAAAAAATCTTTCTCTCAATAAATAAATAAATAAATAAATAAATAAATAAATAAATAAATAAATAAATAAATAAATAAATAAATAAATAAATAAATAAATAAATAAATAAATAAATAAATAAATAAATAAATAAATAAATAAATAAATAAATAAATAAATAAATAAATAAATAAATAAATAAATAAATAAATAAATAAACAAACAAACTTCAAATACCCCAAACTATAGATTTCCTTGATTGCCTACTCATGAAAATTTTACCCTCTCTTACCATGCAGTCAAAATGCTACCCATTTTAACCTTGGTCTATAAGCAAATTTCTCAAGTGGAATCAAATTAATATTTCTTAAAGATATCTTCACACAATGTCACATACAGAAACTGTAACAATCACCTGAACCCATCTATTTTCCATCTCCTACTTTATATCACATACCTATAATTAAAAATTTCGAAAGAGTACACATGTCGACTAAGACCTTCGATATAATTTTAAGAATTTTTCCATTCCAGTTCTATAATAAAATTCATATCTCTGTGAAGCAGTTCACCAGATTTGATAGAAATATATTTTAAGCAAGGTTGGAGGCAAAATATCTGCCTCCGAAATATTCTTAAAGCGGTTCATTTCTAACAAACAAATTCATTCTGAGTTAGATATGTTTCCTATTTATTTTTTGTTGTTGAAAATTTCGGCAAAATTATATCGCCAAATTAATAATATTCCATCAGCAATGCATTTTCAATTAGGCAAACACAAACCTTATCGAAATCTATTCAAACGCAAATGACCAAGACAATGTGTTGACCCTCCGTAACCATCTCTCTTCACTTTGCCAGCTAGCTAACGGTGTCCCTCATACCTCGGAATTCCCACTCTTAGGGGAGGGGGGATGAAAGACATGCGGCGGACATGTATTCCCTTTGCTGTAACTAGCAGAGCCCGCCTGCCTTAGCTTTCCTTGAACATTCAACTATAGAAATTGAGACGATTTTAAAGGAAAGCTACAACTCTATTTGTGCCCCGACCGACAATTTAAATATTTTATACAAAAAACAAAGCAATATCTTTATCTTCTATTAGCTACCTCTGCTCTAGTCGCTATTGTTACTAGAATTGCTGGTGTTGCTGCTGCTCTGCCTGCAGCAGGGCGGAGGTTGCGGCGTCTCTCACCCACCGGTTAATGCGCTAATTAACACGGCTAATCAACTTCGTGGTGTATTGCGACGGATGAAGGTTTATGCACTTGCGAAAATCGGCGCCTGCGATCGGTGACGAAGGCCGGCTGGCCAGGGGAGCAAGAGCGGCGGCGAAGGCGGGGGCGGGGGCGCTGGCCGCTTTCCCCGTCGGACAACGCCCTGCCTCCCGCCGACCGCGTGACGACCCCCGACCCGCCCCCGCCCCCGCCCCCGTCTTCGCCCACGTCCGCACCCGCGCTCGCTCTCGCACGTGCCCATGCCCGTCCGCCCACGTGCTCTCCACGTTCCACGCCGACTTCGCTCGTCTTGACGCTGGGTGCCCAAGTTCGTTTCTGGAACTTCCAAAGTCGTGATACAACATCCACCTGCCTTTACTTCTCTTTGCTTCAGCATGTCATCGTCCAGACTGTTTTACAGTTAATTATTTATTGTCACATATGTTCCTTTTGTCTGATTTGGGTTATTTATGGTTTCATTTATTTTGCTTTCATTTTTCGAATTCTTACACCTCTGGTTTCTTTCACATCGAGGACACAGAAAACGGTACATTTGAAAGAGGATTGAATCATTATTGCGAACGGTCATAAATGACACGGCAAACAGGTCGTGAGATCCGATGAAGACGATAGAGAGGTGCACTTCCGTGTATTATGGGTAGTACTGCGGCATATTGGGTAACCCAGATACGTAAACTGGTAGCTGGTAAACCTGAATGCAGTATATTCTCACACTTGTGAACACGCTAGTATTAGTCAACGATGGTTCCGATTGCGGGAAACAGTGAGTTTTTTTAGGTTTATTCAATTCAGAATTTTTAATGTACTCTCCCTGCGGATCTTCTTTCGTTCTCGATTTTTACCATAGAGAAACATTAACGACTTTATGTGGCCTCATTTTTTCGTATTTCTAAACTGCATTAATTTATTTCATTTCATTTTGATGATTTCAATTTCATCGTAATTGTGAAATATCTCTCTTTTGTGAAACGATTATTCACTTACGACCGGTAAAATAAATTGTGCTTGTCCCTGAATCATTTATTTTATTTTAAATTATTGATCTGTAGAAGTTCAGCTCTGCTAATGCAAAAATCTTAGTATCTTGCCGGCGTGACGAATTTATATAAAAAAACAGGCTTTTTTGTTTTGTTTTTGTAATTTTACTCTTGTTGAAATATTCCGCAATTACATAAGTGCAATAAAACAGTCAAAACATTCGCCTCAGATTGAAAATAGCCTGAAATGTTTCTCAAATCAACCGTTGAAATATCCGGTGATTATTGCCATATAATGGGTTCCACGAAATGGATATGAAATAAAGATGTTCTTTTTCTCGGCCGACTGATGAGCGAAGACGATGTTAATCAAACGTAAATTTCTCAATCACAGTTATGTCCTCTCTCGTTACTCGTCCGCTTTGACGAGTAGCAATTGTCGTTTGAATTTGTGGTACGTTTCTTAAAGAAACGCTTTGATCGTATAAAAGTTCGACGAATAATTTTTCTCTTTGGTTGGTGAATTCTGTTTCTTTTATTGAACGATATAATTTTCAATGCGATGCTTCAGATTGTAAGCGCAATTACATCGTACATATATTGACATTTCATATTCTTTTTTTTACGAATCACAGGTAAAAAGAAAGTAGTGAAGCATTGAGAATTATGTCTATATACTTCGATTTCTTCATTGCTCCTTAGGGAACAATTTCAAATTTCTTTTTCTCATATCTTCTGTATAATCATCTTGGTTACGTATAATTCGAACAAGCAAAAAATTGATGATTGTGTATCGATGAGTAACTAATTGTTTGCTACATTAAGATTTACTACATAAGATTCATTCTCGATTAATATAAACATAGCATTAATATAAAATGAATTTTAGGATCTCTCTCAAAAGGTTGAAATCACATTTCAGATGAATATCTTTGTTTGCTTGAGTTGAAACACTAGAGGTCATACAGGAACAAATTCAAATACACCTTAAAGTAAGTGACACACGCAAAAGCACCGTTACTATTATCGAGACTAGCCACTGTACGTCGTAACGTATCAAAGAGCGTGCTGCTACAAGAGCACTAGCATTTAAATTCAGACGACATTCCTACATTTTTCCCTACACTAAGTAAGAGTCCAGTGTTAATGCGAATCGTAACGATAACTACTGTGCAGTCTCTTGGCTATCTCGAAAGTACAGGCCGCGATCTCCCTCGCAACTCGTTCGTAGTGACGTACCGACGACGTTCGCAACGGCCCGCCTCGCGCGCCGAAGCTCTCGCGCCAGCTGCGGCGCCGCCCGCCCCGCCCGCCAAACCGCCCACCCACCCGCCCACCCGCCCCCCCACCCATCCACCCGCCCCCCCACTCGCCCACCCGCTCGCTCTACCGCTCAATCGCATCTAATTCGCTCTTCCTTTCTCTGTCCCGTTCCTGCTCGCTCTCCCGCCCGCTTCCCCGTCCTGTCCCGTCCGCTTTCCCATCTGTTTGTTCGCCCGCCTACTCGAACGCCCGCTCGAACGCCCGCTCGAACGCCCGCTCGAACGCCCGCTCGAACGCCCGCTCGAACGCCCGCTCGAACGCCCGCTCGAACGCCCGCTCGAACGCCCGCTCGAACGCCCGCTCGAACGCCCGCTCGAACGCCCGCTCGCTCAGCCACTTGGCTATCAGCTTGCCTGCCAACTCTCACTTCACCACTCTACCGCCCGCACGCTCGCTGCCCGCCCTCTCGCCCCCTCTTCGCTCGCTCGCACGTCGGGCCGCTCGGCCGCGCAGCGACGGCGGCGGCTTCTGGAATGGAATGTAGCTTATGGCACGTTCACCCACATGCTCACTCTACGGTTTCGCGTCGCTCACAGGTTGTAATGTGGTGTGATTAATATTCTTGCACATGCTGAGATATAACGAAACCGGGGTTTTGTCTGAATGGTTTATTATAGTAATATGCTCGGCAGAATTTAAAACTCTCGTTAAAATCAAGACAGCTACAAATTGTGGTGGATTTCTCCGGCAGGCGTGTCCCAGTCTACCGGTGTTGTAGCCTGACCAGAGGCTCGCGTCTGGGACTAGGCACGCGACCGTAGGTGTGGATGCCATTGTGTCATTAACGTTACGTAGCCGCGTTGCGCCTGGGACGGGGCAGGCGCGGGCGCCGCCCTGCCGCCTGCATGCGACATCGCGCCGCTCCATACGCGGGCTCAGACGACCTGGGTCGAGTTAAGGCAGGGGGTACGGTGAAGGCTTGCTAGGGACCTCAGCCTGATGAGCAACATTCAAGAAATGCTGTCAAAATGATTTCTTCTCTGTATCATATTGGTTTGGTGTTTGGTGCAGGAAATGAAGATTGGTGAAGATTTTGACGCAATATCATGTACTGTTTATTGGTTACGAGTAAAAGTAATAAAATATCTAACACACAATAATACGATAAATGTAAATTTGGGAAAAAGTTAAATATTGTAGGTTAGGTTAATCACTTTAGAATCACAATGTTATAATCCGTCTTTAATTTCCAAGAAGTCGGTGGAAGGGACGCAGGTCAGAAAATGGATAGGATATAGGCATCTGGTAATTGGAGGGACCTTGTCTTCAGAAATAATCATTGACGAGAACTCAATTATTTTAAAAAATGACCAGAGGGGCTGTACCATAACATTGGTAGCGAGGAATGGTCTTAAATTTATTGTTGTTTTTTGTGAGATTACCTGCGATCTGATGATCAATCAGAGAGTGTTTCTGAATAAAACATTCTGCTTTCACTAAATTTGCCTTAAAAATATTAAGTCACTTTTCTCCAAAAGTGTAGAAGAGTTTGCACAGTGCTCTACATTTCGAAGTTTATCGACGCAAGTTTAAATCGCAGTAATGTCGCTGCAGCTGCTAAGAGTAGCGAGCCTAGTGAAACAGCAGACAAACCACCAATCCGTTTCTTTGCCTAGTGTGAAGTACAACACACAATAAGTGCCAACTGTTGATGGTTAAACGTTTACGCTCTGATCTTTGCCAGTGTATTATCCAGTGGACAACAAATATTTTTGTGGTCATAACCTCAACAGGGCAAATTCATTACAATTGCCCTACAAGTGTTAAACAATTCCAATTCTGAAGTAAATATAAGTATGGAGAAGGAAGAGCATTATCCTTCCATCTGGCAAAAACTGCAAAACTTTCCACTCTAGACAGCGCTGCAACGGTAAGCACTTACAGAACTACAAGAACAGCTACTGAGTTTTAAGTACAGCAGTTAAATTTTCAATGGTCACGGCATTATCAACCTTTTTAATGTGCTCCATAGATATAACATTCTCAGTTCCTGAAGATAAGTAATCAGAATCAATAATATCAACAAAACGTACTGTAGTCAAAGATTTCTTCTGGGCTGAAGGGCCGTGGTCCATTGGAAAACATATTTCCAGACGTTTCGTCCGCAACTACGGCAGACATCCTCAGTGGCGATGTGGTCTCGGACGAAGAATCCTCTTTGAAGGTTCCCCGGTGACTGTCAGTTTTGTCAACTGTTCCTGTTGCAATGTTCCCGCGTACTGTGTATAAAAGATCATGTTACCGAAAAGAACGGATATGCATGACATCTCAGTGGCTTCTAGTTATGATATTCCCAAGAACGAGAACCTCTGAAAACCTACATGATTAAATTCTCGCCCGTACTTCTTCTAGGCTAAAATTACGATAAATTATTAAATCACATCTGCTCAGTAGCCAAAAATGATTATATTTCTAGAACGGAACAAAATGAAATTAACGTTTCTTTTGCATAAAAAGGGAGGACTTTTATAAGCTATAAAATATATGTGAAAGTAAAAAAGGATATAATACTCATACAGAGTTCAACAATAAAAATATTTACTGTAAGTTAGAGTGAATGCCAGAATATCATACAGGAAGTGAACGTTGCAAAGAATTTAAACACATTATCAATCCACTGGTGAGAGCATGCAGGTTATGGAGATATACAAAGACAGTCACTACAAATACGTGTACACACTACAAATATGTGCTACGGACTTATCACAGACTTCAAAAGCCAACGTATTTATAATGTAAAAAGATTTATGATTTGTATCACTCCAATTCAATCTAGACTTAAGTGCAATTCCTCAGTAAAACGTAACTGCCAGTCACTCCGGCATTTTCACTGTAATTGCCTTGCTACTTTCAGATGTATTCTCTGTGTTGGACAATTCCCGTAACACGTACAAAAATTACACAACATTTTGGGAATGTTCCAGTGATGCTCATACGTCAAATATCACAGTTGCCGTTTTCACCAGGAAGTTCGCCAGTTACTGTTACCATTTCTATCTGATAAAAATCTCAACCCGTCGCAAGCGACAACAGAGTCACGAGTCTCTTCCCAAGCCTTAAGCCAACATTTCCTTTCTCTCCCACAACACAAGCCCTTAGCATGACAACCAGCATAATTAACTGCAATTGGCGTAGTATAACTCGTAAATCAAATTATCGCAGCCATAACGCCCGAAATTAAAAATATAATACAGTCATTGACACCAGACATTCAAAATGGCAATTAAAGAACACGAACTGAAAATAATATAATGTAATTGGATAACGAAATATGAACTGAAATATTATAATGGAACAATATTAAAAGACAACTGATGTGATTTCGACATCATAAAGTTCACATTGCATGCGTCCCAGAAGGACAGTACTAAACGAAAAAATTAAATTGTCAGGATTTAAAATATTAAGAAATGATTAAACTTCAGATATTGATGTCATAACGTGAAATTAAATAAAATAAGCAATCGATAACCCTAAGTTCCCAGAACTGAAGTCAATAGTGATAACTAAACAGGAAACATCAAATGCTGCCTATATAACTCAAAATTAAAATTTCATTAAAATATTGTTTTTATTACAATAATAGTGTCTTGCTTTCTGGTGGTTTAAATAGCAAACTTTAGGCATGAGGATGTGAACATATTATAATATCAAATTATTCAAAAACGTAATGGATTTCCGTATTCCAGCTTCCCACGATCCAAAGTACTATTCATATTACAGCAACGTTGTGTCCTCATTATACAGTCTTCACAAAAAATTAAACTTTTCGATTTTGTTTCAGAATCTCCAACCCAACTTTTCAAGCCTGTTAGAATCTATCTAAAACCTAACCGGCCACACTCACGCTTTTTTAGAAGAAATTCTAGATCATTAAAAGTGTTTCTCAACTTTTGTGGCATCGAGGTATGAAATTCTCCGTACTGTTTTCCTTTCTAGGTCAAAATTATGGACCCCTTTCCAGCATTTTCTAAAGAGATATTAACGATTTGAGGGAAAATCCTAAATAAAGAAGGAAAAATACTTTACATTCTGCATGTGCTCAGGAAACGTACTATGAATAACACGGCATTTCTATTTCTGCATGAATAGAAGCGAGCGCCTCTTCTTTGTTCGATGAAAACTTTCACCAAACGTTGACTCTAAAGGAGTAGGTACAGCCATTTTAGGTCAAATTTTCGATTTTCCCTTTTTTACGTAATTTCATTCCCTGTGTATTTAGGAGTTTGGTGCTACTTTTTATTTTGCTAAAATCCGACCAGAAATGTGTTTTTTATACATTTCTCTGAATGTCAACACTTGATGGCCACGCCCCCTTTTCACAAAAGCATTTGTCCTGCATCTATTTACGTGTTTGTGTGTGTTGAATTTGTGAAAGCACTCAGATATAGAAAGAAATTTATCTTTTCAAGTGTTGGCTACACTTATTTCCACCATGGAACTCACTTTCCGTAGTTTCTCTCTGGTATTTTGTTTGTTTTCTGTATTGCGCGAATTTGTGAGTTTGACTTGTGAGTAGATCTGCATTGCAAAGTGAAGTATTTATTTGTGAAGTGACGTAAAGTATTTATATAGTGCCGCGAATATGCCGCGAATTAAGAAGTTCAGGGTAAGAAAAGTGCATAAGAATCAGCACAATATCAAAAAGAATGAAAATGTGAAAGACAATATTACCACGCCAACTCCAGTGGTGCAAGTGGAACCAAAGCAAGTCAGCTCTGCTGAGAGGAAACTGTCCATTCGAAAATGCTTGAACAACGATTTCTCTGAGGAAATGCAAATGAACGACGGCGTTTTGAAAAGTGGATATCAGCTAATTGATTTACATATGCTGTCAATTGCTGTAAACAGCTTTACAAAATGTAAATATTGTGATGGTGAAAATTGTTTAACTGTTGGTGAAGTTGTGAAGAAGAGAAAGGGATTGGCCTGCAGTCTCGTCATTATCTGTGACAATTGCAAACACAATCTGTGCTTTGATACATCAAAGAAAACTGGCAATGGCTTTGAGGTTAATTTAAGGTTTGTGTATGGTTTACGGTGCATTGGCAAGGGACGAGAAGGAGGCAAAGTGCTGTGCGGGGCAATGAATCTACCTAACCCTGCTACAAAATTTAAGTCAGCTATGACAGCAATATCAACTAGTGTTGAAAAATGTGCTGAAATATCAATGAAGCAAGCAGCATTAGAAGCTGTAGAAGAGAACAATGGCTGTACAGAAATTGCTGTTGCTGTTGATGGAAGCTGGCAAAGAAGAGGTCACAAAAGTTTGAATGGTGTTGTGACAGCAACCTGTGTGGATACTGGAAAAGTGCTTGATGTTGACATTCTGACAAAATATTGCCATGGTTGCAATAAATCTAAAGACACTGAAAAACATGAAAGTAATTGTGTCATTAACTACAGTGGTTCTTCAGGTGGGATGGAGGTGGAAGGTGCTGTAAACATTTTTAATAGGTCTACGGAAAAGAGAGGTGTTCAGTGCACTGAATATTTGGGTGATGGAGACAGTAAAGGGTACAATGCTGTTGTAGAATCAAAACCCTATGGTGACATTAAAATAAATAAACTTGAATGTGTTGGGCATGTGCACAAAAGAATGGGTGCTAGACTAAGACGTGTGGTGCAAGATATGAAGGGGAAGAAGCTGGCTGATGGGAAACCAATAGGTGGAAAGAATAGATTAACAGGAGGTGAAATAAACAAACTGCAGGACTATTATGGTAATGCAATTAGAAATAATACTGACAGTTTAGAAGCAATGAGGAAAGCCGTATGGTGTACTTGGTTCCATAAAGCTTCAACGGATGAGAATCCCATGCATTCCTTGTGTCCGAAAGATTCCTGGTGTAAATATAATAAAGACCCACAAAACTATAAACATCATGGCCTTCCTAGTGATGTAATGGAAGCAATAAAACCAATTTATAGAGATCTTTCCAAACCAGAATTATTAAAAAGGTGTTTGCATGGAAAGACACAAAATGTCAATGAATCCTTTAATAATTTAATTTGGAACAGAATTCCAAAGGGTGTGTTTGTAGGGTTTATGACATTAAAATTGGGAGTGTTGGATGCTGTTATTAATTTTAATGAGGGATGCATGGGAAGGCTAAATGTTTTAGAAGATTTAGGTATCAGTGCAGGCTACAACACAGTTACTTCATTTGAAGCGATAGACAAATTAAGAATATATAAGGCTAATAAATCTATTGAAATTAAAGTTAGAGAACTGAGGAAGAAGAAAAGAATATCTAATGATGATGAGGAAGATTCAAAATCATTATATGAACCTGGTGGATACTAAGGTCAGTTAAATTACTACTTCAAACTTTAAGTGTCATTTCCCGATATTTGTAATTTTTATTTTTTAGGTACGCTTACCTCTGAAATGAATACAGATATTCAAATGAAATTTATACCAGTTATAGAAGTGAATTAAGTCTACTGATTGAAGGTGTATTCATTTAAAATAAATCATTGTTTTTGGATCTAGATGCAGATATAGTTGAAAAATTTCTGTATTTTTTTCCACTATGAAAATATTTTTTTTCTTGTAATAAATATGAAAGTAATGGAAATGGCAAATATTTTAATCATACAAAGAGACCCTAATAAGTATGTATTTAAAATTTGAATTGGCTAGGAAAGAGAATGTTGAAGCTAAGCGAACCTGAAATAAGGTAATTTAACATGGGGCTGTATAGGCAGTACCTACTCCCCTTAAATACACATACTGAAATAAGGTCATGTACAGTTTTTCGAAAATTAAAGTACATTTCGCGTACTTTTGCGTGAAAATACGGGGGAGAAAGTAGGTTTTAGCACCACTAGTTTTAAATACTCTGCATTCTGTTTAAATCACGTAAGTGGGTACTCAACACGAAAAGATCGGAAACCTACCTTATTATATATTATACAAAATTCAAAAGAAAGAAAGAAAATTGTTGTATCTAAATTTAAATAATTAAAATAATTTATCAAAATTGGCACGTCATGCCAGCAATCTCCGGAATGGCCCCTGGGTCTTTTTTTGTTATCTTTCGTTTTTTGTTAACCTTTGGAGACTGTCGAACAAATTTTCTTTCGTCGCAGGTAGAAGGTACAAAGACTACTCTACACCTACTATCTCTTACGGAAACAGTGGCCCCAAATATGACACTGTTAATAACTGTTAACGATAACATTTGACGAAAGTAACGGCAGCAAAAAAAAAAAAAATACGAAATTACAAAATAACACATGAGGCCATCGTGCACAGCAGAACAATAGGAACATCCTTTTCGACCACAGTGTGATGTGGGAGCGTGAGAACATGGGTGTAGCTTCACAAACGACCGTTTTCTCTACCTTCCTAGAAAAATAAAGTAATAATTTTCAAATAATATTTTTGTCAGAAACGCCAAATCACGAATTGCACTACAAATTAATCCTCGGGTGGACAATTTGCTTGCGCTGCCAAACCGACTGCGCCAGGGGGAACGTGTGGCGTAGTAGCTAGCGTATTTTCTCTCAATCAATGTGACTGGGGTCGATCCTTGCCAATGCGTGTGGAAGTTTTGGTAGAGCAATACAGGTTTTCTGATGTTGCTCCTGTTTTCCCTGCTTCACATTGTACCGTTTGTTCAGCATAATTCTCATCATCATGGCTATCGTCTACGCACTAGATATAAACATGTCAAACCTAATGATCTGAGCAGTTGAAGGACGTATGTAAATAAATAACAACAAGAAAAATGAACACGTAAATAAACAAATGAATATGTAAATAAACAAACAGGCAATTGAAAACCAAGTGAGTGCGCTGTGAGTTGCCTGGGGGCGGATGGCCACCGCGGCGGTGGCTCGTTGGACGGCGCGCTCTTGCGCAAAGCGCGCTGCAATTATTGAGCAACTTTTCCCGCCGCCGCCGGCGTGGCCGAGCGCTTGCGACACCAGCAGCGCCTCTTGCGCCACAACCAGCGGGTGCCGCGGGGGGCGTTTCAGGCGACGCGATCGCCTGGATCGCTTTGAAAACGATTAAGAAAAGCAACGTTGGAAATTGCTTTGCTCTCCGTGCGGCTGCAATCGATCTAAGATGGGTTGCAATTTATTGGTAAAGCAATTGAAGAGCATTTAAAAGCATGGAGGGCAGAACGGTACTGATTTTGTTGCCTGCATGTGATTTTTGATTCACTTTACCTTCCCCGTTGTTCATTACACTAGTGGAATACGTACTCTTTCTTGTATGGAAGTATGTCTTACTTTTTTCAAAATTATTGATTTAATGTTGATATTTTAGCTTTTATAATAGTCACTTTCCAAAGAGGGGAGTTGAAGATGCATCCTAGCAAAATTTTCTTTGTCGTTGTTTAGGTAAACAACGACATGGTTACTTTTTTCGTTCAGGAATTTTATTATTAGAATCATTAACCTAAAGCGATAGATTCGTCTTTAAATGTTTATCGGAAGTTTACTAAAAAGTCGAAACCAATGTAGTGTGTAATCACGTCGTGGAAATTCAGACGTTTTCTTACTTGTAGAAATTCAGAAGTTCCTTACATATTACGTTCCATTCATGTAAGAATCACCAAAATTCAATGTAATTTTAAATCTCATATCTCTGAGTAGGGACAGATCGAAGGGGGAATATTCATTTTTTTAAAAAATCCTACAAAATCTTTAGTGCTTGTGTTATACACAGACGGAGGGAGAGACGGAAGGGCAGACAGACTGAAAGACAGAAGGTGACTGACGGAATGACGGGCATTAAAAAAACCACGACCTTGACCTGATTGTTTTAAGACGTCCAGCCTTGGAGGTGAATTTTGTTTACGTCTGTCATGTATTCCGCATTCAAGAAACCCTTATCGTTTACCTCATGGGTAAGGTTAGGTAAAGCGTCTATCTATATTATTGATAATAAAGATCTATTAGTTTCATTTAGTTTTGTATTAATATTCGTATACCTAACGTGTTTATAGGATTTCTAAGGAGAACCTATAAAATATTATATGCTATGATCGCACTCTGAAATATCAGAAATTTAAGTGCGATGGAAATGTATTGGATGGACTAACATTAATTTTTAATTTACAAACATTAATACATTTAGATTACGGTAACATTTACAGAATTGATGATTAACAATTTACCCCTAAATACGTTTAATAACTATAAGAATATACTATAAGAAAGAATAATCCTCTTTCCAGGTATGAGGGAGCCACAAAAGAAATTTTTCTCTAAAAAAAACAGCACTCTTCGTCGCATGTTTACGAACCTTGTCCATATTATTCCTTGTACAAATAAGTAATAATTTATTGTGTTGTTTAAAAAATATTAAAAATTGAGAAAATTAGTGGATTAATTCGTCTCACAAGGAGTTTAACGGTAAAAACAGAAGAAAATGACTATATTTTGCGGTACTAAATAGCACATTTTCTGCGCACTACAACAGGAATGTAGTGAGGAAAAGAGCTCTAAGAAAGCCTAAGTGCTCGTTTTTGATTGATTGACGGATTCGGTTTCTTAGTCCCGTTAGTGTAGTGCATGTTTTTTTCTCGGGAGATGGCGGTGATCTTTCCCCGCTGGATGGCGAGATCCAGCGCCGACCTACCGTCGGCTAGTGGGATTTCCCCCTAACCAGGACTCTCCCACCAGCGGGGCACCGCCCCAGCCGGGAGAAGCTCTAAGCTCCCGACCGATCTACCGGAATATGTGGTAGTGTATTGCATGTTAGTGTAAGAGGAGAGGATAAGACAAGGAAGAGGAAGGAAAGATCGCGCGCGGTCCGTGGCCCGTTTGTTAGGGTACTGCTCCGGCATTCGCCTGGTGTTGATCGGAGAAACCACGAAAAACTACCGATCAGAGCAGCCGGCCGCTAGGATTCTCCTCCAGACAGCGACTGAATTCGACCTAGCTGAAAAGCTAGTGTCGTAAATCCTGCCGCCGTGAGGAGTGGGAACCTAGAACCTCCCGGTTAGAGGCGCTGCAGTCACATCAGTTGCTGCACTGAGCTACCGCTCCCGGTCCCAAGTGCTCGTCCATTGCGTCCGGCGATCTGATAAATCCGGCTTCTGCCTAAAAGGCGTCCTGCTCGGAGCCGCATCTCGTCTCCCCCGGACGCGCCGCCGCTGTCGATGATGGATCGCGCCGAGAGGCACCTCGCCGCCGCGGGCGCGCTTATCGCCCGTCGCCCGCTGGACGGCGGCGGCGGCGACGACAGCCCGATGCTGATGGCTGGGGCGGGGCCGGAACAGGGCGAGGCAGGGCGGAGCGAGTGCGATTGAGATGAGCGGTGCGAAGCAGGGTGGAGCAGGGCGGGGCGAGGTAGAGCGAGCTGGAGTGGGACGGAGCAGAGAGGCACGTGAAAGGGGGTAAAGAAACCTGAAGCGGGCCAGAAGAAGGCGGACAAACTAGGAGGACGCGAAGTGGAGAGGGTGAAGAGAGGAGAAGCGAAGCGGAATGAAGTAGAGAGAGTTCGAGCGAAGTGGACAAAGGCAAAGCGAAGTAAAGTGAGCTACATGAAGGGAGAAATGACGGGGTGAAGCGAGATGAAAGGAGGTGAAGCGAGATGAAAGGAGGTGAAGCGAAATGAAGCGAAGTGAAGTGAGGGAAAACGAGGTACAGCGAGGTGAAGTGAGATAAAATAAGATGAAGCGTGTTGTAGCGATGTAAAGCAAGATAATACTCGTATATGGTGAAGGGAGGTAAAGCGGGGTGAAACGAGATGAGAATTCAGTTAAAAATAATTCTCAAAACCACTTCAAATTATTGCGTTATATATTTTTCCTTGTATAAAGGAAAAAGAAAGTAAATGGTGCGGCGCACTCTATATTTTCGTAACTTGAAAAAAATTACAAAAGAACAATATTGATAGTAGATATTTTTTTAATGAAATCTGTTCTAAAATATCAGTTCAGTAAAAGAGGTAAAGTACATTTTTAAAAGGTGAATTGTTTAATGTATGTTGTAGCTTCGTTTATCGAGATGCCAGTTCGCAATACAATGGCAATCCCGCGATATGGCAGTTTTATATTCTTAGGTTCTTCTCATTGTTGGAGTTTATTTATTGAGATTTATTATTTATCTTTAATCTAAAAATATCTTTAATTCAATAATATGGTGCACACATCTATATTATAGTCGGGAACAATAATATACAGTTGAAACATGTATAGAATAAGTTATGGTTCTAACGTAAAGACACTGTGGTTACGAATATAGTTTCAATACATTTCACAAAACGCACACAGTAAAACGATGCTCAAATGTTGAATTTCTGATCATGTATTTGCTTTAAAAGAATTATTTGTAAACAAATGTTGCTATTGTGTTCCAGATAAAACATTTAAATGATAAAACACGAAATTTATAACCATAAGCATGCGCTCAGCGGGGGGGGGGAGGCATTGTGGTCGTGGCGTAACATAAAGATGCTTTATAAATTCTATTGACAAAACAAGAGCATGAGCACATTAGTCAACCGGTAAATGTTTATTGTATTCGAGTATTACCGGTTCGTATATTAATGCCTAAGAATAGACAATTTGAAAATTGTGGCATTTCATTTGTAAAAGCCAGCTCTTGTGATGTAGTCATTAACTCCTTGACTCTTTATTTTTTCAATAATTAAAGCTAATTTTATATTAATTTTTGAATTTTGAAATTTTACCAAAAAAATATATAAAAAAGCCCAAAATTGCAAACTAATCCAAGATTTTGAAGGCAAAAATATGAAGAAACTTTTGAATCTCCCCTTGAGAGGAGGCCAATTTCGACTTCAACCACTTCTCCACCCCCAGAAACCCCCAAAAATACGTCAAAAAACAAATAATCGGACGAAAATAGTTGAAAATGCTGAAGAGCGTACAAAACTACCCTGAATAAAATGCGAATAACTCAGAGACAATTCGTTCTATAACCACAAAAATTACATTTAAAAAATTCAAAAATTAAAAGAAATTATTCGTACACGTAAAATATTATGTATACGTCATTTAAAAAAATAGAGTTAAGAGGGGCCACAAAAGTTGTAGGCCCCCTCTTGGCTTAGGATGCCTACTCCTGTGTTTATAACCTCATTTTTATGCATTCATAAGACGATATTGGACGTTTCATTTATTCATTTCATTTATTCATTCATGGACGTTCTGGACGTTTCATTTATTCATTTTTTTGCTTTAAAAAGATTGGATCACAGATTATAGCATTCAAAAATTGGAAGCTCTCTTCAGTGCAATCAAGGAAAGCTTTTGTAAAATTATCCTTGCTTGTCAGTATAATGTACTGCAATTACTGTTGAAGTTTAAATTTATTCATGTTTGTTTCTCTTGTACAAGTAAGAAATGACTACAATTGCACATGTGTACCTCAGGCGTTTCGCTTGAATTGGTCTGAAAATTTTCAAGTGATTGCTGCAAAGTTTGCAATAATATAATTTTATATAATAATATAAATTTTATAATATAATAATATAAATTTTATAATATAATAATATAAATTTTATAATATAATAATATAAATTTTATAATATAATAATATAAATTTTATAATATAATAATATAATTTTTAATATAGAAGCTAGCAATAGGCTGTCTGTTAGTAACGATTGACAAGAAAAGTTCCAAATATTTATTTATAGACAGTCAAATTATAAAATTTTATTATTTCATATTAAAAACATACATCGTTTACAAGAATTTTCGGCAACGTTTCGGAGGTGAGGTGTACCTCCATCATCAGGCCGTGGCCTTACATCGATATTACATACGTTGGGGAAACGTTGACTACGAACTAAAAACCGAGATGTGTTGACACCATTCTGAGGTCAAGTCTAAAACAGGCATTAACAGAAATATTAGAACAGGTGTCTAATTAGTTGGACTATAAAAATTTAAAACACAGTTGAGGTAAAAAAGTTAAATTGTTAGAATAACTAATCTGATCTAAAACAGACATTAAAAGAAGTTATTAGAATATGTGTCTAATTGGTTGAACTATTAAAAGATTAAAAACAATATATAAGGTAAAACAGTAAAATGTTAAAATGGATGCTATAAAACTAAATAAAACAAAAGAAACAGGCAAGTGCACAGATGAGAAAGTCCAGTACCACAACTGAGAAATCACCTATTGCTGCTGGAGGTGCGGGAGTTCCGACTACGGAGGTCGTAACGGTGGTGAATGACGAGGTTGTGGAGTGATGGAGGGGGAATGGTGGGAAGAAGGGGTGGGGGCGGGAGGCTGGGTGGGGATTGTCAAAAGAAACGGAAGATCGCTACGCAAAAAGTATGGACATGGCGTGGTTCTTTGGATTTTAAAGGAGGAGGTTTATTTATTTATTTATTTATTTATTTATTTACGTCAAAACAGTTAAAAAAACTGCATATGACGGGCTATGGGGAAAAGTGTGAATTGTAAAAATATTTTCAAAATTCTGTGATCCTACACTAAATCATATACTACTTAAGTTTTGAATTTTGAAAGGGAGAAAAAAAAAACTCCCATGTAATAAAATCGATTTTCAAGGATAAATAAGCAATAAATTTTGAATTTTGATAAATTTTAAAGGTTGAATTTGGAGCACAGAAATCCCATTGTTGGTATCGGGTTGCTCGTCTAGGTTTTGTTCGCGAACGAAGCTTCCATCATGAACACTGTCAGTATTGACAAGATCAGAATATCTATTGGATTTATTTTTGAACTTAAACAGTATCGAGTCGTAACTTTTAGAAAAGAGGTTGCATTCCAAATTGGAATTCATGGATATGTTTGTTTTAATAAAAAGGGATTCAAGTATCAATCTGGAGTTCCAGTTGGGTTCTATGGCTAAGATAGAAGGGTTATCAAAATTAATAATGTGGTCATGGTTAATGCGATGAGCTGTTTGGGAATTTTGTTTTTCAAAAGGAAGTCTTATGTTATTTTTGTGTTCCTTGACCCGGTCACATAATCTCCTCCGAGTTTGTCCTATGTAGGCTAGTTCACATTGCGTACATTGTAACGCATAAACGGTGTTGAGTTTGTGTAACTTTGGTATAGGATCTTTAAGATGACGAATAAAGTTTGATTTGTGAATAATAGTATTGACGAATTTAATGTCAGGAAAATTGTTGTAAAGTTGTCTTTTTATTTTATTATTAATGTTATGGAGAAAGGGTAAAGAAAATATTACCTTATCTGAATTGGTGGGAATGGCTTGGGTTACATCTACTGGAAGAATGGCATTGACAGAAGAACTTTGAGCAAGTTGTTTCAGTTTTTGACAACATTCCGCTTAGAGCCCCCGTCGCGAACGGTTGTGCCTGCAGCGCTCCGCTCCGCACAGTTAAGCTCAAGGCGTACTAGTCAGCGGCGAGCTCTCAACCTGCGAGGGCCGCCGCGCTCCGAGGTTTTCAGAACCTAAATTGTTTTCAGTGCTACATTACAAAGTGTTCAGTGTTTACAAGTGAATCCAAAATGTTTCCTTATCAGTATTCTCATACTGGGGAATTAGTGAGAGGGGCAATGGAAACTGTTTATAGCAATGGAATTCCAGCCCATCAACAGTCGCTCGAACACGCCCCAGGTCAACTTGACAGCTCACAACTTCATCACCAGCTAGGTTTTCAACAGCAACTCCCACACGGAGTTCCGCCTCGACCGCCGCATCAGCCACCAACCAACCGCTACGAATTACTAGAAATCGGACAGACCACCAACCAAAATGCACCAACAACGGCAAGTAAAAAACGGGAAGGTGACTTCACAGAGGACCGTGAGAACTCCAAAAGGTCAGTACCAAACAACAGGCCGGGTAGTGGCAGTGAAAAAGTGATTGTGAGCGTACCAACAAATAATAAATATTCAGTTCTCAGTGACCTAGACGATAGTGAAGACCCAATTGAAACTATCTCGGAAAACGCATTTGAAAAAACCCCACCAGTGTTCATTCATAATGCACGTAACCATACCTTATTAGTAGACGATTTGAAAAAGTTTATGACTTCAAAGTTCTCTACAAAGCAATACCAAAATAAGAAAAAAGACCCATCTAACAATAGAATTATTATAGATTCTACAATTAAAGTTCAGCCTACAACAATTGTCGATTTTAGAAATCTTATCAAATTTTGTAAAGATGAACATCTAGATTTCCATTCATTCCGAGATCCAATCGACAGGCCGCTAACGGTAATATTACACGGAGTACCAACTTCCTACTCTGACAAGGAAATATTCGACGAACTTAATCGTCTGAACTTTCCGGTCCAAAAAATTAATAGACTTTACAAATTTCATTCCCCCACTATCCTGTGCGCGGTCGAACTTTTAAATAACGACGTGGCAAAAACCATATATAAGCTAAACAATCTCTTCAATGCTATAATTAAAGTCGAGGAAAAAAAGAAGTCGCTATTCCCAGTGCAATGCAAAAACTGTCAACGCTATGGTCACTCAAAAAACAACTGTGGGCGCGAGTCTCGCTGCGTGCGCTGCCTTGGCAGCCACCATTACGAGGCTTGCCCTTTGCCTACAAACGCTCCACCCAGGTGCATAAACTGTCTCGGATGGCACCGGGCTAATTACAAACAATGCCCTAAATTACGATACAAAGGTCATAATTCAAGTTATGCTGCCACGAACTTTGCCAACCTTCAACAGCCTCGACCACCAATGCCTCAAGCTGCAAGGCCCGCGCCTCCGCCAGTTTTTGATAACACAAACTTTCCTTCTCTACCAACTATCAATAACCCAAGAAGGCAAAAAGCAAACACCCCTCTTTACGCGCAGATGGCTGCACCAACCAATCCCATCAACAATCCCATAGATTTCACCACTCAAATAGTCAACAATGTTACCTCTCAAGTCATGGCAATATTAGTTCCACAACTTCAATCTTTAATAAATTCAATAATTTCCTCGTTATTGCCCAATGGCTCTAAATAAATTAAGCGGTCTAACACTCCTCAATTGGAACTGCAATGGAATTGAAAAACAGTTTGACTACTTCTCTCATTTCTTGCGTTCAAATAAAATCGATATTGCCTGCCTAACTGAAACTCATCTCCGCCCCTCCTCAAAATGCCAGCTAAAAATCCCGGGATACGTTTCCTACAGAAATGACCGGCTATGCGACAAAGCTGCAGGTGGTGTAGCAATGTTAATCCACAAACGAATTGCGCATTGCAGTTTATATACTCCCTCATCAGAAAAATTAGAAACGATAGGAATCAAATTAACTCAGGCAAATCAACTCGACGTTCACGTAATTGCGGCGTATAGGCCTCCCAATAAACCATTTCCAACTGACCTCTTAAAACAGCTACTTTCTTTTCAAACTCCAATAATAATTAGTGGTGACCTTAACGCAAAACACAAGTTGTGGGGTTGTAACACCACCTCGCCCCAAGGCAAAAAGCTCCTCCAAATCGCAACGGAAAATAACTGTACAGTAAATGCACCTACATCCCCCACCTATTACCCAACACACACCAACGTTAAACCCGACATACTAGATGTAACTTTAACCCATTTGGACCCAATGTCCTATACAGAGGACGGTTGTAGTACTTCATTTATTTAGTTTTTATGAACAGATGAAGACATCTGGTGGCGGTTTTGTTGCACTAATTGTGACGTGTAGGTTTGGTTTATTTTGTGGAAACATTGTATGCGCTTATTCTGTACTGGATTTTGAGATTTAGAGCTCTCCAACTTACTGAAGTTCAATTTTGACGCTATGGCACTGAGTAAGTCAACAACTATATCATTTTCTCGGGTTATAGAAGTTAGTATTCATTTTCCCGCTAATGCACGTTTCTCAAAGGGGGTTTATAAGTGTTTATAAAGTTATTTTTATTCCAAAAAAATTATATTGTTCACAAATATGTATTGAATTTCCGTGTCCTATCCATAGGACATTGGGCACATATGTAGTATTCATTCAATTTCGTATTTTGAAGTAGCCAACATGTATATTCTCGTGGTGAGGTTATGTTCGTTTGTTTACATTGTTTTACACAACTTTGATTTAGTTTGTCTGTTCATTTAGGGCAATATTTTCGCACAACTGCCGAGCTTACTGAATATTTAGAAGAATTAGATGATTCAGAGTTCGAAGATCATGTGGTGGACGATAAAGGTTACATTTCGTTGAACATTATTCCACCAGAAGCTGATGCAGTTAGCGATAATGAACATGTTGATGATGAAGTAATTTGTGGTGAATCGGAGTCAGATGGTCTGAAAAAGGATGTGGCTGGAACAATTGAAATAATTGGACCCGACGAAGATCTTGATGATCTAATATTGCCTCTTTCATCACAATCCACTGAATCTATAGGTAATAAACAGCAAGAAGAACAGAAAGTTCGGTATCTTCCTAAATGGAAGAAGGTAACTGCTAACTGTAAAAATATTGTGAAGAATCCGAATAAGGTATCACCTGAGAAAATGGAAAATATCAAAAAAGATCTTGCCGGAAAAAGTATTCCTGAGTTATTTTTGTCTATGATCGATCCTCTCTTAGATCACATTTTAGAACAGACGATACTTTACAGTACTCAGAAAAATGACCATAGCTTTTCTTTGTCCAAAGAAGAATTACTGAATTTTATTGGAATTTTCTTATTCAGTGGCTATCACATATTACCGAGAGAGAGAATGTATTGGGATCGTTCACCTGATTGTCGTATAGATACTGTGTCCAATTGTATGTCAAGAAACAGATTTCAAATGATCAAAAAATTCATACATTTTAATGATAATGCTAATATTGACAAATCAGATAGGTATTATAAAGTTAGACCTCTTTATGATATTACTAACCAGCAGCTACTCAAATATGACGTTTTCAGTGAATATCTTTCAATTGATGAAAGAATGGTAAAATATTTTGGAAGGCATTCACTGAAACAATATATGAGAGGTAAGCCAGTAAAATTTGGCTACAAACTTTGGATGCTGTGCAGTTATGATGGTTATCCTTTTCGCATAATACCTTACCAGGGTCAGTCAGAAAAAAAGAACATACCTTTGTCCACTAGAGTAGTTGAATCTCTCTTAGAATGTGTTCGTAGACCAGATGAACACGCATTTACATGGACAACTTCTTTTCTTCGTATGAACTTTTTGTGACATTGAAAGAGAAGGGATTCTTTGCCACAGGAACAGTGAGAGAGAATAGAGTAGGAAAATGCCCTTTGCAATCTTCAGCATCAATGAAGAAAGAAAAACGAGGCGCAATGGACAAGTGTTTTGATGCAAAACATGAAATCGGAATTGTAAGGTGGCATGATAATAGAGTTGTGACCGTCGTCACAAATTTTCAATCACTTGATGCAAAAGATGAAATTGAAAGAAGATCCAAGGGTTCCAGGAAAAATATTCCAATACCAGCATGCATCAAATCCTACAACCAATATAAAAATGGAGTAGATCTCTTCGACTCTCTCATGTCAGCCTATGAAACTAGAATCAATGGGAAGAAATGGTATTTCTCGTTGTTCACAAATGTTTTGGAACAATGGTGGTTGCATCCTGGAAGTTATACAAATTTGCAGAACTTGGAAAAAATGATCAATGATGTTTCGAAGAGAGTAAGTTTTGTAAGATATATACCGTTAATTTGAACTATATTTAACATAATTAATCTTAAATATTATAATTTTATGCACTGCTTCGTTCTTCTTTGGCCTCCGTCGTGAACTGGACAAGACGGGGCCATATGGTTGCTGACAAGATATGCGTGGGCCTGGCACTCTAAACAAGTCGCGCACTTAACCCTGTGGTGACCGCTGTAAAGGCACAGCCCACAACAATGTGCATAAAATGTAAAAGAGGATTGTGCACAAAATGCTTTGAGCCATACCATAAGGGTCAGTAGAAATAAAAGTCTGAAAATTATACATTTGATCCCAATGTCCTATGTATAGGACAGGCATTATTTCATAACCTGGATATCATATTTCCTCAAATCCTTCAAAAATGTAATCAAGTTACTCATTTGAAGCAAATATATCACGAACATCAAAAAAAATTTTATTTACTAATTACGGGGCTAAATGGGTTAAACATTCGTATATATGTTCCATATCTGATATCTAGATAACATCTGGATGGAATCTTATAATCGAGGAGTTGTTTTAAATCTGAGAATTCGGAAATTAAGTCATTTTAATTTTTGGAAATTTACATTTTTGGAAATTCTAAGAAATATATTTCCCAATAATAATGTGAGTCACTATCTCAACGTGATTTACAAAAGAAATGAGTAGGTAAAGATGCTGCAATCTGCTAACAAAAATTTTTGGTATCTCCGAGATGAAATGCGAATCCAGCACAGTTGCCAAATCAGCAAACGTGACTGTTTCCGAAAAAGCTATAATACACTTTGAGAAAACCAAATCGACTTATGGAATGAAGGGAATCTATTATTAATGTTACAAGATCTGAAACACTCAGTAATATATTGAAATGAGTGCAAATTATATCCACGGAAACTACTGGTATATAAATGAACTGCATGAATCTTGAAGACAGCATTAGAAGGCAGTCAGCACACATTTTTCACGGATGTTTGTTTTATCTACTGTATTTGAAATGAATGTGAATTATAGTATTTTTAAATGTATTAAATTTTTAAGTTCAAGAAGGATTTTTTTCAATAGCTAATACAGATATAAGAAGAGCGACTTGTAATCTCAAAATAGACAAAACATTTTTTCTCTTTACAAAATCATCAAACAGTTTCTACGAACAATTACTCTTAAGTTGACAATTTTGTAAGAAAATCCGGCTTATATAACTGCTTTATTTGATAGCCACTTCGCGATAATATATTAAAACTTAGAAAAATAGTCTCATGTTCAATGTGACAATGTTCCTTGTTCAAAAGAGAACCGCAGACTCCCGGTCAAAAGCTGATTTACCTTTTCCTTAAGCGGCTTAAACGCCATAAGCTGATATAAGAACGTACAGCACATAGTTGGGTTTCATATTGGTCTGGACGGAACGAACAAATGTGGATGGTATGGAACTACTTTCTGACTTCTGAGTGCAAGGCAAAACCAATCCAGCACATCGTCATTAATATTAACTCATTCTCAAGCAAGTCGAAAAATGAATACTTCAACAATCATAACAGACACCGAATGAAAATCATAACTGGAAATATCACACGCTGTTGTAAAACTGTCGGTATGTAGCAATGTTTCAATTAGTGGATCGCTGTCTAGTTCCTTTTTCTCAAACTGAAATCATTTCATTTCTCTTCACTGCAGTTCACTTCAATGTCTTTTCCAACGACACAAGCATTTGGCTCACACGCTTCGGGGCATGAGTGCCCTTCACGTAACTCTCTATTATAAAGCTATTTATCCTGGAGCACATGCTGTAAAGAGGCAAGACAACGACTCATAAAAATGTCGTGTAAGTCACCCATCTAAGAGGAGACAATGGAACATGGAAAAACAGAGAAGGGAATATTGACGCAAAAATATACAACGGGCTGAAAGATGAGACGAGGTAAGGCGCGACAAAGGGAGACAATGAGGATGAGTTTGGTTGGCTTGGAAAAGGGAGACAGGAGATCAAGAGGAGAGAGGATAAAATCGGATAGTGAGACGGTTCATTGACTGGATTGATAGATAGTGATTCCTGGATTGATAGATTGTGTACTGCATGTTACAGTAAGTGTGTGTGTAAGGGGAGAGGATAGGACAAGGAAGAGGAAGGACAGATCCCGCGCGGTCCGTGGCCCGTTTGTTAGGGTACTGCTCCGGCATTCGTCTGGTGTTGATCGGAGAAACCACGGAAAACTACGTTTCAGACAGCGCCTGAATTCGACCTAGCTGAAAAGCTAGTGTCGAAAATCCTGCCGCCGTCGGGACTCGAACCTAGGACCGCACGATCAGAGGCGCTGCAGTGACGTCAGTTGATGTACTGAGCCACCGCTCCCGGTTAGTGTGGCGGGGGGGGGGGAAGTGCAAGAAAAGTAGTCGCGCCATATTCCATTTGTACGGTAGTCATGCGTACTCTAGTACAGTAGTCGCGCGTACAGTAGTACAGCCGCACATACACGTATAGTAGTACAGTAGTCGGGCGTAAAGTAGTACAGTAGTCGCGCGTACAGTAGTACAGTCGCACGTACAGTTACACGTATAGTAGTATAGTATTCGCGCGTACAGTTACAGTCTCACGTACAGTGGCACCCTAAGAGAGAAGTCGCGTCGTATTAGGAAACGCCAGTATGTTGCTGAAAGTTTGAGAGACTACACGTGTCAGGAAATGGCAAAAGATAAAAATTCAGGCAATTTACCAAGATCTGAAACGAAAATACTTATTGTTAGAAAAACTCAGGAATCTCATAAAAATCTTAATAAAATATTAATAACAATAACTAAACAACATTGTAACTCATATGTGTGGAGAAGAGTTTCAAAGTTTGTATATCCAATTTGTTGATTTGTGAACAAAACTATTAACATATCTAACAATCTTTTTTAATCACACAAAACGATTCATTACATTTGTAAGTTTAGCTGTATCACTCACTTAAATCGAAAACCCGTCCTCTCCCTACTAAATATTCTGAGCAAAAGATAAATATCCGTGCTCGCGCTCTTTTGGAGTCCGCAAACGCTGATTAACCCGAAACCTCTTCACTGATCAATTTGAAACGAATAATGATTTAAAGCAATTATTCGTAGCGACATAATGAAATCAAGTCAAAATGTCAACTCAATCAAGTTAAAAAGAAAGAAAAGAAATCCGAGCGGACTGGTTGTTCATATGTAAGCACTACATAATTAAAGCGCTGCTCTGTAATTAACCTCAACGTGATCCGAGTAAACCAAACGTCCTATCATTTCTCAGCCAGTCTAATTTTCTCCAACGTTTCACCTACGACCAAGATTATTTCCTTCAATGTTATTCGAATGGAATTTTAGCCTCGTTTTTATTTCCTCGTGTTCGAACTTGTGTATTGTACAATGCATGCTTGCAGCATATATGTAGCTCAAGAATGCAAGATGAGATTAAAAGTTCATTTCTTACTCTCCCATGTTGACTATGTTCCTGAAAACTTGGGAGCTTATAGTGAAGAACAGAACAAAAGATTTCATCAGGATGTCCGTGATTTTGAGAAACATTTACAAGGAAAATGGAATGTCAATATTGGATATACTGTTGGACGCTCAATCGAGAAACCGAAGTAGGAAATCAGAAACGAGTTCGGAGAAGAATGAAAGAAAAAAAAAAAGAAATGTTTCACAAGAAAAAGAATTGACCTAAAATTGTGTATAAATATCAGAAACAACTTTTTGATTACTAGTAAGAAAATAATACCATTTAATGTACTGGAAAAATAAGTGTTTTTATTAAATATTTGTTTTTTCTTTGCAAAAAAACTATACGTGATGGAATTTTCTGAAAGTCATTTTTAGAATATGTGACTTTTAAAACATATAATTCAGCAAAATATCTCCTGCATCAAACAAAAATGTTTTTTGCAGACCTGTGTAATTTAAATTAATTGTTTGTAGAAAGGAACTGAAATCAAGAGAAGCAAACAATAAAAAAAGAAATACAAAAATAAATTCATGCTTTCTAATTGTCCGCACACAAGCACCACAGATTTAAGACACTGCGTCGAAATTATCCTCGAAATTTTTGGAGAATACCAAATGTCCAGTCATTTCTCAGCGAGGTTAATTTTCTCGTACGTTTCACCTACGACCAAAAGATGCTTTCTTTCAATGTTATTCAAATAAAATTTCAGGCTCGTGTTTGGTTCCTCGTGTTCTAACTTGGGTATTATTTGATTGCAATGACATGTCACTATAATAATTCAAAGCTACTGTTTGTAGAAAGCAACTGAAATCAAGTGATTCGAGAAGTGAAATAAGAAATATCAAAATAAATTGATACGAACTAATTGTCCGCACGCGAGCACTGCAAGTTTCAGACACTGCGTCGAAATTATCCTCGAAAGTATCAGAGCATACCAAATGTGCAATCATTTCTTAGCCGAGTTTAATTTTCTCCTCCGTTTCACCTACGACCAAACGATTCTTTCTTTCAATGTTATTCGAATGACATTTCAGGTTCGTTTTTGCTTCCCCGTGTTTGAACTTGTGTATTATATGATTGCAATGTCACTATAATAATTTAAAGCTATTTTTTGTAGAAAGAAACTGGAATCAAGTGATTCCGGATGCAAAAAATAAAAAATAAATATACGTATAAATTCATGCTTTCTAATTGTCCGCACACGAGCAGGATAAAGACACTGCGTCGAAATAATCAGAAAATACCAAATGTCCAATCATTTCTCAGCCAAGTTCATTTTCTCTTACGTTTCACCTACGACCACAAGATTCTTTCTTTCAATGTTTTCGAATGAAATTTCCGGCTCGTTTTTGCTTCCTCGTGTTCGAACTTGTGTATTATATGATTGCAATGTTACTATAATAATGTAAAGCTTTTTTTGTAGAAAGAAACTGGAATCAAGTGATTCCGGATGCAAAAAATAAACAAATAAATATATAAATAAATTAATGCGCTCTAATTGTCCGAACACGAGCCCTACAGATTTAAGACACTGCGTCGAAAGTATCCTTGAAATTATGAGAGAATACCAAATTGCAGATCATTTCTCAGCCACGTTAATTTTTTCCTATGTTTAATCTTCGACCAAAAGATTCTTTCTTTCAGTATTTTTAAAATGAAATTTCAGGCTCGTTTTCGCTTTCTGGTGCTGGTGCACATTGCTCCAGTTTCCTTCTCACGTTCCATTTGCCGTTGGACGAGCCGGCTCGGGGGGCGTGGCATAAATACAGCAAGTGTCTTCCCGCGCACGCCACAGGCCATGAGTCAGTTGTGGGCCCGCCTTTGCCAAGTACGGCTCGCTGGGCAGCGGTTTATCTACGCTGTTGCCCCCAAAGTTCCCGCCCGCCCCTGCCCCAACAACTCACCCTCTTTGATCGTGCCTCGAATGCCGCGCTGGGTGTCTTCTATTCGTAATCTTTTTTATTATGTCTATTCGCGGTAATTTGGTATACATCGTCTGCATTTTTGCTTGTAGGATGCGTTCTGGTTTTTCCCCACTATGCCACTCAACCCCCAGTCCCTAGACGAACTTTTCATAGTAATAATTACGATGTGTTATTGAACAATTGTAAAATCGCCGTTCTTTACAAAAATGAAAAGAATTAATTCATTTTTATAGAAAGGAACAAGTGAATAGCCTCAACTGAGAATAAAGAGAATACATAAACCACTGGTTTCTAATGGTGAGTGGGGATGTGAGTTTGATACACCAATTACACATACTGACTGTAGCACACATTGAAATTATTTGGTGTTTTTTTTTGTATACAAATATTTTCATATATCTAGAAATGGGGTGAATTTTTTCCTTATTAAGCAACTAATATGAAAGTTAGTAAAAAGGAGGTACTTTTGCAGTAAATGGACCATGGTTTAAAATATTGCAGGAGACCAGAAAACGAAAAATTTGAAAACAACGAAAGTAGAACACGAGATTAAAGAGAGAACTCCATTGTGTACGTGTGAGACTGTGAGAGACAGAGACACAGGTATGACTAGAAAGATATTCCAGATTGTACACTCTCCTTCATAAGACTGATTTTTTATCACCCGGTACAGGGACGTCCAACTTGCAAGTTGTCGGGGGCCCCAACTAAAACCTTTAATATGCTAGCGAGTCATATTGTCATTACTCGGACGATCCACATCTGACCACTCCGTACTGTTGATCTGGGCACTTTTTCCGGCTGCTCTGAAAAGGGGGAGGGGGAATAGAACCATACGTGATATCAGGCCTAACTATGCATAACGCAATGAAACACATTAAAATGAAACTTAATTTCTGAATTAACTAGCAAGTAATTCTTAAATCGAAACTTAACCTATTTTTGAAGTTAAGGGGGCGTTGATCCCGGTAGAGCGTGCTCGCTAGGTGCACAGTGTTCTCGTCTAACATGGATGAAATGGTCTTCACTGTCAACTAATAACCTTTCGCGGGCCACAATAAATGGAGCCGCAGGCCGCCAGTTGGACAACCCTGGTCTAGTAAATCGCAATAGATTCTTGAGAATCTCAACACTAACTTTTAAGGCACCCTGGCGCCTAATAAACGGAAGAAACGACGTCACTCATGGAGAGTTTTGTTATTCTTCTCAAGGATCAAATGTCACATTTTCAGGAAATGTACCCCACGATAATTTTCAAATTAAACTCTATGTCTTTGTATAATTAAATTTCGTATAATATAATGAATGGGAAGGTTAAATAATAAGCAAACATCCAAAATAACGGTTACAGTAATTGGTATCCCCAGAGTACAGGTCGACGACTAGATGTATTTTAATAGTTTTTTCGTATATATCCTGATCGATTCCCGACAAGCTTGAAACCAACTTTCAACTCACCCTGACGCCAGAATTATGATGTACATATGTATGACTATGCATAGAGGGTAAAACTCACATACTCTTTATATATAAGGAATAAATAATAGCTTAGCAAATTTCCAAAAAAACCTCAAAGCCATTCTTTTTGCATTCTGTTGAATGAAGCACAAACTTGCCACAATAACGGATACAGAAAGAAGTAAATACAAAAGAAATGAAACCGCGACATATTTTACTAGTGTTTATCAACTATACAATCGTGACACATTCCCACCAACCTTCAACTAACTTTTAACTCGCTCTGGCACCAGAACTACATGTATATCCCGTGAAGAGTAAAATGCACATACTCCTTTCATGTAACTACTTGTTAAGGCAAAAATAATAGCCTATCAAATTTAAAAAAATAAAAGCCATTCTTTTTGCAGGTGTATTTATATTTTTAATAATTTCCATACTTTAAACATTATGAGCAGGTAGGTTGAAGAAAATACGAACTCTCCAAAATAACGACTACCGTAATACGCGACAACACAGCAAAGCACAAGGCGTGGCCGAGGCGTATTTACTGCGGGGAGGGTAGAGAGGCGGCTCGCCGCAGTATGGGCACTTGGCAAATGCCTCGCGGAGGCCCTGGCCCTGCCCGACGTAAGTTGTGCGGTGACCCCCAGCTGCCACGCGCAGGGCGTTATTTATGGCGGGCGGCTAAAAGGACGCGTCTGTCCCAAATATTGGGACGCTCCGTGACTTTCGCCGGGTGAAGGAGGTGGGGGCATGTAGGAAAGAGAGGTGGTGGGAGAGGGAGATGAGGGGATGGGGCAATGGAAGGACGATGGGGGGAATGAGTGAGGAAGCGAGGAAGGGAAATTGATAGGGAGCGAGGGATGGGGGAGAGAGAGAGAGGAAGGGTGAAGGGGAGAAAGAGAAGAAGATAGTAAGAAAGGAAAGAAGAGACGGAGGAAAGAAGAGACGGATGAAAGAAGAAGTGGAGGAAAGGAGAAGGGGAGAAATTAAGAGAGGGAGGGAGAGGAGGAGAGAGAGGGAGTGAGGAAGCGAGAGAATGAGTATGGGGAGAGGGAGGAAGAGAATGAGGCAGGAGGAGAGAGTGGCTGTGGGAGAGGGAGACATGGAGTGAGAGAGGCAAGGAGAGAGGGAGGTAAGGAGAGAGTGTGGCAGGTAGAGAGGGAGGCAGGGAGAAAGGAGGTAGGGAGAGAGGACGCAGCGAGAGAGGGTGGCAGGTAGAGAGGGGGGCAGGGAGAGAGGGGGCAGGGAGAGAGGGAGGCAGAGAGAGAGGCAGAGAGAGAGGCAGGGAGAGTGGGAGGCAAGGAGAGAGGGAGGCTGGGAGAAACGGAGAAAGGGAGTGGGTGGGGGTGGGAGAGGGAGACGAAGGGAGAGAATGAAAAGGAGAGAGAGACATATATCGATGGGGAGAGGCTAGGGAGTGTGGGAAGGAGAGAAAGGAAGGAGGAAAAACGGGCTCTGAAAGCAGGAAATGAGGGCAGGAAAAACACTTTGACACCCGACGTACGTGACGCGACGGAGTTGAAACTGGGAAAACAGTTTGGCTGCGACTGGTATCATGTTCAGAATTCGCTAGCTTTGCGAGAGTCAACGCAGCATAGAACAAAAAAGTATGGGAGGTTAAGGGAAAAGGTTGAGTACGTGCGTCATATACAGTGGGTCTCATAGTCATTGTCACCACCACTATCATAATCATCAACGTCATCGTCATCATCAATGTAAAATGCTACAATTTGCTTGCGAAGTAATGTTTTACACAGGATGTAATCCATACTATTGCGATCAGCTTACTCGCCTTTTATATCCCCCTTCCGACTGAGTAGCAGGGTTTAAATCCCGATGCACACATGTCGAATGATGGAGAAAGGTGGAGTGCACAATGTGGATACCCTTCCGAGTACCAAACGGGAACTCGGTGACCCCAAAAGTATTTTTTAAATAATTTAATGGTAAAACGACGAGTACAAGTAATGTCAATTTTTTAATTTTTTAGTGTCATAGATCTTCACGTTTGTAACATTTAGAGCACAATTTAAAGTTCTTCGACAATGTCCGAGTTGGAGAAGTCCCTTTACGGATTTTACATATATCTACGTCAGTAATTCCCCAAAAGCGTGTTCTGGTTTGTGCGACCACCCGGTCCTGGGTTGGCTCGCCACAGTAATAAGGGCCGTGAATAAAACGGAGAGAGTTGGAATACGTCGGAGCGAATACGTCGCAATAAGTTGAAAATGTCGGTATAAGTCGCAATATGAACATAATAAGTCACAATATGTCCGATTGTCCGGGAGGATGTTGAAGCGAGTCAGAATTTGTTCGAGGGGTTCACAATATTCGTAACGGTTCCCTATATTTGCAATTGGTCGCATTATTTCCAGCGGGCCGCTTTATCTGGAACAGTTCTCATTATTCATTATCTGGAACAGTTGATTACGGATCGGGGCGGATAAAAATATGTCTCCGCGAATTGAGTTGGAAAATCTCAAAATGAGAAAGTTATTTGTAATTTATCAGATGGGGTTGTAATATTTTGGTGTGTATCGGAACATGTCGTTGCAAGTCGGAATAGATTCAAGCATATGGAAATTCGTAGGCGCAGATATTTCTAAAAATACGTCGCAAAATGTCAGAGCATGTCGGTACCGCTCGAAACTCAGCGTTTACTGATGGTTCAAATTCCAACAGCGCAACAAACAGATGTGCCACTTGATGTGTAGAGTGTGTCTGAACTTGACGGAGCGACGGAATAGCGTCGAAAGATATTAAAATACGTCGTACAGATTGGAGTTTATCAGGATGAATTTCAGCTGAAGTTTACCAGTCAATATGTGTCGTTGGTGTTTGATGAACCACGCGGTAACAGATCAAGGGAGTGACAGGGTTGATCGGTACAGATCAAATTGTGTTGGAGCGTAACGGTGCATGACGAAGCGAATGGAAGTGTATCGGATCGCTTTGGAATAGATCGATTTGAAGCGCGTGAGAAAGAATTAGAACCCACGAAACGAATATGAACTAATCGATATCGATTGAAACGAGTCGGAGCAAGTCAGTTGTACTTTTTGGATCAAATAGCAGCAAAACAAAGGGAAGCCGTGGAGGAAATTGGTAAAAGTTTATATTTTTAGTTGATTGTTTTGTGTTGATTGTTCCGTAAGTGTAATGGATGTTATTTTTTTGGGAGATAGCTCAGTTCGTCCCCCTGTCAAAAATGACAATCGGTGCTGACCTACACTTCAACCTCCAGGTATCTCCGCTGTGGTAATATAATTTCATTTCGAGTTAAACCCCAAATGAAAGTCAGTGTCACGTAGTAGTAAAATGGTATTTCCCTTCTCAATACAATGTAGAATATTCAAACACATTTTAGAACTCTCGTCTCCTTCTTAATGTTCTCATGGGGATCTCGCTATGAACATTTACCTAATTATAGAAGGTAAACAAACACAGGAGGTCTCGTGGCTCTGTATATAGATGCCACCCCACCGCGATGCACCGCGCGGCGGGGATAAGCTCTAAGCACCCGACTAGCCGTCGTCATGTCTGATAGTGTAGTGCATGGTAAATGTGTGAATGTGCGTCACAGAAGGGGAAGGAACAATGATGATTAATAAACATTGTGGGTGGTCCGTGGACTGTTTGTTAAAGTACTGCTACGTCGATGCGTTTCGCATCGGATGAGAAAGAATAGGAGCGTATCGGAAAGTATTGCGTCCATCCAAACGAATCTAACGGTCTTCGCAGTCCATCCACACGGTCTAACGGTCCATCCAAACGAAAAACTAACCGGTCTTTGCAGATGCATTTCGGATTGATTTATTGTTACTTCCGAAAACGTCACTGCTGTGATTATTTATCCTGGGGTGTAGTGAATGTTTTATAACAGAAGGTGACGATGGTCCTGTCAAACTAAACGTTGAGATCCGGCGCCTATCGACACGTCAGCTTGCAGGAAATTTCCTTTTCCAGTATCTTTCCCCAATGGTTCACCGCCACGGGCGGGCCAAGAGCTAAGCTCCCGACCGGTCTCCTGGCATGTGTGGTAACATAGTGCATGTTAGTGTAAGGGCTGAGGATAGGACAAGGAATAGGAAGGGAAGATCGCGCGCAGTCCGTGGCCCATTTCTTAGGGTACTGCTCCGGCATCCGTCTGCTACTGCGCGGAGAAACCACGGAAAACTACCGATCAGAGCAGCCGGCAGCTAGAATTCTCCTCCAGGCTACGATGGAACTCGACCAATCAAGCTAGGGCCAAAAATCCGCCATATTCAGGACTGTAACCCAAGGGCAACCCGGTCAGACTAGCTGCAACGACAGCGACAATGCTGCGAGGCTGGTGGACGCGTACAGCAGCGCGGCGGGGGTGCCTGTCGGTGCACGCGGCGGCGGGGCGTGGCGGCGGGGTGTGGCGGCGGGGCGTGGCGGCGGGGCGCGGGGGGCGGGGCGGGGCGGCGGGGAGCGGGGGTGGGGCGCGGGGCGCGGGGCGGGGCCAGTGAAACGGGCCAGAGCCATATCGCGACCTCTGCACGTACGCGTGAGAGCGCGCGGGGCGGGGGGGGGGGAGGCGGGAGGGCCCATGAATCTCGCACACGCGCCGCCAGCATTATTCAGCGCGACGGCGCGGAGCTGCGCCGAGCAGACCGGGCGGCGGGCGGGTGACGGCGGAGCGGTCGACGCACTGCGGACTGGATGAGCGCACAGTGGCCCCGTTGCTCGAAGGGGGGCGATGCTTGTATTCCCGAAACCGCTTGTCAATAATGTTTATTGCGACATTATCTTAATTGGCTCTGGGATGGCTCATGGGCAACGTATTAGCTTCCCATGCTGATTGATTGTTTGTTAGTGATTCCGGGCGTGTCAACTACTGAGGTCATTAGTCCCGTAAATGTAGTGCAAGCTATTTCATCGGGAGGTGGTTGTGATCTTTCCCCACTGGATGGCGAGATTCGGCGTCGGCCTACCGCCGACTAGTGGGGTTTCCCCAACAAGGTATCTCCCACCAGCTGGACAAACTTTAAGTCCCCGACTGGTATCCCGGCATGTGTGGTAGTGTAGTGCATGTGTATGTGTGTGTAAGGGTTGAGGATATGACAAGGAAAGATCGTGTGCGGTCCGTGACCCGTTTGTTAGGGGACGGCTCCGGCATTCGCCTGGTGTTGATTGGAGAAAGCACGGAAAACTACCGATCAGCGCAGCCGGCCGCTAGAATTCTCCTCCAGACCGTGACTGGCAGTCGTCGGGACACGACCCTTGGACCTCCCGGTCAGAGGCACTGCAGTGACATCAGTTGATGCACTGAGCCACCGCTCCCGGCATTCCCGTGCTGTTGTCCTCGGATTCGATTCCCGGTCGAGGCAAAAATAGTGTTGTAGCTTTCCTTTCAAATCGTCCCAGTTTCTGTAGCTGTGTGACGAAGGAATGCTCAAGCAGGATCTTGCTAGTTACAGTGAAGAGATTACGTCATGTTCGCCTCATGTCTTACCCCAAACTATGGGAATTTAACTTGGCCCAGGCATGTGGGACACCGGTAGCTGACCGGCGAAGTCAGATTATCGACCCAATAACGCCTAATACATATCTTATCTTAAGATGGTCAACTATCGGTTGGGATGGTTTAGAACTAGCTTTGCCGTCGTGTTTGCAGTAACTCTGACAGTGAGGAGCAAGGTTTGATGGATGGATTAGTGTTTTCTGGCGTGTCAACTGCTAAGGTCGTTAGCCCCGTAATTGCGGAGTGTGTCTTATGGCGGTGATCTCCCCCCGTTGAAAAGATCTGACCTACACTCGGCTGGCTGAGTTCCTCTTCCACCAGTGGCGCATGGCCCCAGCCGGGACGAGTCCTAAGCTCCCAATTGGTCGGGAAGATCTAGACTTTGAGTCCGGACGGTGGTATATTCGATATTAGCTACAGAGATGAGTGGAATTTAACCACGATGGAGGAAAAATCTAGATACAGAGCGGCTGCTTCGATTGAAAGTTCTTGTGGTTTCTCCAATCAACATCATGCGAACACTGGTACATTAATAGACACTAACACACTAATAACAGGCCGTGGATAGCGCGTAAGATTTCCTAACTTATTTTTGTTTCATTATTTCCCCTTGCACACGAACGCACCAACAGACACACACACTTGCGCTTACAAGCACTACACCACCACACATATCGAGGATCCAGTTGCGAGTTTAGAGCTTGTCCCGGATGGGACGGCTCCCCGCTGCGTGAGATACTTTTATATAATGAAACTTTATTGTACGACCCGCTGAAAGCCACAGAACCGTTGTCTAATCTAGTTACGATCGTTGCAACTGGCTGACAGACTAAGAAAGCGGTTGTAGCTCAAAGAGGAAATACAAAGATTTACCCTGGAGAACATCGTGTATCAAATGTCGAATTCAGACAGAACTATCACAAATATGAAGGTTTTAATATTTAAAATGTAATAATATTAGTAATTGTCACCATCCTGTCACCTTATTGGATAAGCAATAACTTTGAACATATTTTCTCGACAGTTAATATATTTGATAAAGTAACCTTGTTACTGTATAACAAATGTATTTTAATAATCCACATTGACAAAAGAGCTATTCACCCGACTGAAAATCGAACACGCGTTTCCTGGTTTACGACCTGTTGCTCTGATGTAAGAGGCAAAAAGCCGGGTGCGATTTTCGGAAGGATGTATAATTCTTGGAACTATTTGAATTATTTAAATTAATACATAATTTAAAAACAATAACTGGATGGTTCATATAGAGAATGAAAGTGCAATGTTTAATAAATTCATGCGCATTATTAATAAATGCATTGTTTAATAAACGCATGTTATCCAAACGAAATGAAAATATACTAAATAGTAAAATAAATAACATCCATAACCAAGAAGGAGGGAATACAATTACATTTCATTGTGAATTTGGTTATCAATGAATGATACAACCAAGACATTGTGAATGAAGACTAAATGTGTTTAAAAATATCTGGAGTGTCAACATTAGAAACATGCTAAGTGTTGTAAAATACGTCATTTAGATTTTTTGAACATATTTTTAACAAACAGCGGTGTGCACTTCATTCAAAATCACTTTATTGCAATAGTTATGGCTACTACGATTATTTAAATAATAATAATAATAATAATAATAATAATAATAATAATTAACGTAAAAATCGCTGATAACTATAACTTGAAGCGGTTGGTGGAAACTCCGCATGATAATGAGAGTTTTATTGCCTGACGCGCCACGCTAAGCCATTATACACAGAAATGGATTTGACTCGTTGTTTTGTCGTACGTTTTTCTTTCATCATTATGAAATCAATGATGATTCCTTGATGAAATAAAAACGCACGACAAAACAACGCCTCAAATCCATTTCTATGATGTAAATGTCGTAAACTCCACACCATTTTCTATACTCATTACACTACTTCTAGTTTACATCAATCAATCGTCGGGTTTTGTTCAACGATTGTTTTTACGTTTATTTACGTAGATGGTGAACACCTTGATAAGATTAAAATAACTCTATACATGTTTGATGACTTAATAGCTAACTTAAATTAAAACTTAAAACTAATACAAAGGTCGAGGTTACCCTTGGGGCTCCTCTAGTCGGGATCTAATTCAGAGAATTTTTTAAGGAAAATGTGGAATGGAAATTTTTTTGTGTTTGGGTTCTATGTGATGGGTTTCTGCCGAGTCTGTGAACTAGGGTCTCTAGGTCGAACTAGGGTCTCTAGGTCGAATTCGTTATGTAACTGTTTGTTGGTGACATACCAGGGAGCGTTTGAAGTAATTCCGAGAAATTGATTTTGTTTTCTGAAGTTTCCTTTGGTTGGTTTGTGCTGCATTCAACCATATTGGGCAGGCATATAGTAGAAAGAGTCTTATTATTGTTTTGTGTATTTGTAATGCTGAATTGAATGATAATGGGCTGGATCTGTGTATTACCGGCTTTAACTGTATTAATTTGATTCTGGCTTGAACGATTTTGGCATCTATATGCTGCTTCCAATTGAGTTTTGTGTTCACGTTCAGTCCGAAGTATCTGATTGGTTTATTGAGAGTGAGCCAGTTGATGAATGTTTGTTCAGCGATATTCCCAACATGCTCCACTGTTTCCCAGCTCGCTCTGCCAGCGAAGGAAATGAAGGAAAGGAATCGCGCGTCAATCTCCCAGCAGCGACACGCATTGCGTTTCAGCTGCGCACACGCACGATTCAAGGAATGATCGCCTTTCGGACAATTGCCAGAGATTTCGCGGAAATTTACTGCATACGTATATAAAAAAAATCACTTTTCTTCACCCTGCTGATCAGTTATTCGTTTTTTTAACGCGTGAAATGTTCCAATAAAATACTGGGAAAACTCTTGAAAGGTTTCCGGCAGAATTATGTGCAGTAAACACTTTAGTGGTTGTGCTGTTTGGAGTAACTCTATTGTTGTGTAGAACACAATACAGCACCGTGTGCTTTGTTACCAATAATTGAGAATGGGCACAATATTTGAAACAGCGTTTATTCATCTTTCATTCATTCGATATGAAACACTTGAGTCTCAAATCAACTGTCACATAGTTAATTTTTCCAAAACTTTTGAACGATTGTAAAACAATTCTTCTCGAGATTAGTGAACAGTCAACATATTAAATCTCAAACTTAAATCTCGTTTTATTAACTTAAACGCACCTTACTTTAACCACAAAGAAAAAGTAGTTGTAGTTATATTTACTTTTCTCTGTTTTATTTTTGCTTTATACTTAACTTCCTTTCTACTACAGGGAAGAAACTAAATTCGATAAAAATTGGATGTTTTGAGTGTATGATTGAAAATAATTTGAGTATCCCATAACTTCACGATAATCACATTTCTATGTCACTCTCAAACAGAACTCTAACAACCGTTGTCCAACACACAACGAATATGAGCCCTTGATCGAACTCATTACCTCACAAGTACACGACAAACATGTCGTGCACAATAACCATTGGAAAGTGACAATAGAAGCTCAATATTAGGATTACTATACAATGCTGGCATATGCAGCAACAATATACTTTCTTTATCACGATACAATACTCAAATTTTGTGATAATTATGTTTTGGAAAAGAGAAGAAAAGAAAAAATACAACAAGAAAGCAGACCCTGAAATGAACGCAGTTACAGAATACAAAATATACTCACTAAACTTTCGAATTTCAAAAGTTATTTTCAATCGTTAATGTTTACTCTCGAAGTGTAAGCCAAGAGCTGTAAAGCTAGCGTAGCTAATCCGTAAGCTGTAAGCTAGACATCTCGGGAAGTTGGATTGATTGATTGATTGATTTTTTCGTGTTTCCGTGCGCGTCAACTGCTTCGGTCATTAGTCCCGTTAGTGTAGTGCATGTTTTTTTTCTCGGGAGATGGCGGTGATCTTCCCCCGCTGGATGGCGGGATCCGGCGCCGAGCGCCGACCTACCGTCGGTTAGTGGGGTTTCCCCCTAACTAGGACTCTCCCACCAACGGGGCACCGCCTCAGTCGGGACAAGCTCTAAGCTCCCGACCGGTCTTCCGGAATATGTGGTAGTGTAGTGCATGTTAGTCTAAGTGTGTGTGTAAGGGGAGAGGATAGGACAAGGAAGAGGAAGGACAGATCGCGCGCGGTCCGTGGCCCGTTTGGTGGGGTACTGCTCCGGCATTCGCCTGGTGTTGATCGGAGAAACCACGGAAAACTACCGATCAGAGCAGCCGGCCGCTAGAATTGTCCTCCATACAGCGACTGAATTCGACCTAGCTGAAAAGCTAGTGTCGAAAATCCTGCCGCCGTCAGGACTCGAACCTAGGACCTCCCGGTTAGAGGCGCTGCAGTGACATCAGTTGATGTAGGGAAGTTGGAAATTTTCTCTTAACAGAGTAAATATTATTACAGAATTGTATAAAAATTACGATTCTTGAAACATTTAAAAATATGAAAAAATGCAAGGATTACATTTTGATAATAGAAATAGAACAAGTTCATAGGACATTTTGAGTTTTTTTAAAGAGAATTTAAAATACAAGATGAATACTATGTCATAAAATGTTTTATAGTACGAGAGTATAATGAACGATGCTCGAATTAACATAAATTACAATGTTCAAGACGATTTACATAAAAATGCATATGCAATAACGAGAACCGTATGCAACTGACTGTGTAGGTTCGTAAAATGCAAGTCGCCATTTTACGAATGGTGTCTGTAATAAGTAGTGGCGAAGCGTGAGTAAAAATATACTATCATATTGAAGGAAAATACACGGGAAATATTAATGGAATATGTCACAAAACACAAAGAAAATTTAGGAATTCTATAATGATTAATAAAAAAAAGAGTAATTTTTCGTTGAGTATTTTTTTTCTATTATATTATAGTTATTCATCATACAAACTACATCGCAGACTGCAGTGTTCAGAGTTACATATTACGGTACATTAAAAAGTCAGTAAGACACAGATGTTTTCAAATACGTACCACGGTTTCTGATTTAATTTATAAATATGTCCAGTACTAACGGTGTGTATGATTACTAGAATAGCTAGTTGAATGTGGCGTATCCGACGCTGTAAACAGTTTTAAAAGTAGTTTCATGAACATTTTCTTCATATTTCATTTCTTCAATGCGTAGCTTTGTTCTTACAATATCTGGCGTTGGAAGTACCAATGAATCGTTTGTATGCGACTGTTTTCTATGTTTACGTGAACAAGATATTAGTCAAGAATAATAAATACAAGTTCTGGGTCACATTCATTTAAAAGTCCTTATTTGTACACTTAAGAACGTAAAAGTGAGAAGTCTAATGACACCTCATGTGTCGCGATTGGTGCACAGGAAGTAGTCTAGCCGTGAGTAACGGAATCGCACATTCAAACATCCGAACATCCGTACACCTAGGAGTTACTCAAATAGTGTGCAGGGATGAGAAGAAAACGTACAATAATTCATGAAAAATGTAGATAAGAGTACCAGTGGTGACAAAGAGACCAAAGTCTGATAAGTAAGTCAACATTACATCCTCATTAACTATGTTAAAAGTATTTGTATTTTTCGAAGTAGAAAATTTTTCATATTTTTTGTAGGTTCCTTCCAATTTCCGTGGTATTAATTTTATTTGCTTCATTGGATTCATTTATTGTCTATTTTCAAAACTTCACTTTCATCTTTTAATTTTCTTAAAAATATTCAGAGAACTGCAATTGTTTCACATACATCAAGATTCTAGGGTCATGGAACGTATTGCCATTTGTGCAGCATGAAGTATTGCACTATGAAATTAACATAAAAAGAAGGAAATATGGCGTAGTATGAAATAAAACATTACGACACAAAGGTGGAAATATTACATTACTCGTTGGAAATTGCACCCTTGGCTCCTAACATCCCCTTGCCTGGAAACATCTCACTCGTAATGTAACCTTTTCCGTCCTCATGACGTAAGTTACTATTAAAAGACTTATCCTTTTACAGTGACTTCTACATGTGTTCTATTTATTTACATGTTTTAGCCGCTTGTCAAAGGATAAAATAACGCAGCCGGGGTCGAACAACACGTAATTGCAGGGGAGGAGCGCCCTTAAGAGGGAAGGCGAGCGATAAACCGTATTGGATGGAAAATGTTTTAGAAATCTTGCGTTGGCTCGAAGCAAGGACATTGTTATAACGAAGGTCGAAGGTTGGCGCCTCGCCGTGAACTTGGAAATGCCCGAAACAATCAAGCCAAATTAGTCAATTTTTTTGCTTATCTTTAATTATCCTTACTACTTTACCTGCATAAGACAGTGGGTCAAAAACTAAGGCCTCATATTTTTTTCTACTTAAATAAAATTAGTTAAGTAAAAAATCTGAATTTTGCACTATTTCTCAAACAACCATCTACAGTCCACTGCAGTAATAAATGTATGCGTCAATATGTTGCAGCATATCAGTCGTTTAAAAAAATGGCCATCGATGTTCATGTGAGACAGCAATGTGTGATTGCATTCTTGAATTCAGAGGTGAAATGCCCATTTAATTCGTAAAGACTAAAAAATGTGAACGGTGATGCAACAATGATGTATGTCTGGACTGTTAAGATGATGAGTCTTAACAGATGATGAGTCTCTGGCAGACTTAAGAGATGATGACTCTCTGGCAGTCACGAAACTGAAACATCGTTGGTTGAGGAAAATCGGAGCGGCAGGTCGGTAACTGCAATCACACCACGCAACACTCAGCAAGTCGATGACATCATAATCGGTGACCGTCGGGTGATTCATCTGCAGTCACCCAGCGATCACCACGAATGATGTCCCCCAGCTTCACACACCGGACACCCGTTCAGCTTCGTTACAACGACGAGCCAATCATCTAACAGTGCACTCATCCTCTGCTGCATCACATTTTTCAGTCTTTCCTGAATGAGAATGGGCATTTCACATTTTTCACTAAATAATTCAGTCACATTACAGTGTCTCATATGATCACCGATGTCGGCCATTTCATGTGCGACTGCTGTGCTGCCTGATGTTGACGCAGAAAGTTACTGTGTACTGATGATTGTAGTTAAGTGGATTGTAGAAGGTTTGAGAAATAGTGTCAAATTCAATTTTTTTACTTAATTAATTTTATGTAAGTAAACAAATGAGTCGCTATTTTCTCACTGACCTACATATAAGATTTTAAATGCCTACCCTTTTTACAGCCTATTCCACACGTATCTTATTTATTCACATGTTGTCACCATTGTCAAAGACCAAACCCGCATTCAGGGTAAAACAAAGGCTAACGGCTGTGGCAGGTGCGCCTTCACGAGCGAAGGCGATCGATAAGCTGTTTTAGACGTAAAATATTTTTAAAATCTTGCGTTGGCATGATTCAAGGACGTTATGTTATAAGAGAGACCTAAGGCCGGAGTCTCGCTGTGCACTTGGAAATGCCTGAAACAACAAAACCCAATTGGCAATTTTTTCCTTTTCTTTATTTATCGTCACTACCTTAATACGTAAACATTTTAAACGACGAAACTTTTTGCAGAGAATTCCACACGTGTCCTATGTATTGACATGTTTTATCCGTTTGTCAAAGAACAAAACGCAGCCGGGGTCGAACGAGGGCTAATTGCAGATGCAGGAACGCCCTCAGGATGGGAGGCGAGCGATTAGCCATATTGGATGTAGAATGTTTTGGAAAGCTTGCGTTGGCTGGATTCAATGACGTTGTTATTACGATAACTGAAAGCCGAAGCCTCGCCGTGAACTTGGAAATGCTGGAACAATCCAACCGAATTCGCAATTTTTTAAACTTGGAAGTGCTCAAAAACTTGGTTGGGAACTTGGAAGTGGTGAAAAAAAAATCAAGCCCAATTGGCAATTATTTTTCCTAATCTTTATTTATCCTAACTATCTTAATACGCATAACATTTTAAATGGCTGGCCCTTTTACAGCGAATTCCACACGTGTCCTATGTATTCACATGTTTTCGCCGTTTGTCAAAGAACAAAGCGCGCACCTGGGACGAACGAGGGCTAATTGCGGGGGCGGGGCGGGGCGGAGCGGGGCGAGGCGGGGCGGGGCTGGGCTGGGCGGGGCGGGGCGGGGCGGGGCGAGGCGAGGGAAGGCGCTGCTCCCGAGAGCGAGGCGGCTGAATGGCGGAGCGAGTGGCCCGCGCCGCGACGAGGAGTTTGCAAATCCGCACGAGAGCCGGCGGCGGCAGCGAACACAAGGGCCCGCGGTCAGATTAATCCCGGGCCTGGAGGACGGGATTCCGGCGACGAGAAAGGAAAAAACAAAAAGGGAAAAAGGAAAAAAGAGAACAAGCAAAGGAAGAGAAAAAGGAAAAAAGAGAAAAAAGGTAATAAGAGAAAAAGGTAATAAGATAAAAAAGATAATAAGAGAAAAATGGTAATAAGAGAAAATGTTAATAAGAGAAAAATGGTAATAAGAGAAAAAAGGTAAAAAGAGATAAAGGTAAAAAGAGAAAAAGGTAAAAAGAGAAAAAGGTAAAAAGAGAAAAGGGTAAAAATAGAAAAAGGTAAAAAGACAAAAATTTAAAAAGACAAAAAGCGGAAAAAGAGAAAAAGAGAAAAATCGGAAAAAGAGGAAAAACGGAAAAAGAGAAAAAAGGTAAAAAGGGAAAGGTGAAAAAAGAAAAAGTAAAAGAACAACAAGGTAAAATGAGGAAATGGTAAAAAGAGAAAACTGTAGAAAGAGATTAGGGGACATCAGTATATTACGTAACGCTTAAGAAAGAGGGGGATTAAGGTAGCGTTACGCTGCGTTACATAGAGGTAGAAGGTTTTAGCTTTCAGTGACGTAAGTACGATTAACTTGGCACAATGGTCTATCACTCATTACGGAGGGTGAAAGACACGGCTTCTCGGCTTTGTTTCGCTCATGCATGCTTCCTTCAATATTTTTTTCTTATTCTTAGTTACAGTCAGCTTCACAAACTGATTTTAACTTTAATTTATAATATATTTCAATTAATAACACAAACAAAAGTATTGCAAATGGCTTTTACTCTTATATAATATAGTTTTACTTACTGTTGAAGGCGCGTTACAGGAACGTTGAAGTGGGAGAGAGGGTTTTCAAAACACAACAAATTTGCGTTACATTATTTATGGTCGTCCCCAAAGGTAAAAACATATAGGATAATAAGATAAAAGGTAGTAAGAGAAAGTTAAATAAGAGGAGAAGAAAAAGAAGAAGAAGGAGAAGGTATTAAGTGAACAGTTAAAAGAGGAAGGTAATGAGAATAATGAGTTAAAAAGTTATGACATACAAAATGCTTATGGAAATTGGAGGGGAAACGTTTCAGGAATACGTAAAGAAAGAGAGGGGCTAGAGAACGACTGAAAAAGGGAAGTGATGGAGATGGCCAATAAAACAAAATTATCGAAGGAAAAAACGTATTTATTGGAGAAGTGACGAAGGGCAGAAGGCAAGAAAAGAAGTGGCAATTAATGAAGAATAGGGAAGGAGTAGAGAGAAGAAAGAAGCCCCGAAGAAGAGATTGGTGGCAGAATGGAGGAAAAGATATGTGAACAGTGTGTCCGAAGGAAATGCCTCTTGAGGAAGAAACGGGTGAGAGCAAGACGATGGGCACAATAGAACAAATTGTACGCAAAAAAAGAAAGATGTGTATAAATAGGACGACAGTACGAGAAGAAAAAGGTAAAAATGAGGCAAAGAACTCAATAACCAAAAGTAGTCATGATTTCGAATCAAGCATCAGGAAACGAATGCAAGGAGTGATGATAAGGTGTACATGCAAGGAGAGTTATAGATGTGAATCATCCCGTATTGTGAACAGCACTCAGGACCGGATTTTATCAAATATAAGCAAAACAAGCAGTCCTTGGAGGCCCCATTCATGGGGGTAACGCCACCTCGGAAAAAAAATCATAAAATCTTGAAAAATAATAGCAATATTTTTGTGGAATAGTTCTTAATGACAGATGAATGTATTAAAAGATTTGTATTTGCACTCATGTTATAAAAAGCTCTTCTATTATAATTAATGTTCTTCTAGTTAAACAGGAGATTTTTTTCGGAGCGGGGCCTCAACCATATTTTGTGCTTGGCGACTCCACAATATCTAAGTTCGACCTTAATAAGAGTAATGGAAATACAAATTGTATATACCTGCACAATGGAAATATTGCCTTTTGTGATTGATAGCAACTGTTCCGGGTCATGTTCCCGAAAAAAATATAATTGTAGTTACAGTTAAATGAATGATGGGAATGCAGACTTCAATGCGAACACATTAACAAATTAGAATCGTCACTACGAAAAATTGCCTTAATAGTAGCTAACTTCAAGCAAAGTACAAATTCAACAAATTGATTTGTATTTCTAGGACGATACTACTGACTCAAATTTTTATACCTATTATTTTGTTAAAGGACAACCAAACAATATGTATATCAGGTGAAAGGGGGGACACGAAGCAGACGAGTGGTAGAACTGGGTGTGGTGGCTCAGGGCATCAACTGATGTCACTGAAGTGCCTCTGACAGAGAGGTCCTAGGTTCAAGCCCCGACGGTCTCACGCTTTTCGACACTGGCTAGATAGCCAGTTCGTGTACTGTCACTGTCTAGAGGAGAATTCTAGCGGCCGGCTGCTCTGATCGGTACTTTTTTGTGGTTTCTCCGATCAATACCATACGAATGCCGGAGCAGTATCCTATCAACTGGTCATGGACCGCACGTTATCTTCCCTTCCCAATCCTTGTCTTATCCTACCTCTTACTTACGTACTCACTCACACTCACTTACTCACTCACTCACTCACTCACTCACACACACACACACACACACACACTGGCATGCACTACTGTACCATACATGCTTTAGAGCTGGTGTCGGTTGAAGCGGTGCATTGCTGGTGGAAGTACCATATTGGGGAATCTCCGGTAACCGATTTGTAGATCGGCGGTGATTTTTCTTCCAGCGATGTAAAATCACCGTCATTCCTCGCGATAAACGTGCACTAAACGTACGGGACTAATTTCCTTAGTGCTTAACGCGCCAAAAATAACTAATCAACCAACCAATAACGAGGGGAGGGGAATGTGAGGGGACGGAGGGAAAAGCATATCGGAGTCCGCTCGGTTAGAACCACGGGTCTTAAAGAAAGAAAAACTGAGAATGGAATGCGGATGAGATAACGAAAAAATTCATTATAAATTCTCAACGGGATTTTCACCATTCTAATCTTAAATCCACATTTCCTCAAATTTGGAGCCATTTTTTACCTATAGCTCATTTAGTAAATTTCTGTATGCACTGGCACTCTTTATTATCTTAGTAACACATCTAAAAGTATTAAACCATACCTTTGGGCAATACAGTTCTTGTAAAGGTTTGCTTTTATCAAAATTTTTATTCTGCATTTGAAGCAAGTAGTTGGTAAACGCTTGGAGGAAGATCGGACTATGTGTTTAGCGTTGGAGGATTGCAATTAAAAACTCACTGGGACGTCACGTTCGAAGAAACACGTGCGTGGCAACTGTTTGCAACTTTGAAAAAAAATTGAGATCGCAGACTTCACTCAGTTAAGAGGTCAGTACCATAAAAAATGTGAGAGGTTTTGTAACAACTGGACTCCAATTTTCACGAAACGGACATAACTAACCTCGTGCAACATTGAGATAAATAACCGATCGGAATGGGAGACAATGTGGACAAATAAGATATGTAACACCACCATTGGAACCATGTGAAAAACATGGTATTCTTTTAATAAAACTACTGGAATTTAGGGTGTTTATTTTGTTACTTTCCTTGTGTATTATGATATTATATTCCATTGATTTCAAGAAGTAAAAACACGATATACGAAGTACTTGTATATTTTTTTTCGTGTGATTTCTTCCTTCTTCATTGGATAGTTCGAACTTCACAAAACTATCTTTATCTTCTCAATTATTTCATCCAAATAACCAAGAATATGTGGGACTTTCTTTTAATATTATTATTCAATGGGAATTCGGCATTTCTGTTTTCAAAATTTCTTTCCTGCGTCCTCACTAAACTAATGATCATAAAAATAAGAACAAATCTCAAACGAAATTATTCAGCAAATAAAAATATCATTCTTATGTTTTCAATATGTAACTTTTAAGAGAGTAAACCTACACATTAAGTGTTATCTGTTATCGTAATAGAACTATAAAAAAGAAAAAAGGGAAAAAGGGGAAAAAGGAAAAGAGAAAAAAAGAGAAAAAGGGAAAGAGAAAAAAGTAAAACAAGAAAAAGGTAAAATGAAGAAATGATAAAAAGAGAAAACTGTAAAAAGAGATTAGTGGACATCAATAAATTACGTAACGCTTAAGAAAGAGCAGGGTTATAGAACTATTCATTTATTGTTGTGTGTTAATGTGAATATTTCAAATAAAGTCAGACGTGATAAGATCACTTGCAATTGAAACACAAAATCATATAAAAATGCTAAACTATATATAAAAGTAAATTAAACAAAACAAAATAAAGCAAAAAAAGAAGACGAAACGTGAAAGTTCACAAATTTTAACTTCAATGTTGATGTTCATGTGCTTTACAAGAATAACATACCACTGTGAACACTAAGAACTTGAAAAGTAAGTGTGTAGGTTTGGTAATCACATCATCAGCGATAAAACTCTTCATAGAATTACTCAAGTATGTACAGGCGATAAGAATTCATTGCGATTATAGAATGATGAGGTAAATGATTTTTTTTGTTTATTTAAGTTCGCATTAACTACGAGGTCATTAGTGACCACTATTGGTTTAACGTTAGGGATATAGCATACTGAATGAAGTGATTTGATGATGATGAGGGGTGAAAGGACGAGCACAAATGCAATCATGTCAGACAGGATTCGAACCCGCAGCCCTTTGGCCCGAGATCGCCTCGGCAGTACTATCTTAGCGATCTCCGTCACCCGGATCGGCAAAGAAAATGTTTCTTACTCTAGTTCAATTTACAGTTGACTCCAGCTATAGTGAACTCGGATACAGTGAACCCTCGGTTATAGTGAACTTACACCAATCCCTTTCACTCACATTACAAATAAGCATAAGAAGATTCGGTTATAGTGAACCTAAGCTTTGGCTATAGTGAACTTAGGAAATAAGTCCTGGAAATAAATTGGATCCTGGAAATTAATTAGGCAAGTAAAAGGACCTTCTGAGAGTGTAACTGTGTTCCAACAGTGCAAGAGGCATTGAAAGTTGCCCAGATTGCTTTACCATACTTAGAGGCAGAGGACCATGCACAGTCAAGTACAGAGAGAGCACGAACTCTGGAGAAAGATCCAATGAATAATGTACGAAGCACACAATTGAAAATAATTGTTATTTTATATACAAATAAATATATTGAATTTTCAGTTTGTGCTCTAAATGAATTTTGCTCTATATTAACAAAACCAATTATTATGGAAAAATTCCATTTAATTTTGACATTATCGGATATAGTGAACCTCGAATATAGTGAACCAAACATGTTAGTCCCCACAAGTTCACTATAACCGGTGTCGACTGTATTAAAAAATAGTATTAATCTTATTAAACTTGCCAAGCATTATATTGTATCGAGAAATTATTTAATTGATATGCAAGTGTCGAATGTTTATGGTACTAGTCACTTACGTTCAGGTTTACGTTCAAATCATAACTTAAAATTTACCTCGTCATTTATATTTGTATTGTGCATGAATCTTAACACCAAACGTTGACTACTATACGATGCGGCGAGAACGCATTACAGAGTTGCTAAATGCGATTTTACTATTCACAGGAACCTGCTAACATGCCATTGAAAGTAGGAGATATCACACAGCTGACACCAGCTTTAGAGTTACTTACTCTAGGGGAAGGGAGAACCGGTATTTTTTAGAGGAATCTGAGATAACCCTTGAATAAGAACAGAGTGTCAATGATGAACGACACACTCAATGATTGATGAGATGAAACACCCAATGATGTTTCTGAAGAATGTCTGGAAGCTCTTCAATTAGCATATGTAGCAGCAGACCTGCAGCAGGTACAAAAAACAAACGCAAAGAATAAGTATAAAAGACATGAGGATTAAGAATACGGAAGTCCTTAAAATTGTTGACATCATTACAACAGCAGTTTAATTGTTGTGTTGTTACTACTACATAATGTGGATCAGAGAAATTACGCAAATTATATCACAAGCGTAATTTGCCCCATCCCCATGAAACTAGTCATTTTGCAACCGTTCATTGCACGCAACACAACTGACTTCCATTTTACCGCGCCCAGAACTCGCGACCTTTACTGTTTGCTGATGGAGAATCCCTCAGACGCTTTAGCGGCGACAAAGCAGAGGCAGCGGTGCGTATCGGTGCGACTTTGACGTCGGACGAGCTTCAAGTAAAGAGCCGTGTCTGTAGGGGATGTTGCGGCGAGGGCCACAATGGCAGATCCAGAGACACACATCAAAAGCTCCATCCCGAAGCGGGAATCCGCGAGGACACGGTAGTCACTGCAATGGAGCGCCAAAGTAAGCGCAGGCGAGAGACTGGAGCAGTTGGGAGAGCAGACAAAAGGATTGATTGATTGATTTTTTCGTGTTTCCGGGCGCATCAACTACTGTGGTCATTAGTCCCGTTTGTGTAGTGCATGTTTTTTTCGGGAGATGGTGGTGATCTTCCCCCGCTGGATGGTGAGATCCGGCGCCGACCTACCGTCGGCTAGTGGGGTTTCCCCCTAACCAAGACTCTCCCACCAGCGGGGCACCACCCCAGCTGGGACAAGCTCTAAGCTCCCGACAGGTCTCCCGGAATATGTGGTAGTGTAGTGCATGTTAGTGTAAGTGTGTGTGTGTGTGTAAAGGGAGAAGATAGGACAAGGAAGAGGAAGGTCAGATCGCGCGCGGTCCGTGGCCCGTTTGGTAAGGTACTGCTCCGGCATTCGCCTGGTGTTGATCGGAGAAACCACGGAAAACTACCGATCAGAGCAGCCGGCTGCTAGAATTCTCCTCCAGACAGCGACTGAATTCGACCTAGCTGAAAAGCTAGTGTCGAAAATCCTGCCGCCGTCAGGACTCGAACCTAGGACCTCCCGGTGAGAAGCGCTGCAGTGACATCAGTTGATGCACTGAGCTACCGCTCCCGGTCAGACAAAAGGAAAACAATGAGATGAAATGACGTATTATTATTATTATTATTATTATTATTATTATTATTATTATTATTATTTATTGAAACTGTATAACAGGTTTTACCTATTACAGTTGCCGACAGTAGGTGCGGCCATTTACATAGTAAAACTTACAATTTTTGGTTACAATGGTTGGTAGACAATGTCATTTAAATAATGGCAGACTCTTGTTTTCATGATAAAAATTTTGTAAACAAATGACGTAATAGTAGGAGACGTGAGATACAGGGATACCAACTCATATTAAATTAGGATAACTAATTGTGTGCGTAAGCACATTCCGTATTTAGGACATCACAGTCTTAAAAGCAAAAACACCTTCGTAGTGGAGGCAAAATGTGAACGGCCAGGTTCAGAACTAAATATAACGACTGAGGTGGGTGTGGGCTTCAGTTGATGTCAATGGAGTCCCTTTGACTGGCAGATCCTTGGGTTCGAGTCCCGACGGTGCTGGGATTTTCGATACTAGTTTCCACGAATGTGTTAAATCCAAATGTTAAACTTCTATTGATTTTCATTAGTAACTGAAAATGGATTGAGCAAAATTCTATATTATTGTTGTTATTTAAGTTCTATAAAGTCTAGAACACTTGCTTATTAGACGATCTTGTCAAAACACTTTACATTCCGATATTAACACCCATTATTTTATAATCGTTCCACTTTCTAACATTATTACATTCTGATATTAATCGCCATTATTATACAATCGTTGCGCATTTTAAAATTATTTATTTACGAGCTTCAGTAGAGGACAGATTCTATAGAGTATCCTGAATATGAAAAATATTGGGCTCAAAAGTAACGTCCGATTATGTCAGCGCAGAAAACCGAGCAAAAGCAGGAGCAAAGAGATTGCGAAGATATACAAGAAGGCAGAGACTAGCTCGTGGATAGGACGGTGAGAGACAGCTGAGTGGGGAAGCACGTTTGAACACGGACGACAGCGATCCCAGCGAAAGCAACGATAAAGAGTAGAATACGAAGATGAGTACGTAAGACACTAGTTCAAATATTAGCTAAGTGCGGACAAAAGGGACATGAGACAATTCCAGGAGACAGCTAGTGGAGGAGGACATTTTTCACAATTACGTCAGCTAAGAGCCGAGCGAAAGCAGCAGCAAGGAGATGCGAAGACACAGAGGATGCTTGAGTCTGGCCCTGATATGGTAAGCGGAACACGTAATGGGCCAGATTGAAGTATGTGTAGAAGCACGTTTGAACAAAGACGACAGCACGAAAAGCCAAGCAAAAACATTGGCGAAAAGTAGAATACGAAGATATGAAGTACGAAAGACATTGAATTCTGTGAACAATATGTGACTAAATAAACATTATATTTTACAATTCAAAGATTTACAATGGCTGTTAATACTATAGTAATTGAATGTATCAGTCAAAAAATAGACGGCAAATAATAAATGTAGAAACGAAAGAGACTAGTTCAAATGTTAACTTAGGAGAGAAAGGATAAAAGAAAATGAGACAATTCCATGAGAGAGATAGTTGAGTAAAAGAATTTTCAAGAGGACGTCAGCGTGGAGAGCTATGTCAAAGCAACGGCGCGAAAGATCGAGAGATCCATAGCGTGCTAGAGAATGGCTGGGGAGTAGTGCACAGGACGGAGTAGGTCAGATTGAGCCTCGTGAGGATGAAAGTTTTGACGCGGACGTCAGCACGTAGAGCCAAGCCAAGGCGAGGCGATGGAAGGGTTCTGGAGGCAGACGTCAGCCTTAGAGAGAGACAGAGAGCGCTAGTGTGGTGGTTGGCGGAGGGATCGCGTGTGTGCGGCGGGGGCGTGGGGGAGGGGACGGCATTGTGCCGTGAGCTTAGCGCCCTCGCTTCGGGTCCTCGGGGCGGATTCACCACGGAGGTGCGGCTTAGCACTACATTAGCATGCGCCCCGCGCCACACATCCCGCCGTCCTCCTCGCTCGCCTGGCTTCGCCTCGCTTCGCCTCGCCTCGCCTTGCTTCGCCTCGTCTCACTTCGTCACGCCTCGCCTCACTTTGCCTCGCCTCGCCTCGCCTCGCCTCGCCTCGCTTCGCCTCGCTTCGCCTCGCTTCGCCTCGCTTCGCCTCGCTTCGCCTCGCCTCGCCTCGCTTCGCCTCGCTTCGCCTCGCTTCGCCTCGCTTCGCCTCGCTTCGCCTCGCTTCGCCTCGCTTCGCCTCGCTTCGCCTCGCTTCGTCTCGCTTCGCCTCGCTTCGCCTCGCTTCGCCTCGCTTCGCCTCGCTTCGCTTCGCCTCGCTTCGCCTCGCTTCGCCTCGCTTCGCCTCGCTTCGCCTCGCTTCGCCTCGCTTCGCCTCGCTTCGCCTCGCTTCGCCTCGCTTCGCCTCGCTTCGCCTCGCTTCGCCTCGCTTCGCCTCGCTTCGCCTCGCTTCGCCTCGCTTCGCCTCGCCTCGCCTCGCCTCGCCTCGCTTCGCCTCGCTTCGCCTCGCTTCGCCTCGCTTCGCCTCGCTTCGCCTCGCTTCGCCTCGCTTCGCCTCGCTTCGCCTCGCTTCGCCTCGCTTCGCCTCGCTTCGCCTCGCTTCGCCTCGCTTCGCCTCGCTTCGCCTCGCTTCGCCTCGCTTCGCCTCGCTTCGCCTCGCTTCGCCTCGCTTCGCCTCGCTTCGCCTCGCTTCGTCACGCTTCGTCACGCCTTCACCTTCGTTCTCGACACTTCCTGACTCTTCCCGTCACGTCCGTCACTTTGCTTCGTTCGCCTCGGTTTGCCTCGCATTGCCTCACTTTGTCCGTCCTTTCGACTCATCGACGTTCGTCTTCCCGCCCGTTTCTCTGTTTCACGTTTTCATGCCGCAAGTTTTCCTGCCAAAAGTTTTCTGGCCAAAAGTTTTCATGTCAAAAGTTTCCCTGCCAAAATGTTTCCTACCAAAACTTTTCCTGCCAAAAGTTTTACTGCCCAAGTTTTTCTACCAAAAGTTTTCCTTCCCCAAACTTTCCTGGCCCACGTTTACTTATCTCTCGTCTCCCCATCAGCATTTCCCCGACCGTACTCTCGGCTTCACCGCTTTCTCACACATTAATCGAATCCCCCGTCCTAATAGTCCCTCCCTCTCCTGTCTGCCTCCCACCATTCTATCTCTACAGATTCGTTCGCTTCATCTCCCCACCATCTATCCACCCCTCCTTTGCTGAACGTTGAAGAGCGCTGCCAACTACTCACCGGTGCTCGCTAAAGAGAATAGCTATTACAAATGGTCAGTACATAGAAGTTTTGAGATCATTCTAAAAGAAGAGAATTTCGTTAAGAAAAAACAAAACAAAACATTTTGATACTAACTGAAGTAGCTTGTGCTACCAACAATAATCAATATTATAATAGTAAATATTTACAAAATGCGAATCGAACAATACGAAATTTCAAAGTTATCAAATGATATCTTTAATCCAATGCCTCTGATAACCAATCGTATATTGCAATAAGATGATAATATACTAATCTCTCTGTAACAATTCCAATGTACTATAAAGTTTGTTTCAATTTGTTCACTGATCCTTCGACAATTAAAAAACTCCCTTTGATAGTCGTAACTAGAAGGATGGATTTTTACAACACTTCTGTTCTAATATTACTTGTTACGAAATTGTTATCAATTTAAAAAAGAATGACTTAGGACAATTAAAGTGGGTAAAATAAAAAAAAATAGGTCGTATTGTACGAGGCCATGATATATCCGGAGTTAGTAATGTAGTCATATATTGCTTTAACTCGGAATAAAAGTTCATTTTGCTAGTAAATTAAAGTTGTCGAAAATATTTAGTGATGCGATAAAAATATTAATAAACAGCACAAAAATATTTGAAAAAGCAGTTTGCACCAAAACGAAAATATACGTTTCACACCATGTGATTATGAGAAAGAGCACGATAAATAAATTTGAAATGGTTTATTACAAATAATTATTACAAACTCAGTTCTCTTTCGTGTACAATAACTACAGACAGCTTACAAACGGTCAGCTTTAAAGATGTCTGATGACTTGAAGGCGATTTTTTCCCTTTATTTTAATGCTGTCAGTTGCCCCTTATGTGCGGAAAAATATTGGACTCTATAGAATCTGAATGAATTATTGGACATCACTAAAATGCAAACGAATAAAACGACAATGAATCAACTCCCACAAAGCCCAAACTCGGAGGACGGCGTAATCGATGGAGTGATAATGGAGAATTAGTAAATCGATAGCAGACACACAAAGGAATTGCTCAGATAGAGAATGATTTAAATAACAGTCAGCACCGCACAACGAGGAATCAAGATGTAAAGAATAATTAACAGAAAAAGAAATTATGAAGAGAAAGTAAATAAAAACCAAGGAGAGATCGAAAATTATAAAAAAATAAATGATTTAAATGCAGTATGAAAATAACCTTCAACAGCTTGTATTTAATTTACATAGAAATCAATATTGGTACGCATATATATTCATTTAATATTACTTCTCTTTCGAATTCATGGATACTTACAATCTGGATTATCCAAATATAGTTTCCTTCAGCCTGGCTAGCTTTTATTAGTTGTACAATTTGACCAATGGAAAGAGAAGTATACACAATCAATGTAGCAAAGGTAGTTATCCAAGTAAATAGACTGAGGTCAGTAGCATTATTTTTCATTGCAAATACATAACTCAGGGCTGGTAATAAGATGTAGTTACCAAGAACTCTATGAATAGAAATAAAATATTTTGTATTATCAACTGTTTATTACATAAAAGTAAACGGGATGTCTAACATTGGTCTCTGTAAAGCAATCCATAAAAATGAATTTTCTATTTTCTTAATGAAATTAAAAACTCATCATAATTGTTAATAGTATGTTGCTACGGTATCTCTTTATGATCTGCGAGCGGTTAAACATTTCTCTCTATTTCTCGCGCGAGCTCTCCCGGTGACGGTGAAATAAACTATATAATGATGCTTTAAAAAAATTATTATTATTGTACCTCAGCAGTGGATAAACACTTTACAGGTTTGAAATATGTTAAAAACAATTTAATGATGTGACATACTCGCTTATAACATAAGCATTCCTTGTGCAGACGCAGGTTTTTAATCATTTTATTATTTTGAATGGAATAAACGGTTCAGTTTTACAGTACAAACTTACGTAAACGCAGTAAGTCATTTAACTAGACGTAACCTAGCATAACATTTTTTAAATATTTCATGTATTACTGAAACAAATGTAACAAATCAAAACAATATTGCGCTAGATGATAAAGCCAGTTTACTACATAATACTAGCTTAGTGTGATGCATTCCGTGGCATTTTCATGTTAAAATTGTTTATTTTTGTTTTGAGGGATAATAATAAAAACAAAATGTAGAAAATAATTTGCGTTGTCCACTGGGCGTAGATAAGAAAACTATGATCACGTAAATGACATTGTTTCATTACAAAATTAGGTTTAATTATCAATAGGTCAAAAGGACTCAAATCACGTCGGTAAGGTAATATACAAAATTTCCATTGTAGAGGTTTAACCACTGTTGATTAACTGAAACCGACAATAAACTTTTTATAAAATTTTTCAGTATTTTCTGAATGATTCAGCAATAATTAGAATCACTTGGTCGAGAGAAATCTAATTAGTTACTGATCGAATTGGTATGTGCTTTAAAACCCCCGGTCTGAAAAAGCTTTAACCTTCCGACAGGTCTCCCGACATTCTGGTAGTGTATCACATGTAAGTGGGTGTGTAGGGGGTGACGAGGGAACAAGAAAGAGGACGCAAAGATCGCGCGGGGTCAGTGGTGGGTTTGTTAAGATACTGTTCCGCCATCAGTTGGTAATGATAAACTACCGATCAGGGAAAACTACCGATCTGAGAAGCCGGTCGCTAGACTTCTTCTCCAGACAGCGACTGAATTCGACTTAGCTGACAAGCTAGTCCTTAACCAGGACTCTTCCACCAGCGGGGCACCGCCCCAGCCGGGACAAGCTCTAAGCTCCCGACCGTCTCCCGGAATATGTAATAGTGTAGTGAATGTTAATGTAAGTGTGTGTGTGTGTGTGTGTGTGTAAGGGGAGAGAATAGGACAAGGAAGAGAAAGGAACGATCGCGCGCGGTCCGTGGCCCGTTTGTTAGGGAACTGCTCCGGCATTCGCCTGTTGTCGATCGGAGAAACCACAGAAAACTACCGATCAGAGCAGCTTGCCGCTAGGATTCTCCTCCAGACAGCAACTAAATTCGACATACCTGAAAAGCTAGTGTCGAAGAACCTGCTGCCGTCGGGACGCGAACCTAGGACCTCCCGGTGAGAGGCGCTGCAGCGACATCAGTAGATGCCCTGAGCCACCGCTCCCGTTGGGAATGAGCGGAGACCCGCACGCCGGGGCAGTTAGGGATGGCGGCGAGTGCGAGCGTGGCCTCATCTTGCGCCGATGAGCGTGTTCCGGCAATTTCCGACAGCAGCAGAGGGGCGGCGGCGCGGTGCGGGGCACGGGAGAACGCGAAGGAGCCGAATTGGCAGTAGCGGGGGCGGGAACGAATAGCCCGATGCGGGTCTAAGAGCACCCAACGGTGGAACATTAGACGGTGGCTGCGGTAATGTTTAGCCCGGCAGTGGTAACGCGGGGGTCAACGGGATCTTCGTGATCCTCTCCTTCCATTTGTTGCGTTTCCCACGTTGGCTACCCTGACCACTGCTACAGTACTTTTCTGTTTTTGTGTCATGATATTCAGTGTTCTTTTAGTTTGCCAATTTACTGAATTTTATACGTGAACCAAGCTGTTGTTTTGTTTGGGGTTCCCAGGGACCCCCGCGTTACCTTCTACGATAGCAAAGGTGTCTTCAGTATCGTAAATTCTATTAGTTTGGGAACGTATTGCATGCTGTATTTTTATGTTATGCAAAACTAATACTGAGTACTATGAACATTTAAGTCATTTTATATTAAAAGAAAGAGTGGAAGAATATGTCAGTTTTTGCTGAAAGCGGGAATAGAATATCGTTACTCGCGGTCCCGGAAAAAAGCAGTCTGCATGCAATTGCAAAAGACCAGGAAAATGCTTTTCTTTGTTTATTGATTTGGACTTGACGTATATTGATTGAGACAATTACAGAATATATCAACATCAATATTTATATGGATTTAAAAAGGAATAAAAATGATCGCAGCACCTACAAGATTGACAAAGGGGAAATTAAGGTAGTAATTGGGCAATTTTTTTTACTGGATCTGTGAAATCAAGGCATAAAAATCTTGCTGCATTGTTTAATGTGTATAATGTTGGTATTTGAATTTTCCATCGTAGTTTGAATTTGAAAATATTTAAATTTTTGTTACGAAATATTGGTATGACAACATGTGTAGAGCAAAGACTGGTAGACAAATTAACTCCAATTAGAGAAATGTTAGATGCTTTCCTGATGAATTCTCAAATTGTTTAGCAACTAGATTCTTGAAAAAATTGTTTAATTACACGTAAAAATTGTTAACAATAGAAGCATAGTTTATTAATTTATTTTCTTTTATAATAAAGCATATATCGTGAAGAGTGTGGGGGTCTGAAGACACATTAGACACATTATACACATTACATTTATTAACATGATCAAATTAAAAATATACTACTATTAAATGATTGTGTTTGTTGTTCAAAATACAAATTTATTAACCGTGGTAAATTAAGAAAAAAGAACAAATGATTCAGGAACATGCCATTTTTACACAGACTTCAAATAAAATAAATTATAAGAGCACTTCAGAAAATTAATAGTAAAATTTAAAATTGCCCAAGCCCTTGAATATCAAATGTTTACTAAATATAAGAACAAAAGTTAAGACAAACAATTTATTAAATGATAATGAAATATTTAAAAATCATTAGTTCAACAAAATTGATAATTTTTTCAAGAGAACACGATGTTCGCACTTGCAGCGATTGCAGCTTCCAATTGAGAAAATTCTCTTCTTGCTCGCTGGGGTCTTCTTAGTATGATGATTCAGAAAACTAGTATGCTGGGTGCGTTGGAAATATTGTTCGTACAGCCCTATCTCTTAGACTTGAAGACAATTTTACTGTTACCATCTTGCAATTTACCTCATCGAAATATTCCAGAACTTGAAACTCGGGATGGAAAAACAACATGCACACAAAATGGCAAACTCAATGTATTAGAATTTGTTATTAACTGAAGTCAGCACACACATTGTAGACATAAAATTAGTAATGAATTAAATATTTTAAAAAATGGCAAAAATTTTAAACATCTGGATCGAACCAATGAACAAAGTTCAAAACCAAACAGGCGTATAGAATGATCGTTACATTATCATATACGTTTTATAGGTTATATTTTGTAGGAAAATATTTGGATATGTCGATTTTCATTCCTTTCTTATGTATATGCCTATACAAAGTCTACACGCGTACAACACAATTATAATTATTTCAATAATGCCTCAAGATTTCAAAAGGAATTAAAAATACTTTAAATCTACTGCTTGGGCGAAAATTCTTGTACCACTCGCAACCACTTCCTATTTAAGGATTCATCTTTTGAACATCCGAAAACAAATATTTCGACCATTCAAGTAATTACCGTGACACAACGGCACATTACTTTTGAAAGGGATGTTCGTCTAAGCAAAATCGTCACAAAGCTTTACAGGATATAACTAATTGAGAGGAACTCAGAACGCAATGTGGTCTTCACACTGCACATTCTGGCTGAAATATGAAAACAAAATGGTCGGACATGGCCTAAGTTTGATGACGTCACGCGCCTCTTTTCTGTTCGTTGCGAGACCTTCTGAATGTACTTGGTTTTTTAACGTGGCAGCTGAGAAGAGTATCTCCAAAATGGAATTCGGCACGACTTTATGAGTTATTCTTAGTTCTGCTGCTAGAGTCGCTTGATCTGCTGCACTGCTTGATGCGGTCGCGATCACGTGACATCTTTCGGCAGGACTGACAATAACTCAAAAAGTCGTGCCGAATTCCATCTTGGAGATACTACCCTCAGCCGCCACGTTACAAAACCCCAATTATAGAGGCGGTGTTGCCAGTGCGCCCCGAAGCGACAGCGCGGAATGTCGGACGCGAGGGCTAAGGAAGCGGAGAGCGCTGAGAGAAGAGAGATTGGAGGGTGGACGCTGGTAGAAGCAGGAGTGTTAAGGCTTCCACATTCCGACGCGGAAGATCCGCAGCCTACGCGGAAGTTTCGTGTTACGAGTTGCCTTAAGGCTTCCACATACTGACGCGGAAGATCCGCAGCCTACGCGGAAGTTTCGTGTTACGTGTTGCCTTAAGGCTTCCACAGACCGGCGCGGAAGATCCGCAGCTTACGCGGATTCGCCGCAGCGGAAGTTTCGCGTCACGCGTTGCCTTATGAGTACGTTCAGACCTGCGCGGCAGGCGAGCGTCGCGGCAACCGATTGGCAGCCTTTAATCGGCGGCGAAATTTGTAATGCAGTCAGACGCGTTTCTTCCGCTTCAGCTCGAATTTTGTGGAAGTTTGCCCGTGTTCGGGAGTCTTCGCGCCCCTCTGGGTCGAGCGACCTTGCCTTCTATTCATGAGCAGAACTCTGCCGCTCGAATTTCGCTGTGGAAACCAAGCGAAAAAGGCTCGTCTGATGTCGTATATTTTCAGCACGTCAGTGAATCTGACACGATTGAACGGTCACAAAACATACTTCTAATCGTGTTCAGTAAATTAATTGAGTTTAAATAACTTTAAACATCGATTTTAAAAATTTTTTGTTCTTAAAATTTTGTACATTTTACAAATGAAAAGTTTCAATGAGTGATTACAATAACAAGTTGATGTTCACGTACGTTAGCTTCACGATTGTCAAGTATCATATTTTGTTATGGGTTCTGATTGATTATGGGATAAGATTGAAATTTTCATCAGAACAGTCACCGGTCATTCTAATAAATTAAAAGCGTTTCTCGGTGTGGCATCAAGGTGTGAAATTCTCAGTACTTTTCCATTTCTAGGTCAAAATAAGGGACCCATTTTCTACGTTTTCGAAAGACATATTAACAATTTGAGGGAAAATCATAAAGAAAAATACTTTACATACTCCATGTGCTCAGAAAATGTAGTACGAATAACTTGGCATTTGTATCCATGCATTAACAGAAGCAAGCGCCTCTTGTTTGTTGGCTGAAAACCGTCACCAAACGCTGACTCATAATTGACGCTCCGGTGTGAACGGTCCCGCGAATTCCGCGGCCGCGTCTTGCTCGGAACTTTCCGCGCCGCACCCGCTGCGGATCTACCGCGCCGGTCTGTGGGAACCTTTAATCCTGGGGAAGGTATAAATAAAAAATACTCATTTTTATTGGAACTTTAACATTTTCTAAATATTTAGAGATTTCCGAATAAAATATTCATAAATCTTGTGAAATAAGTAGAGAATACCGAAATTCTCTTTTAACATTATTTTTCTATTTTTGTCCTTCATCTGCATATGACAAAGTGATCAAACGTTTGCATCACTGCCCTCGACGTGGAATTACCCGAAGAGCCGTGAGCTTTCATAACACACGCTACATATTATAAGAGACAATGTTATTATGACTAGGGCATAAGAGTTAGAATTTTTATACAGAGATAGATAATGCTATTTCCACCAAGATTTTATTTTACAGACAAATATTACATAAAGAATACTAAAATATATGAATAAAAAATGATTTTTGGACTCAATAACGAAATCGAGCACACGATTTAAAAAGTTCCATCACATTAATAATGAAAACGAAATGTCTCGCCATATAAGCCATCAACCAGCCATAGTCCATAGTCACTGTTATTCTCTTGAATTTAGTTGCTTTCTAATGTCAGTGGAAAGATAATCTTTAATTCGAGAATATGGCAATTTTTCAATCACAAAGAAATATAGGAGTGTATATATTGTTAAATGAAACTAGCCATGAAGAATCCAAAATTAAAAATTGTATCTCAATTTAAAACCCTTCATAGTAATTTTCAATTACACTCGATGGATCGGGTTTTCGCAACGGAATTCGTGTTATCCACCAGACAATGATAAATCCTGGCTTACGACACGGAAACTAGGGCATGCTTTTTGCAAGCGTACCCAAAGCAGTAATTCAGCATCGGAGTTAGCGTTTTGTGCTGAGTGCTGTAGGCGATTGGACAGTGTAATTTTGTAAGAATGAGTTATGTCGACAGTCACACCTGATACACAATCTCCACGAAACATATATTTTCCTGTACAAGAACGAAATCACGTAGAGACCCAATGCACATGATGTAAATATGAACACGCAGTTTGTAATTCTTGTTAACTATGGAGCGGTTAATAGGAATGAGTAACGGTGTTTGTTGGAAACACAATATATTTTCATTATCTTTGACTGTATAACTCGTTATATATCAACCAATAAGAATTTAAGAATTCCTACCCAACGAACCAATCAGAGATAAACTGTGAATGCTGAATTATTGATGTGGGATTATCGTTTTCATTTCATTGCCTGGTCGTGCGTACTGGATAGAATTGGTTTTAGTATCAGTTTATTTTGACCGGACTCGATGTGAACATTGTTTGTTATCACGAAATGTTTAATATTTTGTAATGTTTATATTTTGCGACTAAATTTCAGTTATTTTAAGTTATTTAACTTTAATCCCATAATTACCTTAATCCCCGTGCTTCGGTAGCGACTTTGTAGAAAATTATCTAAGCTGATTTGATACAATATTGAAAAAGTTGGTAATTGATATTCAATAGATAAATTACAAGGGAAGCTGTGATATTACAAATTGTATGTTAAGTCGTCTCATTATTTAATAGGTTTTAATTTTTTTCCCTCTAATGAAATGATTACGTTTAGGATCGTCCTTGCCATCTCCATTGCGACCACCTTCACGTACCGGAGGTGCACTGTCCCAATGTAATTGTTTTCCGTTTCTGCGACATGTCATTAAACGAACATTCTAGATCTATTGATCTCGATCGTTCAGTCATTGTTCCTCTCAAGATGGTACCGGGAGTTTTTCGTTCCTAATAGCATAAACGACTCTATTCTCATAAACATATTATTATTATTATTATTATTATTATTATTATTATTATTATTATTATTATTATTATTATTATTATTATTATTATTATTGCCTATTCCATCTCGGTAAAGACAACAATCAATTGTTTCATGAAATATCAAATTGGTTAATATACACCATAAACACATATCTACATTACTTGTATTCATTGACACCTCTACGTTATGTTTTTTACCATGGCATTGTCTGATACGTATTCTTACATGACATACCCTACGAGAAAATTTACATGGAATCTCTATCTACAAAACTCAAGTCTATTCTCCCAAGCGCGGACGGGGGGTTTGTATCGCAATGACTGCAGCTAGTGACTTCATATAAAATTTGTAAGTAGGCAAATTTACATTCCACATTTCGTTGAATAAGTAGTTTTCCACAGAGAAATACACTACAGTCATTAGAACATTTGTAAATGAAGTAAAGTTCTATGATGCTTGGTTTAAAATATTCCATTTTTGTCGCTTAGTATTGCTAACCTAGTATTGCAATTTTTTTTGTGTTGGTGACAAAATAGCTCCCCAACATTACCGGCTATACTCCTACCACAACTAGAAAAAGGAGAGATAAACAAATCGTGCGAATAGTGAAACTGAATTTATATCTGGAATTTTAACAAGGGGAACATCTCATCGAACGGAAACCAATTTTTGTTCATTCGTTTTACATGATCCGGCTACTTTTTTGCCATTCCGAGAATCCATATTTCAGGAATTTCTTGTTTCTTTATTCCCAAAATGTGTTTTCTTGACAACTCAGCTGGCATTATTCTACTTGTATTGTTGGAAGAGCATGTCCAGGTTTCACACTCGTAAAATCCTCCGTGCCCTGCCTTGTGCTTTATTCATTAACATCATTAGCCCGATAAGCAAAAGATAACGCAGTAAGTTATTTGTGTAATCGGGCGTGTACCGTTCAATATTTTTTGTAATACCATCTTCTCATAAAAAACTAGTCGTGAAACAGAGAGACAGATTTTCTTTTTTTAATATTTATTTTCTTCCTGTTCGGCAGTTATGCCTTTCAGGGGTTTGTACATTTTTATTTTTTAATTCATATCATTTTTACATACAACCTCTCACTCTTGTATCCTACTACTAACTAATTTACAGGATTTCGTACTTATATTTCTAATACATACATCTAAACAATTTCACATACAGTACACAAATTTTGCAATACATTATCCATTTTTAAATCTAGATACTCTCAATACATATATTAAGAAATTATCATTATATTAGGATGCCAATTTACATATTTAACATACATTATTATAGTGAATATTTACTTTCTTATGGGGGTTTTAACATGTCCTTGGGATATTATGAGCGTATTCTTTTGGGATTGTTTAATGTTTTTCCTATTGTGAATATTACACTGTAAGGAGAGGATGTAAGAAGTATAAAAAATGTGCGACAGTTTTTTCTTTTACATATTTTCTCGTTCTAGTTTCATATTTTCTTAAGTCAGGGCTAGCTTTCCTGTTTTCCTCCCCCTCTTCCCAGCTGCTATCTATCTGCGCCTGAAAGACTAACCAGGGCATCTCGCGGTACTCACCGCACCTCTGGGGACATTTCCAGCGAACAGCATCTTCGCGGTCCCCGAAAATAGCATTCACATTGAAACAAGCCCTTTTTCTCTACCAGCAAAATTTGTAATTTTACGAATTATTAATTAAGTTAGATTTATGGCTTGTTTCGTTTGAATGACACTCGTAATTATTTTCCGAATAATTTAGTTATTGATTTGAGCACTAGAAAATAATTACGACTGTAACCCGGAATTTTCCTACGTAATTTTAATATTTCTCATCCAAAATTATGTCATGCTAGCTCAGTTAATTGGGTTCGAGGTTCATAATTGTTGCTACTTACTCTGCAACCAATTACTCAACCTGCCATCCATACGGAGGGGCGAAGAATCTGAAAATCTTATCAAAATATCTACTACCGGATTGCACGTAACGAATAATGATAATCAGCTTTCTTTTAAAGTAATAAATTGGAATTTATTATAATGTGAAAATATGATTCTAATAAAAGTTAAACATGAAATTATCTTTGGTCATGACCAACTCTTTCTATCTTGTAATAATTAGAAATCAACCTTGTTATATTCGCGGATCTTCGCGCGCTCTTCACTTCTCCATTCGATGGCGCCCCATAGAATCTTCTCCGTCGTAGCAGCAGAATCTTCCTTCTTCATAAAGTCCTCCGCTTGATGTTCACGATCAAGTTTAAATTCCCCCAGCGATACTATAATTACCCGTTGCTTCCCTTACTCGCATCACGGGTGGACGCCTATACACGTAATCACTATTACTTTGTAAAATTCTTTCGTCTTTTCCCACAAGAACGTTTTATTCTAATATAAGAAACGATAGACTTAATTATACTACAAATTAGGTATTGCATCGGATTTGGTTGTCCATTAACAGTCTTTCCTCGACTTGGTAAAATGTCAGGAGCCGACCCACTCATTACCGCGTTGCTAGAGAGAGTGTCCCTGTTCTTCATAAAACCCAAAGCATCAGAACTCCATATCATCCTCTTGTCTAACAAAAACAATACTATTTCCGCCTCCGCCCGGTCACTTCCACATCCTCTTCACCTAGCGAAAATGACCTTTAACGCCGGTTGTTTACTTGTCACATAGCGACCTCCCACTCCCGCGATCGTCTATTGACATCCCTATATTCCACTTCATATTAATGACATTCATAAACAACAATTGTTCGTCATTTTGGTATATTAAAACATATCTCGGTCCTCAAATTTTGAATATTTGCCCATGGTATATCTTCGCCCATATATGTTAACAACCTGGGACTGAAGACATGGAAAAGAAGCAGAGGACGTCCTAAACAAAGATGGGCCGATGTCTTTAAGAATGTTTATGGCAACTTATGGCCAAGAAACAGGAACAGAGAAACATGGAAGGCTCAAGAGAAACAAATGACAATCAGCATTAGTGAAAAGAAGTGAACTATGTGAATAAGTGCGTGTAAATAGTTAAAGTTTAAATATAAGTGTAAAAACTAAAAATATCTTGAAGACTGGTTCAACTTAAGAAATGAACAGAACTACCCCTGTGTTCTGACAGAAGGTCCTTGCCCATTTAAGGATTCAACAGGCTCATCATCATCATCATCATCATCATCATCATCATCATCATCGTAACTTCGCCCACATCGGTGCTTGTGCCCCTGCTCTGGGTTTGAAGAACCAGTTCCTCAATTTCACACATAGCACGGACAACAGCTTGTCAGATCAAGCGATTATGGAAGGATTAGGGTTTAGTTGTAATACACGAGGGATTCGGTGTGTCCCTCCCATCTCACACACGTCACGAACACAAGTGACAACATTCATGCCTTACACATATTTCGAACCCACAGCCATTGTATTCACGCCCTTTACAGAAGGATTACAATATTTGTCTATACTACGCAGTAAGTAGTGTGCGAGGAAGTAGAAATCACGTAAACTGGAAATAGCATTTCTTGGAATAAGTGCACTCATACGCCATTGAAATATCATATTATATCTCCCTCTACCTTATTTCTATTTCTTTTGTATTCTACACATATTGGATAGCTGTTTTTGTATTAATAAAAAGGAGAAAAACAGATTTTATTGAATTGTCAGAGCCTTTCACAGTACCTACTGCTTCCTCTGGAGACAATTCACTTCCTAGTGAAGAGAACCTTCGCCCTCACCGAATATCACATTGTTCTATCTCGGTCCTCAACCTTTGAATATTTTCCCCATTGTATAACGTGTATATCGGTGTTTATTCCACTGCTCTGAGTTTAGGGATTCAGTTCCTCAATTTCACAGATAGCACACACAGAGGCTTGTCACATCAAGCGATTGTAAAAAGATTAGGGTTTAGCTGTAATACACAAACGACTCGGAGCGATCCTTCCTTTCACACGTCACGAACACAAGTTAAAACACTCATGTCTTACGCGGATTTCAAATCCACAGTCCCTGTGTCATTACATTACATTACTTACATTGCAGCAGCATTACAATGCTTCCTCTACACTACGTAGTAGGTTTACTTTTACTTACTTAATGCCTTATTTTACGTGGCGAGACTCGGGTCATCAGGCCCGCTCTTCCGTCTAACCACTCAAATTACGATACGCTCCTTTCACCACCTAGCGGAGAAAGGAGGTATTATCTTGGGCGACGAAACTGGTGGGTCTCAATTTTGCTCAGAGGCTTCTTATAGGCTTGAGGATCTTTTACATGCAGTAAATCTACTACATGGGACAGCCGGCTTTACTTCCCCTCCGAAGGAAGGCGTACGAGGGATTTTTTCGCCCTTAAAAATCCACGGTTTCGATCGGGTTTTGAACCCGCAAACTCGGGTACAACAGTCCGGTGCGCTGACCGTTATACCACCGAATTCGCAAATCGTAGGTCGTATGAGCCGACCTGGATGGCCGAGGTGGCTAAGAGCGTGTATTGTCTCAGCGCTTCGGTTCGACAGGTCGCAGGACCCATCCCACCTAGGACGTGGTTGATTGTCCCTTGTCTCTTGTGTGTTGTCTGGGAGGTCCCGGCGCTCTGCTGACTCTACATCAGAGGAGCTTGCAAGTGTTTTGGTGTGTAATATATGGTCGAATATGCGATCCATTGGACGTTGAAGGTAACCGGCTATCGGCTGGTTAAAAGCCCTGGAAAGAAGTAGTATGCGAGGAACAAAACAAATCACATAAACTGGAAATAATATTTCGTGGAATGGGTGTACCCATACGCCAATAACTTAATTGATTCGATTGTTCTTAGCGGACGTCGAAAATTAACGGATGCCGTTCGTTAAGAATAGGTTTTTGTCTTTATGATTGCGCTAAATATATATTATATTAGTCCACTATTACAAAATAGTTTTTTTATGCATTTAAAGCGTTATGAAGCCCGCGGACATTTGTTGCCGCTCGATTAGTTAGCTCCCGGGGAACTAGTTAGCTCCCGGGGAACTAGTTAGCCCCTGTGGTACATAGAGGATTTTATTTTAGGACCTCATTTTAATGATTCATATTTTCTTAATTACTAATTAAACGCTAACTGGACTTAGATTGTCATTTCATATTTCCCTCCTATCATTCCCATTAATACTTCCCTCTCATGGTCGGCTGCTCTGATTGATAGTTTTCCGTGGTTTCTCCGATCAAAACTAAGCAAATGCCGGAGCAGTACCTAACAAGTGGGCCACGGACCGCGCGCGATCTTTCCTTTTTCTCCTATCCTCTCCCCTTACACACACACACACACACACACACACATACACACACACACACACTAACATGCACTACACTACCACTTATTCCGGGAGACCGGTCGGGAGCTTAGAACTTGTCTCGTCTGGGGCGGTGCCCCGCTGGTTAGGGGGAAAACCCCACAGATCACAGCCATTATCCAAGAAAACATGTACTACACTTACGGGACTAATGATCAATGCTGTTGACGCCCCCGGAAACACGAAAAAATCAATCAATCTTCCCTCTCATAATTTCCTTCATAAGAGAACATTTTGCATAATTCAACTGTTTTCATATTTTCCTCGTAACCACTGTCCTCTCTATCCAGGTAAGTTATGCAATGTCATTGAACCTCCTTATCAAAGATAACAACAAGCAATAACGTATCAGTAAAATATATAATTAATTAGTTTATTAAACATTGTTTTATTTCTAAATCTCTTTCTAAACCCTCTCGTTTAGAAATTCTGTGTTACACATTGCTTCCTCTCTAATTCTCTTTCTAAAAACTCACCATTTAGAAGTTATACTCATGATGTGAAAAATTGCGAGTTTATGTTTGATTATTCTTTCCTCTATTTCTTGTATATCTTCTGTTCGCTTTATTAATAATGTTCCCTAGAGGATATTTAAAGGCATTTCAACCCCCTCAAGACGTTCGAAATGGAGGCATTTGCGGAGTATTCTCCGATTGAATAGGAATAGCAACCAACCGTACTAACAACCGCGGCCTCCGGGGCCGGGGCCCGCGGAGAGCACCGGGGCTGCCGCGCACAGATTGAACACGTGGCCGCTTGGGAGCGCGCGCGGCGCGGCGCGGCGCGCGCGGCGGTCAGAGAGCGCGTGGGAGTCGGGGGAAGGGGAGGGGAGGGCCTTGCCTTGCCAGCGGCCGCCGCAGCTCCTTCGGGAGGACGAAGGCTCCAGATTGGGTGGGAGGCAGGGAGAACGAGAAAGAGCGAGAGCGAGAGAGAGAGAGAGAGCGAGAGCGAGAGAGTGCGAGAGAAAGAGAGAGAGAACGAGAGAGAGCGAGAGAGAGAGAGCGAGAGAGAGCGAGAGAGTGAGAGAGCGAGAGAGTGAGAGAGCGAGAGAGAGAGCCAGAGAGCGAGAGAGAGACAGAGAGAGCGAGAGGGAGACAGAGAGCGAGAGCGAGAGAGAGAGAGAATGAGAGAGAGCGAGAGAGAGAGAACGAGAGAGAGAGCGAGAGAGAGAGAGAGAGAGAGCGAGAGAGAGCGAGAGAGTGAGAGAGCGAGAGAGAGAGCGAGAGAGAGACAGAGAGAGAGAGAGTGAGACGCTGGTCACTGGTGGGTGGTGTAGGCAAGGAGGTCGGAAATACAGAGGGGTTTCAGAAACGTAATTGTAATTCGCAATAATTAGGGGGCGGATTTGAATGAAATGTTATTTATTTTTCTTTTGGCCTAATAAGAATACCGTTTAGTATACAAATGAATTTTAAGATGTGACAAAAGGGAATGACTCATGTTTTTTATTTTTCGTCGGTTTCGACTAGTCATCTTCTACCTTTTTCCATTATTTTTAAGGCATTTTTCGCTGATTTCATCGATTTTAATATAATTTTAATGGTATTTGCTTCAAATAATTTTTTATGATATGCAAGAAATGTTGTCCACAGAATTCCGAGTAGCCTATTTGACTTTTTTTGCTCAGAAATTGTAACGTTTGTTTGTGAATATGAAATCTAAGGTTCCTGTGACGCCTATCAGCACCATTGTCGGTTTGCCCGATTTAGGGATACTAAAAACAGATTTTCTGGTAAAGAATGTCCAAACCAAGTTTGCGAGCTGAGTACACATGAACGAATAAAAGAAGCCTCGATTACATCAGTAACGCATCCAGTTCGAGTTGTACATCCGAACTGGTTTTGATCACATTTCTTACGTCATTTTTCTTTGGTTTTAGGTCAATTTAAAAATATTTTAAGAGCATTTTATTGATCATTTTTGGCACTGTTTTAGGTCATCAAAATCAGATCCCTAGTAATAATTAATCTTTTTGGTACAAACAGTGCAAAATGAAACTTAATGCACATCGTCGTGGATAAAATGAAGCGTTTTGCAATAAATTTACTTACTTTGTGTTTCAAGAAATAGGTAATTCACAGAATTAATCTTTTTAATTGACAAGTAACGTCATGTAACTTAATGTGAGAATTTCGAGTTGTAGGGTGTGGTTTGGAATCACATAGAGTCGAGTTTGAGGAGTCGAGATAGAGGTATTGACATGTCCAGATTGATTATTTTCTTTTTAGACGCGTCAACTGCAAAGGTCATTCAAGGTCAAATGTTCCGCATGTGTACTGCATGTTTATCCGTGTACGTGAAGATGTTCCTGCCGCTGAAACGTGTGTAGAGTAGAGGGAACAAGGATCGTGCACCGTGGCCGCCGCAATACTCCGGCATTCGCCTTGCATTGACCGGAAGAAAATGGAACACTACATATCAGACATGTTGGCAGCTAACATTCCCCTCCACATGGTATCACCATTCGATCTATCTAGATTGTGTCTAAACTTTACCTTGGTCGGAACTCGAATCCTGTCCAAAAACGCTGCAATGCATAGTAACAGCTGGTTTCTTGAGCCATCTCATTTGAATGCGAGACTGATATGTCGATCTCTGAGACGAGCTTGGGGACGAGCTTTGTGGTCGATCTTTTAAGTCGAGCTTGCGGTCGAGTTTTGGATAGAGCTTCTATGTGAACATGAAGTCGAGCTTGGGATCGAGCGTGGGATCGAACTTGGGGTCTAAACTGGGGATCGAGTTTCGGATCGAACTTGGGGTCGGGCTCTGAATCGAGCATTGGATCGAACTTGGCGTCAAGCTCGGGATCGAGCGTTGGATCAAGCTCGGGGTTGAGTTTCGGATCGAATTTGAGGTCGGGCGCGGCATCGAGCGTTGGATCGAACTTGAGGCTGAGCTCGGGATCGAGTTTTGGATTGAACTTTGGATCGGGCTCGGGATCGATCTGCGGATAGAACTTGGGTTTCAGCACGGGATCAAGCATTGGATCGATCTTGGGGTCGAGCTCGGGATCGAGCTTCGGATCGAACTTGGGGTCGAGTTTGGGGGGTGGAACTTGATGTCAAGCTTCGGATCAAAGTTGGGGGTCGAGCTTGGGATCGCCCTTGGGTTCGAGCTTAGGGAGTGTGGTCGGAATTGGGCACGGGGGATATACTGAATGAACCGCTGTGTGTGTGAAGGGGGAGGAGGGTGTCAGCGGGCGGCCACTGGCTGCGCTGGGCCCCGGGGACCGCCCACAGAGAGCGCTAGCGCTGCCCGCCCGCGGCCATCGACCCGCGCAGGTGGCGCGGCCTGGCGCGCGCCCAACGCCCACCGAGGGAGGCAGCGCGAGCGATTTCATTTCATGCAGCCGCCCCGCTGCCCACCGAACACCTCTGATAGCGACGATCGCTGCGATGCCATCGAGAGCACCGATGGCCAGAAGGGGACGGATTGGATGCCGGGGGAAGATTGCTTGATGCGGGGAGGGCACCAAATAGCTTGCGGGTCGAGTGTTCCAACCGTGATTTCCTTTGTCGATGCCAGGCGATTAGAGGTTTTGTACAAAACACAAAGCTTATACATGCGTACACATACTACAAAATACTCACTTTACATGCAATCAATATATACAAACATACGTATACATACGTTCCATTACATACATACACACATTCCATTTTATATGAGGTGAAGTCGTTAGTGTCAGTTATATTCCACAATTTTCAATTCGTCAAGTTGACCTTACTACACTGCTGTGAAAGCCGTTCCCTTTCAATTCAACGGATCACAAATTTAATTTCCTTATCAAGTACCAGGATAACAGATAACTCATTTTTATAACCTTAACCTTTTATAAACAAGAGTATTCCATTATTAGTTGAGTTATAATATGTATTTCAAAACATCAATACTAAGGATTATTATATCTCTCACTCACCCTTTCAATTATAAAATGATGGAGAAAATAGACATGGGGCCGTGTAATCAAATAAAATCAAATAATCAATACTTTCTTGGTATGGCACACTCCGAAAACACATTATGATCGATGGAAAATGTCAGCTCTATACTCGCTTTTCTAATTAGTTTTAGGGAATTTTACCTCCCCTTGATTTGGAAGTCTATGCTTCACGCGGAAGTAGGATTTGGCCTAAGTCTTTTGAAGATGATGCTAACCTCCATAACAAACACTAACCCCAGACAGCATCGTCTTTTCGTAAGGGAGGGAGGGTAAGTGAAGTTTCAACAACCTTCTTGCAGCTTGTGTTATATACCTTAACATTTAAAACTTTTACAATACTTAAAACTCTCACTGATATTTTGTTGTTGTTTTTTACATCGTTAACTTTCGCCTATCATTGAATTATTGACAATTATCATATAATGTCCTAGTTCCTTTGATAATTCTTTCTAAAGACGTCGGTAGTGGATTCTCTACACTAGCTACATAGCTAGATCAAATTAAAACTCTGTCTGCAGTACAATGTTTTCGGCGGACTGCTCTGATCGACACTTTTCCGTAATTTCTCCGATCCATAAAGGTGGATCTCGGAGCAGCGTCCTAACAAAAAGTGTACAGATCGTCCGCGATATTTCCTTCCCCCTCCTTGTCATATCCTCGCCCCCTTACGTACACACACACACACACACACACACACACACACACACACACACACACACACACACACTGAAAAGCACTGCACTATCACTCTTGTTGGCAGGTCAGTCGGGAGCTCAGAGCTCGCCGGGCCGAGGCGGTGCCTCCCTGGTGGGAGATACCTGGTGGAGAAATCCTCCGCAAGCAGACGTGTAGATCAGTGGTGAACCCCGAACATTATTTCAAGTATACCGCACTTTATGGAAGCTATTCTACCGTGGTTTTTTATTTTGAGATTTTCTGAAATCCCAATACTATGAAATTCTGTCCTTCATAATTGTTCTATAAGACAATTGCACAAACCACTAACTTCTGGATCATTAACACACTCCAATTTTACACAAACATGAGAGATGCATAACTTACAAACTACCAGAGATGGACTGTATTCCGCAATATTTTGCGGTGCCTACTTACCGTCTAGACACGCACCCTCCTCTGCACTAGCGAATTCTCTGTACAGCATAAAGAACTGTTTGAAACTTCTCACTCCAACGCACTTTATAGCGCTTACGGATGCGGAAGACTGGCTCACGGTAGCAAAACAGAGTTATTTTTTCGCATCTGTTTTAAAGCTTTCAAAATCTCAATAACATTTTAGAGGATTATCTGACTTATTACCTATTTCTTATACATTTCGAATTACTAGGTATTTCGGCGATATTCGGGTTATATCGGAGAATTCTCTACTGGTGTAGATCTGTTGACTATTTTGAGTGATAGAGGGTCAACACGCCACCAGTCCTTCAGAATACTATCGGGGATACTGACCATATCAATTGGCACGCCCGGAAAAATCAATCAATCAATTTCTACATAGAAAACTCTAATTTTCTACAGTTTCTAAATCAGACACATTTACAGTTTATTCTGTTCCTCGCAATTCTTGCTCCTAGCACTCCTTGTTCCTTGACATAACCTTGTTTCTTAACATTCGTCTTCCTACAGTCCTTTTACCTCTTCTTTGGTATCAAGATATATTGCGGTAAGACCATCTGTTAATCTTATTACGTATTCAGCCCACTTTCATTTTATACCATTTCACTCCACGACGAATTTCAGGTGTGTCATTTCTCTTATAATGAGGTTCTGTATTTTATCCTTTATTTTTATCCGTTATCAATTAAAATATTTCTATACATTTTTTACGTCTTGCGAACTCTAGTAAATCATCCACATTCACTAAATATTACATTGGTCAACACCACAAACCTGAAATTTGACTTTATAGAAAAATCAATTTCTTGGTATTTGCAGGATACTACTTTATTAATATTCCACCTTTATGTGAACACACGATTATCATATTCCGTTCTTTTCCGTTGAGCGACCGAAGCGAGTTCATATAGCATGAACTTTGAAATACTCGAGATCCGATCTGTCCAACATACACCATGTGCTGCTCCCTGGTGAGTTGAGAGATCGCGACCCAGTCAGAGGTCACCGTTCCCAGCACCCTGGGACTGCGTTATGACGGCCCCAAAGAACACGAGGGAAATCCTGGCATCAGAGCAGATCTACTCCGCGCCAGGGAACGAACGAAATGGGGAGACGAGAGCTGCCAGAGCTATGGAGGTGTCGTTTGTCACCTCGAAAAACAGATGCGAGGTAGATATCAGGTCGTCAGCGCAGAAGGTTAAGCGACCTGATAAAACAGTGGTTGGCAACTGCAGAAAGGGAAAAAGAAATCAACGGTTTTCCATAGTACGATTTTGCGGTCAAAAACGTTTTCTTCTACTTATTTCTTTTAAACCTATAAAAAAGTACTTTTTTATAAAAAGTACTCGTAAGACTGATATCAACATAATTTTGTCAAGTTCTCATGTCATTGGGCTTAGGTACTGGCTCTAATAGTTTTAGATACTGTTGCACAAGGCAGCGCATAAATACTAAAAGACTTCGACATTCAGAAAGTTAATTGAAAACTTTATGTTGTGAAGCCAACAGAAAAATGTCTCAAAAGGAAGTAGTTATTGTAAAAGGTTTATTCTGATGTTTCAAGGTATCGCGCTGGCGTGTTCGAAGGGTTGCGTCTTTAAAGCCCATTTCCCCAAAGTTAATTAGTTTCAATACAAAGCGTATATGTTTTCAAGTTACATTCGTAATAGGAAACTGAAATATCCGGAAGTTGTTAATAAAGATCTTCTACATTTACTGAAAACCATTTTTTCTCATTACCTTATTATTATCCATTGTACAAAACTTTATTTACTAGAAATCGCAATTAAAAATTGCCTAATGAAAAAATATTTTTATCGACAAAATATTAATACTTTTTCAAAGCAGTTGTTTCAGTGTTATTATGAGAGATATAACCTTAAACTATAAACATTTCATTATCCATTCTGCCAAACTTTATTTGACAGAAAAATCGGTAAAAAAATTTGCACATTGAAAAATATTTTTATCTAAAAAATAGTAAACAGTTTTCATAACCGTTGTTTCAGTGCTATTATGAGTAATATATACGTAACCTGTAAAAATTTCATACGCGTAGTTTCAACAGATAATGAGAATTAGACTCAAACATTTAACATTGCCAGGATAGGGCATTTCGTGTCCCTTAAACATATTTGAGACGGGGTTTCCTCACAATTCCCTCTTTTGATGAGGGTGAAAGCGCACAAGAACGAAGGGGCAAACCAAAAAGGAAATGGAGGTGAAGGTAATGATGGTGTAGGTGAAAATGGCGGTTAATTGTTTGATTGTCAGTGATTCCGGGCGCGTCAACTGCTTTGGTCATTAGTCCCGTACGAGTAGTGCGTGTTTTTGCTCGGGAGGTGGCGGTAGTCTTCCCCTGCTGGATGACCAGATCCAGCGTCGACCTACCGTCGGCTAGCGGGGTTTTCCACAACCAGGTATTCCCACCAGCGGAGCACCGCCCCAGCCGGGACAAGTTCTACGTCCCCGACCGGTCTCTCGGCATGTGTGGTAGTGTAGTGAATGTTAGGAAATGGTGTTTGGGTTGCGTTGTCGTGATCGAGGATGAAGGACGGGGTGGTTGCAGCATTAGAAATGGAAACATAGACGAGTTATGATGGTAGTCGTGGCAGAGACGGAGGCGTTGGCGATTTTTTCATACTTCTTCCTCAACAGGACACTGCACCAGCCGCGGCAAACTCTATGCTCCCCGCTGGTCTCATGTCACTTACGACATGTATGTGTAAAGTCACCCGATGTGTAATGAGTTGCATGAATGAAGTTTAAATTGTGAATAAAGTCAAGAAATGTGGTCACTTAATATAAATATAATGGTACTGAATTTTATCAGTGCTCAAAGCATCCGTCTCCAATTTTCTGACCCTCTAGTGTTAAAAATGCTAAGAAAGTTACATATTCGATTCGGCATTTTCATAACTTTCGCAATATAGTTCACATTCTGTAATGTAAACGTAATGAAAATGGGACACGTTGTAATGTGGTCTAATATAATGGGAAACATTCATGATAGAATCTTTAGTGGACGCAATATGAGACTAACCTAGAGTATTAATTTGCAACATCCAATATTTCATACAGACAGTACGGAAACGTGTTTTGGAGTTTCTCTTATAGTAGGTATTTCGGCCTCCTTTGATCTTTTTCCCTTGCAATATATCTCTTACATTTTCAATAACTCGCACGCACACGATCCTATGAAACACATACATTAAAATTCTGCAAAAACTATATTGGTGATCATGAGGGAAATTAGTTCTTGCAGACGTCAAACAATGAAATGACCTTAAAAATTCCAATTATACCACAGAACAATTCATATCTATGAATACAGCATTAAAATTCAGATAGAAATAATTTTCTATTAAATAGTTCATCAGCGTAAGTAAAAAGTGTTGAGTTCAATTAAATACAATATTTATGTTAATTACTAATCGATTTAATATTAGTTCAAACGTAAGGTAACAGACTACTACGGATCTGTTGAAGCCTGGTTTGGTTTCACGGACATGGATTAATTCTCGCGATTGAATTCAAAATGTCTCTATGCAACCGTACATATATTTAAAAGGGGACTAATAATATAAGAAAGTTATGTAAAAACAAAATAATTTTAATTGAAAGTTGATTTTACAACGAAATGAGAGATTACAACCCAAAAGGGAATTTCCGAGTTTCCCACGAAACGTATTATGTTCCAGTTTCGTCGTACATGATACCGTGCGCACACGCACACAGACACAAACACGCACACACACACACGTCTACCACAGAGTGTTTGCACCTCACATCGACGTGGCGCTCCCTCGTGGCACAATGCACGACCCCGCACCTGGCGCGCTCTCGCGGGAAATCCGCTTAACTCCTCATCCCCGCCTCACCCACAACTCCCCGCCCGCACCCTCGGCTCCTGTCACTATCTCCCTCTCGCGCGGTGATCTGTCTCAGTCGGGAACTCGCCATAGGTACTTACGTTCTGCGAAGGATCAAACCCATGGACATTTGCTGTGCATTTCTTGAGATCTGAAAAAGTGGGTTTTATTTTTTTGAACATTTCACTGAATGCACATTTCACTGAGTTTTCAAATGACCAAGTCTACTTGGATGTGCAAGAGCATACAAGTACTGTAAGAATTTAAAGTTGTGTTTGCATTCATCAGTGGGGATATATAATTTTTGCCAAACTGGACAATAAATATTACCCTAACCACCAACACGTTAAGGAACAAGCTATGGCGTAAAAATATTGAATTGTAAAAGTCTGGTAGTGGAAGCGTTGTCATAATGTACTAGAGAGGATTTTAAATATCTATTTAGGCCTGCGCGAACATGGTCCGCTCAAACCTTCTCTTTCGCTACAATCTACAAAAAAATTAATTTGTCACTCTAAGTGTGTTTGCACCCTCCGTGTAATTCCCAATTCAACACTAGTAAACTTAAGGGATTAGGTGTCGATGGTTGTTGTAAATGATATACCTCTCATCTTTTCTTAGCCAATTATATACAGAGGGGATGGACGTCTAAACCGGTCGTTATCGCTTTTGTAGAAGTGAACTTAGAAATACTTCACAAGTACATCGCTTTCCTGTAGAGACTTGTCCCCGTGCAACTTTCAGTACATTACCTTCGAAGAGGGCCCGCAACCTCACGTCAGTGCTGCTCTTACAATAATCTTGTCTAACGTCTATAACTAATAACAAATTATATCTATTTAATTTTTGCAAGTAAGCACAGTTCACACGTGTTTCACATACCCATACGCTTTAGCTGCTTCTAGATAAATAACAAAAAGCCTTGCGAGTAGGAATATTCGTGTTTTTGCATTTCTATCATGTCTCACTTACAAATCAACCCACCTACTTGCCCGCTAATCGGCAGTCTCCTCTTCCATTTCGGCTTCAGCCTTCTCCAAACTCCTACGTTTCAATTCTAATCTCTGGAGATTGGAGAAAAAAATCGGATAAACTTATCCGTTTGCAAAAATAAGCCGTTTTGCTATGGTCAAAACAATTTGCTTCACTCGCACATTTCCAAGTCAATCGCTTCAGCTTTTAAAATTAACATAAATCATAAGAGCGTATGTGCGAAGCGAACTCAAAACGTCCGAAGCATTTTGCATGAAATTACAGGCGAGTCTCATCTTGAAAAACATTCCTCCTATAGCTACTATTTAATTGTCTACTTAATGAAGGAAGCTTCATTCTTACGTGTTTCACTTACCCATACGCTTTCGCTGTTGGTAAAAAAAAAAAACAGCTTGCGAGTACGAGCATCCATGTTTTCAAACCCCTATCATGGCATGACTTATAAATCAACCAACATATTCCTCCTCTTTGCGGCCGAATAATATGGTCAATATCACTTGCTTCACTCGAACATTTCCAAGTCAACGGCGGGGCTTCAGCCCTCAGAATTAACATAAAACGTACGTGTTTTCAGCATACAGATATGTGTAAAACATTTTGCAGCAAAACACTGGCGAGTCTCATCTTGAATAATATCTCTCCCGTAACTACTACTAATTTATAACTACTCAAAAAATGAGACCTTCACCATTCTCCTAAACGTCCTTCACCCTATCCAATAAGAATATTTAATGAGAAATATGGGTGCCACTGTTTTGAAAATTTTGAAAATGTCTCAGAAACTTCATGTCAAGAACCCCCAAAAATTAAAATATTGGTTTCAAATTCAAGGGGCTGCGACTTCCACCATATCCATTAGGGAATATCAGTATTGGAGAAAATCGCCGAAACGGACTAACTGCTAGCGTTGTTCACAGAACAGACACACAGACGGACGGACCGACGGGTAGACAGACGTTTTGTCGTCATTTGATTTGTCGATATAAAGAACTCACAAAAAACAATTGTAGCTACACCACGTGTTAGAGTATTATTTTTTCTAAATTTATCAACTGGATTTATCCACTTTTTCGTTACCAGGGCCTAGTAAGAGTTAAGCTGCCGAAAATTCGCGCAGCATTACATAACTTTGCCTCTACTGCGTAAGCGGTAGCGAGAAAGTAAAAAAGCTTGCGAGGAGGAACACCCATGTTTTAAAAACATCACCATGACTTGTAAATCAACCCACGTATTTCCCCACTTAGCGTCCGCCCCCGCATCCATTTCAGCATTCGCCACGCTCCGCAGCAACCCCAGTCTGTGTGCTCGTCCCTCCGCGCGCCGCATTCTCCGTTCCGCAGGAGCCACCGAATTTCCGGTCCGCGGCACCGCACCGCCCGGCGTCCGCGAGATGCCTCCGACGCGGGTAATTACCCGCCCTCCGCCCACGCAGGTATGCGAGGGGCGGCCGGCCCACACCTGCCCGGCAGCCCGCAGGGGCGCCCTTTGACCCTTGTGAGCTGCGCGCGATTCCGGCCTCCGCACACCGCCCGCGTTGGGGCGCAGTGGTGGCGTTGGTGGAGGCTCGGAAGATTCGGGGACGGTGGTCCTTGGGCCCCAGTCCCGACGTTGGGTTGGTTGGTTGGTCCGGGCGCGTCAACAGCTTAGGTTACAAGTCCCGTAAGAGTAGTGCATGTTTTTTCCCTCGGGAGATGATCTTCCCCCGCTGGATGGCGAGATCCGGCGCCGACCTACCGTCGACTGGCGGGGTGTCACCCTGACCAGGACTCTCCCACCAGCGGGGCACCGCCTCAGCTGGGACAAGTTCTTAGCTCCCGATCAGTCTCCCGGAATGTGTGGTAATGTAGTGCATGTCAGTGTAAGTGTGTGTGTGTAAGGGGTGAGAATGGGACAAGGAGGAGAAAGGAAAGATCGCGCGTGGTCCGTGGTCCGTAGGGTACTGCTCCGGCATTCGCCTGGGGTTGATCGGAGAAACCACGGAAAACTACCGATCAGAGAAGCCAGCTGCTAGAATTCTCCTCCAGGCAGCGACTGAATTCGACCTCGGTGAAAAGCTACTGTCGAAAATCCTGCCGTTGTCGGGAGTGTAACCTAGGACCTCCCGGTCAGAGGCGCTGCAGTGACATCAGTTGATTCACTGAGCTACCGCTCCCGGTCCGACGTTGGGAGATTTTCGGATCCGTAAACCGGTGGCGTTAGTGCTCAGGGGTACAGAGCGTTCAAAAGTCTCTCCGCAGTGGCTGTCTTCCCACTCCACCATCCTTTATATGGAAATGTCAACATCGCGGTGATCGAATAAGAATATGATCACGTGTTTTTATTTCAACTACAGCTTACATAATCGAAGGCGTTGTCATTGTCAACAATATTATTTATTTCAATAAGAGCAGCTTTGGATGGCTTAGCCATCATCTCCCCATGCTCACCATGCTCTTATTGAAATAAATAATATTGTTGACAATGACAACGCCTTCAATCATTTCGATTATGTAAAAGTCAACTACAACTCACCACTAAACCAATATACAGCTTACATGCACCGAGGGCGCTTCTGAGAATAACATTCGAACACAGTCACGCTGATTAAGCCCTCGATGTTGCCATTTCCGCATAAAGAATGGAGTGGGGTGACGGCCACTGCGGAGAGACTTTTTGAACGCTCTGTATTATTCGCGCACGTTTTCTTGAGCCCTCGCTTCGCTAGTTGCGAGAGGAGTGGCGAGTTTGGTTATTTTGACAAAAATAATTTTATACCAAATTTGTAGTTCGTTTTTCGATGCAAAATAGTTTCTATTACATGGGAACGAACATTTCTGGATATTAGATTTCGTATACAACGCTCGTCATTTATTCTTAAATCAACTAATGTTGGCAAAGCAGTGGGGGTAAGTATCCTGCGGTTCAGGAAAACGTGAGCGTATAAAAGCATTTCTATTGCTTTCAAAGAGTCGGGTACCGGGTAACTAACGGGTTCCAGTCTCGACAGGTTTTCGACATTATCTTCATAGCTGGGCCTAAGTTTAATAATGTCAGGAGTGTTCTAGCGGACTGTTGCTAGAATTGTAGTTTTCTGTGGTTTCTCCGATCAAAATAAGAGACAAATGCCGGAGTAGTACCCTCCGATACCTTGACCGATGGTTGCCTCCTTTACTTATCCTAACCTCTCTATCATTACTGATACACACTTATAATTACATGCATTACACTACCACACATGCCGAGAGAGCGGTCGGGACTTTAAAGCTTGTCTCGGCTGAGGCGGTGCTCCACTGGTGGGAGATACCTGTGTACACCAAGTTGGACTCACTAAACCCACCACTACCAACTACTTGGACTCGCTAAATATGTATCGAAATAGGTTACTATAGAAATACAGAAAATAATTCTTGACGTCGTTACGAATGGTCTTCATGGCAGACACTTCTCAACAAAATAGCTAAAAAGAAAAACAAATTAAACAAAAGGAAGTGAAAGTTAATAATTATTTATAATTCTATACACTCGTATCTACGACAAACCACAAGTCTTTTTCTATGATTTTACATTTTCCGAGATGATCAATTTTTAACTCAACGTATCTTTATCTTCTAAAGGATAATTATTTTCTAGGATTTAATGTGATAATGCTTGTTTTAGGGGTGAACAAGAAATTAACACAAACATGATGTGTATAGCGACTTTTAAATTTTAATAATTCCGGACTGTGTTGTCGGGTCAACAACACATTTTCATTTTATACTACCGGGATAAATTAAAGAAAAAAATCAATAACTCAGAGTACTAAGTAACGTTATTAAAATACTAAAAATTTCAGATTACATGATCATAACAAATCTTAAAACCGACCACAGTGTTCAATTACATAAATGACATTTATATTCGTGAAATACAAAAAAGAACAATACCTTAAAAGACTGGGTTCAACTTGTATGATGATGTACGATGTATATTATTTAGCGTGATGCGCTATACCCACAGAATATGTATTTAGTATAACACGGATACACAACGTGCTATTGAAAATAGATAAAATGAAGGGAAAATATCAAGGCGTAGATAAAAAATCTTGAGGGACTGGAGAGACATGTGTCACTGGGAAAATACCTTGTTAAAAGTTGTGATGAACATTTTGTTCAGGATTTTCACACGAAAGTACTAAAATATTTAATTCTGTGTCGAAAACCGGTAGCACCAGATGCCTTTCAGATAGTAAGGTCACATCGAAAGTACCGTGAATTGATTCTCTAGTCGCGTAATTTACCCTATTTCCGTTCGCTGAAATCAATTGTTGCTTGAAGCCAAGTAGCAGTAGAAGGGATTCGTGCAGAGCGGGTAATTTACTCCCAGCTCAAGTATACGCGATCAGTTTACTCGTGCCAAATAGTCTGCTGGGACGCGGCGCGCTAGCATGGAGTTCGAGGGATAATTTCCTCCCGAAAGATAAGCCTTAGAATCCCTGCAAAAACAAGCCTCAGAATATTCAGAGAGCCACGAAAGGCTTGCGTAGTCACCATTGAAATTTATTGTTTCAGATGGTAGTGATGATCGAACATATAGATGTCAACAAATTACCCAAACAGTTTTCACCGGTAGCGGTAGCTCAGTGCATCAACTGATGTCACTGCAGCGCCTCTAACCGGGAGGTCCTAGGTTCGAGTCCTGACGGCGGCAGGATTTTCGACACTACCTTTTCAGCTAGATCGAATTCAGCTGCTGTCTGGAGGAGAATTCTAGCGGCCGGCTGCTCTGGTCGGTAGTTTTCCGTGGTTTCTCCGATCAACACCAGGCGAATGCCGGAGCAGTACCCTACCAAACGGGCCACGGACCGCGCGCGATCTGTCCTTCCCCTTCCTTGTCCTATCCTCTCCCCTTCCACACTAACATGCACTACACTACCACATATTCCGGAAGACCGGTCGGGAGCTTAGAGCTTGTCTCGGCTGGGGCGGTGCCCCGCTGGTGGGAGAGTCCTGGTTAGGGGGAAACCCCACTAGCCAACGGTAGGTCGGCGCCGGATCTCGCCATCCAGCGGGGGAAGATCACCGCCATCTCCCGAGAGAAAAACATGCACTACACTAACGGGACTAATGACCAAAGCAGTTGACGCGCCCGGAAACACGAAAAAACAAACCAAAAACCCAAACAGTTTTCTTTTTACATTTTACATATTTCACTCATTTGACGCTGGTACTTTACAACTTATTATAGTTCGGATTCACGGTCAGATCCACCCAGCTCCAAATTGGACAGTGTCGCATTTGAATGAAGCTAACAAAATTGTATTATGGTTAAAGTGTCGTCGAGAAGATGATGGAGAAAATGATTGATGATGAAACCAAAGCAGATGGTAATAAAAGGCGACATGGTGGGAGACCAGAGTTTAGAGGTGATTGTGCCGGCTGGGGCGATGCCCCAAAGAATAAGGTACCTGGAGGGAGAAACCTCTGCAAGCCGACGTGAATGTCAACGCCGGATCCTCACTTCAGTGGAAGAGTAACCACCATCTCACACTACATAACTTGAAGTACACTTATGTCACTAATGGCCGCTGTCACGTCCGGAAACACTAATAAATCAATCAATCATATTGTTTAACGAAACGAGTGTATAATGAGGTGTATAATTGCATGAATTGTATGTTCAAGAAAACGAGCGACGAAAGGAGCGCGTTTTCTTATATACCATGAGTGGAATTATACTCCTTTATACACATGTTACGTTCAATATTTTTTTGTTTCCATTTACGAATAATTCAAATTTTAAGAAATTCACGCGTATCTTTTCCACCCGAGGTATGCAATTCATGACGTAGTATCGCCTTTGAAAAAATCTATTTTAGTAGGCCTTGCATTGTTTTCGTTTCCACGAAATATTTGCAAATGATACGTACTGTACATATTGGGGATAAAATATTAGAAGCTGACCAAGGGAAGAAAACATTACTTCCCACGAAAAGTAAAGACAGGTATGAGAGAGAATACAACATGTATAAATATTGCGGGGAACATAGTCACTTCTGACATAATTTTGCTATAGTGTTCTTTTCAAAACTGGTAAACACAACTAACTTCCACACTTTTTACATTCGTAGTCTTAAGACCGAAAGTTTTACAAGTAAACCATTTCATTTATTCACGTTAAATATTTTATGTTGTTCCATAAGTCAGCTAGTTTAACTTTTACTTCCCAAATTTAGTTTTATTCATTCGCTGTGTATATGTAGTTGTTGTAGGTACGTAATGAGTGATCAATATTTTTGTTCATGTTTCATGGCCGACTGCAAATACCTTGGTTATATTTTCTTAATTGCACGATTTGGCTTCGTTTCGGAATTCTGATTGGTAGGTGAGTCGTTTTAATTGCATGTATGAACTTTAATTGCACGCATGTTATTAACATATAAATAATCAACAATTTTTAATGTAATTCATGAGCATATTTAGTTAATTAAACGAAAAAAATCTCTCTCTCTCTCCCTCTCTCTCTCTCTCTCTCTCTCTCTCTCTCTCTCTCTATATATATATATATATATATATATATATATATATATATATATATATATATATATATTGTGGCGGCACGATATTATTATTATTATTATGATGTACCAGAGGAAAAGTATTTGTGAACCAGAGAACTGCGTGTCAGGACACGCCGGCGCCCGCCACCGCCCCTCCGCCCCGCGACCGCCGCTGAAAGGGTCCCCTCCGAAATCGCCCGTCCCTAAAGGGATTTACGACCCACAGCTGCGCGTCCACGAGGCCCCCCTTCTTATGAATGCCTCACTGTTTTCGGAGCGGAAAATTCCCCGCAGGTGAACCCCCGACTGGGAAGTACAGGCCCATTTATTAACTTTGTTTGTTGAAAGGAGTGTTATGAAAACGTCTATTGCATAAGTGCACACGCCTGGAGATAGAGTGAGAGGGAAAAAGTCCAAGTTACGGAAAGTTTTAGGAAATCGTGACATTTGATTGGTGAAGTATTAGCTACGACGCCATAGGTTTAGGCCAATCAGAGCACAAATGACGGGGGAAGGAGTAATTTCAAGAGTCAGTATGTAATTTGGGGAGGGGGAACCAAAGGGCACACACGTACGGAGCCAAAACCCAACAGGGACTTCTGATCTAATTGTCGGGCAGGGAGCTTCGCACGAGGCTCGCGCACACACTTCTGACCTAATTTTCGGTCAGGGAGCTTCTCACGAGGCTCGCGCATAGTGAAGAGGGCTATTTAGGCTTCAGGCTGTTCCGCCGAGATTGTCGGTGTTTTGATGCGCGATCATCGCGCCACGGTGCGCAAAACGGCCCATGATTATTTCGTCATCTTACGGAGCCACGCTGCCAACCGATACCTGATGCGGAGTCGCCGCTAATCGTCATCAAGAGGTGGAGACGGCCCCGACAATACGGGCTTCCTCTAGCAGACGCGGCCTGACGTCGCCCACCCTGCGACCGCCGCCTGTGCCGCGGTCCCGGCCGCCAAAAGCCGACCTTCAACGAGCCTGCCGCCGCCAGCTGTTGAGGTCACCGACCCGAGGGAATCCCGCCGCTGGAGCGCTGGTTTCTCTCGCCACCAGGCAAAGTAAAACTACGCACGGGTTGCTCTTCAAGCGTTTTGAACTTTCAAATAAGAAAAAATTAAGTACAAAACTTCTCGCATGTAAGCGTTGCCGCGCAGTGGCTATTGTAATTAGGAATAAGGACTCCCTTTGTAAATTAATTTTATTTAATTTAATCTTATCTTTTTTTATGAGCTCATTAGGCAGGACCAATTCAACTTCAAATTCTCAATGTAACTTCTCTGACACCTGTCAGAAATAAAGCCCACATTTATTTATCTAGCACAACTTCAATTTGATTAAGACCATTCTCACAACTTCCTTCCATCATCCAATTAATCGATTGAGCTACGCCCGGGCCGGCGTCAATCACATCCAGAGCAAGGAAGCGGCGTCGTAACAATATATATATATATATATATATATATATATATATATATATATATATATATATATATAGAAAGTCGTGTTAGTTACACTATTTATAACTCAAGAACGGCTGCACCGATTTGGCTGAAAATTGGTGAGCAGGAAGCTTAGAGCCAGGAGATGGACATAGGATACTGTTTATCCTGTTCGACAGCGTTCCTGTGTGAGAACGCACGTTTTTGCACGTTTTCGCGTGATTTCGCATGTTAGCGGTCATTGTTGCCTGTTGTAACCTGCGCCTGATAATAAAACAAAAAATGTCGTGTATCACAAGGTACTTAACTGAAGAGTGCAACCTATGCACCAATATACAGGAACAATAATGAATGATTAATATACTTAATTTTTTATTTGTATTTTCTAATAAACAATTTAACTTGATAAATTCCAAAATCTGCTCATTTATTGCCTTTAACAGCCGGTCCCTATGATTACAGCTTTGTATTTCTCTCTTAAACAAAAATCAATTCAAAAAACGCTCTGGTACGTAATAGAGATTTTAATTATCTATTTAATATCAGAGCGTTTTTTTAAAATTCTTCTTTGTTTGAGAGAAAAACACAAATCTGCCATAGCTTTATTATCACGAGTGCAACAAGGATAGTACAGTTTCTCACAGTGAGTGCGACGCGAGAAAAAGATGGGACCGGCTGTTAAGGCGGAACAGAGTTCGCCGGGTCAGCTAGTATATAATATTTTCCTGAATCGTAATGAAAGCAATCAAGGAATCAACTCCCAATAGACGAGTCGGTGCCTTGAGGAGTACATCCTGAAAGCACTCCGTTGGGATGTTCTGTCAACCTCCGCAGCTCCCGTAGGACCATGTGTTACACGGCAGTTAATTAGATTTTGGCGTTCCAGGGGGTTGGAGATCAATGTTGCTATGTGCTTGAAATTTCGGCCCAAATAACGGAATGCACTTGAAAGAATAATAGTATGGAAACTAAATAAATTTTTTGAAACAACCCCATATACGATCTGGAGGTTGTTTATTTCTTTGTAAGTGAGTGGGGACGGAACATACAACTTTCCGGACTAATTTGTGAAATGGGTATAGGTTTAATGACATTTGTTTTACGAAAAGAAAAAATAAATATGATTTTATATGATCAATTGCTTTTGCTTTCATAAACAATTAGGGGGGAGATTCTGATAGATTATGATTCTGCAATATGTCAACAAACTCCAACTGTGATCGTATGCAATTTGTTTCTTTTTAACTCATTACTTACAAACAGCGCCCATTATCCATATACCACATTACTACTAATATATGTGCATTTTAAAAGCATGAAAATCACGATGACTTTCTTCACATTCTTTCAAATAAAATTTAATTTATTGCATTTATGAAAACCAAGCACCTTGAAGAGAAAAACTATGAAATAAATGGTTATATGAACTTATATTTGATATTTTTGATAGAAAATATTATTCCCAGTAATATTTCAAAAATATGTAATTCTGCAGATGTAAATATAGTTAAAGCTGATTAATTCTGCCTAAAACCCACTAATATTCACTCAAAAAGAAGTTTAAAAATATTAGAAATCTAAATGAACAGTTTAACGTCTTACCGTACACACGAATCAGCATATCACAATCATCAGCTCACCTGTAACAGAAAGAAGGTATGTTAAATGAATGAAATCAGAAACATTAATTTCTAATTTCTGACGGTCATGCACATTTTCAAAGAATTTGTAGATTTCGTAGACCTCAGAATCTGATGGGGTATGATAACTATTCTAAAAAACTTTGGATATGCCAGGACTGCGACTTACAGAGTGATTCAATCCTTCAAAGAAGGGTATCTCTTCTACATGATTTGAATCATTCATGCTTCATTTCCGTTATTCACTGAAATGACTAAATGCTCTAATGATGACACTTCAAAGCTAGTGGTGAAACAGAACACATACATACATATAATTATTGGATATCATGACAGAGTTGAAATAATTGTTATAATACTTAATATTAGTGATAGTATGATTATTGCATGATTGGCTTGTACTGTACTAATTTTTTATTATTATTATTATTATTATTATTATTATTATTATTATTATTATTATAAGTACAATTTTTGACAAAGTACAATTTTTGACATTTTCTCACCTCTTCGGTTTCCTAATACTAGAAACGAAATATTATTTTAAGAATATTTAAGAAGGCTAAAACCACGTCCTAAAAAGCAATTTTCATTGAAGAATTTGAGGCCGTTTATAAGAAAATGGCGTTTAACCGCTACTGTAAATGTGAAATTAGAAGCTCTTTTTCACAGGTAGTTATTGAGTATTCGAAAACCTTCATTTGCAGTAATTTGAAGCACTTTCACTCCCAAATGCAATAATATATTCAAAACTAAAAAAATGTGCATATTAACGGCGTGATACATATTTAAAAAAATTACATTTGGGTAATTTTTCAAAAATTGAAACAATACACCAAATAACCTTTACGTCATATTAAACAGTGCAATTACATGACATTATTATACAGTGCTTTATATGATATTATTCAAAGCACATGTACTTATAAATATAATAAAGGGAAGAAATCGCATCTAATGTAAATATTACCGACGTGAGAGATATGTGAAAATATTACATTTTTGTAACTTAAAAAAAAGAATATACCAATATAGCGTTGATGTCATTGTATAGAATACATTTGGCACTACTCCTACGAAAAAATTATAGAAAACTTCGGAGCCGTTTATTGAGATAATCCTACTTCCTTTATTATTTTAAATTGGAAATATTGCACGCAAACACTATTTCACGCAAACTACTAATATTTTCAAAAATCTACATGTCCTTGAAATCACTATTATGGACAGTAAATTTCATTTGAAGGAAAAATCTATCTTTAATTTTGTAGTTGTAGAAAGACGCCGAAAAATTCAAACTTTGCGATTTTGGAAAATTTAGAGTTAACCCTGAAAATCGGACAATTGCCACCTTTCTAAGTGATTGACTGATTGATTGATTTTTTCGTGTTTCCGGGCGCGTCAACTGCTTTGGTCATTAGTCCCGTTAGTGTAGTGCATGTTTTTTTCTCGGGAGATGGCGGTGATCTTCTCCCGCTGGACGGCGAGATCCGGCGCCGACCTACCGTCGGCTACTAGAGTTTCCCCCTTACCAGGACTCTCCCACCAGCGGGGCACAGCCACAGCCGGGACAAGCTCTAAGCTCCCGACCGGTCTCTTGGAATATGTGGTAGTGTAGTGCATGTTAGTGTAAGTGTGTGTGTAAGGGGAGAGGATAGGACAAGGAAGAGGAAGGACAGATCGCGCGCAGTCCGTGGCCCGTTTGTTAGGGTACTGCTCCGGCATTCGCATGGTGTTGATCGGAGAAACCATGGAAAACTACCTATCAGAGTAGCCGGCCGCTAGAATTCTCCTCCAGACAGCGACTGAATTCGACCTAGCTGAAAAGCTAGTGTCGAAAATCCTGCCGCCGTCGGGACTGGAACCTAGGACCTCCCGGTCACAGGCGCTGCAGTGGCATCAGTTGATGCACTGAGCTACCGCTCCCGGTACCTTTCTAAGTGTACTTCACCCTATTCTTACAAGTAATTTAAAGAAAAAAATTGGAGCCATTTTGAGAAAATTTTGAAAATGTCGCACGGACTTCGTTGATAGATTTTTTCGTGATTCCGGGCGCGTCAACGGCTTTGGTCATTAGTCCCGTAAGTGTAGTGCATGTTTTTCTCTCTCTCGGGAAATCTCCCGCTGGATGTAAGTGTGTGTGTGTGTGTGTGTGTGTGTGTGTGTGTGTGTAAGAGGAGAGGACAGGGCAGGGTAGGGCAAGGAAGAGGAAGGAAAGATCGCGCGCGATCCGTGGCCCGTTTGTTAGGGTATTGCTCCAGCATTCGCCTGGTGTTGGCCGGAGAAACCACGGAAAACCAGCGATCAGAGCAGCCGGCTGCTAGAATTATCCTCCAGACAGCGACCGAATTCGACCTAGCTGAAAAGCTAGTGTCCAAAATCTTGCTGCCATCAGGACTCGAACCTAGAACCTCCCGGTCAGAGGCGCTGCGGTGACATCAGTTGATGAACTGAGCTACCGCTCCCGGTACGAGCTTCGAGTAAAGTACCCCCAATTTTTTTAAGAAGGTTTTTTATCTTTCAAAGCTTGAACTAGAGCCAGATGGACATGGATTTCTTGAATTTGGGAATGATAGTTCGCATGGTTTAGGTGGTAGTAGTATTCACGGACAGACGGACGGACGGACGGACGGACGGACGGACGGACGGACGGACGGACGGACGGACGGACGGACGGACGGATGGCCGGCCGGTCGGCCGGCCGGCCGGAAGTTTAAAAAAAATAATTGTTTTGATATCTGGGGACCCCAAAATGTATATTTCCGTTGAAATCTCGAAATAGATTTTTTACAGCATTACATAACTTCCTCTATACTGCGTACATTAATCCATACATACGTACATACGAGAAAGTAAAAAGTAATTATTTCTAGAAAAAAACAATTTTATGAATTACATGTGATTAAATACTCATGATACCAAATTTCATTACTGATCGAAATGATGTGACATACATACAGCTCAATCACATCGTTATGATGATCATTCAATTATTCGTATCGCTGTAACTGAACAATTTTATGTTATTTATTAAATTATAAATTACATTGGTAAAGCAGTGAGTTAACTGCAAACAAGAGGAAGAAGAAAAGAAAATCAAGAGTAAGATAAAGAGGAAGACGAAGAGAATATGTATCTGCAATCTGTTTCATCCGACATCAAATGTTCGTTTGCCGGGACAACGGGCCGTCTGTTCCAACCGCAGACGTTCGCACTGTAACGTCATTAGCAGCGCACAGGCCTCCTCCGAATTCGAAGCCCCCCCCCCTGCTGTTGCCACCACAACCACCATCTCCGCCACCCAGCCCTCCACCGCCGATAGGTACATCGGTGGCAACACGCTCCTCGCCACCTCCATCCCCGCCACACACAAACCCACGCATTTGACGCCACATTCCCGCCCCCTGCGCCCGTCAGCCTCCCACGCCGCCCGTGCAGCCCCCGCCGACGCATCTGCCAGCCAGCGACACCACTGCAACCTCCGTTACTGCGTCCGTCAACGTATTGATTGATTTTCACATGGAATACACCGATCAGTTCATCGCTTTACAGATACGTTTTCCGCCTTAAACAATTAAAAATCTAAGCTAAATTAGCATAAACATTGAAGATGATACTCTATAGAAAAACCTCCGAGTTATGGATCTTGGTTGACTAAAATGTTGAGAAAAAACAATCCGTATCACGTAGAGCGTTAGTGGCCTTATTATATAGTTTTATTTGTGGTTATAAAATATGTATGAGAAGGCCACACCTAAGCCCACGCTTTTGCTGACGTTATCAACGCCACCAGCGCCCCCGCCCCCGTCAACCACCGGCCGACGTTTCTGCCAGCCAGCGACACCGTTGCAACCTCAATCACAGCGTCCATCAACGTATTGATTGATTTTCACATGGAATACACCGATCAGTTCATCGCTTTACAGACGTGTTTTCCACCTCAAGCTAGTTAAAAATCTAAGCAAAATTAATATAAACATTGAAGATGGTTCTGTAGAGAAGAACCTCCGTGTTATGGATCTTGGTTGACTCAAATGTGGAGAAAAGCAATAAACGGATATTTTTATATTCAAGCGTTGGTTCTGTTTAGTCTTTACATCTGGTTGATATTTGATTGGTGTTTATAGGGTTGCGTTTGTCCACATTGGGCTCACGCAGAGCATTAGTGGCCTTATTATAGTTTTATTTATAGTTGTAAAATTTGTATGTAAGGGCCACACCCAAGCCCACGCTTTTGTCGGCATCACCGCACTAGCGCCCCCGTTGCGTCGCCCGGCCACAGCCAGCACCACCACTACCCCAGCAGCGCCCGGCGTCCCATCTGCCAGCAAAACAACGACACCTCACTTTCAATCACTGCAACCGCGCGCCGCCTCCATTGTCTCTAACCGGGAGATGCGGCTCAGTGCACCAACTGATGTCACTGCAGTGACTGACCCGGAGGTTGAAGGTTCGAGCCCCGATAGTAGCAAGATTTTCGATCCTAGCTATTCAGCTAGGTCGAATTAAGTCGCTTTCTGGAGGAGAAGTCCAACGGTCGGTTGCCCTGATCGGTAGTTGCTCCGATCAACATCAGGCGAATGACGGAGCAGTACCCTAACAAACGGTCCATAGGTCACATGATGGCAGGTCCTCTTAGGATATGACAGGTCCTCTTCCCTGTCATCCTCTCCCCTTACACACACACTAACGTGCACTACACTATAACGTATGCCGGGAAACTGGACGGGGACGTAGAGCTTGGGGCGGTGCCCCGTTGATGGGAGAGTCCTGGTTAGGGAAAACCCCGCTAACCCCAAAAACCCCGCTGGATCCAGCGAGGGAAGACCACCGCCACCTCCCAAGGAAAACATGCATTCCACTTACGGGACTAATGACCTAAGCTGCTGACGCGCCGGAAATCACTAACAACCAACCAACCAACCAACCACTGCCATCGCCACTTACACTACCATTGCCATAACCGCCTCAGCCACTTCTACCACGCGCCTGGCCGCTCTCCCACCCCGCGCGGCCGTCGGTGCCAGCCCGCCGCTGTCGCCGCAGGGGTTGGCGTCGAGCTGTCGCTTGTGTCAGCCGCACGCGCCCTTGCGGCTGCCGCATCTGCCGCCTCCTGCGCCGGCGCACTGGCGACCACGACCGCCCCCACTAACCCACTCTACCTGCACTCGTGGTTACCTGCACCTAGTTGTGGATTGATTGATTTTTTCGTGTTTCCGGGCGCGTCAACTGCTTTGGTCATTAGTGCCGTTAGTGTACTGCATGTTTTTTCTCGGGAGATGGCGGTGATCTTCCCCGCTGGATGGCGAGATCCGGCGCCGACCTACCGTCGCCTAGTGGGTTTCCCCCAAACCAGTACTCCCTCACCAGCGAGGCACCGCTCCAGCCGGGACAAGCTCTAAGCTCTCGACTGGTCTCCCGGAATATGTGGTAGTGTAGTGCAGGTTAGTGTGTGTGTGTAAGGGGAGAGGATAGGACAAGGAAGAGGAAGGACAGATCGCGCGCGGTCCGTGGCCCGTTTGTTAGGGTACTGCTCCGGCATTCGCCTGGCGTTGATCGGAGAAACAACGGAAAACTACCGATCAGAGCAGCCGGCCGCTATAATTCTCCTCTAGACATCGAGTGAATTCGACCTAGCTGAAAAGGTAGTGTCGAAAATTCTGCCGCCGTCAGGACTCGAACCTAGGACCTACCGGTCAGAGGCGCTGCAGTGACATCAGTTAATACACTGAGATACCGGTCTGCACCTTGTTGTGGGGATCCTGATTCAGTATTTTTGGCGTTCTAATGTGAAGAAATAAACGAGGTCATCTTCGTCAACATAGTATTTTTCTTCAGATAGCCGGCCTTCGACGGCGTTGCCGTCACCATCAGTCTACAATGTACAGAAAAAAATATGAATAAATTACAAATAAAATACAAAATAGGATTGAAAATTAAATTACAATTAGCAGCTACATTTAAATTTTAATTACAAATAGAAGATAAAATTCCGCAATCTGAATAAAAATACTATGTTGACGAAAATGACCTCTTTTATTTCTTCGTACCTTCACCTATACAAGGGTCATTTAAATTTCCATAAATACAATAACCAGCAGGGTGTGATCTGTTGGTTCAATTGATTTATTTTAATTGAAACTCCAAGAACCGCGGAAAGCAAGTCACAGTAGTAAAATATTTCAATTCAGCAACAAAGAGCTCCGTACTTCTCGAAGCAGCAAGAAGCAACTCCGTAACTCCACAGCGTGACCAAAATATCGACTTCACAATAAGAATATTCCCAATCTTTTGTCGACAGTGAAACTTTAATAGCAAGTATCCGCTGTGGGGTTTTTTTGTTTCTTAAACAAAGAAAAATGTATAAAGAGAACCAAACTTGAGAAAAGTCATGTATGTTCCCAACTCACTTTCAACTTTCGTGAACAGAAATAATATCGTTATTTGTTCTTCGATGCGCTTCGCCCAGAATTGAACCCTGCGCCATGGTCATTAACCAGCGAGTCTTCACGTCTGAATTTTGATGAATGAATGGATTAGTGATTCCGGGCGCGTCAACTGCTAAGGTCATTAATTACGTAAGTGTAGTACTTGCTTTTTTATCGTGGGACTTGGTGGTGACAGTTCCCCACTGGATATCCGGCGTCTATATACACGTCCGCTTGCGGGTTTTCCCCAAACATGTATCTCCCTCTAGCGAGGCACCACCCCAGCCGAGACCAACTGTTAATTCCCGACCGGCCTCCACCATGTGTGGTAGTGTAGTGCATGTTAGTGTAAGTGTGTGTGTAAGGGGAGAGGACAAGGAAGAGGAAGGACAGATCGCGCGCGGTCCGTGGCCCGTTTGTTAGAGTACTGCTCCGGCATTCACCTGGTGTTGATCGGAGAAACAACGGAAAACTACCGATCAGAGCAGCCGGCCGCTAAAATTCTCCTCCAGACAGCAACAGAACTCCACCGAGTTAATGACCTAAGATGTTGACGAGCCCGGACTCACTAACTACCGAATCAACCAACCAACAATCGTAAGACGACCGGGCTGTCCGTGGCGGTGTAGACTATGACGCCCTCTAACGAGGGCGGAGCTGCCATCTTCATTACAGTGCTCCCCTGAGTTGCCGTCGCCGCCGAGGCAACGGGGGCGGGGCATTTGCGCGGGTCGATGTGAACTACGCTCCAAGGATGGTTGCAAGACACGCTGGATGGTGTTCGCTGTAGTGGAGTTTGGGCAGGTTGAGTTGTCGGCTAGGGAATGACTACTCTCGGCCCGTCTTTCACTGTGTTTATCGAGAACATTCTTCCTCTTTTGCTCTGCTCCTCTTTCTTCTTGCGGAACATTTTTGATTTTCTCTTTCACTCCCTGTCTACCAATCTCTCTCTTTTTCTCTCGATATATGTATTATTATTATTATTATTATTATTATTATTATTATTATTATTATTATTATTATTAATGTTTTATATGTCCAACCCCCTATGAAGTCTTAGCATTCGCCAACTCAAAATCATAAATTTGAAATTTAAACTTGTTGCGGCGGTGTCCGCCACACCAAAGCGCGCGCCGCGGAGTGTTACAGCTTCAGCTTACAGCTGTTACAGCAGAACGTATGTGTTACAGCTTCTTTCAAAACATTGACATTTAAGTCAGTTGGTCTAATGCATTTAAAATATTTACAAAGAAGTATTTACCTTGCGTAGTTCTCTTAACGAAAAACATAAAAACGCAATCAGCAGTTAACTACACTCGTGAAATTCAAACACTGTCTTGTTTACTAGAAAACACTAGATTTTGTGTTTAACAACAGCATTAAAATTGCTCTTTTCTATCTTCCAAATTCTTTGTATGTACAACCTCTACAACACGTTCAAGAACATATGATTGTTGCTTTTGTTTTAGTTAATACATTTTGTAATGAATTTGACTTGTATCAATCGTAAGAATAATGTATAAAGAGAAGAGTATCAAAGTCTACCGAAATGAAACAAAATTTAATGAAGTGTTTTTTGAAATTAATGCAAATTCCTAACTAAGAGTCTGGCGCATTGTTACAACGTTACATCAACTTTCCAAGAAGGAGTTCTATCCATTTTGAAGTTCCGGAAATGAAGACAAAATTCCGTATACTATTGAAATTTCAAGACATTCACGCCGTTGGTCAGGAAATTAATGTAATGCAAAAGTTCTCAACTGAAGTGGTATGATGAGTCAGTATTTTGGGTCTGTTGAATTCAACAAAACATTGAAGTTAGCAGAAGGAATGAAGATCGTTGGAACCTTCTGAGTTAATTTCCCTTTACAGTAAGAATGATTTAATTAAGGGTATGTAATTAGTTATTTCATTTACAAAGAAAAATGATTGAATTAGAAAAATAAGAAAATAATGCAGAAACTCAACGTTGCCAAGATTTGATTTGAGTGTCGTTGAATGTAATTTTTAATGTAATATTGAGGAACAAGATACTTTATTTATTAATTATTCTTTGAGGTTTTGGTTATGCATTTGATTCTATGGTCAAATCTCTTTCCCCATCCTACATCTAATTTGTAATTTTTCTGCTCCCTCTGTCACGTTCCATAATCAACGCCTGCCAGATTAAAAATCGTCACGATTACATCTATTCACGATTACATCTATTCCTATCCATCTGGTTTACACCAACTTTATCTAAAATACTATTCATTTTTGTCAATACTCGTTTTTCAAAAAATCTCAACCACACCTTTCAGAGCTCCATCAGCAACGTCCAGTGGCTCACTCATTTTCAATCACAGACACACACACTTTCCCAGCACATCCGAAATTCGTTCCGCTATTTCCTCAGTCACTCGCAGGCGAGATGCCTGTTTCAAATTCCCTTTACATCAACCCTCAACATCACACGCGCAAATCTTTCCTCCAGAATCCCTGGGTGAGATAAAATACTGTCAATCCAAATTACCTCCGCCACTTCTTCTGCCATTAACCCTTCTAAAAACCACAAAAAAACTTTCAGAAGACCGAAATGTCTGCGGGTACATTTCGGATTCCATTCCTTTTTTCGTCTTATCCAAAAATCCCAAACATCATTAGAACCACCCTTTAAAAAATTTCCTTCCACAGAGTTTGATGACAACCCATTTTCAACACCTTTTTCCTCCCTCATGAAAATCATAAAAATCTTAGCCTGCACTTCGTTGTCACACTTTTTTAATCGTTTTATTTTCCATCAGATGCAAAATTCTTCTCGCCGTTTCCTCCGTCGTTAGGGGGCGTAACCCAACGATTCACTGTGTGTTGACATACGCACACTCTTCGCACTATAAATAGATATATAATCCTTTAGTCGCCTAATAATCCTTTAGTCGCGCTAGTTATTGAAATACCGTCAGTATATCGAAGGTTTCCTGTTCTAATCTAATTGAAAATCTTGCATGGAATTTTTGTTCCCCTTTCCTGTCCAGCTGTTTTCTCTCCAATCTAATTCACAACCCGCCTTTTCAATCTTCTTTCATTTCATCAGGTATGAAATCCCACTCACCACTTTCTCAGTCCTGCAAATTTCCAAACGCCAACTCTACCACATGAACTGATACAGTTCGGTTACCAATTTCGTTTGTGCCGACCTCTGTGCCGCGTTCTGAAAGCATACGTGCACATTTGCGATAAAGTAAATACCATCAAACCGAATTTCCTCCAGTCATTTCCACGGTGATTTTCTACCTAATCAAGGAGTTTATTTTCAGTCCAATCGAAAATACTAAAGCGGTTTTTTCCACACGCCATTTTATCCGCCACATTCAAAATTCTAAACGTAACTTTTGTTCTTGCCTCCTTTTTAATAAATTTCTCTAACACCTCATCCAAATTCCCCTCAACTTTATTGTTTTCCACATTTGCGATCAACTTCTATAAAATCTCTTCAAGCAAGATATTGTCACCTCCAAATAATGATTTTTACCACCGCTTCCAGAAATTCTGTATCTGCTTTATTGCGTACATACACATTTTACTTGTTTCCCACCATACGAAATTCCTTCCATTGCCTCGACTGCTCACTACGGGCCTTGGTCGATCAGCAGTGACCCAGCCTCTTGGCCATGGGATAAGAGGTTCATGTGACTAGCACGAAGACATCCCTTTACCATATATACTGGTCTTCAGAACCTGAGGGTGAGCTTTCTCATCGTCACACAGCAATAGATACTGGGACAAGTGCACAGATATATTTTGCCTAGGCCGGAAATTGAACCTGAGGTTGAGCCGTGGAAAGCGAGCACGCTAACCAACGAGACATCGAGGAAGGTCTCCTATTCCTTTTCCTTTAAAAACAATTGAATGCAATTGAATCGTCTTCTTTTCAATCGCCTTTTTCCTCCGGACGCATCTGAATTTACACAAGCTCGTTGTATTCCCAATTCTCCAACCACGTCCTTTCCCCACAGTATCCGAAATCCTTCCCTTTTCCACCGCTCTTCTCAGGGACGGGACCTCGGTTAGCTTTACCTTTTGGGTCAGATTAAGTACTATCTTCTGCACCACAAGTTCAAACTTCTTCCAGCAAAGCCACTTGCCGCGGTGATTAACAGAATACAATCAATCGAAAATCACGCCAGTCATTTCCTCTGTCACTCTCCAACAACAGACCTTCTTTTGCGCTCGAATATAAAATTTCTAATCCAAAAACTTGGCCCATGTTCTCTCTACTCGACATATGCAAATACTCCATTGGAATTATGTGCCCATCCCCTGTTCTACCGCTCTCTCAACCGGCTGATGCAAAATTCCGCTCAAGATGTGTTCTATCTACACATTTACAATCACCTTCGTCAAAAGTTCAGCCTCATTTTGCCACCGTCTCCTTTCCCCCGGCCTTCATGTTTCAACCAAATACTTCGTCCCACCTTTTCAATTGCCATTCTTCCCACAATGCGCGAAATACTACCTTCACAGTCACTGATTCTCTTTCCCTACAAAATTCTGAATGCAATGTTTTGACTCTTCCCCTTTTCAGTCGCTTTCTCTCTCCAGCCCCATCCGAATTCCCAGAAGCAATTGTTATTCCCTTCTCCCAGACCACTTTCTCTCCCACCGTTTCCGAGATCCCTCCCATTTCCTCCGCTGTTCGCAGGGACCGGTCGCCTTCAACGCCGCCTTGTGCAGCACAAGATCAAACTTATTTCAGCGAATACGAAGCATATTGCTGCTGTGATTAAGTAAATAAATAATCGGAAATACCGTCAGTCATGAGCTTTATCGTTCTCCAATGAATCAAACAGCTTCCTCACCGCCAAATCTACCACGCCGTTTGCAAGCATGGTTTCTCAGATACAGATTCCTTTCCCCAAAAAATTCTGAATGAAATGTTTTCTCACCTCTCCTTTGAATCACGTTCTCTACACACCCACATTCGAATTCCCAGAAGCACTTCTTATTTCCTTCTCCCAAACCACTTCCTTTCCCAGCGTTTCTGAAATCCCTACCCCATTTTCTCGGTTACCTATTCCCTTTGTGTCGGCTTGAGCACCGCCTTCTGTGGAACAAGATCAAACTTTTTCGATAGAATTTTTGCGCGCGTTCTCTTTCCAATTGCGTTCTCTACAGCGTGATCTTAAATTCTACTCAACATATGTATCACCCCATTTACACCGTCTCCCCAAGTTCTTCAGCCAATATTATGTCACTGACTACTTTCCCTCCGTTCTCATGTCCTATCCAAATACTTCGTTCCACTTTTCCTTCATTCTCACTATATGCGAAATCTTTCCCGCCAAATCTACCACGTCGTTTGCAAGCATGGTTTCTCAGATACCAATTCTATTTGCTTCCAAAATTCTGAGTCCAATGTTTCACCACTTTGCATTCTCTCTCCAGCTACATCTGATTGATTGATTGATTCATGTTTCCGGGCGCGTCAACTGCTATGGTCATTAGTCCCGTTAGTGTAGTGCATGTTTTTTCTCTCGGGAGATGGCGGTGATCTTCCCCCGCTGGATGGCGAGATCCGGCGCCGACCTACCGTCGGCTAGTGGGGTTACCCTCTAACCAGGACTCTCCCACCAGCGGGGCACCGCCCCTGCCGGGACAAGCTCTAAGCTCCCAACCGGTCTTCCGAAATATGTGGTAGTGTAGTGCATGTTAGTGTAAGTGTGTGTGTAAGGGGAGAGGATAGGACAAGGAAGAGGAAGGACAGATCGCGCGCGGTCCGTGGCCCGTTTGGCAGGGTACTGCTACGGCACTCACCTGGTGTTGATGGGAGAAACCACGGAAAACTACCGATCAGAGCAGCCGGCCGCTAGAATTCTCTTCCAGACAGCAGCTGAATTCGACCTAGCTGAAAAGGTAGTGTCGAAAATCCTGCCGCCGTCAGGACTCGAACCTAGGACCTCCCGGTTAGAGGCGCTGCAGTGACATCAGTTGATGCACTGTCCAGCTACATCTGAATTCTCACAAGCACATCTTATTCTCTTCTCCCAAACCACTTTCTTTCCCACCGTATCCGAAATCCCTCCATTTCCTCCGCTATTCGCAGGAACGGGTCCTCGGTTACCTATTCCCTTTGTGTCGGCTTCAAGATCAAACTTGTTCCAGGGAATCCCCTTGGCGCGGTGATTAATGAATAAGTGATGGCTCCTCCCGTAAGCCGCACCACACAAGTTCCAACAGCACACGAAGGCGTGTGTGAGCGGGAAGTCGCTAAGTCTGTAAGCGCAAATATGAAATGCTCTCGAGTACGCCGGATCTCCAGAGGGCGTAAGCGGCGCGTTGAATAATGGAAACCGCGCGCTCGTGCCTTCAAGTTGTAAATTACTTTCGGATGTTGAATCTTCCTAGGGATGTTACGTTGTTATTAGGGAGTCTAATATGTTTTCGGTATGAAATTGTAGTCAGGTTATTTGGAATCGGAATTGCGTGTGAAGAGTAATCTTGACCTGGAAGATATTTTTACAATATTACATTTCACTCAGAAAGATACAAACACAGTTCTGCTTGAGCCTCGGCGCAGTGCACATCGAGCTCCGCTCCGCTCCGCTACTCCGTGGCAAAAGTTATGCTTTGCGTTATTGAAACCAGTGCATTAGTAATTTGAAACTTTAATACTACAGTTACAAGTCAATATACAGTATTCTCTTAAATATAATCAGTTTAAAAAGTGAATATCAACTAACGTGCTATAAGTGAGCCCACTCTTCTTGACTCTGGCCTCGGCCAGAGTGATTTGCGCCAGACATGGAGGACGCTAACGAAGAAGAATGTGTACCTAAAGCTGTTGAATATCAACTACAAGCTATTATTCAACAGCAGGAACTACAAATTAATCACCTGCGTCAACAACTGCAGCAACTACAGCACGTCCAAGGTAACAAGGAAAATTGCCAACAACAACATCAGCTACTGCAAGGGCAGTCTTCTCAACACTATGGTACGCAACCTATCGCAACTGACGGCGCAGCAACCGCAAGTTCAGTGTTTCACGGCAGTGGCCCTTCATCACACTGCCCACTTCCCCAGGAGTCGTCAACCGTAAGTGTCAATACCAATAATTATGGAAATGAATCCAAGAAGCGAAAAGTAATGCAATCAGGAGAAAGTGAAAGTGCAACTGTGTACAATGTCCCAGTCAGTTCACGCTATGCTACACTTGAAAATTTAGATCATGAAACAATGAATGTCTGCGAACCGGAACCGGTACAAGTTAAAATTCCCCCTATAAACGTTCACGCGGTTGATAATTATGCTAAACTGTTAGAAGACATTAAAAATATAGCTGAGAACGATTTCACAACTAAGCCTAACAAAGACTCAGTTAAAATAATGTTCACCGCTATAGACGATTTCCGTAACTTTAGAAATTTCTGTGAGGAAGAAAGAATTCAATACTATTCTTATAGAGACCCCACCGAGAAATATTTATCTGTGGTAATTAAAGACTTGCCTGTTACGTACTCTGAACAAGAAATAAATGATGAACTAATCCGAATAAATTTACCAGTAATCAAAGTGTGTAGATTATACAATAAAGAAAGAAAACCCATTCCAATCTGTGCAGTGGACTTAACAGACAATAGAGAGGCTCGGAATGTATTCAACCTTAAAAGAATTTTGTATAGTGTAGTTAGAGTTCAGCAAAGAATGAAATCTAGAATTATAATGTGTAAAAAGTGTCAACGATATGGCCATTCACAGGCTAATTGCGGTTTCGAAGCCAGATGCGTTAAATGCGTAGGAAGCCATCACTATTCCGAATGCAGAAAGTTAAAAGACGCACGTCCTCAGTGCGTAAATTGCAAGCAATGTCACGCTGCTAACTATAGAGGTTGCACATATTATCAAGAACATGTTAATTCCCTTAAAAATATTCCTTCAAATCTAAACATAAGCAAATCAATTAACTTGTACTCCAACCATTCAAAAAACACCCATTCTCCCCCAATAATATCCAACCAAGAATTCCCACCTCTACCTCGACAGCCTTATTTGAAAAATACTCAAACAAATACCACAACCCCGAATAATGACTGGCCCACTATAATTTCGTCCATAGTCTCCCAAGTTATCAACGCGATCATTCCTCAAGTGCAAAATATGGTTGGTTCAATGGTTGCTGCATACCGAAGTAATGCCAAATAAAAATGAAATAAATAATATTTTAAATTGGAATGCCAATGGTTTATAGCGTCAGGAAAATATGTTTAGAGTTTTCTTACAACAACATAGTATAAAAATCGCGTGCATCACAGAAACACACCTAACGCCTGGCGACAGGTTTAATATTCCAGGGTACTGCTCTTATCGCAACGATAGAGTGACCTCTAACATAGCCTCAGGCGGAGTGGCAATATTCATATCAAAAAATCTTAAACACGAACAAATTCCGACCCCATTTTCCGCAAACCTGGAAACAGTCGGAATTAAAACAAACATCAATAATAAATCAGTAAATATAATATCAGCCTATAAGCCCCCCAATAGAACATTCCCGATAAATTCATATAAACAAATATTCGCTACCAATAATACAACCATCCTGTTAGGAGACCTCAATAGCAAAAACACTACCTGGGGCTGTAATACTACATCTTGGCACGGTAAAAAATTATTACAATTCATGACCAGAAATAACATTGAGATAATGACACCTAATGAACCAACTCGATATCCATCTAATCCAAACATCGTTCCCGATATTTTGGATATTATTCTGACTAAAAACATAAATTTCCCGCTCTATCAAAATGTACTAAATGAACTTGATTCAGATCACTGCCCAATAATCATATCCTTAACCGCCCCAATAGAAGAACTCGCCACTAACAACATTATACGAGGAATTACAAATTGGCACAAATATGCTAATTTAATGACCCACAATTATTCATATCCGTATAACATTAAAAGTGTAAATGATATCGATAACGAAATTGAAAGATTCTCTAATGCTATTATTCACTCATTAAAACAATCCACCACGCCTCTCCGCCTACCAAAAACCAAATCATTACCAATAAACATTATTAACCTAATCAAATCCAAAAATAATCTGAGACGTTACTGGCAAAGAACTAGAAGAACGGACATTAAAAGAAAAGTTAATAAACTAACAAGACTAATTAAAACCCACTTAGATCAACTAAGATACTCCAATTATAATACTTTTATTGCCGGAATACACCCAAATTCCAGACATCTATGGACAACGGTTAAACGTATCAACAAAGATAAATCTAAAATTCCCCCAATTCTGCTAGGATCTAAAATAGCTTATTCCGACAAAGACAAAGCCAAAATAATAGCTAAACATCTGGAAGATACGTTTAAACCGCACCCAGTGACAAACATTACGTTTAATGCAGAAATAACAGAATACTTAAATAATGAAATCCCAACCGCAGCGTCACCTATCAAATTTATATCACCCTCGGAAACAGCGTCAGTAATTAAATTTCTTAAGTATAAAAAAGCCCCAGGAATTGATGGAATCAGTAACGCTTGTGTTAAGATGTTAAATAAACAAACTGTTGCAGCATTAACGGCGATCTTTAATGCGTCATTACGTCTTAACTATTTCCCAATAGCATGGAAAAAGGCAATCGTAATTCCATTTTGCAAGCCTAACAAAGATTCCAGATTTGCTGAAAACTATAGACCCATCAGTCTTTTATCCACACTTTCAAAAATATTTGAAAAACTGATATTAACCCGATTGAACCATTTTCTAACCTCAACGAACGCCATACCATCCGTTCAGTTTGGTTTCAAAGCGAATCACGCAACTACGCATCAACTCCTACGTTTAACCGAAGCAATCGCTCAAGGATTTCAAGATAAGAAGCACACAGTAACAGTATTTCTAGACTTACGCCAGGCTTATGATAGGGTCTGGCACTCAGGACTCGTTTACAAAATGCACCGACTGGGAACCCCCGAATACCTACTTAAAATCATCCGAAGTTTCATAACTAACAGAACATTTACCGTTAAAATCAATAACTCTACTTCAGAATTTTACCCAATAGCCGCAGGGGTACCACAAGGATCAGTACTCTCTCCAACATTATTCAATATTTACACACATGACATACCAACCAACGGTGATTCCAACATTGCACTATATGCGGACGACACAGCCCTATTTACAACAAATTCTGATATCGTTATAGCAAAAGATCACATCCAAGATCATCTTGATCAGTATATAAACTGGACACAGAATTGGAGAATTAAAATTAACCCAGATAAAAGTGTAGCAAAAATTTTCACCCTATGTAGACCACGATATCCAACTGAGCTCTCAATTCTAGGAACGAGAATACCATGGGCCACTTCACCAATAAAATACCTTGGCATTCTATTTGATAAACGGCTCACATGGAAACCACATATCAATGCAGCAGCAAATAAAGCAAGAGCAAAAATTTCAAAATTATTTCCCATACTAAACCAGCGCTCTACACTGAAAATTGAATGTCGATTACTACTCTTCAAAACAATAATCCTCCCGACCATAACCTATGGATGCCCAATCTGGGGAGGTGCAGCTCCTAGCAACATTAACCGAATTAAAGTTATCCAAAATATATTTCTAAGAAATACGTTAAATGCCCCGTGGTTCATCACAAATGAACAAATTCACCGTGAATTAAAAATCACTAAACTGGAAGAAACCATAGCCACATTAGCTAACAATTTTTATAATAACCTACATACTTCACCAAGCACCTTCATTTTTAACATGGGAAAGAATGCAGCCCACCCCCGCATCAAGTCAAGATTCCCGAAAGATAGATTCAAGCCCCCGTAAACCATTACACCCCCCAGCTCCTTAACATAAGCTTGTACTCTTCTTAACTAACAATCTGAATTAATCAATAATTAAGTTAGCGTACAAACCGCACTTATCTCATGGATGGCCAATCCAAAAATGTTATCTAGTAATCATATGAATATTTATAACCCTTGAAAGACTGTATTGTCGAACAAGAAGAAATAAATTAAAAAAAAAGATACAAAATTTAAGTGCCTTGGATTTCGATATCTCTGTTTGATGTTCAATCATCTCGAGATATTGTTTAAGTGACTGAATCTTGAAATTCTTTTGGTGTTGAAAGTGTAGGGTTGTTCTCTGGAATAGATAGATATTTTGGAGAGCAATGTTGACCTAGGTGATGTTTCAAATACTGCTACGTTTTTTATTTATTACCACTCGTAACAATTCTACCAGTTTCTTAAATATTTTGATGTAATAATTCCTGGCACAGACGTCCTAAAGAAAACATAATACAAAATCTTCATAAGTAATGTCTAGTTAATTTTTAAAAATTGTTATTCTATAGTTTATGAACGTGTGACTTTAATACCTATTTAAGAACAGATCAAGTTCATATCTATAAGTGTTTAGAATTACAACTGTACGATTATCGTTGGCCTGAAAATAAGTTCTGACTGCCCGGCATAAAGTAACTTCGGCGTCAGACAAAACGTGCAAGTGATGTGTCCGAAAATAAGAAAAATTCCTGGAGCCGTTTTTATGAACACACAAGAATACAAACGTGAAATAAAATGTTTTCACTAACATCCTTTCAAACTGAAAATTAAAAAGCACAAAAATCACATGACATAATGTAAAATAGAAACCATTGGATATGGGAGAATAATAAAAAAGGAAGAAATTACTGAGTTTTAAACAGATAGATGGAGATAAAAGTGAGGGGCGCAAAAGAGATAATCGGACAAGTGGGAGGCAAAGAAGTGTGATTAAAAAGAGATAAATAATTAGACGCAGCGCAGAAAAGAGGCGATCCGAAGAAAACAGATCGTCAGAGAACAGACAACAAAACAGAGTAATGGACAGACGCGCAAAGGAGTAAGACGACGAACGAACAATCGGAGGATAACACGTAGTAACGGACGGTCAAAAGGCCAATAAGCGAACAAAAAGAAAAGGTTTAGAAAAAAACTCCCCAGTGCAAAGAAGCACGAATATTTTATTTCCACATAGGATGGTGTGCATGCTCACGAACAGTTCCACGGCCTCATTCAAGCTCTCGCGTAGACAAAACGAGGTCCACATCGAAGTCACCGACCGCTCCTCGTCCTTGGCCTCGCTTGCGATCTAACTCTCGCTCTTTCCAAGGCCAACGCTCTTACTCACTTCTTGCTCGTGCCCACGCTCAAGTACTTCCCCATTCCCTCACTAACACTCATTCCAAACCTCTCACCCCCTTTCACCCCATGCCCTCGTCAGCTCCGCCAGCCGCACTAGAGCTTTCCACTTGCCCCCTCTCTTTCTCTTTTCTCCATCTCGCTCTCTATCGCTTTCCATTTCTCTTTCTCCCCCTCTCACTTTCTTTCTCTCTCACGCTCTCTTTTTCTCTCACGTTATCTATCCTTTTCTCTCCCATTCTTTTCCGCGCTCTCTTTCTCTTTCGCTCTCTCTCTCTCTCTCTCGCTCCCGCTCTCTCGCTCCCGCTCTCTCGCTCTCTTTCGCTCTCTTTCGCGCGCTCTCTCTCTCTTTCGCGCGCGCTCTCTTTCACGCGCTCTCTCGCGCTCTCTCTCTCTTTCGCGCTCTCTCTCTTTCGCGCGCTCTCTCTTTCGCGCGCTCTCTTTCGCTCTCTCCTTCACACTCTCTCTCTCTTTCGCTCGCTCTCTCTCGCTTAAGTATTAACATTTCCACATAAATATTTTAGGTTTCATTGACATAATACATTTAAAAAAATTATAGTTTCATTAAATGGGAGTAAAGGACTATCTTGATTATTTTTATCACGTCTTTAGATATTTTCATTCGAGTATCTTCCAAAATAATCGAAAAGTGTTTTAATGTGAATGTTTTGGACAACTTATACTGAAAAATGAACCATTAAGAATACATTCACTTTAGCTCGCCAAAAAATAAAAAAAATACTACTCACAAGATGAAATAATAACACACCAAATTAAAAATAAACAAATCATTTTAATGGTCAGAGTCTCATACACTGTTGAACAAAAGGGACAAAAATTTCACTGTAATAACCTGTGATTAAACAAATTGAAAACGGAACTATAATAGAAGCACCTAGAAAGAAAACTGTGCTTTCTAGAAAAAAATAGGTAAATTTTTATCTTTACAGCAGCCACAGTTCACATTACGCAATCCATTGTTCACATTAAAGAAATAAGGGAAGTTGTATCGTAATGAACTTATAGTTATTCACGGGGGGCGCATGAAATCTAAGAGAGGTTAAACGCAATCTGGCTATCATACGTGCAATAGTAAGTTCGTAACTGAAGCTTCCGAAATTTCCAGAAGCTAGAATCCAGTTCTGACGATGAGTTTCCACACCAGGTAGGGAACGTCACTTTCGCGGACTCTAGTTTCGGTCGGCACGAAAGCTTGAAGAGTCAAACGAGGGCCTCTAAGTCAGAACATGAGGGGCAGCAGGTATAAGAAGCCACATCATATGTCGGCATCCAGCAGAACTTTGATTACGCAGGAATGATTCAAGATTAGGATGTTGGAATGTCAAAGGTATAGGTAATAAGCACGACGTTTAAGACAAGTATGAATCGTGTCGATTGTCTGACAACCGGCTTGCTACGGTGTGCCTCATACCTCGTTCTATTTAATTCCTACGTTTGGGGTACGAGAGCCATGAGGCGACCGAGAACGTGTTCCCTTCTCCGCAACTAACAAACTTCGCTTGCCCGAGCCTTTCCTCGCCATAGAGCTATAGAAACTGAGATAATTCTAAAGGAAATCTACAAATATATTTTCCCCGACAGGGAACCGAACGTGGAATCGCACTACGGTAAGCTAGTCTACCCATGTGCCACCTTAGATCTCAATTAAGACATAAATTACAAAATTACGTCTGATATTTTGGATGTCATTAAATTAGGCAGAAGAAGAGAAACACATAGCATGTATCTGGGTTTGCAGCGGAATGCAAAAATGAAGAAAAATACCGCAAAGGGGAAAGAGGGTGATGTTCACGTGGTATTTGTCACCTTCCACGAGATATTCTAATGTATTTCGTTCGGAAAATTCTAACAAAAACACTGGAGTTCGAGTCCCGACGGTGGCAGGATTTTCGACACTAGCTACATTGTGACCTTTACTCAGGCTGGGTGTGAAATGTTCATGGATTCGGGGCTCTCCCTTTTGAAGATTTTGAAGAAAAAAAAACACAAAGTCGTAGTCACAGAACATTTATAATTGGACGTTTCCTTGAGCATTTACCAAGATACAGAATGTCATTTCATAAACGCCCATAACAAATATTGTACAATATTAAAAAAACAAAAAATAACCCAAGAAAAAACAACAAGGTTTACTCAAATATAAACAAAACTTTGTTTTGTTCTGGAGACAATCATTTTATCCATTTACTAGTTTTCTTATGACTAAAGCAAGAATTGAACATTAGCACTAATCAGACTTCAAAAAGTAAAGAATGAGGTGACAGTGATGTAATGTTTAATCAATATTATCACATTCCTTGTTGGACTATCAAACTGGTGCTTAACCATTAAAAACACAAATTGAATTCTCAATTTTTTTAAGTGCAGCATTCATTGCAGATCTTTTTTCTGTTAAACGACCCTTAAAGTACATCTCACCTTGAGGAAAAAAATTAATAATGTGACTGTCTCTTCAGAACACTGTTCAGTCTCCGTGTCAACACCACAAACACCTCAGAGATCAACATGAACCTATTTTTAAAATTACAAGTTTTTAAATGTTGTGCTGAAATAAATGTAGAAATGTAACACATTCTGACTCTTATATCATACTAAAGCTTCTACGTGATCAGTACATCATGATTAATCATCTAGTCTTGTATGCTTAAAGAGAATGATACAAGCAAAGATGAGGCATAAATATGAATGAAGAACATAACATTCTTAATTTTAATCAATGCATAATTTGCAATACATTAAAGTAACATAATAAATATAATCACATTCTGTAATAACCTTGTTTTGTTCGGAAGAAAATGGTATGCACCACGATTCGTCCAACAAGACTGCCCTACCCCGAGCTTTCAAATTGGGAAGGCTGCGCACACTTTGTTGCAGATCACCTGGTCTACGTGCCATTGCACAAGCCAACTCGGTTTGTAAGTGCCAGCATCTGTTTATCAAAAATAAACAAGAGCCTCTATTGTAGTGACTATAACATCAGCACTGACATTAGCTTCTTACACTGTCTTCTTTAAACATCTCTATTGAATGTTTATAGTTTCAATTTAACAGAAGCTGTATCTTTCCAACACAGTACATTCTATCAACAGAAGCACTGATCACAATCTATACTGTATAAACAAAATGTACAGTACAAATACCTCTTTTCTCAAGATAACCTCACTTGAATCACTGCCTGGACGAGAATGCTACCTTTGATCGATAGCTTTCCATAGATTCTTCGATCACCTCCAGGCGAATGCCGGAGCAATACTCTAACAAACAGGCCTCGGACCACGCAGAATCTTTTATTTCTCTTCATTCTCTTAACCTCACTCCTTACTTACACACTTACATGCACTTCCCTACCACACATGTCGGAAACATAGAGCTTGTCCTGCTGAGGCGGTACCTCGCTGGTGGGAGATAGCTGGTTAAGAGAAAACTTACGCCAGCCGTCCGGTAGGTCGGCATCGGATCTCGCCATCCAGCAGGGAAGATCGGTAAAGATAGCCGTCTCCTCTTGATAGGTAAGCATGCAATACATTTATGGGACTAACGACCTCAGAAGTAAAAACACGCGGAATCATCAATTGATAATTAGATGCGTTTTCTCGAACGGAGGTGGGAGAAAAGGACCACCGCGTATACGCGACCTTGCGCCAAGTATCATGCAACGTTCTGTAGATTCCCACGATAAAGCACATGGCTGACGTCAATGAGGGGGAAACGGCTACAGAGAAAGCCGTCTCAAAAACATCGACTTCCTAACTTTTCAACACGCAGCTGCTTCAGTAACATGGTTATAACTTGAATTTCTTTATATTTGCGGAACATATTTCTCACCGAAATTGTGACGTAAATGGACGGGTAGATCAGCCCCGTATCTCTCCATCCAGACGGCGGAAGATCACCGCTATCTCCCGCATTAAATGGATATGTCGGTTTTTTCTTAGTAGTGAATTTGATTCATCAAAAAAAAATTAGAACTATCTCACTACATACTCACCAATAAATAACACAACACCTGAAGATTTTTCTAGACCCACGTTCATCGAAAATATGAAACATAGAAAGAACTTGATCGCACTCCACAGTGCCAACTTCCTTGCATGGTGTCGACTGTCTCCACCGAACAGCTTTAGAATATTGCCCAATATTCAAGGCAACTGCACGCCCTCGATATTATTTATCCAGGACGAAGTATATTAAAATCCATAAAACTCAATGTCTCGAAAGAGCCGCTGCGAACCGTGAAAAATCTTTTCTCCGAGAAGTTGCAAAAGAAACAGCGTGAACTCAGAAGCATATAAAATGATACAGAGGAGGGAAATCTTTTTTTTTATTCCTGAAGAACACAAGAAGTTTGATATATCTGTTGGGTATTCTAAGAGTTCGAGTGTAAGAGAAAAAGAAATGGCAATAATGGGAGTGTACGTAGTTATGATAAAAACGATTTTCAAACACTATTTCCAGCAATACGAAAATGTGTCGGTGAAGAATGGTGACGAATAACAACGCATATGAACACTGAGGTATCACCTTCAGTCATGTTCTAACAGTGCATGGTTTCTAGCAACCTCTTTAGAGCACATACCACCTCCATTCACCACTATGAATCCAAAACTGTCTTGACATAATAAACTTCAGTCTTGACATTATAAACTTCAGTCTTGACATTATGAACTTCAGTCTTGAAATTATGCTGATAGAGAGATTGGTGTGTAATGTTCCTGGGATATTTATTTATTTATTTATTTATTTATTTTACGTCAAAAAACAGTTAAAAACTGCGTATGACGTGCTATGGGGAAAAGTGAATTGTGTGCACATTTTCAAAATTCTGTGATCCCTACACTAAGTCATATACTACTTAAATTTTGAATTTTGAAAGGGAGAAAAAAACAAAAATACATATAGATACATATAGAGCTAGCACATGACTATAGATGTTTATACAACAGAAAGACTTGATGAGAAAACCATGATGTTCAGAAATTGTAAGCTTATTTTATCTACTTATTGATCAATCTTTTGAGAAAAATTCCAAAAGAGCAAAATAATACTATACTATCTTTTTGTGGTGCTTATAAAATTCTACACAGGTACGCGTTAAAACGTATAATTAAAAATTTATAATTGTAAATGCACAATTTTACCCACTGGTATTAGGTTATCAAATATTCTTCTCACTTTTAAATGTGACTTTAAGTGAAAAAACAAGTGAAACCCGGGGTCTGTACATTTTTAAATAAAATTATCTGACCAATCAATTTCATTAAACAGGACATTAATTTTGAACAATATTCATATTATAGTGGTGATAAAGCTCTTTTGTTAAATAAAATCGCAAAGAGGAGATTACAATTTATTGCTTGTTACGCTATTTTGTGAATTTGACGTATGATTTACACTGCTTTATCTCCTATTGCGTTTCGTTTCCTCTCTTTTAGAGAAATATATTTTTCAACTGGTTTTATTTTTAAAAAATTCTCTTGTTTCTTTTGTTTGCTGCATATACAAATGGTTGTGGATTGGGTCAATTGATTTTACTGTTGCAAGCGTTAAAATTCACATCTCATTGTGTAAATCGTTTTTATAAACGAGCAGCTGCTGATATTCGGTCTCAAATATTTATGTCGAAAAACGCCTGTAACAATACACAAAAATCACGTCCCGTTATTTAATACATGTTTTTCTGACGGATGTATTAAGGAAGACAAACACATTGGTATTATGTTCTCTTTGAATGCAGAAATAATATTTTCTCACTAAAAACAGCACATCGTGCAATTAGAAAGGTAATTTTAAGTTTTAGGAAAATTTGGACTTTTGTGATATTTGGTAAGAAATAAACCTTTACATCCTATTGTTTCCCCTCAAAACTATTTAATAAACATGCATAGACGGTTTGTATCATCTTCATCAAAATGATTTTTGGTTTCTAATAGAACATGAAAGGTCTTCAATCCCGACAGTTCCTAAAAAGATTTTGTTTCTTATAATTAATCTTATTAATCTTGAAATTGTTCTATACTTATTTAGAAATATTTCCGCGCTATATCTGCGTTATTATTACTATTTAATACTAATTACTTACTAATTAATACTATTTACAAACATTAACACTTATGATAAAACAATAATCAGTGACTTACACAATGAATAATATGTGTGTTTGTAAATTCATCTTCAACAGAAGGTACAAGTAAAAACTAATTACTCACTTTCTCGTACTATCTGTAACGGTTACGTAAAATTATATTAATTATATTGCATATTACGATCTTCTAATATTTCAGCTATCATATGCAAAACTTTTCATTAAACTGCTTAAAACACAGAATACATTTGCAGCATTATCTTACTTCCTCTAGGATGTATACGAGAAAGTAAAAGAGCACTAATTCAAGACACATTTTCTAAAGTAATGACATTTTAAAATATCACTTCCAGTAAATCAAGTTATATATATTTTATTTAATTCTTTTTAAGTTGTGTTTTTATAAGTATAAACAATAAAGTAAAAACTTTGTTTATTAAAATGTAGCATATTAATAAACGTGAAATAGAAAAGCCTTCAATACCAGCTGCAATATTAACAAAGAAAATTCGTATTCACGTTTCGATTCTATCAATGGAATTCTATATTTCATTAGTGAACAAAAGTGAGAACACAGATTCAACAACAAAACTACGAACAAACAGTGGAAACCGTACGAGAAATAAACGCCGAAAATTAGAAACGAGAAAAATCACGTAACCGAAGGCGAGCACAAATGCACAAGGACGTAGAAACGTGAAAAAAATTCTTTCTGGAAAATTCTCTCGGAGAGCAGGACAGCTCTTGGCACAAAAGAGGCGTTGATGAATTGGGGCGAGCTTTTGTTCGCGCTCAGCGGCATCTGGTGAGTCATTCTGTAATTACAGCTCGCGTTTGAAGGGTTCCTGTGAACATTGAATAGCGGGGAATGCGAGAGAAGGAAGGAAAAAAGATGGAAGAGGGCGCTAGATTTTCGAGAGCACGCGAAGATAGAAGTGGGTGGACAAGCGGTGATTTGGCCTCAAAGAGTATTTTACGCTTCGGACAAGCTAGCGTGGATGATTGTTTGGTGGCAACATGATGCAAATAACAATGTACAGCACCTTCCATGACGACGTGTTAAAGTCTATTTACCTATAGCTTTGATACCGAAATTTCACTTCCATATTCAAACACATGGACCAGATATGCAAGTTGGTCCATTTTATTATTGCAAATGAATGGAAAATGTTAATAAAAAGAAAAAAATCAACAACACCCGATCAACATCCGATGTGCGATAAAATATCTTTTCACTTTAATATTAGTGTAAATAACTTTGATGTACAATCCAAGGAAAGGGATTTAAAGTTGATTTGAAGACCTCAAAGTTTTCTTCATGTTTTCAAAGAGCAGTAATATCCTGTGTATACAATTATCTAAATACGTGGTGTGAAGTACTACACTAGTTTCATTTTTCTGAATTGGATATATTCAATGAAAGATAAAATGTTATATGAATATATTGACTCATGCTTTCTGCCCTGATATATAATTTACGTACGTCATATTCGTAACAATGTTGTAGGATGCTTAATCACTTATTTTTGTCACAGACTATAGATTCTCAATAAAGTGGAAACAATCATGCTCCGTATAAATAAAATAAAGAGTTTTAAGGCAATATATCTAATATCCAAACTGTTGAGTTATTTCACATGTGTTTATATTAATGACATCTTTTTTAATTTTTTCTAATGGCTAATTTTTATAGCTTCAATCTGAAATGAATTTCTCCAAAATTTTGGCTATTTATTATCTTAAAGCTGTAAAGTTTTGTGCTGTCACAGACATCTAATGTCGATAACAGTGATTGATTTTGAATTGCGAAGGAAAACTTACTTCCGAGTAAGTTCTTACTTACTTCTTACTTCCGATCCGATCCATTACGTTCTCACTAGCCGTATTACCTTTAAACCCAATTTTCTGAAATCGTACATTAAAAAATTGTTTTAAAAGATAATTTTTTAACTAATGCATGTATTGGTTTAAGAAAAATGTGACTGATGAGAACGTAAGGGAATTTAGTGGGAAGTAATAGTAACTACTTCTATTTCTCCTTCGCAGTTGATGCATCCGGAATCAAGAAACAAAACTCATCACCTTACAGGTTCAATGGTAATTTTGAAACAACCGTCAGAAGCACCAGAAGAAAGGACAATACTGTGAAGCGTTATCTCTAACGTCATTGGTTGATTGATCAGTGATTCCGGATGCGTTAACTGCTGTCATTAGTCTCATAAGTGCAGTGAACATTTTTGTCGCGACAGGTGGCGGAAATGTTACCCCCCCACAGAATGGTGAGATCCGGCGCCCACCTACCGTCGGCTAGCGGGGTTTCCCCAACCAGGTATCTCCCACTAGCGGGGTACCGGAAAAGCTCGACGCTGCCGGCCGATCTTTCGGCATAAGTGGTAGTTAGTGTAGAGCATGTTAGTGTAAGGGTATGTAAGGGGAGGGCAAGGAAGAGTTAGAAAAGATCGCGCCCGGTCCGTGGCCAGTTAGTTATGGTACTGCTCTTGCATTCGCCTGGTGTTGAACGGAGAAACCACGAAAAACGATCGATTGTAGCAGCCGGCATCTAGAGTTCACCTCTAGACAGCAACTGAATTCGACCTACCTAAGAAACTAGTGTCAAAAATTCTACCATTGAAGGCACTCGGCCGTATTTATAAACCTCAGCCAGGGGCAGGCTGCCAGTGTTCAGTTTTGCGATTGATGAACGGCCCCCAGCCGCCCAGCCGTTCAGTCGCCCCTTGTCCTCCTAGCAAGCCCCCAGATGGTAGGCCCCTAAGATCTTTGCTAGCAGAGCTTCATAAATACGACCCGAAGACTTCCCCGTCAGAGGCACTGCACTGCGATCATATTTTACAAGTTCCCTCGAGTACCGCGAATTTTTGAGCAATGACTTTTAAATTTTCTTCACAAAACGAAGTTGATAGATAGTTTATCTAAGGAGAGAATACCAAAATAAACTGAGAAAAGCAATGTAAGTACCTATTTTCGTTTGGAGATCGGAAACGAGCTCCGCTAAAAGACAACACACCGCATTCACATATTTTAAACAAAAACAACACGGATATGAATATTATCAATATCGTAATCTTACGGTATAAGGCACAATTCTCTGCAAACTCCGATACGCATTTTTGAGAATATAAAAACAAAGAATGGTAATGAAGATGATGATAAATAATATTCGTGAGAGTGCTTGGTAACAAAAATATACGAAAAATTGCGCTAATATGAATTTTACAATGAATATACAAACTAATAATGATGAATAGCTTGTTTAAGAGCTAATAAAAATGTTGGGAAAGTTGCACTAATGTGAATTTTGCAATGAATGTTATAAACTGATAATAATGAATAGCTCGTTTCGGAGCTCTCAGCTATAGGTACAAACCAACATATACGTTACCACGTTCCCAATAATCTTATTGTTTGGTGAAGGTAATGATTGTACTATTTTAACATTTGTTTCTCGGACAAATTGGCTATTTCCATCACTGGACACAATGGCACTTTTCCCCCTCCATACCTCTGGGTTAAAAAGCAAACATTTTATCTTCTTATTTCTTAATTTAGTTCGTGCATACGTGTATATTGCTTTTGGCGAGTCGTGAAGCAATTTCCGTCGACCGCAATATTTGAAGTTAAGAGGTTGGACCACCGACGAACCAGCCCTACTTCGTGGGGACCGCTTCCATTCCGGCTAAGTTGAATTGAGAGCAACTCCGGACGTAGTTGGCTCCCGACAACATATTTCTCGTCTCCAGCCGTACTACTCTCGCCCGGAGCGCGGGCGGGCTGGCGGGCGGGCGGGCGGTAACACACAGGACCGCCACGAGGGTCGCGCACCAGAATAACACAAATGGTCGCATAAGCGAAATGAGTGAGAGGAAGGGAGAGGGAAAACGAGGAGAAAAGATAAAGCGAACGCGAGCTGGCACAAACAAAACAAAAACGGCTGGTGGGTGGGCGTGGTGAGGGACGGCGAGAGGGAAATGGAGACAGGAGGTAGTGATGGGTAAGTCAGAGGTACGAGTAGTCGGGAAGAGGAGGTGGAGGAACTGGCGTTTGAAAGGATGGGGAATTGATTGATTGATTAATGATTCCGGGTGCGTCAACTGCTAACGTTAGTCCCGAAATTGTAGTGCATGTTTTTTGCTCGGGATGTAACGGTGGTCTTCACCCTCTGGATGGTGAAATCCGACACCGACCTACCTATCGACTAACGGGGTTTTCCCTAAGCAGGTATCTTCCATTCCGTCTGCGGGGCACCGCCGCAGCCAGGACAAGCTCTAAGCTCCCGATCAGTCTCCTGACTTGTGTGGTAGTGTAGTGCAGCGGGAGGGAGGACCGAACGGCGTCTGGGGGGGCCAGAGAATCTGGCAGGAGCGGGCGAGAAAACGGGGCGGGTGGGAGAAGCAGGGGAAGGGAAGGGAGGGGCGAGCAAGTGGACGAGGAAAGAGAACAAGAGTGATGGTGGGGAAGGGGTTGGCGGTGCAGGGCAGAATAAGGCGGGATGGGGATGGCTCGATATAGGGTGAATGGTCAGGCGAGTTGGAGCGGAAAGGGAGTGGTAGAGTAACCTGGGGGAGGAGCATACCGCGATGAAGCCTGACGAGGCGAGGCGTGGCATGACGGGGCGGGGTGGATCAAGGCGAGGGCATTATGGAGCAGGATGGAGCGAGGTGGAGCCGTGGTAGAGGCGGGAGTGGAGCGGGATAGGGCGGATTGACATCGGGGTGGAGTTATCAGGGATGGAGCGGGGGCACATGGTGGCGAGGGGGAGGACGAAGAAATGGGCGTGAAAGGCTTGAGGAAAGCTGAGAAGGAATGGAGCGCGGTGGAACGGAGGTTGCGGGGCGGAGAGGGGTGGGTGGATTCGGGTGGGACGGAGAGGCGTGTGTGGGGCGAGGTAGAGCGGGGCAGGGAGGGAGCGGGATGGAGCGGGATGGGGCGGGGAGGGTGGGTGTAGCGGAGAGGGGTGGAGCAGGTAGGACTGAGGTGGGATGGGGTGGGTTAGGGTTCGGCTGGGAGGCGTGGCTGTGATGGGGAGAGGCGATTCAGGGAGATGTGGAGTGAGATGAATGGTGGCATGGAGGGGTGAGTGAAGTGGTGAAGCGGGGAGCGATAGGCAAGGGAGGGTGGAATATGGAGGTGTATGTGAGGCGAGGTGGAGCAGGATAGGGAGGGGTGTCTGGGGACGAGGTAGGGCGGGGAGGGGTGGGAGTAGCGAAGAGGAGTGAAGCAGGTAGGAGTATGTGTGGGGTGGAGTGGGGCTGGGATGCGTGAGTGGGGCGGGGAGTGGCGAGTAAGGGAGATGAGGAATTAGACGGGTGGTGGCATGGAGGGGTGAGTGGAGCGGGAATGGGCGGGAGGGATGGGCCATGGATGGGTGGAGGGAAGTAGGGAGGGGTGTGTAGAGTTGAGTAGAGCAGGAAGGTGTGTGTAGGGCGAGGAGATGCAGGGAGTGGTGGGTGTAGCGGAGAGGGGTGGAGCAGGGGGGAATGGGTGGAGTGGGGCGGGGAGAGGCGAGAAAGGAAGACGTGGAGTGAGAAGGGTGGTGTCATGGAGGGGTGTGTGAGGCGGAGTGGAGAGCAGTGGGGCAGGGAGAGGTGGGTGCGGGTCTTGGAGCGTTTAGGGGCGGAGCGGGTAGAAGTAACCAAACATGGGAAGTGCGGGGAAGAGCGGGTCGGCGGGGCGTGCCAGTGTGGCGTGCGCAACAGGGCGGGCGTCGGCGTGTGGCGAGGCCGAAATGACAGCAGATACTCCGTTGGACAGGAAGCGCTGGGTATATGAAAGTGCGCTGCGAGCGGAAATGGGAGGGTGACGCAAATGGAGACAAACAGCGGCGCAGCGCAGGCCGCACGAGATAAGTATAATTCCGGGACGTTTGAGGAACACCCGTACAATTTTAGTTATGAACTCAAATGGATTTTTCTGGCGTGAACTGCGAAGAGGCAAAAAATAAAGGACTACGAAAATATTTAACGACCAAACAAGACTATCGTTAAGTTAACCTTCGTAATACTAACAGTGGTCCATTTGGACCTCACTCTCTACTTATTAATAAATATGATGACATAACATGATGATGCGTCGGTAATATTTTGATATCAACAATATCCGTCGCTTGAATAGTAAGTAAAAGTTTTCTTAAATTCCACAAGTTTTAATAAAAAAAGTTAATTATTTTTTTGAAGAACTATTTGTTATATATGCGGAAGAGGAAGATAGTGCGGTGCACAAGAGTGCCAGTGATTGAGTGAAATTATGTCGAACATATGATAAAAAGTTGTTCTAGATGATCATACATTGTTAAAATCGCTCGTGGTCACACATAATATTAAATTTTACATAGTATTAGGACAATGTTAAAATGTTGATCAACTATACTAAAATAAATAAGAAGATTTGTTGTTTAAACTTGAGAGAATTCTCTCTAAAACTCACATAGCGAGCTCTCTCACCATTTTAGTTTTGGAAGCACAGCAATATACGCATCGTTTTGTGGAAGAATGAACGAATGAAATGCCAAAAGTTATAACGCCGATTTGTAAACGTCCACGGAAAAGGGGCGCGCTGTGGCTCGAAATGGCAACATAAAAGCAAATGGAGACAAAACTACGCGTCGTTATCACGAAACAGTGAGAATAATTTTTTTGACATTTGTCCTCCTGCGAAGAAGTCTTTCGTCGTCAGTAAAATGGTACCATGGGACCATTTTCAACCATTTGTTGAAACAGCGTCAAGTAAGCGAGTGTAGATTTCCTGATCATAAAGACTTTGTATACGGGTTAAACGAATCGGAACAACAGTTCACGATGATAATAGAATAGCCAAGAGAGATTTTAGTGAGATGTTTTGACGTATGACAAGTCCTCTGAAGCCATACTTTGTTCCCTCTGGCACTCCTGGATTAGTTATCCAATGAATAGTTTGCCATCCAGGGGAGATGTGTGTGGTTCCAGTTTGAAGTTATATTTTAGTGCGAAAATGGGCATGCCCTTGTCTTTGGATCTCCTTCCATTTACTAACTTTGTCAAAAGGTCAAACGGCGAGGTGACGGCCAAGTGACGGCAAAGTGACGGCAAAGTGACGGCAAAGTGACGGCAAAGTGACGGCAAAGTGACGGCAAAGTGACGGCAAAGTGACGGAAAAGTGACGGCGAAGTGACGGCGAAGTGACGGCGAAGTGACGGCGAAGTGACGGCGAAGTGACGGCAAAGTGACGGCGAAGTGACGGCGAAGTGACGGCGAAGTGACGGCGAAGTGACGGCGAAGTGACGGCGAAGTGACGGCGAAGTGACGGCGAAGTGACGGCGAAGTGACGGCGAAGTGACGGCGAAGTGACGGCGAAGTGACGGCGAAGTGACGGCGAAGTGACGGCATGGTGACGGCATGGTGACATGGTGACGGCATGGTGACGGCAAAGTGACGGCAAAGTGACGGCGAGGCGACGGGGCAGTGAACGCAATACAAATGGCATGTGGGCGCGTGATAAGCGCGAGGTGACGGCGAGGTCATGCGCGCGCTGACGCCAGGAAAGCGCGAAGAGGCAGCGAGGCGACGGCGGTGGTGACGGCGCGGTGGCGGCGGCGGCGGCGGCGGCGGCAGGCGGCGGCGAAGCGTCGTCGTGGCGTTCGCGGGAAAAGCCCAGGAAATGGGGCGCGCAGCATAAACAAGCAAAAAGCGGAGGCGTCCCGCGGCTGCGTGCTTCGATCCGGAGATGCGCCGCTACGCGCCCAGCCCCGCCCCTCCCCTCCCTCCCCTCCTCCTCCCCATCCACGACGCCTGCACTCGACGTGGCGGCCGCGAAGCAAAGACGAGGCCAAGTTCGCAGGCGCCATTGGGGCGCGACCCCGAAGGAACGCGAGAACGATGGACACCGAAATTCATATGTTTTAAACCCTAGATTCACAAGGTTCATTTCAACGAATACTAACTAAAGGCGGTATCACTGATGGCCCCGCCCTCTCTTAAATATTATTTCTTTTCTTCGTGTTTAATATTCAACAATGAACGATGCAATATCTTATTTGGTGAAAGAAACTTTATTTTCATACAATAAACTGTGGAACAATCTATATAAACTACCCAATCGATCAACTTGCAAACAGACTGCTATTCCGTACAGATAAACCTATGAGACATACTTGGTGCTGTTACAATACAAAATTACTTCAGAAAGAACACTGTTGAATGCTTGATGCAAAACTACAAATATAACAGCAAATATTAGAAAAGTATGAACGTAGCTAACCTGACTTTCAAACTGCCTTACAAATGGGTAACATACGATGAATTCGTTGACATTATAACAAAAAATAAACGAAAACCGTCAGCAAAAGCATACTAAAATGTTAGAAAATCTGTGACGTTAATTAGGTGGGCTCAAATAGCGCCCCAATTCCGTTCTATATTATATTACCTGTTGTAGAATGACGCGAGGAGAAAATATACCCAAGTTGAGTGTCGTGGCGGAAGCAGAATGACGGGAATGCAAGCTACAATGACTGAATAGCTGCGCTATTAAAGACGGCTAATATTTAAACGTAATAATTTCACTCTGGAGTCACAGGTGACTCCAGAGGTTAATTATTCAGAATGGTAAAGATGCTTATTAATGATGATAAATAATCTTATTAGCGCCTATCGGGTATGCTAACAATTACCTTATTGGCCGCTCCAGGCTGTGGCTTAACTCAACAAAACATATTTTAAAGATTTCTTGTACTAAAACAAATCAATAACAAAACAAATATTTTGCACAGATATTTATATGATAATAGTTATTTATCTAACAAGTAGTTAAAGGGGCCACTATTTGGAAGTTTTTTGACAGTTAATCATCAAGGTAGCCAGGGTGTATAATTTCTGATGATTTAAGCCAGTCCTGAAAATAAAATAATCGGCTGGCTAGACGCGCCAATTCATGAGGTTCCGTTCTATGCGAGAATCATAATAAAATATTGGAAACACTGTCAAAGAAGTTATGTTTGGATCTGTAAAATAAATTTTAATTAGTCTACTGCACTAAACATTTTGTACTGAAACATTAATATTTTTAAATATGGGAAAAAATCTCTAAGTGTTTCAGGCACAAATTTGCAGAGAGGGTTGGCTTCTTAGTAAATCTAGAGGATTTTCCGGAGTGAGCCTGAACACGATTTAATGCTTGGGCCCCTGCAGTACGTAAATTCTGCTAAAGAGCACAAAATAGTTTTTATCCAAGGTTTTTATCTTATCTGATCACTTTTTTAACATTTGGGCATGGTTTCTAAATCATTGCAGAAATAGTTGATCACATTTTATTGACATCTGCTGCACGCTGTATCACCTCGCCTAATGACTCATTATAATAAGTCATTTTATATATGGTTTAAGAAGAAAGGAGCAAGAAGTTTTATGACATTTGATATAATACACTTTCTTACACACTAACATGCACTAAACTATCACACATGACGGGAGACCGGTCGAGAGTTTGGAGCTTGTTCCAGTTTGGGCACTGCTTGGCTTGTAGGCGATTTCTGGATAGGAAAAACCCCGCTAGCCAAATTTAGGTCGGCGCCGGATCTCGCCATCCATTGGGGAAGACTTTCGCCAACTCCAGAGAAAAAAACATGCGCTATACTTACGGGACTAATGAAATTAGCCGTTGACGCGCCTAGAATCACTAACAATCTATCATAGAACGGAATTTGCGAAGGATTTAATATTGACGGACATTTACCCGAGGTCTTTTACATACCACAAGCCTCACATGGAACACTGGGGATTTACCGCCTTTTGAATATCCTGCACCGTCAGCTGGTTTTGAACTCGCCAACCTGGGTTTAGAAAAGCTTGTGTGTTAACCTCACACTCCTGCGGTTGGCTATTTCATTACATCACAATACAAAACTATTTCCATACCCAAACATGGAAATAAAGGGCAACTCTGCAACTACATGCGTTTCAGAGGGCTCATTACAAGGAAAACGACCTAATTGTTTTGAAGCTGCGGGAGCCCACGATGAAATAGAACGGCTGCTGTTGGTCGAGAGCCAACTCTGTTGAAAATAAAGCTCAATGGGAGATACAATACATGTTTCAATATTATGAAAATTGAACATTGTAGATAATTTTGGAAAAAATATAGTTTTACATTGCTGTATTTAAGAATGAAGTCTGAATAAAAAAAGTCTGTAGAGAGGAGAAAGAAGACAAGAATAAAGGAAAGTTTGAAAGAGACAATATTCAGGAATATATTAAAAAACTAGGATTTTAGGACAGAAGGAAAGGAAACCAGCCCAAATAAATCCGAAAAGATACACATTACAAATAAAGAAAGGAAGAAAACAAAGGAGGATATGTCCCAAAGTCACTTTAATGGAAAGAAGAAAAAGAATAATTGTTACTAGAATCCCACTTCCTGCAATTATTATAATGTATGTATTTAATTATAATTATTGTGTTAATTAAAATTATTATAATTTAACCAGTGTCTCTTCATCACCTGGAGGTCTGAATACATTTGCGAAGTAACTATACATTCCTGTTACGTTACTCGTGATTTGATTCATTCTGTTTACTTTCCACACGAATACTAAAAAAAATTTCCAACCGAGGATGAATCCATTTTCATTTTATTCACTATCTCTTCGTAATGATATACAGCAAGGACACTACAATGTGGGTCCGAAAATGTTTAAAGATTGCTTGCTATCTGAATTTGTATTAATGTTTGTAGACGTCTTCATTGCTGGACTATTTTGCCGGTCAACATTACCAGAAAACGTAGTTACAATAATTTCACGAGTAATTCTGTTGAGAATTAAATTTTTTGACCTAACTACTTCTCAAAACGGGAAATGATGTCTTTCTGTCTCAACTTGTTGTCGTATTTGGAAGTTTTATTGGCTAGTTAGTTAGGGTACTGCTCCGGAATTTGCCTGGTGTTGATCAGAGAAATCACGGAAAACTACCGATCAGAGCAGCTGGCCGCTATAAATTCTCGAGGCAGCGGCTAAAACCGATCCAGTTGTCTAGCTAGCGTCGAAAATCCTCCCGCTGTCGAGACTCAAACTTAAAAACCTCCCAGTCAGATGCACTGCAGTGACATCAATTGATGCACTTAGCCACCTCTCCCGGTCCGCGAGGTCTAGAATAAATAGCAATGTAAATAACGTATATTTAAGAACTTATGATCCATTTTTAATTTAATTTCGTTCATAATTTATAAATATATAACATATTTTGCATGTTTGTGTAAACCTATATTTAGTTTTTGAGTTACGACAAGGGCACATTTCCAACATTTTGAATTGCAATTCTTCCCGCAGGAAGAGAATGATCACAATCTTTTTTTAAAATAATTATTTCAACATTCACTGCTGCTACGGTTGGACAACTATCTACTAAAATAAGATTGCAACGAGTTTATGGGCGGCCATATTTGAAAGACAATGACTGACTTTTTCGAGGAAGTGATTATGCTTGTCGACGGTTTCGATTTTTTTATGAACAACAGGTAAGCGATGAAGAAGAAATTATCACTAAGAGTTCAAAACTTCTACAAATAGAAGTTGTTAAAGATGAAACAGTAAATGTCTAAACAAAGATAGAGGGAAAATATGCGCTAGAATGAAATGTTGCCCCCTCCCCAATTTGTAAGCAACTGTAGGGCATTTATAGGGTAACGAACTTGTACATTAAATATCCATTCCTAAAGTTTTGTCATTTAGTTTTTCTACATCTGGATCAATTGTTTAATTTCTTTTAATTGTTCGGTAGTGAACGTAAATAATAAATGTAATTTACATAAATTAAAGCACAGAATATTTCGAAAACAATTATATTATTACACCCGACATTTGAAAAATAGTTTGTTTCGCAGCAGGAAGGGTCAAATTATTTACATGCATTCAGTTTATGCGTATCGCTTCATGAAGGATGCAACTACATCGGTAAACTATGAAAGTGAATACAGTTGTCAAAGGCTAAAACATAAAGCGAATGCTGATCGTGACGTCAATGAGTCGGTGGGGATGAGAAGGCAGTCAAAACCACACAATGAAACTAAATGTAGATTCTTTGTGCGTCAACAAACTAATTTCATTTAGTGTCGATCGAAAATAGAGGTTCTAAAAACAAAGCGAAAGTAGGTAACATTCTTTACATATATAAAAAAACCGCATTTTTATTGAAATTCATTTTTAGACTAAATTAATTATTATTTTAAATTTTACTTTTTAATTAAAAAATATCTTTCTAGTATAGACGTTGTTAAATTGTTCAATGAAAGCTTCCAAAATCCTTAAATGGACAAGGTCAATCATGGCCCGATAATTAAACGGAGCTTGTCATCTCAACACTTTTGTTTTAGAAGCTATATTGCGTGGAGATCACAGCACAATCTACAGATGCAGTGATGGAAGGGTAGTGTTATTTTAATCTTATTTTATTGAAAGTACTCTAACATCCATAAAGGTATATTTGCAAAAGTTACAGAATGTTTAATACAAACTTATCACTTTCTTTTTCAAAAAATCACGAGTTATAGATACCGACAGTTACCTACGTCAAATACATTTTTCAAGATTTTATATTTATAATTAGTTTACCCCTCACAAAAACAACAATAAATGGATTCGTAACTAATCTTGGACACACATTCTGCAATTCAGTTTGATGAAAAATATTTCGTTCTTATATATGAAACACCAAAATCATATTTTCACGGCTACTAATTTAGAGCGTGATTTCAACCCTTCAAAACGTTTGTTCACAAAACGTGGCACTTTTTACGGGGAACGAGTACAAAACGTGGCACTTTTTTTTCATTTCAACATAAAATCCAGTGGAATCAAAGAGTGTCATTTCAGACTGTTTCCTTCTGAGCCGATCGTCAGTCAGGGAAAGACTATGTGAACATTTGCCTACCATGATTTCAACCCTCTAAAATTATTATTCACAGAAAAGGGACGTGACACTTATTTTTTCATCATTTCAACACAATGCCAATCTAGCCGGATCGAAGAGAGTCATCTCAGAGTGTTTCCTTCAGGGCAGACCGTCAGTCTAGGGTAGACCAAGTGAATTCGCCTACCGTGATTTCAAACCTTTAAAACGATTGTTTACATGAAAAGATACGTGACACTTATTTTTTCATCATTTCAACACAATGCAAATCCAGCCGAATCGAGGAAGGTCATCTCAGTGTTTCCTTTAGAGCTAATCGTCAGCAAGGGGCAGACCATGCGATTTCGCCTACCGTGATTTGAACACTTTAAAAGGATTATTCACACTAAAAGGGACGTGACGCTTATTTCTTCATCACTTCAACATTTTTAATCCAGCCGAATCGAAGAGGGTCATCTCAGAGAGTTTCCTTCCGGGCCGACCGCCAGCCAGAGACAGGCCAGGTGAAAACTCGCCCACCGCATCGGAACATCCTTGTAGTCTTTGTATCGGGCGCCCGTTTCGCTTCGAGAGGGCAAATCGCACGTGACGGCAGAGGGCCCTTGTTTTCTCTCCAAGCGACGGAGCCCGCAGCCACAGCCGGCACGCTCCGCCCGCCGAAGGGCTGTTTACCTTCGCTCCCTCCCTCCCTTCCTCCCCTTCCTCCCGCCGACTCACTCGCGAAACACGCGAATCGAGTGTGCGTGCATCCGCAAGGGCTCGTGGCGGAGGGAGAGAAAGGGCCGAAGGGATGGGAAGACAGCACGCCCGGTAATCGAAAACGAGCCCTTCCAGCTGCAATTCCCAAGTAGACACGTAAACACATAAAGAAATACACACACACACACACACACACACACACACACACAAACATGCAAAAACACAATGACGCGTTTGCTTCCTCTTCGGAACATACATACATAGAGCTAAAATAAGAGAGCAAAGAAGAGGTGATAAGAGAGCAGAAAAGTAATTGAATTTAAAATAGAGAGCAAGATAGTAAAATATTAAATAAAGAACAATAAAAATAGAAACAAAATAAATATAAATAGAGTAAAAGGGCGAGACAGAGTAACAAAGGAAAGAGGGAAAACATGTGTACGGAATATAGAGACCAAGGATAGCAAAAAAGAGCAAGATGAGGGCACTTGATAGAAGAGGAAGAGAGAAGGTCAGATTCAATAAGACAGCAAGAAAAGTAGAGATACCGAGAAAGAGCGGAGAGCAAACTAAAGCAAGGGAGAGATGTGTGTTCTCTGTAACGAGGTGAGCACCATCGATGCTTTTTGATGGTGTGGGGTTTCTGGTGTCCTTCAAACATTTTCGGAGAATCCAAACCACAAACGACGGAGTTAGCTTAAGAGAGGTGACTCGGCAATCCCGCCAATTTTGATGAATCATCCACACGTTTCTCTGTACACCACCATATTTTAAAAATACCAGACGCAACTACTTTTATATCAAGTAACAGTTGACCTAAACCAGAGTAAGTAAGAAAATGAAGGGATAAATATTGATTTCGGGCACGAGAACCACTGAAGTAAATAAATCCTCAAGTGTACGATATGTTATATTCCTGGAAGTAGCGGTGATCACACCTCTCTGGAAAGTGAAAATCACCGTCAACGAATAGATCGGCTTGTGGGATTTTCACTTTCTCGTTATTTTTCAGCAGGGCACCACGACATCCGTGTCGAACATTAGGCTTCTCACTTGTCTCCCGCCATGTGTGGCAGTGTGGTGATTGTAAGAAAGGAAAGATCACGCATAGGTTAGAACACTAGTCCTTCAGCATTGGACTGGCGTATCTCGGAGAAACCACGGAAAAGTACCAATCAGATTACCTGAACGTTATAATTCTCCTCTAAACAGAGGTTGAAGTCGATTGAGTTATAATTCTAGCGTCGAAAATCAGCCTCCGTCGAGACAAACCCTACGATCTGTTGACCAATGTCTAAGCAAAGGCAACATTGTTGCGCGAAGATGGACGGTATTCTCTTTCATGTTAAATTCACTCACCCGAAATCCAGAGCTCCAATACCGCGTGAACGTTTCACCGGCGCGAAGTTCGGCTGTCGGGCTCAATCTCTCGGGCAACGCCAATTCATTTGGCCGCGCCACTCCGCGCTCTAAATAAGTAAGCGCTTTCCCGCCTTCCCGTCTCTCCTCCGCAGCCGCCCCTCTCGCACGAGCCAACTTCCAAGTGCGCGCGAGGGGCGTCCGTCTCCTGGAGACGCGATGCATCTCCCGCTCTCCCTCCAACACCTTCGCCACTCGCTCTAAATGGCCAACGGCACGAGGAGCGAACCGAACGAAAGAGGCACAGGTGCAGGAGACAAAATGGAAAAGAATGGGTGGAACGTGACGGTTAGGTACTGGAAGAAGGCCACATTGAACCGAGTCGAGTCGTCGAGTCGGGTCGGGTCGGGTCGGGTCGGGTCGGGTCGGGTCGGGTCGGGTCGAGTCGAGTCGAGTCGAGTCGAGTCGAGTCGGGTCGAGTCGGATCGAGGCGGGTCGAGTCGAGTCGAGTCAGGTCAGGTCACATCAGGTCAGATCAGGTCGGTTCAAGTCTGATTGGTTGAAGACGGTTCGATTTGTATCGGTTCGGTTCAAGTCGGTTCGATTTGGTTCGTGTTCCTCAGGCGGGCCTCTCGCCAGAACGAACTCCCAACGGTGCGTAAGATGTCCGTCTTCTGGAGACGCAATACATCTCCCGCGCTCCCCCCAAGGCCTTCACCATTCGCTCTAAATGGCCCACACCACGCGGAGGGGCCGAGTGGGCGAGACGGAAGTGGACGAACGTAGATCGGGAGGAACGAGGGGTGCAACTGGAGGAGACGAATAGGAGCGAACGAGACGGCTAGGAACTGGAAGAGTCGCGTCATCTCGGACCTAGTCGAGTCGTGTCTATTCGTATCGGTCCGTATCGGTTCGGTTCGGTTCGTGTCGGTAAGGTGTAGTTCGTGACGGTTCGGTTCGTGTCGGTTTAGTTCGTGACGGTTCGGTTCGTGTCGGTTTAGTTCGTGACGGTTCGGTTCGTGTTGGTTCGCTTCGGTTCGTGTTGTGTCGGGTCGGGTCGGGTCGGGTCCGATCGGGTTGAGTCGGACCAGAACCAAACAGATCTGGAAGCCTCATTGATAGGGCCGCACTCCACACTAAAAGAGTCGAAACATACCGAAACTGAATGAGTGGGTAACGACAGAGTCGGACCGGACCGGGAATAAACGGGTCCGCACGCGCACCGTCGAGCTGACTCACGTTGAACCGCGTGGGGCTCAAACGGAACGGGTCCGCCCCTAATGTGGAGAGAGACGGCGACGTGGCCGCGCCGGCGAAGAGAGCGCTCAAAGCGAGGACGAAGAAGTTTAGCACTTGCCCAACTTCGTGACATAGAGTCGCTTCGCCGGAGTTTTGACCAATCGCAGGCAACTTCGCGTGGTGTGGCAGCGGCGGCGGCGACAACGGAGGTGGAGTCAGCCGAAGAGCCGGGCCGTAGTGTTGAGATACGACGCGAGGTTCTTGCCGCAGTGGTCCCGACGCTCAATTGGACGATGGACAATCAATTTTCAATATTAAAAAAATTAAGAAATGATCATTGCAATGACCTTGACGCTGAATTACACAGAAACTGTGTTTTACTAACGTGATGTAATTTTTTATTTTAATTAAAATTGTAATTCTATAGTAAAATATGCGGCATGAATAAGCTAATTTTACATCTTTTTCGCGAAGGAGTTGTGTGTTATTGCTGCAAGTAAATACTCTCATGTTCTTGAATCAAAGAAAGACAATATATTTATTTACTAGGGCGAAATTGCTGTGACCATTACAAATACGTTGGTAAACATCTTTCGGCACAGATCCTTCAGAAACATTAATTTATGAGACATAATTGTTTCGTAAAACTTCTATTAATCAGCAATTCAACTTCTTTTGTCTGATTCTTTTGTTTGATAGCACCATAATTATGGCGCGTAGAAATAACTTGCATTCAATTTTACATTTACTCGAAAAAATAAAAATTCGTAAGAGAATTAAGGTACCTTTCTCAATTATAATCATTATTTCAAAAGATGTTTACGGAAATAATATAATTCACAAATAATCCACATAACAATGTCTTAAAACCAGCTCATATAATCAAAATTTAGTCTGAATTTACAGAAATAATTAATATTCTATCCCCCAGAAGTTACACAAAAAATGAAAGAAAACCGTGTAAGAACAAACTGGGAGTTGAATACTTTCGCTGAAAAGAACATCTATGTATTTACTCTTAATAGTGGAATCACGTGAAGATTTTCAAATATGAATTTGGCATTTGAATTTCTGTAAATTTTTTACATTTTGCAAAAATATCCATGATTTAAAGTATGTCAGAGTTTAAATAATATAAAAGACTGTGAAAATGAAAGAACATCATGAAATGAAAATGTTCGACCTCTGAGAATGTTATGACAGATTAAGATATTTCTGTATGTGTAGTTAAAATACTAGCCTAAATTATTATTATTATTATTATTATTATTATTATTATTATTATTATTATTATTATTATTATTATTATTATTATTATTATTATTATTATTATTATTATTATTGCGCATAGATCGCTCGTTTCAAGTAGTTTTGGACCATATAGAACCAATCTTACGAGGATAGATTGTAAGATTTATCGTAAAAATGATCCTATATGGCCCAAAACTACTTGAAACGAGCAATCTATCAGCAACATTAAACAAGGATCAGCAGGAAGAAATGTAATTATTCCAATACTATTATTATTATTATTATTATTATTATTATTATTATTATTGTTATTATTATTAATATTAATATTATTATTATCATCATTATTATTATTGATATCATGAACAGAGACTTTAACAAACATAAGTTTTAAAAAATCTTCTCGAACGTATCGAAGTGAATCTATTCTGAGCCACTGTATGCCGTCTAGAGGGCGTTGAAATACACGACGTACGGTGCGCTCTCGCGGTATATTTTACAACTGCGCCTTACGAGCACTGACCCCCATGTGCTTTGTCGTCGGCTCTTGGCAGAGTTGCGGCCGGCAGTCTAAGAAAAAAACGATAACGACATGGGATATTAGTGAGGAGTAGTTCATAAACTTGGAACTTTCCTCCCAGAAAATTTGAACAAAGATATTTATTCGAGACCGCCCAGAAAGTGATACTTTCACATTATTCGGACATGAAAATTCAACTTTTTTCAACATCAGTCTGGTAAAGTACCGAAAATATTTTACTTATTTATACTGACGTACTTACACTATCTTCTTGAATTGAAATGAATATTTCCCCCAATTTATTTGTTACTATTTATATTTCTAATTTCCAATACACGCAGAAGTTGCAGTCTCTGGCTATGTGAAAAGTCAAAATTTCATAAGCCAGGAACTCGAGCAGAATTAAAAAACAATGAAACAGTTTCTATATTCATTAAAAAGGAGGAATATTTGATTGGGTTATTCCGCTATACCGATGATTCTGATACTGTGCATACCGATTGAACGTTCATAATCAGTGTGTCACTGCTTACGATGCAGCCGACTTCATGTGATAGCAAGGATCAGAGGCAGACGCCGCTCGCCATTAAATATTTGTTATTTACATTTACCTTTATGGCTTTTATAATATTTTAAAATGTTCTTGGAATGTATAGTACTGTTATACTGCATAAATATTATGTAATATGTTACTGCAGTAATTGTGAAGATTTTTTTTGTTAAAATATTTAATTTAATGCAGTGTATAGGGAGATTTTATTGTTGTGTTTGCGCTGTGTACGTACTACTTTTTCATTACATTCTGTGTGTTTAGTAGTTTTTGGAAAACCATTTTGTTCAGCAGCATTTTTACTGCTGTAGGCCATTAGATAACGTATAAACACGGAGCCCAGGTTGGGCATTCCCACGTGGAGAAAAGAAAAGGAGCTATATCTTCCATCTTCACACAACATGCCGCTGTGTAAGGAAAACTTCCATGATATCTAGATACGGGATCCAACGCTTACAGGCTAGTAAAGTATACCTTCTAAAGGCGGTTGGAAGGTTAACACGCGCAGAAAAATACAATAATTATCATTTTCAAATAATCTTGTAAACTTTGAAAATGATTGAGAAGTCTACATCCAATTTTAACTTCGCCATGGAAGTCGAAAGAGCGGCAACCCTTCCATGAAATCTAGATACGAATATCCGCGATTAGAGTTAAAATAAGCATGCCGTCCCAAGACAGATATAAGGTTAATACGCGCAGAATAAATATAATTATTCACATTTCCGAACTATCTCATAAACTTTAAAAGCGATTGAGAACTCTCCACCCAATTTTAATTTCGCCACGTAAGGCCTAACCCCGGCAACACAAAGCAACATGGCGGAAGCGAAATTAAATTCCGCTGGTCAGCCGGGGCCTCGCTACGGCTGCTGTGGTTTGACGCTGCCATCGAGCGAAGAGGATGGCGGCGGTGGCGGGGGTGGGGGCGGAGGCAGCATCCGGTGGCTGGCGAGAGACAACGGCGCATCACAATGCGCCGGAAGCGCAAACAGATTCGCAGAGTCAGTGGACCGACTCCGCCCCTGCCTTTCCGCTAGGGCATCCTCGTGCCCACAAATGCCCCCTGTTTGCGGTTGCCTCGTGGTACAGCGGGTGGTTGGCAGGCAAGGGGAGGTTTGTCGCGAAGGGTCGTCGCCAGGTGTTTGGTAGACGCGTATTGGAGTGTTTGATTTATTAGCGTTCCAGGGTGCGTCAACTGCTAAGGCAACTGCTAAGCAACTTATTCGTTCCTTTGTATCAAGCCAGTCTGTCGAAATGCTGGGGAGACGATGTTTTTGAGACGGCATTCGTTGTAGTTGTCTCTCTCCTCTGTAACGTGAGTTGTTTTTACCTTTTCGCTACGGAGTAGAAAGAAAGGAGTACAATGCTAATCAAAAAAAGGTGAATTTTCCACAGAAAAACTCTTATTACAGGGCCTTGGTAACGAAAAAGTGGATAAATCCAGTTGCAAAATGTAGAAAAACATTTTCTATCACGTGGTGTAGCAAGAATTCATGTTTTGTGCGTCCATCATGCCTAAAAGTTGAATGATGGCAAAACGTCTGTCTGCCCGACCGTCTGTGAACAATGCTACCGACTTAACCGTTCAGGCAATATTCTGCAAAATTGATATTCCACGATCGATCTGGCTGATGATGCTGCCTCTTGAATTAGAAACGGATATTTTAATTTTTAGGAGTATATTACATGAAACCCCTGGGACATTTTCATAATTTTCAAAAATATAGCACCATCGTTTTTTATTAAATTTTGTTTCGGGATTGAGTGAAGAGCGTTTAAGAAAATGGCGCAGGAATCACTAACATCAATAAAACCCCAACCTGGTATCTCCCACCAGCAAGACACGGTCCCAGCCGCGACAAGCTCCAAGCTCCCCGATGTGTGTGTTAATATAGTGCATGTAAGAGTATATGCATGCGTGGAAGTAAGAGGAGAGGATAGCACAAGAAAGAGGAAGGAAAGATCGCGCGCTGTCCGCGGCCTGTTTGTTAGGATATTGCTCCGGCATTCGCATGGCGTTAATCGGAGAAACCACGGAAAACTACAGATCAGTGCATCCGGCAGCTAGAATTCTCCTTCATACAGCGGCTGAGATCGACCTACCTATCTAGCTACAGTCACTACCTAGCTACAGTCAAACCGTAGACTCTCCCGGTTAGAGTCCTCAGGCCCCTGAGCCTATCACACGTATTCCACGATTCAAAAATAAATAACTGATATTGAAGCATGTCCGACGTTGACTGGTGCCAATTTGAAACAATCCCCGTCTTTCTATTTAAAAACAAGCCACACTTGGAGCGACAGTTTTAAACATAATTACTACTGAAAAATGTGATTTGGGCCCCAGGAAAATGATACATTTGAAACCTAATGATTCCTACGTAATTTAAATACCTCTCATTCCAAAATTATGTTGTGCTAGGTCAGTTAATTGGGGTTTGAAGTTCATAATTGCTGCTACTTACTCTGCAACCAATTATTCAATCTGCCATCCATACGGAGTGGCGAGGAATCTGAAAATCTTATTAAAATGCTGTATTGCACGTAACAAACAATGATAATCAGCTTTCTTTCAACTTAATAAATTAGAATTTATTGTAATATCAACTATGATTCTGTTGCAAGTTAAACAATTATTACTTTGATAATCAAAAGTGAATTGATCTTTGGTCATGACCAGTTTTATCTATATTACAATAGTTATAAAACCTTGTTATTCATTCGTGGATCTTCGCGCTCTTCACTTCTTCGTTCGATGGATTCTTCGCCCCGTAGAACCTTCCCCGTCGACGCAGAAGAATCTTGCTTCTGGATAAAGTCCTCGCCTAATGTCCGTGATCTGGCTCCAAATTCTCCCGGCGATACTATTATAATCCGTGACTTCCCTCACTTGCGTCTCGGGTGGACGCCTAGATACGTATTTACTTCCTACAAGAACGCTCTATCCTAATATAAGAAACAAAATTTACTTTTATACAACTGTCAATTACAGTATTTCTTCGACCTGGTAAAATGTATCAGGAGCCGACCCGCTCATCACCGCGTTGCTCGAGCAAATGAATGTTCTTCTAAAAACTCGGAAGAATCCGAATTTTACATATTTGGTTGATCCGTAGTTTAGGGTGGCACGGTTACTTTGGTTCCTTTTATGATTCATTATTTCTCGCGATTCCTATGTTTATAGTTGCACGGTTCATTTGAATCACTGGTTGAGTGATCGAGAATAATTGTGTTCTCTTTAAAATAAATTCTCTTAAAAGTGAGAGAGGTATATAATACAGCGTGAGCGCCGAAGTGACAGCGGAGGCGCGAACCAGGTCTCGAGAGCGAGGGCCGGAAGGCCCTCGCGAACGTAGCACGTTGGATCCGTCGGGTAGCGACGTGCGATAGCACGTCGCGGACCACTTGGTGAAAAAAATGCGTTGGTTAAAGAATTGTGTGGGTTATAAAATTAAATTTGTAGCGTGAAAATTAGGAATAATCAGTTCACTTAATGAGAGTACGTTGCTACGTGGATTTACACGTACAGGGGGCTTTAGAGCAGTGGGGTAGTTATTCTCCCGATCAACCTTTAATTTAAATAATTATATTTATTGCTGTAACATCATGAACTTAACTACACGTGACTACTACGTATAAACAAGGATTCAGTTCATGGAGTCGATTCTCTTCTAATGAACTGAATCAGTGAATCAAAGGAACCGTGCCACCCTATACTTCGGATTTACCCATATTTTTCTTTTTCTCAAAATAATACTTATTCCGCCTCTGCTCTGTAATTTCAACCTAACGAAAATGATCCTTAACGCCGGTTGTTTATTTGTCACATAGCGACACCCTCACGATCGTCTATTGACATCCCTTTATTCTATGTCATATAAAATCACATTTCCATAATAAAAATGGTTTGTCATTTTGGTATATCACAATGATATACGAAGTAACTAATATTCCCACTATGATTGCGTAATGAACGTTATGCTGAACATCGGTAATCTACAACGGAGGAAGGAAGTCGGAGAATATTAATTTTTTTTAGCTCTTTGCTGGATGTCCACTGCTTAGAAAATGAAATGAAATGAAGTGAATCGAATGGAATATAATGACATGAACCAACTTGAAAACAGTTTCACAAATTGAAAATGATCCCCTGCAACAAGAATTGTATCACAGCTTCTGGGTCAATGACCTCCATTTTTATTATGGGTCTCGTTCAGTTCTCCTGATCCTTGAGCGAATGCTGAGTTGGCCCCGTGCTTTGTTTCTGGACATAAATGTGTTCTCTATCTGTACGTTTTCTAATGTTTAGTGGGAAATAATGTTATCCAAATTAATTTTTCCTTGCTCTCGCGGCAGAAAGTGGATTCTTTCACGAAGGGCGAGATGAGCAATAATAGTAAACGATTTGTAGCTGATTTGTCTTACAAATTGTTTTGATTATAGGGAAGCTAATATTTTTATCAATTATTGCCAAAAACCATCGTTTGAACTTGTATTTATAATTCAACTAGTTTATGATTTAGGGCAGAGATCCCAGAATTTAAAAAAAACTTGCACAGAATACACTTCTCCCCGCAGTACGTCACACAGCCTTTTTAATTTTTTTTTGGCGTTTAATAAATAAATAGAAAATTCCATATAATTCTGAGTTTCGTGGAATTCGTACTGAGGAAAATCTTCAAAATTCAAATAAAAACATATTTAGTGCGTTCATTTCAAAATGCCTGAATTAACCTCTGTGCAAAATTTTTTTCAAAAAATAAGTTTTGCCATTCTTTAAATAATGCACAATGACAATGAATGTATATGGAAAAATTAATTATCCATTTTATTAATATTTGAAAAACAAAATGAAATATCTAAGCGTTATGTGAATAAAAATGTAATTAAATTAGCTTAAATTTATTTTGAAAACAAACTGAAGATTCTTTCAAATCAATAAAAATAAAGTAAATTATCTAGAAGAATATATTTTCACTAAATTAATTTTCTTAAAGTAAAGAAGAAACTAAAATCACGATTGGTTTGCTCGGTATTACAAAGGTATTTTTGTTTAATGTTTAAACGTAGGTATATCTTCATTTGTTGATTAACTGAAAGGAAGAAAGGGAATAAGTAAGACACGTGGCACAAAAGCAGGGGTTAATTTTGTATGCTCTATGAGAATGCAAATTACGTGTACTTTATAAATTAAAAGCAAAGAGAAAAAGGATGAGTAAACAACCAGAAGTACCTAATTAATTAATCATCATCACGATCGCCATGAAGGCGTGAGGATTTTTTTATAAAAACTTATAATTTCATTAACTTAACGAAAACTTCACCCTTAAAGTTTTAAGACAGCTCCTACAATTCAGACTCATATTGAGTTATTTTCGCACAATTGACGGGTATTTCAACACTCCCGTAATCAATGATAGAATAATGTCTTTCCGTCCGTCCGTCCCTACCTACTTCCGACCGACCATTCCATCCGTCTGTCCATATGTCTATCCATCCGTCCATACGTCCGTTTGTTCACCAATCCGTCCATCCATCAATCTGTACGCCGCAATTAGACCCCTTTCAGAGCACTATTCGGAGCAAATGATAAGTCTCAGAAACTGAACATCTTCGATCAAATTCTCAACAAATTATCGGAAATAAGTGTTAAAGATTTTAGAATCCAAAACGCGTTTTTGGAGAGTTTTAAAGCATCTATAGATGTGCTCAATAGTTCATTCGAGTCCTCTGAAGAAGTCAAGTTGATTAACCTATTTTAGTCATTTTGGCTAGAACATTATTGTAGAATTCAGGAAAAACCTTTTTATTTGGCATTGCAAATTGTGCAGTGCTATCACTGTGTTATCATTGTGTAAATTGCACAGTGATAGAACGGGGAAAAGTATGCTTCACATCTTCCTGGCATAAGGGGAATTCTAAATGCGGAATTTATAAGATGGACAATAGTTAAACGGAATAATATTATGAAATATATTTTTTCAAGAACTTTACGTGTATCTGCCAGTGCTTGAAAAATGGAAGAGTCAGACAACTATACTATGTTGAAAAAAATATTTTTATTGTGCAATTTCCACCACAAATAGAAATACTAAAATAAAGTTATACTTCAGATGCGTTATGTTAATCCAGTTTGTGAATATTTGTATTAAAGAATTTTGATTAATATTCCAGTTTTTTTAATAATTTCGCCTCACGTTATTGTCTGTAAGCATCTGTCGTAACTACAGCTCAGACGTTTCCCAGTAACGCAAAGAATATACTGTTTCACAAACAATAGTTTGGATATGCTTCCTGTTTTTAGAGCATCATTTCAATACGTAAACATTCTTTATAAAACAATACTGACTATACATTAAAAAAATTGTATCTCTGTGTGTTACTGTTATGTTTCTATGTGCTGAATTATTTATTTTATTCTGAGCTACAATATTATAAAAACAGATGTGACCTTTTAATATTGTAAAATTCTGATGTATCACATGAGATAGGAATGTTAGAATTTGAAACTTCATCACAAATAACGTCAAAAATCTCTCCTCGCTATGACATGACATTCGGTTTAATTTGGTTTCCATCGTAATACTCTCATTATACAGTTTTCAGCTGCATTCATTTGTTAAATTCCTATTGACAATATTATAATAAATTATCGGATAATTTATAATGTAGATATCGTTCTCAATGTAACTTAATTCAGAACAGTTTCTTGGTAATTCGCTGACCTCAATATTCCCAATCATATCAAACATTCATTTAAATTGACTAGTGAACGATATTCTCTTCCCATCTTCAAACCGGAACATCTCCATCTCCTGTGACCCTTGATTACACAAACTCCAAAAGTGCACAGTCAACAGCATTAGCAGATTAAAAATCGATTCCATCATAAAAGCAGAGTAGATCGCAAAAGATCGTTTCCTAGCGTCGGGCGACAGGATCGGGGAGGAAAATTGTAGGTCCACCGACGCTGCGAGATTGCCAGAAAAATAGTAGCCATCTTTCTTCCGCGGTTCTCGACAGGCCGATAACGATCGGCTGGCGATATACGCAGATCCATCATGCTCAGTGAAGTGCCCCTGAGAGCCGCCATTTTCGGTGCGTAGGGAAGGGGGAAGCGCGCAGGGATGGGGGTCGAGTTCTCGTCGAAAAAAGTGGAGTTTTCAAGAGGGACTCGGTCAGGGGCTGCAAAACTCTGGGCTGGAGGAACATTAAAAAAATGTGCGTTTTATATCTGCAAAATTTTGGGATGGAGGAGCATTCAAGAAAGTGTGGTTTAAAGAGGCAAAATTCTAAGTTCGAGGAACATTGAAAAAAATTGAGTATAGGGCCTGTTAAATTAAAAATTTGGAGAGAAATTGTGTTCAATAACATAACGTGTAACAGAACCATCTAAATAATAAATTTCAAAGCGATATAGGAATGTTTGAGAGACAACTATATTATAATTGTCAATATCTATATTTAAAAAACAATTAAACAAAGAGAGTTCTTTAAGAAAATAGCAGGATCAAAATAGTCGACAGATCTACAATATTTCATCTTTTAGATCCGAAAACGTGGTTTGATGTGTACAAAACTGACAATGTAGATTGTCATTACATATCGTCCTATATATTTAAAAATAAGGTTGAAGATTTGTATTAATGTGTAAAGGGGGACTAGTAAGAAGAACTCTAGTTATGAAGTTTTCTTGTGAAATAAAACGAAAGATTCTGGTTCAATTATTAAGAAAACAGACCTATAATTCCCTTTTCACACTTGGACTCATATACCATTGTCACGGTCTATTAAGACGGTATATTATTTTTTATTAGAAAAAGAACGCTTAATTTGCTATGCAAAAGCATGGACAAACAAATGAAGGTACATTAGTGAAAATTAATAAATCGTAACTATTCACATTATCGGAAGCGAAGATTAAAATAGACAATGGGAACGCCAACAAATAAAATTATGGCAATGTTTTACGATAAAAACGTGTCAATAAGTTGTAACGTTCAATAGGAAATAGATTTCGTAATGATAAGAAGTATTATACATTGAGAGAAGACCGTCAGATATCGTAAAAAGGTGACGAACAGAAACTGTATTTATTTATTAAATAAAAAGAAACCAGTATTTTGAAAATGAACCACGGACAATGTCGTTAATTGGGATCATTTTGTGGAAATTGTGCGAATACCGCGAGGTTTATTGAGTAAGATTAACGTAAATAATAGAAAAATTGCAATGAACAAGTCCGTTGTTTTTAAAACAACGCGGTCAGAAGGTATAACTTCCTCAGACGGAGACGAGCCGAGTTACAAGACGGATCGGTGGTTAAGTCGCGGATGATGGAAGTGTGTCGGAATTTGAATGTTGGAATGCAGCGGAAAATGGAGGATATTCTTGTTTACAAACAGTTTGGATTAGTGATATGGATGGTGGAGATGGGGTGGTCGCAGAACTACAGCAAAGGGAAGTGCAAACAAACATTTATTATTCTATTATTTACAGATTATAACAAAGTCAAGAATCTTTTATTTTAAGGTATTGAGAGACTGTGGCCATGCATGAAATCATCCAGGATTCAATTAATTGTTGTTTTAATAGATTGCCAAAGTGCACTTGCTTCATGTTGAGAATTTCGATTGGTGAATGCAAAGAAAATTAACTGTAAATATTATTGTTAGGATATTGTGAAAAGGGTTATTATATGTATCGTCGTCTGTGATTATTTGTTAAATTGAAGAGTTACAAGTAGCGAGAAGATTCTCGCAAACATTTTAGAAAAAAAAAAGAAAATTCGTAATAAATTCAGAATCAAGTTATTTGGTTTTTAATTAAAAAGTTGAAACAAAATCCAAATTAAGTATTTCTACTTAAATATAGCTCTTTCTTTCCATACTGTAAAGCATAATTTAAAACAAGCTTAGCCTAGTTGGAATCAACATGTTTGTATGAAAAAATGGAAATTGTATATCAAACATGCCTAATTAAGTTAATTGTGTGTGCTCCGTGAAGTAATGTAATAAAGGTTCATGTTCAACAGCTAACTGTATACCTGTTATTCTACAGCTCACTGCATACTTGTTCGGGCCATATTTCACTAACTACCTGTATGCAGGAATCTGCCAGCTGCGAACAAATAGTTTTCTCAGCGTATGCTTTCGACGATTGTCCAAACTACGTAGGTGCGGGTGGGACTGTGGCTAGTGTTGAGCGCCAGCGCCGTGTCTGTGGGCGTGGGCGGTGCCTAGGAGTGGCGGGCGGGGGTGGGAGAGAGGGAGTGTGTGTGTGTGTGTGTGTGCGAGTGGCAGTGAAAGGTCCTCTGCCGTTGGCACCCGTTGGGGGAGAAGTTGGCAAGCGCCCAGCGCGGTGGCAGGCCGCACAGAACACGCTGGAGCGGGTGCGGGAATGACCGCGCTTCCAGCCGCATGCGACACCAAACAGGGCGCTCGCGACGCTCGTCGCATGCGACAGCAAACACAACGCTTGCACAGTGCGGGTTTCATGCAACAGGAATCGAGTAGTTTGCAGCTCGATCCGCATGGGTGAATTGATGATTGATTGTCAGTAATTCCGGGTGCGTCAACTGCTAAGGTCATTGGTCCCGTAAGTGCAGTGCAATATTTTTCCTCGTGAGGAGACCTTTCCTCGTTGGATGGCGAGATCCGGCGCCGACATACCGTCAGCTAGCGAGGTTTTTCCCAACCAGGTATCTCTCACCAGCGGGTCATCGGACCAGCCGGGACTAGCTCTGAGCTCCCGACCGGTCCCCCGGAAAATGGGATAGTTTAGTGCATGTTAGTGTAAGTGTGTGTGTAAGGGGCGAGGATAGGAAAAGGAAGAGGAAGGAAATACCGCGCGCGGTCCGTGACCCGTTTGTTAGGGTACTGCTCTGCCATTCACCCGGTGTTAATCGGGGAAACCACGGAAATACACTGATAGAAGCAACCGTTCGCTACAATTCTTTTCCAGAGAATGACTGAATTCGAACTAGTGTCGAAAATCCCGCTATCGGTGCATGCGTCAAACAACATTAGAATTGCGAAGCGGGGCGTTTGCGAATTTCAGGTTTGAGACTCGTGTAAAGTGCCACAGAAACAACGAAATTCGCGACTTGGGTCGCAAGCGGATGGAAACAAGCAGTATATGTCTCGGGTCACATGAATAGGAAATACGTGATGTGCGACTCAGGTTGCATGCGACATAAAGCAGAATGACTGCGAGACCGGTTGCGTGTGAAACTAGGCATAACGCTTACGTGTTCGGGCATGTGCGTCAAAATACAACACGTCTATAAACGCTATTTTGTGCGACACTGAAAATGACACTTGTGTGCGTGATCGCATGATACATTGGGCAGAATTCACGCAATTCGGATTGCAAACAACATTGAGCAGGACATCGACGAACTCGGTCGCAAACGAAACTAGGTCACATACATCTGGGTCAGGTCGTATAGAACCTTGTCTGGATGTTCGCGATTTATGTCGAAAGAGACATTCTACTCGTTTGGTTGCACGCAACACATAATGATCAGTGCTAGCTAACTGTTAGCAAAGTCTTAACTGGTTCTATTGTGGGAAACATTTCACGCCTCGTAGCATGCGACACTTCACAGCTCACCTAATAATTTGACGCATACCATATTTTCTTGGTTGTTCGTAATATACACAGGCGAATGCAGTCTTAAAACACGAATCTACAAATTTTTTTCAGTTTCATCATCTTGCAGAGTTTAATGTTATATTATTATATCAACTATTATTCTTCTCATTCGAACTTTTCTTTTCTACATTCTAACATTTACCTCCCCGTCCATTCTTCTTTCTCTCGTCTTTCTCACACATATTCATCACCTACCTTCGTTTACTTGTTTAAGGGGTTATTTACTAGAAAAAAACTGAAATGCTACCAGTAACTGAGTCCGGTAAATCGTTCGCGTGAAATACTGACGCTGCAGCACATAAATTCAGCTCCTAGTGCGATATGATTCCCTGTTTGTTTACGCATCCCGTTTGATATTCTAGAGGTTCAATTCTTCAATTTGCAGGATTGGACAACTATCCGGGTGTGAAGCGTATATCAATAAATAGTGATTTCAGTTATCTGTGCTTCGCTTAGCAGATAAAATAAGCTATCACGTACCATGTGAAATGGATGAGCTAAGCTACATCAATCACGTAAACTACTGATACGATGAAACTATATAGATACTGTGAAAGTAACTATTCGGTCATGAAGGAAAATGAGGGCTACGAAATTACAAGGCAATTCAAAAATTACAAATGCGCAAAATTCTTGAAAGAAAGGCGAAGTTACTGAAGGGCGCTGTACTTCAATAACTGTGAAACATTTTAAAATATAAGTATATTTCTATTAAACGTAGCAATAGCAAGACTTGAAAGATCCCACATTTTAACACAGAAGTGTGATAAATCCAGGGTAATTAGGATTTTACTAATTTAGCGATTTTTATAAATAAATTGATATAAATAATACATATTCATTCTTTTAAATAAAAGTCATTCAATTTTGGTCTTTATATATGAAACTATATAGATTTTTTGTATTATTGTTTTGTATTTAATGATAAAATACATTACATTATTATGTTAAATAAAGATCATGTCTTCATATCATAAATATATCACCTTGGCCTTAGTATGCAAAGAAATATATCACTTTAGTTCTGCTGAAGTTATCCTATTCGTTATTTTAGCGACTGATCTGGCCAATTTAAACTTTAAAAAGTATATATAAAAATTAAAATTAAACTTGAAAGCAATAATCCTTCAATCACAAAAAAATTGTCATATTGGAAACATATTGAATACTTCGCGCCGCGCTGAATTTATAATGAGATGTAATCCGGTCTGCAAAAGTTAGCCCAAAACACCTAAAATAACGTATGTTAAACCTCCGAAATTAAAGCAATAATAATAATAATAATAATAATAATAATAATAATAATAAGAAGAAGAAGAAGAAGAAGAAAAAGAAGAAATGCAATTTTCATACATACTGTGAGACTGTGTGTGCCTTAATGCATCACTTCATGTTTCATACGGTAATTTGGTTTACAGACTACGAAACCAGACTCTTTTGGAACGGGGATATCGGAAGCACAGATTGTTGCATAAGTTACAGCTGGACTGATCCGGATTATCCTCGGGGTTCACGCCGTGAAAGTCTTACCAAGCCATCTGAAAGAGAACTAAGATTTTATTCTGGTGAGAAAATATCTGGGGTGTGACCAGAGTCTGCTGAGGCGTGAAAAACATACGAGTACTGCACATTTTTACGTTTACATCAATCTTATTCACAAAACCGAATGTTCCTTGAAACACTGATATTTGTTCGCATGCGAATATTTAGGACAACAGAAAATGAAAAAAAAAGTAATATAATTCTGGATGTTAAAAATGTTATTCTTTGAAATGTATTAAAATACTATAAAAATGCTCGTGCGATATCCTATAGAGCGCGCCAGGAAAGTCTCTCAGCAGTCGCACCTTGGTGCTTGCAGCAAACATTATGTTGGTAGCTGCGTGTAACAAAAGAAAACGTGAATACCCACTCACCACAATCATAGCAGATGCTGGAAGTGTTTTCCCTTTCACTTTTTTCCCAGAGATCAGTTTGCTATGAACATAAATACAATTTTCAATAGGAGGCCCTGACTCGGCCCAGTGCGGTGAGACTTTCTTGGAGTACTATATATGGGAAAAATAAATGAAGAAAACAGTAGAAGCTGGGGTTTGGTGGTCAGGAAGGGTATGAAATAACATTATTACATAATGTTCTTGTTCAGAGGAAATATTTGTCATTGTCGGATCTTGTTTACCACAAATAGAAGACACTCGAGAAACTCCTGAGAAATTAAGTTAGGCAATAATTTGGAGTAAATACATGAAGGTGATGCGGGTTGCAGCATGAAGGGGTTCTGGACACCCAAGAAAATAACGAGCCAAACGGTATAGTCCGACCAGAAAGTACAAAGTCACCTTCAAAATTATTACAACCAAATATTTAATAGATTATTTTTCTACTATCCTTGCTACCCTTCGCCAAACATTCGCGCCCTTAAAATACCCTCGTACCCGGAGTGCGTCATGTGTTCCGTGCAGTTCTTGACTGTTCTGGCAATTAACAATTTTTCACACTTCCCCTACATAGTTGGTAGCCTCGCAATATTATACCATCTCGCCAGGATGAATCGCTACTCCGCGTTACTTTACAAAATATTATTTTGTGTTTTTTTTGTCTTTTCAAACTGAGGATAGATAATATGGTAGTTTTTTATGAAAAAAAAACGTATGAAGAGAAATAACCACATGACCGCTTACGGGAGGATATCGTAAAGCGGTAGGAACATAGTAACAAAGTACTTAGAGATGTAAAAATAGTGAAGTCTAAGAAATTTTACTTTAAGTCACTTGTAAATGTATTACAAAACTTAGTGCCAACAGGAAACATGTCACGCTAGATTGTGCGTTACCGTCAAAAGTATTGTAGAGGTCAACACATTTTTAGTGAGGCGAAGGATTTTGTGAGCACAGGTTATAATCTGCGAACTGAACACTTTAACTGTTATTTCGATAACTTTTGTTTTACTTATATATTTCAAGTTACTGTCATAATGTGTTTGTGTTTCAGTTCTCAATTTCCTTATAGCAATTAATATTTTTTTCGTATAAATTGCTAATAATTTTTTCTTATTTATTATTTAAAAGTTTTCAGTGAAATCATTTGGCCAAATCTAGTTGATCTCTGAATCTCATTGAGTCCAATCTCAAAACAATTAGTCTGGTTTCGGATGAAAAGAAATATATTAGACATTTTTGGTCCAGAAATTAGTTTTCATAGCGAGAATAATCGTAGTTGAGTTCTGCAGGTTGCGATGGGTGCAGAACTAGAAGTTCATACTTAAATTTAATATACAAGTTTTCTTGTTCAACATTAATGTCAATTTTGTGCTCTCTTGAAAGGAAACATTTCTGAGTTATGAAAATGGAGCGAATTTTAATGAAATGTCATTTTGTTCTTTCCACTTTAGAGCAATGCCGTTTAGTATAGAAATTCATTTTATGTCATGACAAAATGACTCATTTTTATATGAAGTTTTTTGCATTTCCCATCGATTTCCACTAATAAGCCATTTTTACCTTTTCCGTCATTTTAAAGCATTTTTCGCGGATTTAAACGATTTTAATGTGGTACTTGCTTTCAACTATTTTCCAGAAATGTTCACCAATGAATTTTTGAGAAGCCTATTCGATTTCTTTGCTCATGTATTGTAATGTCAACCATTGTTAGTACTATGCAATCTAAGGTTCCTGTGACGCACATCGGAGTCATTGTGAGTACAACGTAATCTCAGGTTCCTGTGATGCCTATCGGAGCCATTGTCAGGTCGATTTCACAATAAATAAAGACGGAGATTTCTTTGTAAAGAACAGTCCAAACTAAAAGTTTGAAACCTGAGTTCGCTTGAACAATAGAAAGAGGTCTAAATGACATCATTAACCTATACAACTGAAAGAGTTGTTGATCAGAACAGGTTTTGATCAAATATTTATGTAATTTTTCTTTGCTTTTAGGGGATCGTTAAAACACAATAGAGCATTTTATTGATCGTTTTTGACTCCGCTTTAGTTAACCAAAATCCACCTCATGGTTATGACCTTATCGCCCCGAACTAGCAAAGTTATTCGTCTGGCCGCCTCCGTGACTTGGCGGTTCGCCCTGGGCCCCGGATCTGCACTCACCCAACCCCCACGCGGCGGGGCGCGCGCGTGCTGCCGCCTGGCGGAAAGAGCAGCAACCGCAGGAGGCGGGCGAGCGTTCAGGGCCGCGTGCCGGAAATTCCACAATGGTGGTCACTCGCTGCCCGCTGCCCACTGCTCACTGCCCACTGCCCACCACCCTCATCCCTTTGCACACTCTTCCCTGCATGCTGCCCACTGAACCCAACAAATGTGAATATAACCTAACAACTTAAGTTCTAATAAAGTTTTAAAAGAATATCCCAGTCAATATAAAAACAAATGAAGTTACAAAAACAAGATTAAAAAACAAATAAATAAAATAATAAAACAATATATACTGAACTGGGGAACCACATAAAGGTATGAAAAAAGCAGCCGGCCGCTAGAATAAAAATTGAATGTAATTCATTACCCAAATATATATATATATATATATATATATATATATATATATATATATATATATATATATATATATATATATATATATAATGATCAGTCGGTACTTTAGAGCTTGTCTCAGCTGGGTCAGTTCCCGCCGGTGGACAAATCTGGTTGGAGAAATCCTGCAAGCCGACGAGTAGGTCGACGCCATAATAATACCCAGCGGGGCAAGAACATCGCCTCCTCCAGTGATAAAAAACTGCACAACACTTAAAGGACTAATGATAACAGCTCTCGTGCCAAGAAACAAGTAATAATCACCGAAAGAGGTGGATTAGGGCACCAAAATGATGTCATTACAGTGACTCTGACCGGAAGGCCCTAGGTTTCAGTCTCGACGGTAGCAGGGTTTTCGACACGCGCTAGATAGCCGAGTCGGGTTCAGTCTTTGTCTAGAGTAGAATTATATCAGCGGACTGCTTTCATCGTTAATTTTCCTGATTTCTGCGATCAGTACCAGACAAATGCCAGAGCAGTACCGTGACAAACGGGCCACGGATCACACGTGATCTTCCCTTCCTCTTCCCTGTCCAACCTCACTCCTTACGTACACTTACACTAACATGCCCTACACTATCACACTTATCATGAGACCAGTCGGGACCTTAGGGCTTGTCCCGGCTGGGGCGGTGCCCCATTGCTGGGAGATACCTGGTTGAGGGAAACGCCGTTAGTTAACGATAGGTCGGCGCCGTTTCTCACCATCCAGCGGATGAAGATAACTTCCTTCTCCGGAGGAAAGACTATCCCCTACACTTACGCGACTAATGACTACAGCCGTTGCCGCGACCGGAAAGAGGAAATACTCAATCACGAAGCGACTACCTGCCCCGAATGCGCTGAACGCTGTGCGCCGCCCCCAAGCACCAGGCAGCCGCCGCCCAGCGGAAGCGCTGCGCAGGGCAGCCGAAGGGTCCAAGGCCGGGGAGGGGCAAGGAAAGAGGAGCGCGAGCCACGAATACCACAACGGCGGTCGTTCCGGGGACGGTGGTTTGGGGCCGGGGGGATGGGGAGCTGGGGGCTGAAGGGCTGCGGGGTTAGGGTGCTGGGGATGGGGTGTGATGCGGGGTCTGGTGCGGGGTCTGGTGCGGGGTATGGTGCGGCGGCTGGTGCGGGGGCTGGTGCGGGGGCTGGTGCGGGGTCCGGTGCTGGGGCTGGCGGGGTCTGGTGCGGGGTCTGTGCGGGTCTGGTGCGGGTCTGGTGGGTCTGGTGCGGGTGGCGGTGCGGCGGCTGGTGCGGGGGCTGGTGCGGGGCTGGTGCGGGGGCTGGTGCGGGCTGGTGCGGGGCTGGTGCGGGGCTGGTGCGGGGGCTGGTGCGGGGCTGGTGCGGGGCTGGTGCGGGGGCTGGTGCGGGGGCTGGTGCGGGGCCGGTGCGGGGCTGGTGCGGGGCTGGTGCGGGGCCGGTGCGGGGCTGGTGCGGGTCTGGTGCGGGGGCTGGTGGGGGCTGGTGGGGTCTGGTGCGGGGTCTGGTGCGGGGTCTGGTGCGGGGTCTGGTGCGGGGCTGGTGCGGGGCTGGTGCGGGGGCCGTTGGTGCGGGGGCTGGTGGGGCTGGTGCGTGGGGCTGGTGCGGGGGCTGGTGCGGGGCTGGTGCGGCTGGTGCGGGGCTGGTGCGGGGCTGGTGCGGGGCTGGTGCGGGGTATGATGCGGGGGCTGGTGCGGGTCTGGTGCGGGGCTGGTGCGGGGTCTGGTGCGGGGGGGGCTGGTGCGGGGCTGGTGCGGGGGCTGGTGCGGGGCTGGTGCGGGGGGCTGGTGCGGGGGCTGGTGCGGGGGCTGGTGCGGGGCTGGTGCGGGGGCTGGTGCGGGGGCTGGTGCGGGGCTGGTGGGGCTGGTGCGTGGGGTCGGTGCGGGGGCTGGTGCGGGGGCTGGTGCGGGGGCTGGTGCGGGGCTGGTGCGGGTCTGGTGCGGGTCTGGTGCTGGGGCTGGTGCGGGGGCTGGTGCGGGGTCCGGTGCTGGTCCGGTGGGGGTCTGCGCGGGGGCTGGTGCGGGGCGGGGCTGGTGCGGGGCGGGGCTGGTGCAGGGGCGGGGCGATGAGGGGGGGGGGGGGGTCGGAGGCTGGGTTTGGAGCTGGTTCTGGGGCTGGGGCTGGAGCCGGCCCCGGCAGCCGGCAGCCCCAGCAGGGTCTCCCCATGGCCCCCTGAGAGCGCGCCACGCGAAGAGCTGCAGGCGGCCGTGGCGGGGCGGGAAAGGAGGCGAGGCGGGAGTGGACTTGGATACCGATGGCGTAGGATGAGAATGGAAAAGGAACCAAAACGAGAAAGAAATACGAAAAATTGAAAGAAAGAAAGAAACTATTAAAAAACAGAAACGAAGAAAAGTTGGGAATCGAAGTTTGGTAAGAAGAAAAGAATGAATCGAATCAGTGAATGAAGAAAGAAAATGGAAACTGGTAGAAACGTCGGTAGGAAAAAAGAAAAATTGATAGAAGGTAGACAAAAGAAGGAAAGGGAAGGAAAGAAGAAAGGAAGGTGGGGACATTGGAAGTTAAGCAGAAGAATGGAATGTAGAAGCCAGGAATGAAGGAAGTGCAAGAAAGGAAAAAAGATGGAAATAAAACAGACTGATCTGCATACAGCGTTAATGTCACGAAAGGTCCAATTAGATAAGGTAGTTCTTCGATATCAATAAAAATAAAGGTAAATGATGTGACAGTCCGTATTTCAAAATAGATCTGTGGCGAGCTATATTCCAGAATGGTTTTGTTGGTAAGATATAGGTTTAAGAGAACTCAAAACAGCAAATTGCGATTCACTTTCCAATCGATTGTTTAGAGCAAAATTACATTTGTGGTCTTAACGGACCGCTGAACACAAATTGGAGGGTTGACAGCCTGCTCTTATCTTAGACGAAAAGAAGGTAAATAGAATGTAGAATGAAGTAGGATGTATTATTGATTATTTTGGCGGTGTAACGACGGTATATTAGCGTATCTGGCATATATCGTGGGTTCAAATCCGATCAAGGGGTGGATTTTTAAGGGTAGAATATCTTCCGACAACCTTTGAGGGGAATGAAAAACAGTTGTCCCATGTTGTAGATTTACATGTAAAAGACGCTCAAGCTTAAAAGAAGAATCTGAGATAAACTCAGTTTGCCTATTTTGTCACCCAAGTAATACCTTATTTCTTTGCTAGATGGCATAGCGAAAGGGGCGTAGTGGAATTCGCGTAGTCAGGCCTCATAGCATCAACTTCCGAGGCGCATTTGTCGAAGTACTTATTCGGCATTCGCCTTCTTATCAATGCAGCCTCTAGTAACGCAACATCAATTCAATAAGCCAAGAAATGAAACAATGATAGGAAGTAGCCTGCCGCTTGGGCTCTCCTCCAGTCACTGAATTGAATTGAATCTTTTGAATTCGACACACTTCAGTAGCTAGGATTGAAAATACGCATCATCTAAGAACTCTCGGTTAACGATTCTGAAAAGAGAATGGCAATAACTGTAGTGAGTCAACGTGGCCGTTAAAGGATTGAAACTCTGTTCTCTACGTCTTGAAGAATAAAATAAATATTCCGCTTCTTAATCTTTACACAATCTTCTCAAAATTGGCGGGTATTATAATCATTTTAAGAAGTATTATATTCTCTGAAAACCCGAAAACAAATCATTGCACGTACTTGTTCTAATAAGAACATTCAAATACCACAGTGCATCACAACAGACGTTACAGATAAAGCTCATTGGGATGAGATTTACCCAACATCCAAAAATAAATTTATTCACCCAAACCGTTCCCAATAGGTAACCCGGCGTTCACAAACAGGAGCCACGATACAAAGTGATAAATGAACTGACCGACCCCGAAACAGCCAGACGTCACTGTTAAAAGAACAGCCCGCAGACAATGCGCGGAGAAGCCGTTGTCGGCGACAATAGCAGCCTCTCGGGCGAGATTGAATATCAGCGACGATCCAACAAGAACATTCAAATACTAACATCGCCAAGTAAAAAGTTGTACTAAAAAACAGTTGATGTTATTTCATTACAAATAGTCTAACACTACTGCACAGTGCATCACAACAGCCGTTTCAGATAAGGCGCATTGAGCTAGAATTCACCCTATGTCCAAAAATAAATTTATTCACCCACACCATTCCCAACAGGTAACCCGGAGTTCACAAACAGCAGCCACGATACAAAGTGATAAATGAACTGACCGACCCCAAAACAGCCAGACGCCGCTGTTAAAAGAACAGCCCGCAGACACAATACGCGGAGAAGCCGTTGTCGGCGACAATAGCAGCCTCTCAGGCGAGATTGAATATCAGTGCGCGCCGCGTTTTTCAATGCTAAACCGCGCGCGATCGCCGGCCGGAACGCGACGCGAGACAAAGGAAGGCGGCGAAGCGGTCGCGCGAGCGAGGACGTGTCGCTGGCCGAAGAGAGCGCAACGGTGCCCGAGAGGGAAAGAGAGAAAGAGAGAGAGAGACAGGACGAGAGCGAGAGTATAACGGGCAGTGACGTTAGCGGCAAGGGCCACACGGCTGCTCGCCGTTACGGGAGGGCTGGTGGAGGGAGGGGGGAACGATATAGCGGGGATGCAGAGCAAGGATGAAGGTGGAGGTGAATGTGGGTGGGTGGGTGGGGGAAGAGGTGTTGAGGTGACGCAGTGGTAACAGAGATGGGGAGTGTACTGATGTTCCAGTACAATGAAGCCGTACGACTCTCTATTTACGTTCTACAACAATAGCTATTGCTATTGCTATTGCTATTAGCTATTGCTATTTACATGGCAATAGCTACAATAGCTATTGCCATGTAAACTAATGGAAATATTTATTAGTTACAGATGTGTCAGATCTTATTACGGACGTACTCTGCGGATCTGGGTGATGATGTAAATCATCGATGTAAATCATCTGGGCGATGATGTAAATAAGTTTGTGTATGATTGTTTATAACATCGAAGTGTGTGTGTACGATTATATATAATACTGTTAAAACATTCGATAAATAAAATATTTTTTTAAAAAATAGAGGTTTTTTAGCGTTTTTTAAGATCGCAACCCAAAAGCAATTCAGAGAGGAAGGAGAATGAAGACGAGTTTGACGAAAAGCGTCATACGGTGAAGATGTAAGTGACGGTGGTCAGTGAATGCGAGTAGAGACGGCGGGCAGTGATGACTGGGTCGATTGCATCATTGTTCAGCGATTCCGGACACGGCAATTGTTGAGATCATCCCGTATCGTGTAGCGCGTTATTTACCGCAAAAGGCGGCGGTAATCTTTCCCCGAAACTCCTAGATGGCGAGATCCGGAGCCAACCAACACGTCGCCTAGCGGGGTTTTCCTCAACTAGGTATCTCTCAGCACCGCTGGATCAGACGGGGCAAGTACTAAGATCCCGATTGGTCTTCCGAGATGTGTGGTAGTGAAGTGCGTGTATGTGTGTGTCTAAAGGGGTGAGGATAGGACAAGGAATGGGAAGCAAATATTGCGGGCGGTCTGTAGCCCGTTTGTTAGGGCACTGCTCCGGTGGTGTTCCTACTCGCTTGGTGTCCATCGGAGAATCCACAGAAAAGAGAGCGGCCGGCCGCTAGAATTCTCCAGATCGCGACTGAATTCGACCTAGCCAAGAAGCTAGTGTCGAAAACCCTACCACCGTCGGGACTCGAACCCTAAGAACCCCCGGTTAGAGGCGCTGCAGTGACAAACTGATGACCTGAGCCACCTAAACAGGTACGACTGCCACATTGTAGGTTAGATTATATATCAACAAAGGTGTCATTTTCCTTTTCTTCTTTATAGATATGGTGATGTTTTGAATTTTGTTCTCTGTCAAAATCATCTCTCTTGCACTTGGTGAATCCAGAATACGAACAATCGCGTTCAACTAACTAATTGAACGCGTGATATTCTGCGTGATTTAACTAATAGTGCTACAGAATGGCACTGACTTTCTCGTATACTTTTCTATTTTCTTTGGTCTGATCTAGCTATTCCGCTTGGCATATTCTCATGCCACCTGTCTTCTATTGCCGCCCAAAGTACATTTTTTTAAAAAAAATGTCGGTTTCCTAATAATAAAACTGAAATATTACCTTAACAATATTAAAGAAGAGTAAAACTTCGTCCTAAATGGCAATTTCCTTGAAACATTTGGAGCTGTTTTCAAGAAAATCTCGTTCAATTGTTACTCTAAACGCAATATTTGAGGCTCTTTTTCTAAAACAAATTTTTGAGTTTTCAAAAAAAACTTCTGATGAAGTTATGTAAATAACTTTACTGACAAGTGCAAGAGTGTTTACAAATCACTGGACATGTGCATAATAACGGCGTGAGAGATATTTCAAAAAAAATTGTATTTGTGTAATTTTTGAAAAACATAAGAATACACCAAAATGAACATTATGGCATGATAATCGCTGCAAGTAGAGCTATCCGCTGGAAACTTTTGAAGAAAAAAATTGTAACCAGTTTTGAGAGAATGTCGTTTGAACGTTTCTGAAAATGCGGGATTTTGAGCTCATTTTCACATAAAACTGTTGAGTTTCCGAGAAACTTTATATGACGTTATTTAAAGCTCTTGCACTCATAATTAGAATAATGTCAACAAATTGCCGCAAATGTAAGTATTAACGACGTGAGAGACAAGTCAAAACAATTACATTTTTGTCATTTTTGAACAAACAAAGGAACACAGGAATATGGCGTTTATGGCATCTCATAGATTAAATTTTGCACCTTACCTACCAAAAGTTGTTTCAAAAGATTTGGAGCCGTTTCCGAGAAAATCTTGTGTTTGTAATTTTTTTAATTGCACATATTTCATGCAATACTGCGCGGAAACTATAAAAAGTATAAAAAAATTGTGCAAGGCCCTAATGAAAGAACAAATTGTGTAGAATAAATTTCTTTGGAGGGAAAAATCTCTATCTTCAATATTGTAGCTGTAAGAAGTTGGTGACAAAAATTCATACTTTTACAATTTCCGTAAAAATCAGAAATAACCCTGAAAATCGGACATATGCCACCTTTATAAGTGTATTTAACTCTATTCTTAAAATAAATTTAAAGAAAAATTTGGAGCCGTTTTGAGAAAATTTTGAAAATGTCCCTCGGGCTTTAAATAAAGTCCCCCCCCAAAATAATCAATGCTTTTCAAAATTGCAGTTTTGACTAACGCAAAAATGACATGGGTTTCTTCAATTTGTAAACAATCCTACGCATGGTTTAGGCGCTAGGTTTGTTCACATACATCAAACAGACACGTTTTGACGTCAATTGACTTTTCGGTATCAAGGACCCACAAAACTGGGATTCTGGATACACCACATGTTCGATGATAATTTTTTCTTAATTTAGCAGCTGGATACATCCACTAATTCGTTATCAGGGCTCGGCAATAAATTTTTTCTGTAAAAAATCCATGGGTTCTTTCGCGCAGCTTTATATAACTTTCTCTACACTACGCAAATTACTCCGTATATACGTATGTATACAAGAAAGTAAAAATATGCGTGCGTGCATCGTTGGTGCCGATGCCAAAGGAGTAGCAGCCGTGCGAAAACATACCAGCTGGCTCTCCGACGCAATGGCGCTAAAAAGAGAGAGAGAGACAGAGAGGGGCGCACCAGCTGGGCCGTTAGCAGTAACGGCCGCGCAGCCGGCGACCGTTACGGTAACGGCAGTGGAGGGAGAGGCAGCAGCGGCAAGAGGGATGGCGACGGAAGGGAAGTAAGAATGGCTATGAGGGGGAACATTAAGGCGAAACAGGGGCGATGAATAGGATAGTGGTAAGTGGTGTTTCCTTAGAATGGGCGGTAATGAGAAGTGTTACTTTGTGAGGTGAAAAATAGTGGTAATGTGTAATGAATGATGAATATGAGTAGTGATTAGGGATGTTGAATATGAGTGGTTATATTGAGATATGGATGATGTTTAGCGTTGTTGACGATGAATAGTACTAACAGTTGTTAGTGAACGATTAATATGATTATTGGTGATGATAATAACAATGAGTGGGATGGATGAGTGGTGAGACCAGCTGAGTTTAGCTCAGAAACACCATTGCAACTGAATGACCAGCGACTCTGATCGGGAGGTCCTGGGGCCCCGCAAGGACGTAATTTCGACACTAGATACATAACTAGGTCGAATTCACCCGTTTTCTGGGGTTCAAATTGTAGCGGTCAGCCGCTCTGATCGATAGATTACCGTGGTTTCTCTAAACAAATACGAATCGAATCGAAACCGTTACCCTCACAAAGGGGATGCGGAACGCGCGCGATTTTTTCGCCACATTATCCTTGTCCAGGTCTTTCCTCTTTAACACACATATACATGCACTACAATAGCACACACGTCGGGAGATCAATCCGCAGTTTAGAACTTCTGCTCACTTGAGCAGGGGCACACTGAGAGATAATTTTGGAAGGGGGAAACTTTCGCAAGTCAACGAGTAAATCGGTGCTGGATCTCATCATCCAGTAGAGGGAGTAACACCACTTCGTCCCACGTTAAAAAACATTCACGTCACTAAGAGGAGTAATAACTCCTCTTGCTTGGAAACTCGCTCGGAAACTGCCCGAAAAAAATCTGTCAAAGAGTTGATTGATTGATTGTTAGTGATTCCGGGCGCGTCAACTAAGGTCATTAGTCCCGTAAGTGTAGTGTATGCATTTCATTGAGAGGTGGCGATGATCTTCCCTCCTGATGGTGAGATCCGCCGCCGACCTACCGCCGGCTAGCGAGATTTCCCCAACAAGGTGTCTCCCACCAGCGGGGCACCGCTCCGGCTGGGACAAGCTCTAAGCTCCCTGTCATGTGTGGTAGGGTAGGGTGTGTTAGTGTGTGTGTGTAAGGGGTGAGGATTGGATAAAGAAGAGGAAGGAAAGATCGCGCGTGGTCCGTGGCCCATTTCTTAGGGTACTGCTTCGGCATTTGCCTGGCGTTGATCGGAGAAACCCCGGAAAACTACCGATCAGAGCAGCCGACCTCTAGATGTTTCAAGACAGTGACTAAATTCGACGTAGCTGAAATCCTAGTTGCCGTAGTTGGGACTCGAACCTAGGACATCCCAGTGAGAGGCACTGCAGTGACATCAGTTGGTGCACTGCGCCGCCGCTCCCGGTCTGTTAAAGGGTGATAAGGATGGGTGGTGAGAATGAGGATGTGCAGAAAAAATAGGCGTTGAGGCCGGGTGTGAATACGCTTTATTGATTAGAGATTGCATGCGCTCAACTGTTAAGGTCATTAGAACCGTGTGTGTCGTGCATGTTCTTTTATTCCAGGAGTTGACGGTGATCTTCTCCGGCTGGACGGCGAGATCTGGCACCGACCAACCTATTGGCTAACCAGGTTTTCCGCAACCAGAAATCTCCCACGGGCGTAGCACCGGCTCATCCCGGACAAAGATACCAACTTTGGCATCTAAACTCCAGAGTGGTATTCCGTGTGTGGTAACATAGCGCATGCGTGTGTGTGTGTGTGTGTGTGTGTGTGTGTGTGTTGTGTGTGAGGGAGAGAGAGAGAGAGAGTAAGTAAGAATAGAAAGAGGAAGGAAGGGTCGCGCATGGAATGTGTCCCCTTTGTTGAATGCCTCCGGCATTCTCCTGGTGTTTTTATCGTAGAAACCACGAAAAAGTACTGATCAGAGCAGCCGTCCGCTGTATTTCTCCTCCTCAGAGCCATTGTCGAAAATACTGACACGGTCGGGACACGAATCTCGGACCTTCCGATCAGAGGCAGTGCAGAAACATCAGTTGATGCCACGAGCTTGTTCTATCACTTACTGAGCAAATATAGGACCTGATTAGAGCGAAATTTGTCTCAGGATTTAATACTGCTGGACATTTAGCCGAGGACTTTTACGTACCACGAGCCTGGTGATTGACGCCGTGAGCAACCGTTGCCGGGTGAGGCGAAAGGGCGGCAGCGCCCTTGACGGCGTCGTGGGCGTCGTGTGCGTGGGCACGCGGCCCGGGTGCCGGGCGCTCGGTGGCGGCGGCCGCGTATTGATTCTGCGGCGGCGGGGGCGTGGCGCGGGGGGCGGCGTGGGGCCGGAGGCTGCGCCCGGAGCCGCTGGGCCCACGCGGCCTCGCTACCGCCGCCCCGCTGCCCCACTCCGGCCCCCAGCTGCACAACAGCCGGCGCCGGCGACCTCGCATCGCCCCCCCCTCCGCCCTCGCCATCGCCACGCCCCTCCCCGTCCCAACCCCGCCCCGCGCCGCCCCGCCCCTCTCCGCCCAGTCCCGTCCCGTTCCGCCCCACCCCGCACCGCCCTGCATTTCCCCGCCCGGCCTCCCCCCGCCTCCCCCGCCCCACCTTTCCTCCCCCCTCTTTTCCCCGCCCCGCCTTTCTCCACCCGGCTTTTCCCCCGCCCCGCCTTTCCCCGCCCCGCCTTTCCTCCCCCGCCTTTCCCGCCCTTTTCCCGCCCGCCTTTCCCCCGCCCCGCCTTTCCCCGCTCGCCTTTCCCCGCCCCGCCTTTCCCCGCCCCGCCTTTTCCCGCCCCGCCTTTTCCCGCCCCGCCTTTTCCCGCCCCTCCTTTTCCCGCCCCGTCTTTCCCCGCCCCACCCACGTTCAGGCACGTGTCTCCTCACCACGCCCACCCAACGCCGCCGCGCCACCAAGCAGCCGGCCTCAAGTTTTGCGCTACAACTCAAGCTTTGTGCTTCACGCGTTTTCTTGTCATTCTACCCTCCCCAACGCACCTAAGACACTTGCAAGATACTCTCCTAACAATTAGTTCAATACAATTTTATATGTATTTATGAATGTATGTATATGGCGTTTTGGGTCGGTAGTCCGACTTCGGCGGCCAGCTACCGGTGTTCTCCTCGCTTGGACCTAGTTAAATTTCCATGCTTGGGGCAAGAGGGACATGAGGCGAACATGACGTATTATTTTCACTGTAACTGGCAAGATCCGATTGCTTGAGCTTTTCTTCGTCACACAGCTATAGGACGTCACACAGCTATTTTAAAGGAAAGCAACAACTCTATTTTTGCCTCCTTAGGGAATCGGGACCACAGCAGGGAAAGCTAGTACGCTGCCCATGAGTCATCACAGAGGATTACATTTATTTATAAATATTGAAAATATTTTAATACAACTATTTGTATTTATTTATTTGGCATTTTCAGCTCGGATTAATGCGAGTCTTATCAGCTAGCGGTTTTCCCAGGCTTCTTAAGGTTTAGGAGTATTTTTCTTCAGAAGGGGTGACGCGAGCCTTGAACACTTGCAAGATACAGCCTCCTAACAATTAACAATAGACTTTCATCTCTGCACCTGCCATTCTACCCTCCCAACGTGCTTAGGGGACTCACAAGTTACAACCTTGTAACAATTAGCGTGGTACCTTCATTCTTCTACCTGCCGGTCTATCGTCTCAATTGATTGATTTTTTCGTGTTACCGGGCGCGTCAAATGCTTTGGTCATTAGTCCCGTTAGTGTAGTTCATTTTTTTCTCGGGAGATGGCGGTGATCTTCCCCTGCTCGATGGCGAGATCCGGCACTCCGGCCTACCGTTGGCTAGTGGGGTTTCCCCCTAACTAGGACTCTCCCACCAGCGGGGCACCATCCCAGCCGAGACAAGCTCTAAGCTCCCGACTGGTCTCCCGGGATATGTGGTAGTGTAGTGCATGTTTGTGTGTGTGTGTGTGTAAGGGGAGAGGACAGGACAAGGAAGATGAAGGAAAGATCGCGCGCGGTCCGTGGCCCGTTTGGTAGGGTACCGCTCCGACATTCGCCTGGTGCTGATCGGAGAAACCACGGAAAACTACCGATCAGAGCAGCCGGCCGCTAGAATTCTCCTCCAGATTGCGACTGAATTCGGCCTAGCTGAAAAGCTAGTGTCGAAAATCCTGCCGCCGTAAGGACTCGAACCTAGGACCTCCCGGTCAGAGGCGCTGCAGTGACATCAGTTGATGTACTGAGCTACCGCTCCCGGTCTCTATCGTCTCAACTTGGCTAGGATAGACCTCCTGGCAATTAACGTGAGACCGTCATCCCTGTACCTGCCATCCACCCTACATTCTACCCTCCCAACGAGCCTAGGTCTTTCGCAAGTTACAGTCTCCCAACAATTAGCCTGAGACCTTCATCCCTCTTCCTTAAAGTACACCTTCCCAACGTGCCTAGGACACTCGTAAAGTACAGAATCCTAACAATTAGTTTAATAAACTTTTATATTTATTCATAAATTTCAATATATTTATTATTTAATATATAAACTATTTAATAATCCGTCCTTACCGATCCGACCTGGCATTTTACGGTCGAATTAATTTGAGTTTTCCCAGATAGCTGTTTTCCCAGGCTTGGGCACTTTTTTTACGATTTACGATAATCTTTGTTGAATGGGAGTGATACGTGTTTAGGAACGCCGCAAGATCTTGCAGGAGATATGATGCTGGTTCAACCATGTGTGTCCACCCTACAAACCAGTATTTTTTTCCCACGAAAATGTGTTTCTTTTATGTTGACCACCTAGGGAAGCTTACTTTACGAATGTGGCTCGTAACTTGTAATCCTGATACATTGCACTCTACCAGAAAGTGACCCTGCCAACTGACAAATACAACGGTGTTTCTTCATTCTACTCAATTGTATGTGTAATTAACTTAAAAAATATAAGCGGAGAAAATGTTTAAACCAGAGAATTAAACACTTACGTACTCGAAGCATTTCTTCCTGTTGATTTAGATTTTAATTTATTTTTAAATGAATCTTATGAATTATCTTCTGTTATAATCTTATGTTATCTTCTGAAATAACATGATTTCAGAAGATAGACCGTAAGTCGTATCAGTATTTTCAGAGTCGAAAGATGGGAGTATTGTATTAAATCCTAATTTTATTTTATTAAATTTTTGTCGTGCCCCCAGAACAAACGTTTCATTCCTGGAATGTGACGTCAGAGCAACCCAATGTTCGTTTGCAGTCCCAATGGTCTCGCTGTTTCGATCAAGAGCCCTTCTCTCTTGCCTCTGGCCAATATCCATGCCCCTTTCTGCTCGAGGCTCCATTCATTCCCTAAGCTTTGTTCTCGCCGGTTGACCGAGCCGTGCTTACACTAGCTGTCCGTTCTAGTGCCCTCTTGTCAAGCACTCCGCACTGCTCGCCAGACATCACCGCGGACAGTCATCCTTCCCGGATCCTTTATTGCCTTTATTCCGACTGGTCTTTTGTCCCCGCAGATGCGACAATTTCAACTCACTGGTAAGTTGCTTACTTGTGTCAAAAATTCTAAATGACACACCACATTTTGATTAGCGAAATACGTAACGGAAAGTAATGATGAAAAATTATCTCCTAAAGTGAGAACACATGCAATGATAAGACACATGCCTTGAATGACAAGATTTACACGAAATTAATCTATGGACTGTAATGACTTAAGAAAAGAATATTCTACGGGAATCTATGTTCTATCAACGAGGCTAAAACCGAAAAAATATTAATTGATAATATTCTGAGGAACATGGGGGTAAGATTTTCTCACTAGAAACGGCTCACTCTATATTTAATAATACGTAAAATACTAAGGTTTTCCGGAAAGTAAGGTTACAAGGTATTTACACACACGAAATTGTATGTATTTAAATAAATCTTATAGTGAAAACAGTTCAAATATTCAATAATTTTTTACTATCACCATTTTATTCAATGTATGTTGTCAGCCGTGGGACGATGTTTGTTATTCCATCGTCACAGAGTTGTTCCGCCAACTCCTTAAGCCATTTCTCCCAGTTCGACTTTTACCACGCTGTCATTAGGAAAGTGTTTTCCTCTCAGATGTTACTTTAGAAAACAGATGACAGCTAGATCGGGACTGCGAGGAGGTTCTTTACGGCCTTTCGACCAATTGATATCAACAAATCATACTTTGCCCGAACGCAGTGAATGCAGCATTGCCATGAATGAGACATACTCCTCGCGTCTTTTAGTGGCGTTTGTTTTGAAATTGTGTACACAACTAAAATTGCAATTTCAGAACCATTGTGACACACTTTTCCGAAACCTATTAACCCCATAAACAGAAACGGTTTTGCGATGAATCGCGGTGGCGCTGATGTCCTTGGAATTCATGTAGTGAATCACAGCGCGCCCTTTGCACTTGGCGGGAAACGGAATGAAAGCGCTCAACGTAATCCGTCACCACACGTCGGGAGGCTACAGACGTGCATTACCGCTCTTTCGCTTCAGATAGCTTTCCCCTTTTCAACAACCGTTAGAATGCTACAAGTTGCTTGACAACAAGGTTACGAATTGCTTGATGACCGCAGAACTGAAACATACAATAAGTGAATTTTGACAGGCAATAACATTAAAACATCTAAACACACATGAAATTAATGCATATTATTTAGTGAACACTTGTAAATATTTTTACGTTGATAACAACCTCCTTGGTCAACCTCTTTCAAAATGGCGTTCATTTGTAGTTTACATCACGAGGATGAAAACAAAGCGTGATTTTCATTAATGAAATGCTATTTGACTAGTAATTACACAAAAACGACTAAAAATACTTCCATGAAATTAGTAACTCTTATTATACGGACATTTATTAATGTGTTTTCGTTCACAACAGCCGTCTCGACCTGTCCCTTTTAAAATGGCGTCTGTTAAAAGTTTACATGACGAGGTTTGAAAGAAAACGCCATTCCCAAAACTACGTGATATTTGATGGACAATTACACGAAAACGATTAAAAACACTTCTGTGAAATTAATAACTATTATTAATTGGACATTTGTTGATGTGTTTCATTAACAACAGCCGCCTTGGCCTGCTTGTTTAAAAATAGTGACCGTTTAACGACTACATGACGTGGATTGACAGAAAGCCCTTTACCAAAAGTAAATGATTTTTGACGGGCAATTACACAAAAACAACAAAAACACTTCCATGAAATTAATAAATGTTATTAAGGGGACAGTTGGTAATATCTTTTCGTTAATAACAGTCACCTCAGCCTGCCTTTTTGAAAATGGCAAACGTTTATACTTGACGAGATTTGAAAGAAAGTGCCATTTCTATTAACTAAGTGGTCATTGACTGGCCATTATAAAAAACAGAAACATCTCCGTGAAATTAATATATGACTTGAAATTAACAATTGTAAATATATTTTCTTTGCCCCGAATAGCCTCCCTTAGTGGATGCGCAGTTAACAATCAAAGCGTCAGCGCTGGATGTCATGTCAGAGGTGGCGCGCAGGGTGAAATGATCCGGACAGGAAATGAGCTCTGGCATATGCGTAACCGCGACTGCTAAAAATAAGACTCATGTGACATGAAGATAACAGTCTCACAGGAAGCCAACTCAGGCGGCGAGGTCTCTGGCATTTCCATATCATGAAACAAATTACTTTCTGGCTTTTGGTCCATAGCATCCATGCGCCACCTCTTGACAGGTTAAGTAACATAATAGTGAAATAATATAAAATGATTAATTATTATTTGACATTATAAATGGCAAACGAATAGTACAATTGTTACGGTGAAAATCAATACTACTATTAGTATATACTATTTATTCCTTTTACTACTTAAAGAATATTTTTACTTTTTTCTACTTTTAAAAATTTTTTTAAAATCTTTCTAAACACTATCGCTACCTAGTTTTTAACATATATTCAGTTGAGTCATGGAATAAATGCTTATAATAACCTTTTTTTCCTTCTGGACACATAAATGAAGCTTTTCTTCATCTTCAATAATGACTGATCAAGATTAGTATTTTCTTCGAGATAAAGAAATAATAAACAATATGAATTATGTGGAATATTATTATTTTACACCAGAACATGCTTCAATAGATTTATACTTAAAGAACCGTTTTAAATTCACTAAACAAACAGTTATTTAACTTAATATCCTATGCGCGCGTTTCGGACCCGTTCAGATCACCATGCGCCGTCGAAACTTTTGGCGTTTTTTCTTTAGTCTTTTCGGAATGCGAATGGGTATCTCACCTTCTACATTAACACATTCAATCACACAACTTGGTCTCTTACCAAATCGATGCCGGCCATTTTGCAAACGATTCTGGTGCTGCCATATGTAGACGCAGAAAGTTATAGCTGTGGTGGATTGCAGAAGAAGGTTTGAGGAATTGTGCCAAATTCAAAGATTTTACTTAACTCATTTTACTTAAGTAGAAAAAAATAGGAGACATTACATTCTGACAAACCTGCGAACTTTCCGAATATTGCTCGCACATTATCATTTAATAGTTACAAATTAATCGAATGAGCCGACAAACCACGTCGCCAGCACGGTTAACTGCAGTAAACAGAGTTTTCCCCCCGGGCTGCGTCGATAATAATGCAGTTACTACACGTAACGCCTGTTAACGCACACCACCGGATTCAACTGATACATCCGTAAGCTGCCTTCCCTAATAGGTGATTACTGGAAGTGTCGTATTGCCAATTTCCTGCACTCCCTGTCATATCTATGATTATAGTAATCGAGGCAATTATCAGTATCACCATCCCCCACTCCCAACACAAACAACATCCGATGTCACATAGTGTTCCGGTCGACAAAATTGGTCTTCACGCAGTCACTTCTTGTTTCTTCATTTACACGAAACAGAACCACATACTTTTACTACTACATCCATTACTCAATTGATTTATCCCTTGACATATTCAGTAACATTCGTGCTTTCCACTTTCACTTTAAATATCAATTGAAAGCTTCTGTGCAGCGTAATGGTTTCTACACATTTTGTGAACCAGAGGAAATGCTAGTGCAATCTAGACATTTCCTTTTTGTGAATTAAATTCTTCATGGTTTCTACACATATATTCTTGTAAAAACACGTGTCTGTAGCGTTTGATTCATAATTCTTATTTTAAATGATAATATTATATTTATTTTGTATATTTCAATTGTGAATATAATCCAAGCTCCATTCCCCTTCAATTATCAAATTTCTGCTCAGTATTTCCCCTTTACTTCATTGTATACCATAATTGTTTTTTCTAAACGTGTCATATCTACATAAGATCCATTATCTACTGTGTTATTCTCGCCACATCATCTCCCTAAACATTTCTTAACGTTAACAATATTCTCCAAATATTCAATAGAGCAAGTTTTCAATATTTTATGAAAATATCTTGTACATGGGCATGCACTTATAGAGATGACTAATGATGTCATGAATACACAATGATGGTTTTCATGATGATACTAACTTGGTACTTTTTCAAAAATATTAATGTCAATGCTGTTTGGGAGGAAAATGGGGGAACGTACAATCTGTTCTTTTTTACCTCTAGAATGCCAACCCACGCTCTTTTTCTGTATTCATTTGACAATGAAGATATAAATGGTGACAAAATTTGATAGGAAGAAATATTCGCCTTTTTGTAGCACAAAATGTTCGCATCAGCACCGAGCTCTAGCTAACGCACCTCACCAACGGAAATCTACGCACTACCGCAAGAATATAGAGAACGATTATTTGAAGATATTGCTGACCAATAAATTCACAAGTAACGCACCACAAATTTCAAGAAAGAATAAAGCTAAATTTACAGTTCAGAAGCCAAGCAAGAGGCAATATCAAAATTTTCTGAAGGGGTCCAGGCAATCTGGCTGAGAAATGTCACAAGAATACGGTAAAATGAGAAGCAAGGGATAGGTAGAGGCCGAACCAAAACTCGCTACCTTCAGTTGTCTACTAAATATTTTCAAAGCTAATCGAATAATGTCCAGGTAATTGAAGGGAATTGAAGGTAATTGAAGCAATCTTCTAGATTTGCATCAATATTAATTGCTAATATCGTCAATACATAAGGAAACTGATATATTTACAAAAATCATCTTATTATAGTCAAGTGAAGAAATGTGTTTAGGAAATATTATCTCTTTTATTACTAGGGGCAAAAATAATTTAGTTCTCCAACTAACCGGTGCACTGAGTAAAGTTCTGATCCTGAATGCGAAATAAAAGACTTCGCTCAGAATATAACAGTTCTCATGAAAAATTCTGTGGATGCAGTTTTCGAACACCGACGATTTAGCAATCGGTGGATATCCAACTCATCTAGGCCACTTACATTGCATTCATTACTGTACCTTCTATTGGTAAAGCGTGGTGGAACGACAGGTTCATCTGAGCATGCGACACATACGTGTTACAGTAACGGATTCTTTCCTTTACAAAACGATTCCAAAAACGTAAGGATTACGGGCAAAAATGTAAGGGCTACGGCCCAAAAGATATAAGTGAAATTAATTCAACATGTTTCGATTTCGTGTTTTTTTAGCAAAAAAAGTATCCCGAACCGACTTTGAAAACATTTTACTGCAAAAAAAGCTTGAGTAACTCGTAGCAAGTAGGTTTTCGCGTTTCTAAATGTTTTCTAGGCGTCCTCATTTACGATCTATTCGTAGTGTTTGATTTCTGATTTTCTGTTTACAAAGAAATATGCAAATGAAATTATATCAAGGCATCTACTCTACTGAAAAATATCTTCACTCTTCGTAATTGCCACCCTATCAAATAAATTGAAATGCAAAGGTATGTGGTACCAAATATCTTACTCATTGCCAGCTTAAAGAGACACTCTGAACGGTGAATTTGAATTGAATCTACAGAAAATAAAAGAGGGTTTGTGGGTAACTGGTCTAAAAACTAAAATCTATCGTTGCACAATAAATATTGTGAAAATCCTTATGAATAAGTGAAATAGAAATAATCTTCCCCAATAAAATATGTATTTTATACTACATTTACATTTTACATTACAGTATTCATTTTTTTCAGAATGTTGGCCGCATCTTCAGTGTACCCGTAGTAAAGTGGTGCAAAACATGTAACCACGGTACATGGGGAGCAATGAAGCTGAAGTAAAATGTATGGAAATGTGTATGTTGAAATGCAACATCTAAATGTAATGTAAAACACGTATTTTACTGTGGAAGATTATTTTTATTTTACCCATCCGGGTCTTCAAAAGGTGCATAGTGCTTTATCATCGGCTTCTCGACCCTGTGATTAGTTAATGCTGCCGCGCAATCAATGTGTCAAGTTGAACTATTCAATTACACCTCCATGAACAACCCATACACAGCCTTGTTCCCTACGTAACAATTTTAGGGAAACTTGAAACGCATAATGACTGAAAAAAAATTCTATATGTAATGTTCAGCGATAGGGTCGTAATCGAGCATTTTTAACGCAATTGGGTAATATCTTGTTCAATTAACATGTGATGTTAAAGAAAAGTTTATCAAACAAGTCAAATAAGTAACATTTCCAGGAATAAACACTTGTATTTCATACAACACTATTTTTCTTATGTAACATATTTTAATATATCACATTTCAGTGTATGTTAGGCATTAAAACATAATTTTAATTCAATATACTTTATTTAGAAATAGAAATGTGTTTCCGTCAAAATGTAAATATGAAATATATTCTACTGACTCTGTTTACCGTCTCAGGGGCCAACTTCGACGAAGCTGTACCCCTCGCCCCGCCTCGCATTACATACACTATCAGCTATCCACTTCTAGATCTTGGGAAGGGGCACGCCTACTCCCTCATCATTTCCTCTCTCTAGTGCACCAGGCCGGGATTCTACCTGTGGACAACCCGTTGAGATAGCTGCAGCTTTTCTCAGCTAGCTCCTCGGCCGATCCACAGCCTCCTGGATCCACAGCGAAATGTTCATTAATAACACAGCGAAAAGATAGTGTGGGGAAAGAATGATGAATAGCACGGGTGAAATGTATATTGGCAGGGGAAACGGAAGTACCCCGAAAAAAACCTGCCGCGAACCCGCATTGCCCATCACAAATTCCACTTGAAACAGCCTGGGATCGACTGGTGGTGGAAGGCTTGCAGTCTGACTACAACACCACGGACCGTGAGAAACGCGCACTTCATATATTTGACAGTCGTATTGTTCACTGGTACATTTCTTTATTACTTCACGCATTATTTACGGTTCAAGTGAGAGACGCGAAAATTCAAGGAAAAATAATTGCCATCCGGCCAAAAGTTCTCTATCTTTTTATTTACTGCATCAAATGTTATGGATTTAAAACATCTTAATCTGATCAATAATATTTTGGTAAAGGACTACAAATATTTTTAGCAATCTACTTACGAGAGCGTAGAAAAACCGTCAGCTCTGTGCTTTATGTGAATAGAAGGAAAAAAATAGTCCTTAAATATTTTTTAAAAAAATTCATCAAATATAACATTTATTCAAAAGTTTAAACCGAGTTAATTTAGCCTTAACACTTGAAGGAAATTAGAATTCACTTCAGACAGTCAAAAAGTTGTTTTAAAAACAATGGCATTCATTGATCCCCAGAGAATACTCGGGACGGAAAAAGCCATTCACTGTAACTGTATTTCTTTTCAGAGAACAATAATACGAATAGCCTCATACCGTAGAAGAGAATTTAAAAGTAACTGGTGAGGGTCATAGTTTATTGTGCAAAACCGAGTAATCAAATTTGCGATTCCTAAAGCAGAACGATCTGACCTAGTTAGTCGAGTCTAAACATTTGAAAGGAAGGAATTTTTTTTCCTTACTACAGCCAGACAATTTTTTTTAAGCTTTCTCATTCAATTGTAACATTTTTTGTAGCCTGTGGGCAGGCATACTCCAACTGAAGTAGCGAAATTCCGTTTAACCGTAATAAAATTCTCCATTTCTTTCAAGAGAACAGTAATGACGTCCCCTTAGTACGACAGATGAATAACAGCAAAATTTCGTAGCATTGCGAATGCAATGCAATATTTAGCTATATACAATATTTTACAATAACAGGGGAAGCTAGTTTAACCTTTCCACCCGGAATGAAGGCAATTAGTATTCACTTCAAACAGGCAAAACGTTTGTGTAACTAACACTCGCATTCTATTTCAAGAGACACAAAGCATATTCGAATGGTGAAACATTACTAGATATTTACACATGACATTCTCCACTTCTTTTGACAGGGCAAAAATACAAGCAGTTCCATACATAAAGTGATAAGGTGCGTAAAATAACAATAATTGTAATTGAATTATATGTATATGTATTTGAATTAGATGTACTTGAATTATTCAATACAAAATATCTAGTCATCATTAACACATTTTTCAATACCAACATACATCCAAAAGAGCTGACCTAATTAATCTGCACTTACTACAAAAAAATGAAGCCAACTAGTATTCACTTCAAGCAGCAAAAAGAAGAAAAAAAACGTTAACCAACAATTGCATTCCATCGCATGATATCCGAAGCATATTGGAGCAGTGAAATGCCATTTTCCAGTCATGCCTTCACGTTGGTATCTCGAGCGGTCGTTTTCGTCCAGTGCAATATTGCGTGGCCACCAAATTCCACACCCGTTGATTGTACCCCCGCTTCGACGTGTCGCCATCTCATTACATTTTCATAGGGCACCATAGCAATTTCACGAATCGGAGATATCCAACGCTGGTTTAGACGTGAAATTGAACATTGAACTACGAGCAGTACACGTGCAATAATTAACAAGAAACCTGCGGTGCAATTATATAAATGTGATAACAATTGGTGATTTAATATGGAATGAAATTTTACTACAAGAAAACGATACATCACTTACTTGAACAGAATATTCTTCACAAAAAACTTGGATTGAAAAAGAAGAAATTGAAAAATAAAGAAAAGATTATCCAGAAGAGGTAATAGTATTTCTGAATGCCCATTAATTAGAATAAAGTATTGGAAAGATAGGCTCTTTGAAACATTTTAAGACATATCTGCTGAAACGTATAAGATATTTCATTCAATGCAGAAAAATCAGAAAGTCGTAACATTACTAGTAGATACTTCAATACGCTAAGACTTATGTAAATATGTGTACTCCTGGTCCATACTGAGCCGAGAAGGCTTACTGGTTGGTTGCAAAAGATTACGACACGGAAGCACAATAGTGCTCCAATCGATTAAAGAATAAAATTTCCTGAAAAATTTAATGACCCAGGAACAAGACGGACGGGTTTCTACGTAGTAGGACGGAAACAAGACGTGACGGGTTTCTATGCGGAAGGGATTGAACGCTCAAATTCAAAATATTACAAGTTGAAAAGATCATGACAAGAACATATTATTCATACATTATTAGTTGTTAGAAAAAGAGCTATATTATAACGGTGCAAGAAAATAACAATAGAAACGTTTTACACTGAGGTTTGGACCTAGTATTACCAAATTACAAAATGTGAACTCCGGGAGCTCAGACTTAACATTTTTTTGTTTCGGAACGGATGGAAAATGTTTGTTTCTCGATCATATGGAAGTTCCATGGAGTACAGAACATCTTGAGCTAAATTAAGGATTCTCCTACCCAGATTACAACAAACATTTTGTTTTTGCCGTATCATCTTCTGTTGTGGCTGTCTATCGAAACGAAACACATGGACCGCAATTCTGATCCAACGCGACCAACGATGTTATTCCAAACGACGAGGTTACAAGGGGTTAGTCCAACATTTAATTTATTTATATTTGTTTCGTTTAATGAACTAAATATGCTTATTAATTCCATGAAAAATTGTTGATTATGTTAATAGCATGCGTGCAATCAAAATTCCACCGTGCAATTAAAAATTCACACCTACCAATCAGAATTCAGAGGAGCAAAATCGATTAATGAAAAAACTATAACACAGACGTAGCCAAGGTATTTGCAGTCGGCCATGAAACGTGAACAAAAATCTACATTACGTATTATGTACCTACAAATACGTATGAACAATGAATGAATAAAACTAAATTGGGGAACTAAATGTTAAGATAGTTGACAACACAACATTAAATATTTAACGTAAATAAATTAAATGTTTTACGGGTAAAACATTTGGTTTTAGGATTACGGACGTAAAAAATGTAAACATCAGTTGTGTTTACCAGTTATAAAAAGTACTCTATAGCAAAACTGTCAGAAGTAACTAGTTTTTGCCCCAATATTTATACATGTTGTATTCTCTTTCATACCTGTCTTTACTTTTCGTCGGAAGTAACGCTCTCGTGGCTTAGTCAGCTTCTTCTAATATTTTATCAGCAATATATTTAGTATCTTCCATTTTCAAATATTTCATGGAAACAAAAACAATGCAACGCCCACTAAAATCATTTTTAGAAGTAATATAACGTCATGAAACGTATGTCTCGGAAGGTGAATATGTGCTTGAATTTCATAAATTTAAATTATTCTTAAATGGAAACGAAAAAAACACATTGAACGTAACATGTGTATGAAAGGGTATAATCGCACTCAACACGACACCCAATTATACCCCTTATTATCCCCCACGTTAGTGTAAGTGTGTGCGTAAGGGGAGAGGATAGGACAAGGAAGAGGAAGGACAGATCGCGCGCGGTCCGTAGCCCGTTTGATAGGGTAGTGCTCCGGCATTCGCCTGGTGTTGATCGGAGAAACCACGGAAAACTACCGATCAGAGCAGCCGGCCGCTAGAATTCTCCTCCAGACAGCGACTGAATTCGACCTAGCTGAAAAGCTAGTGTCGGAAATCCTGCCACCGTGTGGAGTGGGAACCTAGGACCTCCCGGTCAGAGGCGCTGCAGTGACATCAGTTGATGCAGTGAGCTACCGCTCCCGGTCCGTTGAGGAGAGTGGAGTGCGTCTAGCACCACGCGCTTCCAATAGAAAGCTCTGCTGAGGTGACGCCAGCCTCTGCGAGAGTGAGGCTAATCGACTACCAGGGTGAGCGGAGGAAGCTTCGAGGGCGGAGGCGCGAGGGAAGCCGAGGACGTCGTGCCGTGAGGACGTGACGCGAAGCCAAATGGCGCCCGACGACCGAGCTATCAAGGACATGCAGATATTTTTGTACGCGCTAGAAGACACGGTACACGTGCGAGGCGACAGATGGCGTACGGGGTGGCTGGTTTTAATAAAACAATGGTCGGTTTTTGGTGTCTTATGATCACTGTGTAGTATTTTCCAATGCAGGCGCAATAACGGAAATCCAATTAGTGTATTTGAACGGGAAAAGCAAGTGTCTCTTGATGTTAAACTGAAGATAAATTGACACACATTTTTAAAAGCAGAATCTACGGAATGTACAGGAAAATTATCGTTATTTCAAAGTTGAACTTTTTAATACGAGCAAATATTTACGAACAATTTCGTTTGGCAATAAGAATGTAACAAAGACAAGCAATGTCATTGCAACCAATACGCACAACGATGTTGCTCCGAAGTAAGGTCTTACAATCTGTGACGCATCTGAATTACCTAAGAGTGTTAAATTACAAATGAGGAATCACAAAAAATTAATAAATTTCAATCAATATGTGAAACTAAAAAAATTAAGAAAAGGTTCCAAAATAAATTATTAATAATATTGTATTGTTGTGGTCTTCCCAGTTTTACTGTACGAATGACAAACATAAGTCCAAAACACGATTTTAAAAAGTCCAAAACAGCGGAAATAAGGTTTCTGTTAACAAGAAATTGTGTACATTGAGATAGTGAAGAAGAAGTTAAGATACAAAAATACAATTCGGACAAACCGAAAACGTAAATGACAAAATTATGGCTTCGGTGGTGTAATAGTTGGGCTCTGGTACTCAAGTTCACGGGTACCCGATCGAATTATGGGTTTTTAAAGATGAAAAAATCCTTCAGACGCCTACCGTCGGGGGTGAAGTAAAGCCGGCTGTCCCATGTTGTCGATTTACGGCATGTGAAAGATACTTAAACCTGAAAGAAGCATCTGAGCAAAACCAAAATCACCTGTTTCGTTGCTCGAGTGATAACTCCTTTCTCTGCTCGATGGTGAAAGGAGCGCAGCGGAATTAGCGTAGTCAGGCAGAGCTCACCTAATAGTCAGAACCTCGTTGCGTAAAATAAAGGATCATTGACTTTAATTGAAAATAAAAATATAGTCAACAATGGGTGAAACATCTGGAAAAAATACAAGTCACCTTTGCAGTGAATGCTCCGACACATGATAATCTTAGGCGAAACACAATAAATAGAAGCCTGAGTTTCGAAACTGAGGCAAAAGACGATGTTTATAAACAACCAGCATCGTTACTTACGAAATCTGCCGTGTGATGCTCAATAGTTCTCAGTATGTCTTTCAACCCTTTTCATAAGACTTTTTTTATTAAAAAATATGTAAATAAGGAATGTCTTTACTTTGGATAAGAGTACTTTGGATAAGAGTACAATTTGTTTCCTTTATCCTGAGCTTGGCCGTTAAAACTTTAAATGGAAACCGGTTAAGAGTAGATTTTCATTCCTCTGTTACATTTTCTTACATCGATGTAACACAACATGACAAGCACCTCCAAATGTGTAACTAACGATTTTTTGTTTTTTGACACTGTTCAAGATTAAACGCAACTAATAAACGTAGGTTTCTTTTATACTTACACACCTTCCAAGCGATTTCGAGCTTCTAAGGCCTTACACTTTCTACATAAACAGCAATGATGAATTTCACTTTCACTTCTAAAAACTGCATTACTTCCCCTTCACCGACTCCGCAACATTGTTACACCCGCGCATTGAAAATTCATAAAGTTAAACCAATTACTCATTCAGAGATCTCTCGAATTTTCGGAACACACAACTCAACTCCGAGTTAGCGAAACAGCGGGCTTCCAAACGCATTCTACTAATCATTACGGGATTTATCGTTGAAGACGCGACTTCCACTTTGTCGTTGCTCGGGAAAAGTTGCGCCGTTGAAGCTACGTGCAGCTCCCTTCCAAACCTTCCCCGGTTAACTCTGTCTTGGTGTAGCTAAGGCGATTATCTCCGTCTTAACGGCTGTGAGTAGGAGGAAGAAAAGGCAGAAACTTAGTATCGGGGTAATGGGCCGAAAGCGTATAATAACGAGGCGGCCCGTTCTCTGAATGTACGCACGAATTATGAGTATGACGCCGAAGAGAGGTAAGATTAAGGAGAGAGTGAGGGAGAGTGAGAGAGAAAGAGAGAGAGAGAAAGAGTGAGAAAAAGAGTATGAGAGAAAGAGAGAGAGTATGAGAGAAAAAGTGAGAGAGAAATAGAGAGAAAGAGAGTGAGAGAGAAAGAGGGATAGAGAGAGAAAGACAGATGGGAGAGGTTTATGCTGGTTAATGTACGCGCTCTAAGCAGCGTCGTGTGAGATGAGTAGTTTCTGCCTTGAATACATGGTGTATCAAAACTCCAAAGGCGTGATAGGTTCCTCATGTAGATGACAAAAACACCCCAGAAGAGCAATTCAGCGCGAATCGTCAAGTATTTATTTCTTGTTTTTTTAACTTAAATTACAAGAGGACAGAAATATAAAATATAAATAAATGACTAAAAACGATAGTAGCAATGATAATAACAATAGTTATAGTAATAGTAATAATAATAATAATAATAATAATAATAATAATAATAATAACAATAACAATATTAGCTAAAAAGGAACAAATGACTTTGTAAGTTTGAAGTTGATTTTGAAGGAGAAAATGACCCATAAATTACGTACTCCCGGTGAAATATTTGCACAACTCTTTTTTGACATCGATTCTCACGGCAAATCACTGGCCAATTCATTCCATGTCCGCGATGTTGACATCGTTGCTGAAACCACCCTTTAAGAATTACACCGACAGTACTTCAATTTGGTTGTTGGTTTTTGTTAAATGTCTCAAAACAATGCTGTTCTTTTCATGATTCGCAGAATCATTTTAAATACTTATTTTAAACTAAATTAACAGAACACAGTGCTTGCATTTACGCGAGTTTTAAAGAAATAGTTAAACTACTTCCCTTCATTCCTTTGTCATCATTTTTAGTGTGTTTCAAACGAAAAATTAATGTGAGTTTTACAAATTCGATGAAACTGTACTGAAAAATATTAACATTTTCCTTGTCTCCTTTTTTTCTAAAAGTTTTTCTGTGATAATATTCCCCTGCTCTTTTAAAAGAGTTAATTCTCGAAGTTTTTCTTTTCAGTTTTGACGCACCCTATATTTCGAAAGGGCTCAGTTATGGAGGCTTCTCCTCAAAATAACGGTGCATCGCTCACAACAGTCGTGTGTTGTTTTGATAACGCGGGGAGCAAATGTTCGTTTCAATGCAAGAAACGCACGAGTGCTTTATGTTATTGTATACTAAGAAGTAAAATATGAATCCTAAAATAAATGTTTCTAAATAGGATATTAAAAGTCTTCATGGCAATTCATGGGGATAATCATCACAGAACAACTGCATACTCCAAAAATCATATTTTTATACACCTTAAAACGCAAGTCATAAAATATGTAAATGAAAAATCAAGGGTTTTATATAGAAATTAATTAACAAGGCATAACTAGGTAATTCAGTTGCACATATGGAAGTTAAGTACACTTTCAGAAGTTATTATTCTTTTAATTCATTTTTGCCGACCTGGATGGCCGAGGTGGCTAAGAGCGAGTACCGACTCAGCGCTTCGGTCCGAAGGGTCGCGCGTTCGAGTCCCGCCTTGGGCATGGCTGTTTGTCCCTTGACTTTATGTGTGTGTTGTCGCGGAGGGCCTCGCGTTCTGCTGACCCCAGATCAGAGGAGCCCGCAAGTGTTTGTCTAGTGTATGGTCGAAATGCGTCGCATCGGGACGTAAAGGGTAACCGGTTGTTGGCTGGATAAAAGCCCTAGAAAAAAAATTCATTTTTCAAGGAGATGATGCGAATGAAATATTGATTAAACTAAAAACAAACAAACAGACTACACCTCAAAGCGTGAAAGTAACTCGTTCATAGTGCGTTGTTCATAAGAAAAGTTTGGCTGTAGATAATTCTATGTCATGTTCAATTCATTCTCATAAATAAGATAAATGTTTCAATCCGACATTCCTCGCCACAGAGTATTGAAGAAATGTCTCCTCAGTACCGCATTTGTTACACCTTCACCTCAATACTCACACACAATGTAGTAATCTATACGGAGAGTATACTAATAATACTATTAATATTATTATCATATTTTTGTAGAAAATATGGCTCAGGAATATCTACAGCCAGGACCTTCACACGTTTTTCATACCAGAGAGGATGACCGATAACTATGGGATAATTTTTAATTGGTAAAAGGCAAAGTAATTAACGGTATTGAGGTAGTAATACAAGAAGTACACAGAAATACAAGTAATAAAATATAATTAATAGCATCTTTGAATGTTTTGCGTTCTTAGTACTCCTTATTGCTTTTTAAGAAACTTTATGTAAAGTATCTAATTCGAATGCAGAAAATTGATAATTTGATTCCTTCAGACATTAAAATAAGTTAATTGGTTTAAAACTAATTACGGTGATACGCCCACAAAACCATTGATAAAAGAATAGCGCTTCTTCAGAGAATTCAGAAGTTATAGAAAACTTACATTGGTTTTCAATATGCAAATTATTAAGTGAATTTTCATCTTGTGTGTTTTAGTTTTCCGATTATCTTACTATCTGCTAAATTCCATTTAGTTAAATTTATTTTATTCATACCCACAATTTTCCAACAAACCTTTTAACTTCAATTTTCATTTCAAAGTTTTGTGAGCTTATTTTCTCTCCCGTCACATTCAGAGAGCAAGCAAATGCGACTTTACTTTCGACACGTCTGGCAGACCGAAGTAAGTGAATATGACTGCTGAAAAAGTCAATCGATACTCTGTGTCAGCTTCAATTAATTCCCATACAATTCTCTGGAATTCCGTTTAAGTCGGGAATTATTTGTTCCCTTCTAATCATGTCAAATTATTGACTTTATTAGATTCAGAATTTTTGATGTGATTCAATACCGAAAAATTAAATTCGATTCAATGTAACATAAAAAAATTGGTTAAGTAGATTCAGGAATGCATCAATAATGAATATTTTAAATTCTACGTTTCATTTTCTCTCTTTTCTCCCACACAATAAAATGAATATGAGCTATCTACTGCGGAGTACGAATTAAATATTTCACTTCGCATAGCATAGTTCTCGAATTTCTCTCTATCGTACCTCAAAAGGTTAATATATTAAGAAACAGTACAGTTTAATTTTTGTTTGATTTCATATCTTTGGAATAAATGGAAAAATGTTGTACTCATTTGGTTCAATCGTTGAATATCACAATTTTATTCCGTCATTTTCGTCAACCCTTACATTTTGTTCGATTTAGTGTGCCTCTTTTTAATATTTGTCTGTTTCAGACAAATTTGTCCGGTTTATGTTAATTCAATATTCAGCAAATTGTTTGGTCGCATGATTTTTATTTCATTTAATTTTAAACTCTCCGAATGAAATTCAACCCAGTTTAAGAAATTGCCCATTTAAAATTTGACGAATATTGGCAGCTTCAAATTTACCGCTTGAAAGAGCCTAAACATTACAAGGTAACAAAGGTTTGTGTGTACGGAAGTCGTGAACTGTGAATTTTTGAGACCAGATCCTTACACTGTCTCAGTGTAGTTGACAAATCTGGAAGTTGGGTGTTTCAATCGATTTCCATGGTTTTCTCCGAGCAATTCTAACGAAAAAACAGTGAAATTACAAGCCTCGTTGCGCGCAAGATGCTTCCTTCCCCACACTCTTTCCACGTCTAATCATATCCGTGCGATATATCGACACTGAATCTCTCATGATCCCTAAAGAACTCGGAATACAGTAGATTTTTTGCTAGAGCTTTTTCCAGCCGACAGCGGAATCTCTTTACGTCCCATTGGGACGTAAATATTCGACCATTCACTAGTCACCAACACACTTTGCGGGCTCCTCCGTACTGGGGTGAGCAGAACGCGAGACCCTCTGCGACAACAAACGCGTAAGAGACACGGGACAAACAACCATGCCCAAAAAGGGATTCAAACCCAGGGCTCTTCGGAGCAAAGCGGTGAGTTGGTACACGCTTTTAGTCACCTCGGCCATCCAGATCAGCGGGTTATAAAAGATAATGTCCAAATATGTATTTTGAGTGTTGTATATTGAAAGGCAGATTAGTGTTATCATTTCTTAATATCCTAATATATTATTTAATATCCAAATTATGTGTTTTCTTTTTAATGATATAATTATAAGTATTCTTAATGTGGTTCGTGAAGTGCAGTGCAGTGTAGAGTTGCGTAATAACTAAGAGGAAAGTATATAAGAGAGTGCAGTAGTAGTCCCGGGTTGTGTGTTAAATTAACAAGGAGTTTGTTTTCCTAAGTCAGTAGTTTCAACATTACACTTCATTAACTTGTAATCATGCCCATTCATTGTTATTACAATAATATTATATTATTTCTCGTAATCTCTGAACTTAACTAGATGATCCGACGCCGTATTTTGGTTGATTTATTGATTTTTTCGTGTTTCCGGGCGCGTCAACTGCTTCGGTGATTAGTCCCGTTAGTGTAGTGCATGTTTTTTCTCGGGAGATGGCGGTGATCTTCCCCTGCTGGATGGCGAGATCCGGCACCGACCTACCGTCGACTAGTGGGGTTTCCCGCTAACCAGGACCCTCCCACCAGCGGGGCACCGCCCCAGCCGGGACAAGCTCTAAGCTCCCGACCGGTCTCCCGGAATATGTGGCAGTGTAGGGCATGTTAGTGTAAGTGTGTGTGTGTAAGGGGAGAGGATAGGACAAGGAAGAGGAAGGACAGATCGCGCGCGGTCCGTGGCCCGTTTGGTAGGGTACTTCTCCGGCATTCGCCTGGTGTTGATCGGAGAAACCACGGAAAACTACCGATCAGAGCAGCCGGCCGCTAGAATTCTCCAACAGACAGCGACTGAATTCGACCTAGCTGAAAATGTGGAAAATCCTGCCGTCGTCAGGACTCGAACCTAGAACCTCCCTGTCAGAGGCGCTGCAGTGGCATGAGTTGATGCACTGAGCTACCGCTCCCGGTCCGTATTTTGACGGCTCGAACATATTCAAGTAATGTTATGTTTATTAAAATGAACAGTAGGACATAGTGATTACTTGAATTTAAATATATTTATGAATTAAATAACAGATGAAAATTTCGAAAATATTCATCCTATCGGAATTCTGTTGATCGATTTATCTTCAACGCCCAATAACCGCCATATGGACAGTTTCCAAATAGCTGCTAAACTGTGCACACGGTGTGTCGACTTGATTTGTTTCTAACACCTTATCTCTCTTCCGAGGAAACATGGACTCTATCTTTGTTGAAAAACAATTAGTGTTGATTGTATCTAAAGTGTTGATCCTCGCCACGCCCGTCCTCGCCACGCCCGTCCTCGCCACGCCCGCCCTCGCCACGCCATCGCCCATCACACATCCATTTCAGTCCCGCAAATCCTTATCCCACCTTGCCATTAGCCCACCATCCATGCCCCGCCTTTATTGTCCCCGTCCATTCTCTCCCTCTCCAACCTCCCTTTCCTTTTACTCGTTCCTCACCCTCACAATCGTGTCCATCCCTTCCTTGGCAACATCTCCCCTTGCCACTTCCCACCTTGTGTTTCGCCACCCATTCTCGCTTCGCCCACCCTCTTTCCCTCCTCCCGCTCCGCCCCCCTGACCATCCTAGGCGCGCACATTCTCATCCCCACTCCCCTCCTCCTCCCCCAGACATCCCCTCCACTCGTGACCTAGCGTCGCCTCGCTCAAGTGTGTGTCTGCGGAGAGTCGAGATGGTGCGTCGACCGCACGCAAATGCGATTCTCGTGTCCAGCGACTGCTGCTGAGAGGCGACACCGAAAGGCAAAGAAGCTGTTTTCGGTTGGGAGCCAAATGTTGCGTCACCCATACGGCTTAGGTATGCCTAATAATAGTAAACTAAATTCCTGGTTAACGTTTTATGAACGTTATTTAAATTTAACATATGAGAGTTCGACAAAAAATTAATTAACGCGGTGAACGAAAATGATTTCTAATTAATAAATTTGTAGTATTATTCATTTTTAATTATTTTTTTCTTTCACAAAATCATGTTCTAACTAGACATTTTTTTAAAAATCAAGAATTCTATCTCTTTTCTTTCTTTGTTCTCTTTGATAGTAATATCCCCTCCATATAAAATACTTTGAGAAAGAACGGTATTGTAGCAGTATCGACACTAAACCCCGTAAATATGTTTCTGTGCGGTAGTTAATTACTCCTCAGACTTGCATCAAACAGACGTCTGTAAACTTGAGATCGGGAGATTATATTCTGTAAACCAATGCTGTAAACCAATGTGGGCGGACCACTTGGTGCGCCCTGGGCCATGTCTTACCTGCGGACTTCCGATATGACCCGCCGCTTGTCGAATCTACCCGCCACGCCGCGGCGCGCCGGAGGGTTGTGAGTCGCTCGGGCGCGATCGGCTCTAGTCGAGTATAAAGCACATATATCTCGAGCAACTCCAATAAGTAACTATAGGCACTCTGGCGCGAATTATTGCATTTCAGCAGCCCTGATATAAACAACAGTCGACAATTAGCCTACTCGTGGCTCAGAGCGAAGTCGCTCACCTTTCACCAAGGAGGTTCAGGTTCCATTCCCGAACAATCGCATGTGAAATTTATTTCGCGAAAACGAGTTTGCCTTTCTTCGCTGGGGCTAGTGCAACATCCGTTGAGTGTCGTAACGCGATTCTGTTTGCTCCTGTAAAAATCTCAAAAAAGTATTCTGTCAAAGCAGCAATTTTCAAAGCTTTTCCTCTAAGTGTCCTAAGTTTTAGAAATAAGTTAGAACAATATGAGAGTAATATACATTAAGTAAGGGCTGTGAAGTGCTGTGAACTGCTGGTCAGTGTAATTCAAAGCAAAAACAGTGTAGTGTAGTGTAGTGCAGTGCAGTTAAGTGAAGTGAACGCGACCAATGAATTAAAAAAAAATAATTTAGCCAATATTTATGTAGCTTGTTTTAAATTTTAGCATCACCAACATATAATTATTGGATATCATGACAGAGTAGAAATAATTGTTATAATACTTAATATTAGTGATAGTATGATTATTGCATCTTCGGCTTCTCCTTTATTATTATTATTGTTATTATTATTGTTATTGTTATTATTATTATTGTTAATAGTTATTATTTTAATTATTGTTATTTAACTGCCACCGGGTCATACCCAATTGCAGTTCAAATAAAATGTAATGTAATGTAATGTAAACCCCACCCCTGTCCTAATTCTTTCCCAATTCTGGCTGCTGGATAGTGAAGCAAGAGCGCGTGTGAGAGGTGCTTGCACGGAGATGCTACCTGGTGGTCACCTTGATAACTAACATGACTTATGTTTGTACGCGAGTACGCGAGTTCCGATACCCGTGCCGGTCCGTTACCCCCGAAAGTTATACTGTAATACTGTGGTTGCTAATTACCTTGCAGTTAATGCGCCTTAAATAAAGCATATCCACAAGATGGTATTACGTTGTAGTATTTGAATTTTGAATACATTTTCAGTGATTGGGGTGTCGGCTGCCTTTGAAAACGGTGTGGCAATGAAAGAATCATTCGAGGTTGTGCGTTTTGCTTAAGGAACTCCTCCGTTATCAATTTAGTAGTGATTTCAGTGATTCATGCGAGAGGTCACTTAGAAAATACTGTTAACGACATTCTAAAGAACATCGTTTTAATAATGGAATACGTACTCACACGCAAACTCTAACGTAGATAACAAACTAGTGTAATTACGATGTTGAGCTTCTAATTCTCGCAGTAAAAATATGACTCAAAAGGTATAAATACTGCATAAATACTTCACAAATTATTCGTAAGTTTCGTAATACATTAAGTGAAGGTAAAAAATTAGTTGCAGCACCACCCTCTAGATTTAGTTGCGTATTTTAATCCACTTATATAGTTTATAACACGAGTTTATATCATATACTACATAACAATCTAAAAAGGAACATACTGGTCCGAGTTTTGGTAACTGGATTTCATTAACATTCATTTAATCATCGAATTGTAAGCGTTTTTACTTAGTTGAAGTAGCTTGAAGGTGTGATAATGAAAAATATTTACCGTAAGAAACAATTACTACATAAATTTCAGAAAGAAATTTTCCAATTTCTCTGTTGTTTCCCAAATTAAAAGAAGATAAAATAATAAAATATCAGTGTCAAGAATTATAACAATAAATAATTACATATACTATCTGCTTATTTAATTTCATACATTTTACTGGCTATGTGATTGTATGACTTCCTGAAATTCAAATGGAAAATGGCTCATTATTTCGATGCATCAATTCACACACGATTCCATAAGAGATGATGTATCCTAATGGATCAAGGGGAATATTTCCTCACTGAGAATAAAATGTAATTTTACCGCAAAATTAACCGTTGGTCAAACCCATTTACATTAATGTTTGGAATGGCACTTTAAAGCGTAACCATAATAATTTAATTTAGTGTTACATTGCTCGTTAATATTCAATGCATTTAAATGTGCTTTATGATATTTTGACAAACGGTCTTTGTATCAGGCCAGACTTTCCGTTCACATTTTTTATTTATATAACAAAAGCATTACGCCACTATCACCGACCTGACGTTCCCAAAATTAACATTTATTATTTATTAACGTTAATATTTAAATTGACCAGAAATAGAAATACAATTCATTGTACTCAGTTATAATTATTCACACTGTATATTTGTCTCATCGTAGTGGCAATTTGAATACATGAAAACGCAACAACAAAATTCAAAGAATGAGAAATGTGATATGAAACACACACTACACTGAAGAATTGTGATTATATGAAACAAATAATGTTATCTGAAAGTATCAGTATGCAAGATTGTTATTATTCAAATAAATTGCCAATTTTAAAAACTATTCCAAAAAATATGTGAATGACATTTTCAAAATTAAAATGCAGTAAAATATGTAAAGAGAAAATTCTATCTTGTACATTGGTCGTTTATATCTGCTTTATTGGGAAGGAGAGGGGTCCGTCACTCACATTACTGCATATTTACTATTTAGTTCAAAGTTCTAGGACATACTGAATACACAGAATAAATCCGAAATGATTCATTACAAAATGACTATTAAATATTGTTTTTAAATATTCATATTTTATAACATTACCATATTGAGTATCAAATTTGAATTATCTCCAATGTTTAAAAAGTGCAACACTTGTATGCTTTTCTTGGATGAACTATAAATATTTTTTTACTGCACGACTTACCAGAAAATTCTCTTTGGATCATAGTGGAGTATCATCTTACCTGAAAAAGAAAAAAATATTATCAAAAATCTGAAATGTTTAATAAAAATAGGTAAATAGAAACGACCATAATCAATATAAAAACTATTTCAAAAGCTAAATCTAAAAAGTATTGACAGTATAAATTGTTAAGAAGACTAAATTTTGCCGAGATGAACTGCAGAAGGAGCAACCGAGGGTATATGGTAAAGTAAAACAAATTGAAATAATTCTATGTCGTTTGAGTATTTGAAGCCAGAAATATTTGAAAACAGTAAACATCATCCGGGTTGTGATTGTATCATCATTCAAAACCTAATAATATATGTTTCTCTTCTGAAACATTCAACGAAGAGTTACAAACATTAAGCGTGTTCGATGATATCAAAAAGTGTTGTTTTGTCAAAATGTTCGTCCTTCACTCAAAAGGAAAGCTCAAAATTAGAATTGATCGAATTTGCAATAATTGAAATTTTCGCTTACACATAATCCAACCGACCCAAATGAAAGAGTCCGAAATTCACAGCGAACCAAAATCCAAACCACCCCAAATCCTAAAATACAAAGTTGGAGTAACTCAAAATATGAGTTTCTTGAATTTCTATCGCAAACCAAAATTCGACTAACAAAGTATCAACTTTCAAGAACCCTGTATATTCTAGTATTGTTGTAAGTTAAAATTTGGATACCACTTCATATTTTAAACATTTAAAATTTGTAATAATTTCAATTCTTTTATCTTTGACAGACCTCGACGCTCTAATTAAACATACTTGACAGAGAAACGTCACAGATTCTCTTTCGAAGTGTTCTTGAATATTTATTCTAATAATTGTTCATAGTAGGGATTCTTGTAGTTTCCTACACCATTACTAATGTAGTTTAGTGTTAAGGTGTTAAGTTTAGCATATGTTATATTGTAAGCTAGCAAAAGCACATGAAATAGTAATATGTTACTAAACTGTGTCATTTCCAAACATTCAATAAATAAATTTTAAAAAAGAAACGCCCCTTCTTATCTGGTTCTTATCCGCCGCATCTCCTTGAACCTTTCTATTCGTTTTAATCTAGTTGCCCCATGGGTAGAAAAAATACTGTGTAGTTTGACTCATTAGGAAACTCATTAGCGCCACGTAAGATGATGTCATTGGTAGAAGCAATGTCGAAGCCATTCACATGCAAGCCAACGGGAAACAAACGCATTAACGAATTGAGCGCGCGGATGTAATATGCAGTGATGTTGCCCGTAGTAGCTCAAATCTGTCAAATCTGTCGCTGTTTAGATATTTTACTATAGAGTAACTTAGTGAAAACATGTTTATAAAAGAAATGAAGAAAATGTTATAGCTCATATTTTATAAATGATATCATTTATAAAAGTTATTTCATAAAATGTAATTTGAAACTCCCCAGATTTATCATATGTTTGGTAACCTGGCGACCGAGAAGTACACAGTGATTCAGCCTTATTTATGATCTATTAGAGTTTTCATGTAATACAGTCCATTGGGGATACAAAAATAAAACCAAAGGACTTAAGCGGATTGTACTTTTTTTCCGGGAATTTCCTGCGGAGTACGTCTGCCCAATTCGTGAATCTTAGGTAAATGAATGTATTACTTAAAAATCAGAGGGCCCACTTACGAACAAAAGAAATTGAATATTGTCCACCCACAAATAACTCATGTAGGATCTTCAGTTCGAAGTTCCTGAATTAAAGTACGACTGATGATGTCTTTGCTCACAACAAGCTACCCGCGGACTCACCCAAACAAATTCCTCTTTACCTCCTCCTCCCCTCCTCCTTTTTCATCATCAAACATAGTGGAGTTATTATTGATCATAAAGTCACCAAACGCAGTGATTTGTTCGTCAACCTCCTTGAATCGCGAGTAAATTTACATGAAAATATTAGATACAATGTAATCAATTATACTCACTGGGGAGAGCATAAACGTATTGATTGTAATACGATCATCAATGTTATAAGACGAAGATCGTTAAACTTTGAGAAAGTTCTTCATTGATTGATTACTTCGTGTTTCCGGGTGTGTAAACGATTGTGGTCTTTAGTCCCGTAAGTATGGTGCATGTTTTACTAACCTACTGTCCGCTTTATTAGGGCTTGCGGCCTTCGTCTAGAGTTGATCAGAGAAAACAGAAAAATATTGACAAGAGTGGCCTACCACTATAATTCTCTTACAGACAGCGACTGCACTCGACCTAGTTGTCAGGCCAGTATCAAAAATTCTGACATCGTCGGGACTCGAACCCTCGGACATTCAGATCACAGTCACTGCAGTGACATAAAAAAACTGACCTGTGAGCCACCTTTGCTGGTTTCAGCATTAACATTTATTGATATTGTAGACATCGAGCATAAAGAATAGCGTCGAACACAATGTTCATCATCCATCTTGAATCGCAAGAAAACTTCTTAAAAAATATTGGTCGCAGTGTAATACCTCCATCAAAGTACAAAGAACTTCCAAAACGATTTTTTTCAAACATCGTTTACCGCGTGACCCACCTCACTGAGCACTGAGTTAACACTTTACAATAATCTCTTTGCAGCAGGTACCACTGCTTGGAGTCAAGCGCCAGTGGAGCTCACTGCCGCCAGTGAGTCATCTTTGCTGGTTTCAGCATGAACAATATTGTAGAGAATACAGAATAGCGTCGAACGCTAGGTTCATCATCTATCTTGAATCGCAAAAAAAACTTAAAAAATATTGGTCGTAGTGTAATACGTCCATCAAAGTATAAAGAACTTCCAAAACGTTGTTCATCAAAGATTATGGCAAACATCGTTTACCGTGTGAACCACTTTACAATCGAGAACAGAGCAACCACCTTACAAGTAATCTCTCTGCAGCAGGCACCGCTGCGTGAGGACAAACGCTCACTACTGTCAGTGAGTCACCTTTGCTGGTTTCAGCATTGAACATTGATTGACTGATTTCTTCGTGTTTCCGGGCGCGTCAACTGCTTTGGTCATTAGTCCCGTGAGGGTAGGGCATGTTTTTTTTCTCGGGAGATAGCGGTGATCTTCCCCCGCTGGATGGCGAGATCCGGCGCCGACCTACCGTCGGCTAGTGGGGTTTCCCCCTAACCAGGACTCTCCCACCAGCGGGGCACCGCCCAAGCCGGTACAAGCTCGAAGCTCACGACCGGTCTCCCGGAATGTGGGAGTGTAGGGCATGTTAGTGAAAGTGTGTGTGTAAGGGGAGAGGATAGGACAAGAAAGAGGAAGGAAAGATCGCGCGTTGTCCATTGCCAGTTTGGTAGGGCACCTCTCCCACATTCGCCTGGTGTTGATCGGAGAAACCACGGGAAACTACCGATCAGAGCAGCCGGCTGCTAGAATTCTCCTCCAGACAGCGACTGAATTCGACCTAGCTGAAGAGCTAGTGTCGAAAATCCTAGCGCCGTCAGGACTAATCTAGAACCTCCCCGGCACTGCAGTAACATCAGTTGACGCACTGAGCTACCGCTCCTGGGAGCATTGAACATACTGTAGATATTATCAAGAATAAAGTGTAGTGTCGAACGCAATATTCATCATTCATCTTGAATCGCAAGAAAAACTTCTTAAAAACAATGGTCGTAGTGTAATACGGCCGTCAAAGTACAACGAACTTCTAAACAGTTGTTCGTGAAACATTTTTGGGAAACATCGTTTACCGTGTGAACCACCTTACAATCGAGAACAGAGTTACCAGAGTAATCTCTCTGCAGCAGGTTCCGCTGCGTGGGGTCAAACACCAGTGGAGCTCACTGCCGCCAGTAAGTCACCTTTGCTGGTTTCAGCAATGAACATATTGTAGATATTAAGAATAAAGTATAGCGTCGAACGCAATGTTCATCATTCATCTGGAATCGCAAGAAAAACTTCTTGAAAAATATTGGTCGCAGGGTAATACATACATCAAAGTATAAAGAACTTCCAAAACGTTGTTCGTCAAAGATTATGGCAAACATCGTTTACCGTGTGAACCACCTTACAATCGAGAACAGAGTTACCACCTTACAGTAATCTCTCTGTAGCCGGTTCCCTTGCGTGGGGTCAAACACCAGTGGAGTTCACTGCCGCCAGTAAGTCACCTTTGCTGGTTTCAGCAATGAATATATTGTAAATATTAAGAATAAAGTATTGCGTCTAACGCAATGTTCATCATCTATCTTGAATCGCAAGAAAAACGTCTTTAAAAAGATTGGTCGTAGTGTAATACGTCCATCAAAGTACAAAGAACTTCCAAAAAGTTCGTCCAAGATTTTTTGTAAACATCGTTTACGTGTGACCCACCTCACAATGGAGCACAGAGTTACCAACTTACAGTAATCTCTCTGCAGCAGGCACCGGTGCGTGGTGACAAACGCCAGTGCAGCTCACTGCTGCCAGTGAGTCATCTTTGCTGGTGCAGCATGAACAATATTGTAGAGAATACAGAATAGCTTCGAACGCCAGGTTCATCATCTATCTTGAATCGCAAGAAAAACTTAAAAAATATTGGTCGTAGTGTAGTACGTCCATCAAACTATAAAGAACTTCCAAAACGTTGTTCGTCAAAGAGTTTGGCAAACATCGTTTATCGTGTGAACCACCTCACAATCGAGAACAGAGCAACCACTTTGCAGTAATCTCTCTGCAGCAGGCACCGCTGCGTGAGGACAAACGCCAGTGGAGCTCGCTGCTGCCAGTGAGTCATCTTTGCTGGTGCAGCATGAACAATATTGTAGAGAATACAGAATAGCTTCGAACGCCATGTTCATCATCCATCTTTAATCGCAAGAAAAACGTCTTGAAAAATATTGGTCGTAGTGTAATACGTCCGTCAAAGTACAAAGAACTTCCAAACAGTTGTTCGTCAAGCATTTTTGGCAAACATCGTTTACCGTGTGAACCACCTTACAATCGAGACCAGAGCAACCACCTTACAGTAATCTCTCTGCAGCAGGTACCGCTGCGCGGGGTCAAGCGACCGACCGCACGGGCGGTACCGCCAGGCGCGCGCGTGGGCACCCAAGGCACGTGCGCGTGGCACGTGCGGACCCCGGGGATCTCCCGTTTGGCGCGCGCATTAGCCGCAGCTACGTGCTAAAGCCGCTGCTTACGTGCCGCGGCGCCTCGGCGTTAGGCGTCGGGATTGGCCCGCAGATCCACACGCGATGCGATAGGCGCGGTCGCCCCGCCGGGACACCCGGCGCGGTCGTGGAGGACTAGGCGGTATTTGTCTGCGATGGATCCACTAGCCTTGTTGGATCCACTAGATACGTGTTGGAGTGAGCGTGACTGATGCCGGTAACATCTTCAGTCGCACTGCCCGCTTCACACTGCCCGCATCTCCAACGCACCGCTTCCATCATACCATAATAACCACATCACCGCGAACATCAGACCGCTTTCTCACATTCGTATTATTTCCACCGCAACATCATCTGATCATTACCACCATCACTGGAGCACTATCATCCTCATCATCACGCCATATCCCTATCACCACCAACAATACACTATTCCGAGGCACTTAAAACTGCACACACATGTCCGTCGCACAGCTTCCAGCACCATCACCTATCACCACGACCAGCGCACCGCTTTCTCAAAATCATCTCATTACATGATCGTATCCATCACTCGATCACCAGTACCACCATCATTACATGATCACCGTTACCATCATCATTCCACAATTATCATCTTAAATACTCGTTTCCCGGCACCAACATTGTGTGATAGCCGTAAGGATCACATACATGATCACTACTACCATCCCATCTTACTATCATAACACAAGCAGCATCAAATCACCACAGTCACTATTCATAATCAAAATACTGCCACTATATTACGAGATTACCATTCTACAAAGACCAGTACTATGTACGCGTACCCGCCGACAAGGACGGTACTATGCACAGGTAACTAGCTAAAGCATACGTCTATAATATCAAATGTCCGTCATGCTTTCTTTCCATGTCACCATCGTCGCCGAATTCGCCTACATCAACTTACCTCCATACGCTACTTATAATTACCATTTCATCACTGTTACAGAGTGGTAGGGATACATGGATAGAAGTAATACTAATTGTGGTATTGCCAATTATGACCGCTACGGTGACTCTGATGGTGTTGAGGAAGATGATACTGTTGATGCGCATTGTGGGAACGGTGATGACGACGGTGATTGGAATGGGAGTGGTGGTGATGTTGAGGGTAGTCATCTTTATTGCGATGACTGTGAAGATGCAGATGGTTCTAGCGAATGTTATACGTATAATAACAGTGATCATATAATGCTAATGATGAAGCGTGAGTTTGTTGATGAAAATGGCGTTAATGAAGATGATCCTACGGGTGATGTCGATTGTGCTAATGTTGATGTTTTGATCTTCTGAAATGGTGGTTTTTGTAGAGTTGAAGCTGTGTGTAAGTCTGGTGGAGGAGTTTGTGTGTAGCTGATGATGATGACAGTGATTACTTAGCAATCATTGGCAGCGAAAACAGCAAATAGTCCACTCAATGGCTGTCAATATGGTGATTACTGCATTTAGACCTTCTTGGCTCCAGTGTGACGGGTGGCGTGACACAGATACGAGACATCTGATGGTGATGATTACAGTTAAGTAGATGGTGATGCTGATTGTGAGTGTTGATAAGACCCGTGACTGTGGGGGCGATATTTTGGTGGTCGTGCGGTGATGGTGATGCTGATTGTAGAGGTGAAGATATTTCCGATGTCAGATTTAAGACGAAGGTCTCGTGATGGCAATAGTAGTGGCTGATCCTGTGAACAACAATACTCCAGTCCTGAGACATTTGTAGGATTGGCACCTTCTAGAAATAGTAGAGGCGTACCGTACCGTACCGTAGCGTACCGTAGTGTACCGTAGCGTAGCGTACCGTAGCGTGGCGTCGCGTGGCGTGGCGTAGCGTAGCATAGCATAGCGTAGCGTGGCGTGGCGTCGCGTGGCGTGGCGTGGCGTCGCGTGGCGTCACATGGCGTGTCGTAGCGTGTCGTGGCGTGTCGTGGCGTGGCGTGGCGTGGCATGGCGTGGCGTCGCGTCGCATGGCGTGGCGTCACGTGGCGTGGCGTCACGTGGCGTGGCGTCACGTGGCGTGGCGTCGCGTGGTGTAGCGTGGCGTCGCGTGGCGTGGCGTGGCGTGGCGTCGCGTGGCGTGGCGTGGCGTGGCGTCGCGTCGCATGGCGTGGCGTCACGTGGCGTGGCGTCACGTGGCGTGGCGCGTCACGTGGCGTGGCGTCACGTGGCGTGGCGTCACGTGGCGTGGCGTCACGTGGCGTGGCGTCACGTGGCGTGGCGTCACGTGGCGTGGCGTCACGTGGCGTGGCGTCACGTGGCGTGGCGTCACGTGGCGTGGCGTCACGTGGCGTGGCGTCACGTGGCGTGGCGTCACGTGGCGTGGCGTCACGTGGCGTGGCGTCACGTGGCGTGGCGTCACGTGGCGTGGCGTCACGTGGCGTGGCGTCACGTGGCGTGGCGTCGCGTGGCGTGGCGTCGCGTCGCGTAGCGTCGCGTGGCGTGGCGTGGCGTCGCGTGGCGTGGTGTGGCGTGGTGTGGCGTAGCATGCTGTGGCGTGGCATGCCGTAACGTGAAGCAGAGTAGCGTAGCGTGACATGGCTTGGCGTATAATGGCGTGGAATGGCTTGGCGTAGAATGGCGTAGCGAGGCGTGGCGTGGCATGCCGCAACGTGAAGCAGAGTAGCGAAGCGTGGCGTGGCCTAACGTGACGTGCCGTACAGTGATTTAGCGTAGCGTGCTATGACGCAGCGTGAGGTTGCGTAGCGTAGCCTAGAGTGGTGTGGTGGTGTATAGCGTGGGGAAGAGTAGGAAGGCGTGGCATGACGTAGCATGGTGCGGCATGGCGAGTCACAACATGGCGAGGCGTTGCGTAGCATGGCGTGACGTGGCGTGGCGTGACGTGGCTTGGCGTTGCGAAGCGTTGCGTAGCGTTCCGTGGCATGGTGTTCCGTAGAACGGCGTAGCGAGGAATAGCGTGGCATGGCGCGGCATTGCGAGGCATAGCGTGGCGTGGCGTGGTGTGGCGTGGAGTGGCGTGGCGTGGCGTGGCGTGGCGTGGCGTGGCGTGGCGTGGCGTGGCGTGGCGTGGCGTGGCGTGGCGTGGCGTGGCTTGGCGTGGCGTGGCGTGGCGTGGCGTGGCATGGCGTGGCGTGGCGTGGCGTGGCCTGGCATGGCATGGCGTGGCATGGCGTGGCCTGGCATGGCGTGGCATGGTGAGACACGGCGTGACTTAGCGCTCCGTGGGACGGTGTGGCGTGGCATGGCGTAACGTGGCATGGCGTGGCATTGCGAGGCATGGCGTAGCATGACCTGTCAAGACGTGGCATGACATCTCATGACATGAAGTGGCGTGACGTGGAATGACATGGCGTGGCGTCGCTGAGCGTTGCTTAGCATGGAATGGAGGTTAAACCGTGGAACGGCGTAGCGTGACGTAGCTTAGCGGGGCGTGGCGTGGCGTGGCGTGGCGTGGCGTGGCGACAGCGCCGCGCCTTGCCCGGTTGCTCCACGGGCGGTGGCGTAGAGTGGAGGTGGGGCGCGCGGGGTCGACGGAGGCGATAATCGCATTAGCGTCATTACCGCGCTCTAACGACGCGAGCAGCTGACCACCTCCCCCCCCCGCCCCCTCCACCCAGCCAACCAGCAGGCGGCACTTCGCGGAATATCGCCCCGCCGCGCGGCCCGGCGCCGCGACGAGATTTTTGACAAACTGCCTAAACACACAGAAAATTAAATTGTGCTAAGAAAATTACTTTTTCAGGCAGCCACACTCAAGTGTTTACATACGTTGTTGGATGCAACGAAGAAAACAAAACATGTATCTCACCGTTCAACTACTGTAGATCTCAATGTAGCACTGAGTGATTTGTGTATTTGAACAAACAATAAATGAAAGACAGAAAGGCTGTGTAGAAAATAGTGTATGGCACACGTGGTGAAAGTAGTGATTTTATTTTACTCGCGGTATTTTCTAATCGCAATATAAAATGTCACTTTTACAACTCGTATCATAAAAACTGTCCTATTTTTGTGTTAAATTAGCTTAACGCAACCAGAGAAACGAAAAGCCGTTCTCAACGGCCAGCGTCCGTTAAGGAAATGAGAGTCCGGTACCGTTAAAAAATAATAAAAACAAATGGTGTTTAGCTAAATATCGCGGAAATCTCCAAAACCAATTATGTCCGATTATTTTTATACTTTCCTTATAAGAAAGTGGTATTAAGAAATATATTGATCGAGAAGCGGCTCTTACGAGAAACAACAGACGTTGTTGAAGATTTCCTGTGTAACAACCTCCTTACGTTGGCTACTATATTGGTAAATACGCATAAGGGCATTCCGTGGGGTAGAGGAGAAATCATTCGTCGCCTACTGTTTCAAATCCCGATCAATCCATGTTCATCCATGACTTCTATCTATTCTGTTCCGTAAATGTACATCTTGAAATAATGACACAAACAATAATTCAAAAATAAGAGTTAACTCTTATTTTCGAATTATTTTATTTAAATATTTTCTTTAAATTTTCTCCTCGTGTCTATCAAAGGACGGTAAAAAATAGTGCTAGTTTCATTTCCGGCGAACTCCATATTTTTGAAATTGCAAAAAGGTAATATTTCAAAACTGCAATATTGAAGATAGAGATTTTGTCTAAATAAAATCTGTTCTGAAAAATCCGCTGTTTAAAAAGATCATGTTCATTTTTTGAAAAAACAAGTAGTTTTGTGTATTTTGTGCTTTAAATTAATGCAATTTACGAAAAACGAATTTTGTCAAAAAACGCTTCAATTTTGTCTTTCAATTTCTTTTACGGGTACAACAAAAAACGCTTAAAAGAATGGTGCAGGTCTAATTTTCGTTGTACCCTCTGAATTTTCTGAAACTGCAAATTTACAAATAATGGGAGACAGAATGTTCTGTTGTAGCGTCATTAGTTTTATACTATCGTATCGTTATAGCTCTATTTCTTAGCGATGACGGACTTTGCCTTCCGCAGTTTCTAAATACGTCCGTGATATTATCAGAAAACACCACAGATGGGACAAACTTGTAAAACTAGCTCGCATTCAGAGACCACATCGCAAAAACTGGGTATGTATGTTTATTCGCTCCTAAGTCAGAAAATGCACAATATTATCGTATCATTCCCTTGCAATAATCTGCAAAACCCTTCAATAACACATTCTCGACAACATACGTGTCGACTGACTGACGATGTGACAACTTCGACGGTTTTAAATACCTCCAATTAGACAGACGTCTTTCCACCTGTTCCATCGTTTAACGATCCTGAAATCATAGTTGCACGATAATCCCCATGACTTGGCAGACAAGGCTACCTCCCAAATAAACAAACGTTACGTCTTTTGGACACCTGCAAATCTATCGGAATATTTTCCCACCAGTCGGACCTCCAGCCGTCACACACGACCGTCCAGCTACCTTCCTATTTGATCCATTTGACAGTATGAATGAGATGTCGACTGTACGATGTATCGATAAATTAGGGATCGGCAATCTACAGAATCACAGAAATATCTAACGTTGGCTCTCCCCACTTCCAATATTAGACTAGTCGCTCAAATCAGGATGTACAGTGACAAAGAAATCAACATCAACAGTAGAAATATGTGGCACAAAATACACTCAAATTCAATCTGTTCGATATGTAATATGAATACAGAAGAAAATCTTAATTATATATTATGTGAGTGTTAGAGCTTAGAGAACCATATTACAATGACGTATTATCATTTCCAAATTGTTTGGGTAATCTAAACTCTGAAAGAGCTAAATCTGTATTACTTTATTTCATGAATTCTGAAATTACGGGCATTCATTATAAATGAATAGTTGTAGCTAAATTCCACGCCCACTCTAATAACCTTATCATATCTGTAACGCGTCAATTCACTTAATACTGCTAGTTTTATAAATGTTTGAATGTTCTGTTCTCTCAATTATTTTGTATATTATGTTATTGTATTATTTTGTTATTGCGTTACTGTATTATTTCTATTTGTTGTGTTATTTATATTGTATCTTATGCTATCTGCTCTATCAGAAGTTATTTGTAAGTTATTTATAAGACGTTATTTGCGCAGTGAGTATAATCGGCAATTTGTAATAGGATCATCCAGTAAGCAAATTACTAATAAACTTGAACTGATTGAGTGATTGTCCCACTGATTTTATTCATTCTTTGTTTTTATATATTTTTTCTTTTTATTTAACTGCATTTATTTACGCCTAGAATGAGTCTTCTGAGTTCAATATAACTACAATGAGAGTTCAGCCTTTTTTCATTCAAATTACTTTGGTCTTCGTTTGTTAATTTGACGCCGTATTTGGTCTGATCATCACAAAGCTCGTAGATTTCCTAAATATCAGGTTCTGCACTAGGCTTTCTTGACCTTTGACGTTTATGTTTCCTCCAATCCCTGTACCCTCATATTAAGATCTCGCCCGGTCTTTTCACTAAAATACGGAGAAAAGATTCCAATTTAATTGAAAGCTGGGCTTCCAAGAATTTGATAATGAGGTTTTTGTGTAAACAGATAACGGCATCTTGTTTGTTAGAACTCTTTCTTGGCAATTTGTGGAATGCCAAAAATGTACGGAAAGTATCGTTTCTGTGAAGAGTTACTTCATCCCCAGGAATTCTAAAATATTTACTTCATCTTCCATAATTTGTTTCTTGAATTTAAACAACCAAAATTATTAAACTTTTATATGTATTTTATGTATGTAGTGACCTCGGAGTTTGTAATGTAATGTATGAGGGCATTGATGTGTTAATCTACGCAAACCCTTTAAAGGCACTATAATTTTGAACAAGGAGAATTATGATTTAATTTATAAAAGATTAGTTACTCCACTTTCTTCATAAATTAATACGTGACGTGAAACCAAATTTTAGACAACTAAAGTCCGTCTAGACTAAGAGCCTAGAAACCCGTTGAACAACTCGTAATTTCTGCAATAATATTCACATTCTACTCGTACATAAGAAATGCCTCAAGTGACGCAATATATTTACATTTTCCCAGTATTTTAAAAAAAATATGCAACTTAAATCTTAAAACCATGCTGCATTCCTTAAAACAACATATCTAAAGGCATATTTGGATCGGAATCACATTCTAACGTAAGTCCAAAGGTACTAATAGGAATTAATATTGCGATTACCAGTGCATCTCAACCCGTAACAGATCTCTGCATTCATTAATAAATATGCAAAGATTGCTAATGAGATACAGTTACTTCTCAAAATATTTCCTTTCATGTCCTACCATTCTGAAAACAACAGTTTTCAAACAGTAATAATGGTATCAGAAGTCAACGGCCGTACATGGGAGTACTAAACAATGTTACATTATGTAGATCAATATCAATTGAAATATTATTTTCTAGCTTACAAATCCATTCTGCTTTAAATAGCACTTTAAATAGCACTTTATATAGCACTTAAATAGCACTTTATATAGCACTTAAATAGCACTTTATATAGCACTTTAAATAGAACCCACTCCCGTTTTCATCCGTTCTGCACAAAACTACTTTACGTTGTACCAAACTTCTTTTGCTTCATGTTTTAGAATCACATAATGACCTTTTTTTAAAATTATTTCAATACATTATAGACTAGTCGTTTTTAATAACGACTTGAAGTTTTGAATTTAAAGAAGACAAGAAAAACATTTCTACATATTTGAAGCACAGTATCATAGAAATATGGCTCTATCTAGTAGTTCACATTGAATTAAATAAGGGAATCCCCCTACACTTACTATACTATATATTAATATACTATATATATATATATATATATATATATATATATATATATATATATTATTAATAATATTTATATTACAAAAATATTATAAAACAAATTATAATTTTTAAAATATTGTAGAAAGATGGTTCTTTTTAAATTTATTGGACCAAATAGGATCAATCCACGATGATACCAGGAATTAAGACGTATAATTCATATACATTTATTGGTGTTTAACGTTTCGCACATTTGGCATGTGCCTTTTCAAAAGCATTTTAATGCTTTTGAAAAGGCACATGCCAAATGTGCCTTTTAAACACTTTTGAAATGCCCATTAAAATGCTGTAGGTATATGTATGTAAATTTATATGAATTATACATCTTAATTCCTGGTATCATCGTGGATTGATCCTATTTGGTCCAATAAATTTAAAAAGAACCATCTTTCTACAATATTAAAGCGGGACCAACAGGAATATATTCAACCATTCTAATTTTTAAAATAAATATAAAGAACTCTGAATTACAAGAAATTTCTAATTTTTAGAATTCCTGTGGGGAATTCCAGGATTAGATCCAATCAAATCAAGTAAATATATCCTCGTAGGGTAATGAAAATGAACGCAGTTACAGAAATCTTAAAATGGGCTGTAGAAACATGCAGCCATTTATGATAGATCAGAGAGAATTCATAATTTAAAGATTTAAGGTTTGCTAGGAATCTAATTACAAGCAACTGTTTAGATATGTGTCTCCGGTTGCTGTTGATTTTGTGTCTATTTCTTCCTTTGGGCAACATGCTATAAAAAGTAATTTTGTCTTTTTACAATTTATAGGATGTAATTTTTCAATATTTCATTATTTTATATTAAAAGCCTATTTTCTGAATTGCTTGAAGCTTTTGTACCCATATCATTAAACAAATAATCAAATATAATACCCAAATTAATTCTAAAAGATCTTTGTAGCAATAATAAAGTGTTAATGTGTACATAACACAGTTTTTTCAACTTTTCCTAAATTGCCAATCTCTACCAACCTTTTCTCGGTGAATTTGTGGGTTCCTTTTTATGTAGATCCCTAATCTTTTAACTATGAGAATTACGAATTTATCACGCTCACAACCCAGGACCATACGTCGGTCTCTTGTGTAGCAACTTGACCGCCGGGTGATGGAAAATGCGCGGTAAAATCCTACGGTTGTATGAACATGTTCAGATATTCATTCGAAATGGCGTTCTCAATTCATTTTTTTGTCACACGGATTTAGGCCTATGAATTTTAAATGTGCGCAATTAAATATTCAGATATGGCATTGTTTTCGCCTCCAGCAAACAGGTGAGAGTCGATTTCCACTCGAGAATATGAAGGTGTTTCATGCTTGTATTGGGTTATGAATGCTGGCATATTCTAGTGGATGCAGATATTACGCAAAACGTGTTAAGCAGTTGAAATTGTTGTGCAGAATGAGTTGTTTGTCTCAGAAAATTAGGAGGCGATAAATAATAACTCATACGAGATCATGAGGTCACGAGATCATCCAATATTTAATATCAGTTTTAGAATTCTTTCATTTTTATCTACTGTACACAGTTAAACATCCATGCACAATGCACACTATGAACGATTCTATGACATGGTGTGATTCATACACACAATGTATGAAATAATTTATTAGATGAAAAGTAAAATGAGTGCAAAAACGACTATGTACAACAATGCCTAACAACAGGTAAAAGGAAGGGTTTGTCATAAAAAATGCAAAATGAAAGAATTCATCACCATCTATCGTGAGCGTCTCTTTTCTTTATAATTAATAATAAATAATAATTATTAAATCATAAATAAATAAATTCTCTAATGATTCGCTTCTCCACAAACTACCTGGAATTGCGTAGTTACCTACACGTCGATCGTCAGCTTAGCGTTTCGGAGAATATCAATATAATATTAATTCGTAGAAAAATAATTCAAATACCAGTCATGCATTGATTCCCCGGAAAGAGATATTTCAGAATTTATACAAAAATCTATTGATTAATTTCTCAAAAATTTGAGCATCAAGAATGAAAACTGTTCTATATATTCCAGATTCCAATTGTGTCAATTCGCGTGTGCTTCTTCTGTCCTACCAAACATATCTTCCATTAACTGTCTCCCGTCAGCATCATGTGAAAATTTGTATCTTAAAAATTAAAATATATTTTAATTATTTAAATGTTTGCAAAAATTATATTTATGAAAGTTCATCTTTTTAAGTTTAGTGATTGATTGTTAGTGATACCGGGGGTGCCAAATATAGAGGTCATTAGCCCCGTAAGTATGGTGCATGTTTTAATCGAGAGGTGGCGCGACTATCGGGGTTATCCCCAACGGTGTATCTCCCACCAGCGGAGCACCGCCCCAGCACAAGTTCTAAGTTCCTGACCGGTCTCCCGGCATGTGTGGTAGTGTATTGCATGTTAGTGTAAGTGTGTGTGAGTAAGAGATGACGATAGGACAAGGAAGAGGAAGAAAAGATGGCGTGCGATTTGTAGCCCGTTTGGCAGGGTACTACTACGGCATTCGACTGGTGTTGATCGGAGAAACCTGGTAAAACTACCGATCAGAGTAGCTAGAACTACCGCTAGAATTCTCCTCCAGACAGCGACTGAATTCGACCTAGCTGAAAAGCTAGTGTCGAAAATCCTGTCGCCGTCAGGGCTCGAACCTAGGACCTCCAGGTCAGGGACACTGCAGTGACATCAGTTGATGCACTGAGCCATCGCTTCTGGTTTAAAGTTTAAATTAGGTGTAATTTTCATTTTTCTGAAAGGAATAGGTTTGCAAAAAAAGACGAAAGAAGAAATTAAACACTATCGCGCGCAGTATTTTTCGGAAAAAAATTGGTAATATTTCTGAAAGATGTGGGATTAGAAAAAAAAAGAAAAAAATTTTGCACAACCTATTTTCAACCCTAAATCTCATAAAAAATTCCAAGTCGCTAAAAAAAAAGTAATGTTTTGTGAATGTGAGGTTTGAAGTTACACAATATATTTGTGACAAAGATAACCAAAATAAATTATTTTAATTTTTTTAAATGATGACTTTCGTAGTATTTGACTTTCTAAAAGACAGTGTAGTATACATTATTTTAATATCTTTCACCTATTACTTCATAAAATTGGTGAACAAGTATGCAATATTTTCCGTTGATTTGCTTATTTATTTTGTATTTATTTTGCAAAAGTACACCATATTAGGACATTTAATTTTTTTAAGGTAATTAGCTTTTCAGATTAAAAACTCAGAAACTCTCTAATATTAACATTTTCAGCAAAATCATCTGGTAGGATTTTTGCACGACTGAAGAATTTTCTGTGCATTATTTATATATATATATATATATATATATATATATATATATATATATATATATATATATATGAGAGAGAGAGAGAGAGAGAGAGAAAAGAGAGGAAGGAAGTGAAATACAGTATTATTACCAAGAAAAACAAGCAAAGTAAACAAAATCCCTCGAGACGAAAAGTTTGGCTAGATCACTGATCGATAGTGGCAGCAAGGGCGCCATCTGCAGTGCATACGGAGAGTGCCCTGGTGGCAAAAGTTGAAGCGTGCCGATCGCTGGCTTGTGGGGCTGGCAGTGGCACATTTCCGTGCGCGCGGGAAGTCTTCATTTGCATAGAGCGTATCGCGAACTCCACACCCCCACCCCACCCCTCCCCTCCCCTCCCCTCCTCACTCCTTCTCCCTTTGCCGCTAAAGCGCTTATCCGATTTGCATTTTTTTCCACGGCCGCCCGCCATTTGCAGATGCACGGGGCCGCAGGCCGACGGTGGAGATTCTTTGCGCGGATTTGCATTTTGCAGCGGAGGCGCCATCTTCCACCGATTCCCATTAGGCGTCTTTAATACAAAATGATCATTAGTATTTTGCATATACGTTAATTAGTAGACCAAAATCCTGTATTTAAACTTCGAATTACATTAAATATAAATATACCATTCTCTTAGCAACAGAGGCAAATATAATGCAGTGAGATTGAATGATACAATTATCGAAAATTCCAAAAGCTGTGTATCATTTAAATTTATAAGTAAACAAAACTAACATTACTATATTTAATACGCATTCAGAGTTTGACATTTGCAAGAGAACTGCCGTTAGCGGAGATAATTTGCGCGGATTGCTTCTTCCAGTCGTTCAAATTACGATGTACTCGTTACGAAATGTCTGAAATATTATTCGGGTGATCTATTTATCAAAATACTGCTTGTCTTAGGGGACTCACAGCTGGATGCTGCTATTAGGGTTTCTGGCGTCTGTTGGAGGTTTTCTCGAATCATTGAGGAATGGATCATATGTCGATGGGGGATCAGCCCAAAGCTCAGTTTTGAGAATGAGGACGTGGGTAAGGAAAACAGGGTTGCCTGAGGACTGCGGTCCGTTGTCAAACCTGCGGTCGCATAGAATTAAACGAAGGAAAAAGAAGGACAAATCGAAGCAGTCGGTATCTCCGTATCTTATCCAGGCAGTGGCGGGTTTCGACCATTTCTCTGTATTTTTTCTTGACCAATGACCTAACTTCCCCTTGCCTGGTACAACAAACAGGTCAAGATAAAAGCTCTCTACGAGCACTAAGGACAACATACCAAAAACTTCTTCTTTGACGAGAAACAATCTATTTGCTGCTGAAGACAAATCCTGTTCGAGTTTTCTCGAAAACGTTTAAAGAAAAGCCTGAGACAGGTTGAGAACCTTCATTAGAAACACCTCGAACTCCCAAAAAGTTAAAACAACTTATAATAACAATAATAATAATAATAATAATAATAATAATAATAATAATAATAATAATAATAATACAAAAATTGTCTTTATTCGTGGAGAGGCTCAGGCCTTAAGGCCTGCTCTTCGCCTAACCACTTTAATTAATTTACAATTTTAAAAATTATTCATGTCGCTTTTCATGTCGCAGAAGAAAAGAAATCAATTTGTGACTACCATCTACATTAATTTATATGTATGATCCAAATGAATGTCATTTTTTGTTTATTCTTAGTGACAAAGTAGCAAGTGGGTGGTCTTAGTGGCAAGTCTTAGAGGCAAACGTAAAATTATTGAGAAGGTAGCAAAATGGAACAAGATTCCGATGTACTAGATGATGACGGTTGACCTTAGTTCAGCACATCGATCAAAAATAACAAAAAATAAATCACATTCTTATTCTCAGTCCCACACCCAAGACTCGCGTCACTCAACTAATCATCTTTCGACTCTACACTGTAACTCGCGGATTCAGCTCCGAACAAAACGCACAACTCACTCGCTATGAGGCGACAGACGGGAGCGCAAAAATAAATAACTCGGAAGCCAACAATCTGGGACAGCTTCATTTCGCCGGCGCGCGGTGCCGATGGATGGGAATTATCTGAAATTGGATCACCCCTCGGGACGACTCGGTCGGCGGCCGAAAGCCGGATCTGCGCCATCGAGTGACCAGACCGCAGCAGTGGCCACGCAGTTGGGGATAAGAGCCAAGCTAGGGAAGCGCCACGTTTCGTACAAGTGCATCGAGGTAGGTGGCCCAGAGTGGCTCAATTGATGTTACTGCAGTGCCTCTGACTGGGAAGTTCTAGAGTTCGATTGACTGACTGATTTTTTCGTGTTTCCGGGCGCGTCAATTGCTTTGGTCATTAGTCTCGTTAGTGTAGTGCATGTTCTTTTCTCGGGAGATGACCGTGATCTTCCCCCGCTGGATGGCGAGATCCGGCGCCGACCTACCGTCGGCTAGTGGGGTTTCCCCCTAACCAGGACTCTCCCACAAGGGGGGCACCGCCCCAGCCGGGACAAGCTCTAAGCTCCCGACCTGTCTCTCGGAATATGTCTTAGTGTAGTGCATGTTAGTGTACGTGTGTGTGTAAGGGGAGAGGATAGGACAAGGAAGAGGAAGGTCAGATCGCGTGCGGTCAGTGGCCCGTTTCGTAGGGTACTGCTCCGGAATTCGCCTGGTGTTAATCGAAGAAACCACAGAAAACTACCGATCAGAGCAGCCTGCCGCTAGAATTCTCCTCCAGACACCTAGAGTTCGAGTCCCTACGGTACACCCTCAGAAATTTTCGCGTTACTTTGATGAAATGTGCATTAAAGTAATTATCATGAATGTACATTAAATTTAATATACACGTGTACATAAGAACGCAACAGTCAAAGCTTTATGAGCATATCTGGGAGAAATGAATGCATAATCTTGATGGATTAGTGCTTAGGATTATACGATAGAATGATGAGAAGCAGAGGAAACGGGGGAACCTCTTCATTAAATCTTCACGTATTTTAACTTGTACGTTAAATTTAATGTACAAAAACATTAAGCTCTTTTTACAAAAAACATTCCATGAAGTTTAATGTAAAATACATGAATCTTCATTAAATTTAATGACATTTCTGACAGTGAAGGAGGATTTTAGACACTAACTGTATATCTACGTCAAATTCAGCCGCTGCCTGAAGAATTCGAGCGGTAGGCTGCTGCGATCGGTAGTTTTCAGTGGATTCTCCAATAAGCACCAGGCGCATGCCGGAGTGTTACCGTACCAAATGGGCCACGGACCGCGCACGATGTTTCTCCTCTTTCTAGTCCTCTCCTCACCGCTTACTTACTCACACTTAAATGTACCACACCATCACTCGTGACAAGAGGTCAATGGGGAGATTAGACCTTCTACTGGATGGGGTGGTGCCTTGTTGATAGAAGATACCTAGATGGGGAAACCGCGAAAGCTGCCATGTAGGCCGTCTCAAAATATCACTCTACAGTGGAGGGTGGAACTGATACCACCTACCGGGAGCGGTAGCTCAGTGCATCAACTAATGTGCATCACTGCATCACAGCAGCGCCTCTGACCGGGAGGTCCTAGGTTCGAGTCCTAACGGCGGCACGCTTTTCGACACTATCTTTTCAGCTAGGTCGAATTCAGTCGCTGTCTGGAGGAGAATTCTATCGGCCGGCCGCTCTGATCGGTAGTTTTCCGTGGTTTCTCCGATCAACACCAGGCGAATGGCGGAGCAGTACCCTACCAAACGTGCCACGGACCGCGCGCGATCTGTCCTTCCTCTTCCTTGTCCTTTCCTCTCCCCTTACACACACACTTACACTAACATGCACTACACTACCACATTCTGAGAGACTGGTCGGGAGCTTAGAGCTTGTCCCGGCTGGGGCGGTGCCCCGCTGGTGGGAGAGTCCTGGTTAGGGGACAACTCCACTAGCCGACGGTAGGTCGGCGCCGGATCTCGCCATTCAGTGAGGGAAGATCACCGCTATCTCCGGAGAAAAACGTGCACTACACTAACGGGACTAATGACCAAAGCAGTTGACGTCCCCGGAAACATGACAAAATCAATCAATCAATGCCACCACCCATAATAAAACATGCAATACACTTACAGAAAAAATAACTGCAGCAGGCGCTCTGTAACAAGACATACAAAGAAGATTTTTGCCCCTAAAAATCCACAGATTCGATCCTCCATGAACCCCAAACTTGGGCGTAGCATTCCGACGAGCTAATCCCTAACCATCGAAGCTGCGACGCCGAAACCCTAACGACACAGACGCCGAAACCCGACGAAGAGTCTCCTTTAGGAAAACGCCCCCACCCCAGCCAGGACAGGCTCTAAGCCCCAGGATCTTTCGAGTGCGGTAGCGCGGCGCTGCTGGTGTGTGTTTGTGTATCTGAATGAAGAGGAAGGGCTTAACGCGAAGGATACGTGACACGTTCGTTAGATTAAATTATTATAAATTGTATTATTAATTCCGCAATTAAGGGTAGTGACTTGTTGGCTGAATATCTTGACATGCATTAAACTTACATAACTAATAAGTTACAAAAAAACAGTTAATTAATAATAAATAATAATAATAATAATAAATAATAATAATAATAATAATAATAATAATAATAATAATAATAAATAATAATAAATAATAATAATAAATAATAATAATAAATAATAATAATAAATAATAAATAATAATACATAACATCACCGCGCAAGCCTTATTCCACCTCACTTCACAGCGTTGCACTGCACAACACTTAACTGAGACGCATGTCTTCCGTATTCCTTTCCTTCCACTTCATAAAACAACACTGCGCTGCACTACACTGCACTGCACTACATAAACTACAATAAAATGATAATAATAATAATAATAATAATAATAATAATAATAATAATAATAATAATAATTATAATAATAATAACACTACAACTGCTATTAATACTAACAATTACATAACTTATTTAATAGGAAATACTACTAATTTAATAATAAGGGATTCTACCCTAATAGTAAGTTAGGGTAGTGCTCGAGCATTCGCCTGCTAATGTTCGGTGAAACTCTGGAAGAGCCTTCTCTACCCGTTCTCAATTCTAAACTCAGTGTTGGGAAATGGGAGCAATCACCCAACGTGTCTGTCTCATCCAATTAAACATTGAATTAATTACAAAAATCTGCGGTGAGGGTTAGATATCTGTAAAGCAGCAACGTTATGTGATTCAAGGTAGTAAATGACTCACGAGGAAGGGAAAAATAACAAAAATAATGATAAAAATAATAAATAATAAAAGATAATTGACTGTACAAAGTCTGTCGCAGTCGGGAATCGATCCCAGATTCCCTAGTATACGTGGGGCTAACTAAATAAGCTCTGAACAGTTAATGAATAGTAAATAATATTTATCAATAGAAATAAATGTCATTCTCTTTCAGATTAGATTATAAATTCATTTTATGGCAGAAAGTTACAAAGCATGGAGAGAGGGAGAAGTCGGCGTTACTGCCTGGATCCGTGGCTAAGAGACTAAGCGAGGAGAGCAGAGAGAAACTAAGAGAGGAGAGGAGAAAGAAACTAAGAGAGCAAAGAAATTAAGAGAGCAAAGAAATTAAGAGAGCAAAGAAATTAAGAGAGCAAAGAAATTAAGAGAGCAAAGAAATTAAGAGAGCAAAGAAATTAAGAGAGCAAAGAAATTAAGAGAGCAAAGAAATTAAGAGAGCAAAGAAATTAAGAGAGCAAAGAAATTAAGAGAGCAAAGAAACTAAGAGAGCAAAGAAACTAAGAGAGCAAAGAAATTAAGAGAGCAAAGAAATTAAGAGAGCAAAGAAATTAAGAGAGCAAAGAAATTAAGAGAGCAAAGAAATTAAGAGAGCAAAGAAATTAAGAGAGCAAAGAAATTAAGAGAGCAAAGAAATTAAGAGAGCAAAGAAATTAAGAGAACAAAGAAATTAAGAGAGCAAAGAAATTAAGAGAGCAAAGAAATTAAGAGAAAGCAAAGAAATTAAGAGAAAGCAAAGAAATTAAGAGCAACAAAGCAAAGAAATTAAGAGAAAAGAAATTAAGAGAGCAAAGAAATTAAGAGAGCAAATGAGCAAAGAGAAATCAAGAGAGCTGAGAGAAAACAAGAGAGCTGAGAGAAAACAAGAGAGCTGAGAGAAACCTAGAGAGCTGAGAGAAATCAAGAGAGCTGAGAGAAATCAAGAGAGCTGAGAGAAATCAAGAGAGCTGAGAGAAATCAAGAGAGCTGAGAGAAATCAAGAGAGCTGAGAGAAACCAAGAGAGCTAAGAGAAGTCAAGAGAGCTGAGAGAAATCAAGAGAGCTAAGAGAAATCAAGAGAGCTGAGAGAAATCAAGAGAGCAGAGGGAAATGTTTTTTCCTGGATTTTTAATATCTTATTTGTTAAATATAAATGGTCTAATGCATCATAGATAATATTGAAAAGCAAAGTAATAAAGCAACAAGCAATTTCTACCTCACAATGATGACATTATTCATTGCCAGCGTACTTTTTGCTCACTTTATTGGAATCTTCAATGAAAGGATACCAATTAATCGATATTGGAGTGCATTCCGATACACGCCCACGCCAATTAACTTCTCACTGGGGCTGAAACACAACATGTCGGAGATCAAACTCATGTCTATTGACAATGAAAGAGCAAAATTCGGGTATTTATAAAAGGAAATAATCACCACAAAATTTAATAACAGGCACACAGCCAAGCAATGTCATAAAATTTAAATATGATAAAAATCACAAGAATATTTAGACTAACAACTCTAAAAAATAAGAGTTTGGTTCGTGTAAAATATAAAAATATTCGCGGTAGTAAAAAATTCAGTAGATACTGTTAATTTAAGGCTGTAAGACTTTCAATGAACAGAAGATATGACTTTACCAATGTTGGCATTAGTCACAGGGTGCTGACAAATGTAAGGTGATTGAGCGAAAGACGTCTTGAGTGCTTGTAAGAAGTATTTTGGCACAAATTCGTTGCACAGACTCACGGTTGTCTTGCATAAATCACAAAAATCGAAATCCAATGCCTTGCTGCCAATTAGAAAATTCGTAGCAAAGCATTTACTGAGGAATACTGAGGTTAGGTTTGTGGGTATGGCGTGAATAGAAATTTACCACTATCATTGTAGAACTCGAAATTTCTCGTTTTGTCTCTGACATGCCTTAGAAACGTCCTATTAACAGTCTGATCTCTATCACATTTCCTCACCATCGTTACTAACTTCACGTACCGCAGAGATCTCTTATTGGATAATGTCAACTTTAGTCGGTTCAAGGCCGAACAGGAAGTTTCAAGGGGCACTGCTCTCCCAAATAACACACATCCATCTATCCTATCCGTTTTATCCTATTTGATGTTAAAGTAGTTGTTCCACACGTTATACTCCTATTTCAGAATTCAAGAAGTCCGGCATTTCATGTTCCGTGTTTTCTTCAGTGGTTAGGAGCTTTTGGGAAATGTGTCCAATTACAGTGTAGCAAAATATGGTATTGCCGTATCTCAATGTTTCGGAGTTGTGCAAATTGCAGCGTGGGACTTGCAATTGGCGGCTATCTGCACACTCAGAGTGCGATCGGTGACACTCGGAAAATATTTTCTTGCAGGAGATCCAGAGCTACCTACTGACGAGTTTTTGAAGTCTTCTCAAAATACTCCGATTTGCCCGTTTCCTCCGATTTGCCCGTTTCCTCCGATTTGCCCGTTTCCTCCGATTTGCCCGTTTCCTCCAATTTGCCCGCTTCCTCCGATTTGCCCGTTTCCTCCGATTTGCCCGTTTCCTCCGATTTGCCCGTTTCCTCCGATTTGCCCGTTTCCTCCGATTTGCCCGTTTCCTCCGATTTGCCCGTTTCCTCCGATTTGCCCGTTTCCTCCGATTTGCCCGTTTCCTCCGATTTGCCCGTTTCCTCCGATTTGCCCGTTTCCTCCAATTTGATTTGCCCGTTTCCTCCGATTTGCCCGTTTCCTCCGATTTGCCCGTTTCCTCCGATTTGCCCGTTTCCTCCGATTTGCCCGTTTCCTCCGATTTGCCCGTTTCCTCCGATTTGCCCGATTCGCCTTGCACAAAACCTATTTCATGATTAGGTGTTGGTCTTAAAATCTCTACAAATGTATCTCTAAAGTCTGCAAATTAACTATAAATTTATATATTATATTTTTATTTAAAATGTTAAAATGTATTATCTTGCACCGTGTGATTGAAATTTAACAAACATCAAACATTTTTGGTTTTTCATATTTATCCATAATTCCTAGTTCTATTTTCACAATCACTCACTCCTCATTCAATAATTTTGTGCCCCCCCCTCAAAATTGTCTCTGAAGCCGCCACTGCTTGAAACTTAATCCATCGATTTGTCGGCTATTTGATACCTTACCAGTTCGCGACTGGCAACGGATAAAATGACCTCACTGTCCGTCACTGAACAGCCGACAGGGCATTTCGTTTCAATTCTGAAAGGGGCAAGGGGTCTTTTGGTTAACCAGCGTCCCCATAGATGCAGCGGCAACTCCTGTCGGTCGATGGCGACCGACGATGAGTCGTTATGCGGATTAGAATCAGATCCGATTAGCGAACCGAATCTCGTCAAACGACTCACCAGAGCCCGGGCCCCCCGACTAATTATACGTCGAAGTGTGGCATTACGAGCTCCCGATTTCTATTAATTTCCTCCCAAATACGTTGCAATATGACAGGTCATACTGCGTGATCGGATCAAGCGTTCCTAATCGGGATTTCTAAAGACTTCCTGATCAAACCGGGACATGCAATTTATGAAAGTGTCTCGCACGTACTTTCTCTGATCTTGTAAGAAGAATTCGTTCACAATTCGAGGGTTATGTACATCCGTTTTCTCTTTTCTTACAAATACAATGAAATATCACATATTAAATTGCAACGTTTGATGAAGCATTTGATTAAACATGAAATACGCAACTTAAAAATGAAGTATGGTCTATAAGCATTAAATAATCACATCACATAACATTTGAGTATTGTGATTACGTTCTCAATTAATTTTCTAAATATTGTACAATATATTGTCACGTGATCTATCGCATCCCGCATTCCTTTTCAAATTTTGTGTCAGATCAATCTGGGAACTCTTAATTTATGAATTTTTTCTGAAGTGCTTCCTACTAGAACGAGAGAATTCTTTCTTTTTATAATTATAGGTACTTGAAACCCTATTAACTACTCTTTTTCTATTAGGGTGAAATATCACAGCCATATAGAATTATCTGTTCAATCGTTTCATCAAAAATGAAACACGCGCCACATTTCTGAATGAAATACGCGTCACATTTCTGTTTTTAGTTTTAAATGAAACACTTTAATTACAATAAGTTATATTGAAAATGTTTACACACGTCTCAAAGGTATCACATGTCTTAAGCGTATCACATGTCTTAAACGTACCGCACGTGCAAACTACAAGTTTGCACTGGTGTAAATCAGACCTGAAAACATTATTTTCAAAATCATACTAGTTGATGATTAATGTATTGCAAACCGAATAAAATAACTCGTTAAAAGAACTAAACATTCCACTCCTGCTTTTAATCTTGCGTTTTGTGTTTTGGGTGAGGAAAATTGCAAAAACAAGTTAATCACGTTTAATCTTGTGTTCTGGGTTTTGGGCGAGGAAAGTTAATCCTTGTAATCCATCATTTTCATTAAAATATTTTCATATTTTGTTACACGTTACAATAACCTCTTTGAAAAATCGTCTACAAAAAAGCTGAAATAATAGCCCCAATTTTCTCGTAAGTGTATTCCAACAGGAGAGAACGTTGGAGTGTGTCCAGGAAAGCTCACTGGATATGAGATGTCAAACAAGCTTGCGACAAAGTGGCTGATCAATATTACAGTGAAACCGACGTCCTCTTCCACTTCTAATTCAATTTATGGCAGGAGGGGCACATCATTACTACACATGAGAATTAGGGTAACAATGGGGTCAGAAAGTGAAGGGTAACTGAAATTATTTGCGGAGTATTTCATTTCCATTCAAAATGGAAGCTAAACCTCCAGTGACTGCCATTTTCATACTTGTAATTAAGAGATGAAAAGCATATCAGTAACGGGTAATCTTTATTCATTACGTACACAGTCACATAGCGTTTTATATTTACATACATTCCGTCACTTGCGCATCTAAATCATCTCCTGTTTTAATCGTTATGGTTTGTAAATACTGATTATTTGCCTCGCAAAATGCACTTTGTATTTCGTAGTAATGTACCGGTACATGATTCTTCGACATGTATTTTTTATCTCACAACAAATTGAAAGTACACATAAGTAATGAAAATATTTCAAAGTCTGAACGTTCATACAGAATGCAAATCGTAGAAATAAATGAGAGTATTTAATAAATAATATTTTTCTCTTTGATGCATAGAGTAAATACATTTAACGACGTTGAAATCAAACAAGCTGAATATTTTAAGCTTCCTAATTTTATTCAGGTGTGCTCATTGTTTAAATTAATTAATTTATACGTATATTTACATTAAAAATAAAAATGAATACGTGACAGTGAACAGAGAAGAAACTTTTCCATGTATTACTAGAATAAGTGACGAAATAAGTATTTAACTGTTTGAATGAACCCCCTGAAACTAAGAAATATACTTCAAATCAGGTGGTCTGTATCCAAAAGGTTATTTTAAATGCCTTTCAATGAAATGGACAAGCTGAAAAGTAAAAAAGTAAATAAAATATTACTAATACAACTTTCCCTGAAATGTGATTTTCACTTCTCAGCACATTTACAGAACCTCCCTCAAAATTCAATGTCCCCGGATGATATATTTATTGAATTGTTCCTTATCCAAATAAATTTAACTTTAGAATTAACTTAATCAAGAATTAGGATCAATATCTTAAAGAAAATTGAATAATTAAGAAATGGAGAACCTAAGGCAATTGTGATAAATCCAAACTGATTGAAACAGAAGGTAGGCAGCAAAGAATCGGTGATAAATATTTCAAATATAAGTCAAAATGATATATTGAATATTATTAATTGCTTCTAAAATATTCTGTTTTTGAGAAAATTCAAGGCACGCTTCTGACTGAATTACGACGTATTAACCAATTAACCTTTAATTTTATTTTATATTACATTAACTATCCATTAGTGTTATAAACATACACATAAAATGAGATTTCTTACAACTTAACGGCAATTCTATTCCGTGTAAAGCGAGTTTTAAACAACAGAATTTTCTTCCGACATAATTTAACCCGATTCCGTTCGTTTTGATCCGATGCGATTTATACAAACTAGTAGGTAATCAGTTCCACAAAACCGATCTCATGAGTGAGTGATAGCAGAACCAACCACACGACCCTCGCGAGTTTTTCGCTGAGCAGATGAACCGCAGATGTCCCTGGGTATGTGTATGTCACGCACCGATAATGTAGAGCTTGACACAGCTCTCTGCCACGTCACGTCACATCACATCGCGTCGCGTCTTATCGCGTCGCGTCACATCGCTTCGCATCGCGTCGCGTCGCGTCTTATCACGTCGTATCGCGTCGCATCACATCGTGTCGCGTCGCGTCTCATCGCGTCGTATCGCGTCGCGTCACAACGCTTCGCATCGCGTCGCATCGCGTCGCGTCTTATCGCGTCGTATCGCGTCGCATCACATCGCTTCGCGTCGCGTCGCGTCGCATCGCATAGCGTCGCATCGCGTCGCATCGCGTCGCATTGCGTCGCACCGCACCCACCTGAGTATGTGTATGTCACGCACCGATAGTGTAGAGCTTGACACAGCTCTCTGTCACGTCATGTCACGTCACGTCACGTCACGTCACGTCACATCACATCACATCGCGTCGCGTCTTATCGCGTCGTATCGCGTTGCGTCACATCGCTTCGCATCGCATCGCGTCACGTCGCATCGCGTCGCGTCTTATCGCGTCGTATCGCGTCGCATCACATCGCTTCGCGTCGCGTCGCATCGCATCGCATAGCGTCGCATCGTGTCGCATCGCGTCGCATTGCGTCGCACCGCACCCACCTGGGTATGTGTATGTCGCGTCGCGGCGCATCGCATCGTGTCGTATCGCGTCGCATCACATCGCTTCGCATTGCATGGCATCGCATCGCATCGCGTCGCATCGCGTCGCATCGCGTCACATCGTGTTGCATCACGTCGCATCGCATCGCGTCGCGTCTTATCGCGTCGTATCGCGTCGCATCACATCGCTTCGCATCGCATCGCATCGCATCGCATCGCATCGCATCGCGTCGCATCGCGTCGCATCGCGTCGCATCGCGTCGCATCGCGTCGCACCGCACCCACCTCGCCTTGCCTTACCTTGCCCCCACCACCTGTCATGTCCCGTAATGAACCCGCCATGCGTCTACCCACAGCAAACCGCTTCTTCCCACCCATCATCGCATCTCTTCATTTTGCTTCTCGTTCCACCTTGTCCCGACTAACTCTATTCCATTGCACCTCACCCTGCCTCTGCCTACTCACCTCATCCCATTCCGCCTCGTGCTTTTCCTCTACACGCCATCCACCTCTACTCACCCCAAACCGCCTTGTCCTTCCCATCCCCGCATAATACGCCTTGCTCCACCTCACTTTAACCCATCGTCACTCGTCCCGCTTCAACCCTCCTAACCCTCCTCACCCGTTTCGTCTCTCCCCAGCTCTTCCCATCCCATCCCACTCCGCCTCTCCATCCTTTCCTACCCCCCTCCCCAACCCAATCCTACCCCATGATGCTCCATCACATCACATATCACTCTCTCCCATCCCAACACACCTCGTCCCATTCCCATCCCCGCCAAGCTCCGTTCCCCAACAAGCCCCTCTTTACCCTCTCACTTTTTCCCCATCCCCTCCAACGCGTTCCACCCCGCCCCACTTACCACGCCCCACCCTACACTGCTGTGCTTTGCCGCGCACCCCCTCCCTCCGCGGTTAGGCTCATCAATACCATCCATGGCAGGCGATCAATCCCGATAATTAATTGGTTCAGCCGCCCGCCACGGGCGCGCGCCCGGCGCGCCATTGTGCCCCAGGCGCGAAGGGCCCATTAGATAGCGGTGCGCCCCCCGTGCCCCTTTCATGTACTACACCCCCTCCAATGGCGGGGCTTTCTTTCTTTCTTTACGGCATTCGTTTCGTTTGACAGAAATAAAACGTAACCTGTGATTCATTTCATCAATCGCGAAACATCAACTTTTAGAATCCTGGATCCTTGTCATATTTTTAAATGATTCGGGAAATGATCGATTGCTAGTGATTCCGGGCGCATCAACGGCTACGGTCATTGGTCCCGTAAGTGTAGTACATTCTTTATTGTAGCGGGGGCGATGATATTTCCTAGCGGGACGGCGAGATCCGGCGCCAAAGTAATGTCGGCTAGCGGGGTTTTCCCCAACCAGGTATCTCCCATCAGTGGAGAACCGCCATTGCCGGTTCACGCTCTAAGTTCCCGATATGTTAGTGTATGTGTATGTGTATGTGTGTGTATGTGTGCATATGTGTGCATATGTGTATGTGTGTGCGTATGTGCGTATGTGTGTACGTATGTGTGTGCATGTGTGTGCATGTGTGTGTGTATGTGTGTATGTGTGTATATGTGTATGTGTGTATGCGTGTATGCATGTGTATATGTGTGTGTGTATGTGTGTGTAAGTGTGTGTATGTGTGTGTATGTGTGTATGTGTGTGTAAGTGTGTGTAAGTGTGTGTAAGTGTGTGTAAGTGTGTGTAAGTGTATGTAAGTGTGTGTAAGTGTGTGCATGTGTGTGCATGTGTGTGCATGTGTGTGCATGTGTGTGCATGTGTGTGCATGTGTGTGCATGTGTGTGCATGTGTGTGCATGTGTGTGCATGTGTGTGCATGTGTGTGCATGTGTGTGTGTGTGTAAGAGCTGAGGATAGGACAAGGTAGGAGAAGAAAAGATTGCGCGCGCTCCGCCACCCGTTTCTTATGGTACTGCTCTTAATGGCAAAAATCTCTGGAAAACATCCGATCAGAGCATCTCACTGCCAGAATTCTCCTTCAGACAGCGAATGAATGCCACTTAGCTGACAATGTAGAGTCGAAAATCGTGCCACCATCCGGACTTGTACCTAGGACCTCCTAGTCAGAGTCTCTGCAGTGACACGAGTTGATGCCCTAAGCTATCTCTCCCGGTGAGAAATGATTGATTTTCACAGCAGGTAAGTTATCTACCACATGCCAACGCTTCGGTGAGTTATTTCACTAATGATTGGCGCGTAAAACCATTGGCAAGCGTGGTGTTGTGTTGCGGGGATGAAGTACGGGTAGAATGATTGTAATGTTGGGGAGAGAAGATCAAACATTTCTACGAGTTCCGTGCTGCCAGGATTCTCATCCATGCATTCGAGGAGTCCAAAATTAATGTGATGGTAACCGTGTCTGATGGTTTCAAAATACGCCACCGTAGGTACTGAAAGAAATACCTACTGTTTCACAAAGATTTAATACAGAACTCGCAATTATATAAGATAAGTAACGGTCAATAACTACCTCCAATTTAATAATTCTACTAAGCCAGAGTTTTCATAATTTAAACTCTTCCTTCTTACCCGAAAAATACTTCATCCGCAGACGATTCTACAAAAGAATTGCAGGTTCACGAACAATACAAAAAACGTAATCAGTTATTGCAATCTTCCTCAAATTATGAGCTATTTTTAACACATTAAACTTTCGAAGCCAGATTTTTATTAATAAACTGATGCCAAAATATCCATGTTGACATGACCAGTTCGCGTTTACAAGTGGTCGGCGAACTTATTCGGAGACAATACAAACGTTCCTCACAATCAAGCTGCGACATCGAAGCTTTCGATAACTTTTCATAACTACTCTATTCATGGATTATTCATCAACACCTTTAGAGGGTTTGTTAAACATCTCCTTTCGGAAATGTCATTTTACACGAATATCAATTTAAAATTGTCACTATCATTCACCTGCTCTCACCTTGATTGTTACGAGAAACTAGTGAAACGAATTCGTTCTTGTGTTTCGTCTTGTATTATTTTCTACTCTGTATCTGTAAAATTGAAATTAAAATTTTAAATGTTAAGTTACAGCAACACACTTTTCTCTTAAGGACACGCGCCCTTGCCTTTCACACAACTACTCGAGTGCTGACCAAGAGACAACTTATCTATCAAGCTCGATGTGAGAAATCACTTTAGTTTTTCTTTGCTCCTCCAACAATACTTCCCTGCAGGTGTCCACAATACGCTTTTTCGCTTGAGAGTATATTGAAAAAGGTGGATGAACAATAATTCTAGCCCAGACGAGTCTAACAGCAGATAGACGCATTCTTGTGGAAGTAGTTTGTCTCTTCTAGGTGCAAAGCAAAAATCCATAATTGTTTTGTCTCCCCCAAAATTTAGGAAGAAAACTTAATTCGGAAATCGGAAAGAAACAATATTAATTTATATTCAATAACATCAAATAGGCGAGATAATTACTTGTTTTGTTCAATGCTTCAATATTAGAGGTGTAAATAGTGATTCTAAAATATACGGAGAAAATAGATGCAGTTTTCCAAACTCACCTGACAAAGCGTCTTCCGGCTGAGGTGTGTCAGGACATCAACTAATGTCACTGCAGTTCCTTCGACCACGAGGTTTTAGGGTTCGAATTCCGACGGTGGCAGGATTTTCGACACTAGCTAGATAGCTAGATTCAATTCAGCTCCCTCAGGAGGCGAATTCTAGAGACCGATTAATCTGATCGGTAGTTTCCGTTATTTCGCCGATTACCAGTACCGCAGTACCCTAACAAACGGGCCACGGACCTTGCGCGGTCTTTCCTTCCTCTTCCTTGCCCAATCCCCACCTCTAACTTACACACACTTACTTGCACAACACTACCACACTTGTCGGGAGACTAGTCGAGAGCTTAGAGTTTCTCCCGGCTGGGGTAGTGCCACGCTTTTGGGAGATACCTGGTAAGGAAAAATCCCGTCAAGCCGACGTGCAGGTCGGCGCCGGATCTGCGAGGAAACCAGCGGGGAAAAATTACCGCCATCTCCCGTGAGAAAACATGCGCTACACTTATGGGACTAATGACCATAGCAATTGGCGCGCCCGGAAAAGAAAATAATCAATCAATAATCCGACAGTGCGTCGAGATGAGCAACAGCAGTTCCTGTAGTAACAGTTGTGCACTTCAAAAGACAGATCGACTGACGATCATTTAATGGCTAAACCCATTAGAAACTCAAGGCTAAAACTAAACAGACTGAATACTATAAATAGGTCTACTTTCTACCCCACTGTTGACAGGAAAACTTCATTTGCGCCCCCGCAATCCACTATGCCATATACAAGGGAGTTAAACTTAAACTTACCAAACACCACAGCTTCCAACGCCTATTTACAACGAAATTCCTCCGGAGTCAATTAAGCAGTTAAAAGAATAACTTCCGAAACTTTCGTTGCCGAGTCGTCGTCACCACCCGGTTCTGGTTCTCGCCAACAGAGCGCATCAGCATAGCATTGTTTCTCGCGACCCCCGAATTTGAGTCGTCTTCTGTTTCGTGTGACGTCTTGAGGCGCGCGACTTCAGAAGAGCGACGGAATTCCAGCGACTCGGTTCCAGAAACTTCGAAATGAATTGGGGCATCTGCCAGTCGGCGGCGGAGGCGGAATGCAAATACAGCGTTGGGAGGGCGAGAGAAAGAAAGAGAAGGAAGAGGACGGGCGGGAGGCAGAGAGAGAGACGAGGGATGGAAAATTTCGAGCGGAGTCGCCACGAACATCTGCATTCAAACGCGTTACGGCGCGAGCACAGACGGAGGCCGAGGCTCTTGATGTCATCTTTTTTTAATGAGGATTATGACGTCCGACGGTTGCATACACTGGCAACATGACACACGTAGGGCCTTCCATGAAGACTTCAAACTGAGAAGAATCAGTTGCAAAGCAACCGTATGACCTTTGAAAGCAAGTCAATTAAAATTTTAAGAATAGTAATAATAATAATAATAATAATAATAATAATAATAATAATAATAATAATAATAATCCCAAACACACACAACCTTCAGTCCTCCCACATGGAAAAGATTTCCAAGTATACTGAACTAGCAATAGAAATAAAACAGCTATGGAAAATGGAGAATGTTTACACGGTACCCATCATTGTATCCACAAATGGAGTCATCCCAAAAACCTTGTATAATAGCCTTGTAGCAGATGCAGCCGGGAGTTGCCGAGCTGCGAGTGCGACTACATACGGGGATCAGAACGGGTTTCAGGGAATTGTTTGCCTTTGGGGCAATGATAGATAATATGCAAGTAGAATAAATAAATTTAATTGCTTGATAATTGAGTACAATTGATTTGATTTATAAAAAGCCGGAGGACCATTGATAGTTTATGACGTTAATGATTGCTCTTCTTTCTTGAAGTACACTTGGCAGCTTACTTACAGTTTGTTGCAAGGAAGGCAGTAACCCAAATCACTCGGCTGAGTGTGTCGCTGTCCGGGCTGAGGTAGGCTCCAGGCAGTTCGGTGGTGCGAACTGGCATGGGCGCGGACTCAGATGACCGGAGCTGGTGGTGGAGTTTGCCGTGAATTCGGCCAAGTGGCGGCTGCGGCTCGCGAGTGGCACGAATTTGAGGCTGGTTAGATGTGGCCGTACTAATCGCCTTGATAGGCGAAGCAGGAACAGTCAACCTTGTCTCCGTTGTCTGTTTGTTCTGGTTGTCTGTCGTTGTTCTGTTGTCTCTGTTTGTTGTCGTCTCTCTCTCGTGTGTCTTTGCTCTGTTCTCTTGTCTGTTTTGTCTTCTGGTGTGTGAGCGAAGTCGCAGTATTTATTATTGCGGATGTGATTGAGGCCGTGGGGGGGGGGAGTCACGTGGCTGTGACTTGGACCTATGGTAAGGCGGGAAAGTTTGGAGTGCCCGCGATCGGCTCCCTATTCGTGATGTGCCTTCCGGGGGGGGTCACGTGACATTGGCGTCGATCAGAGAGAAAGGCGGTGGCACGAATTTGCCCGCGATGGCGGCCCGTTTGTGTTTGCGATTTTACCGGAATTGAGGCATCTGGCATGCAGGTGGCCGAGGAGCGCGGGCGATGCGCCGGCAGTGCGCCTTTGTCGGCGAGATGCATTGACGGGCTTATTTTTGCGAGAGAGGCCCGAAGCGATTCCCAGAAATGTTTCTGGGTGGCTTGTCAGGTAGCGAGCTATGGGGTGAGGGCCCCGCGTGCCGGGTTAGCCCAGCCCTAATGAGGGGTTAAACCCCAGCTGGCGACGCCCAGAAGCGGCGGTCATTGTACTGGGCGGGCGTGGGCCCGTGCGAACGGCGGTTTGCGCGGAAGACGCTGCAAATTATTTTATTGCCCTTTTGTAGTAGTTTCCGAAGTGTAGAAGCGTGCCGGTATGCACAGAGAGCGACTTGTGAGGTTGGTGAAAGTAAGCGCTTAATAGTGGGTGGCCGCGCGGGAAAAAGCTGTTAGGGGCTGCGCCTTGGCGGCGAGACTGAAAATTTGATTGCGAGATTGAACAAGCCTACAACAGTTAAACCTGACAAAATCATTGTATATAGAATTAAAAAACGCTACAATCCTCAACACATGCAAAATAGTTAGGAAGTTTCTGGATAGCAGTGTGACTCACGCCTAATACATATATCCTACTCCAAAATCAAAATCGGAAAGGGCCTTCACTTGGCAAAAGCCCGTAAGGTCACTTCAATCCTGGGACAACATCCAGAGACATAATTGTATAATAATAATAATAATAATAATAATAATAATAATAATAATAATAATAATAATAATAATAATAATAATAATAACGTATTTGACGTTATTGGGTCGGTAGTCCGACTTCGTCGGCCAGCTACCGATGTCTCCAATGACTGGGACAAGTTCCCATTTAAATTCCCATGCTTGGGGGTACGAGCACCATGAGGCTAACATGACGTTTTCTCTTCACCGTAACTAGCAAGATCCGCCTGCTTGAGCTGTTCTTCGTTACACAGCTACAGAAACTGGGACGATTTTGAAGGAAAGCTGCAACTATATTTTCGCCTCGACAGGGAATATAATGATAATAGTAATAATAATATTAATAAATAATAATAATTAAAATAACAATAACAACAATATCAGTAAACTGTCTAGTTGATAAAAACCTAACATGAAGGTTATGTGGCAAGTAATGTGCTGGAGATCGAGAATGAATGTATGCAATGCACCTTTTTACATATCTGAGCAATAACTATAACGTCGTATATATCGCTTACCTGACGTATACATTAAATTGAAGTACCTCACACAACATAAATTTTACTATTTGTTTTCTATCAATAAATAAATACTTTAATCACTTTCTGCTAATTTTAAATTTTACAGGAGAGGTAAAATGAATAGTGTTCTGTCTTAAAAATGTAAGAGAGAAGAACACCAAAAAATTAGAAATTTTATGTGTTCGAAATATGTTTATTGGTACCTATCATTACCTACTCAACAACTGAGATATTACCAATGCAAATGATGTAAATTTTACTTCAACCATATGCAAATTGTTAGAAAAAAATTTATCTTGCTTTTGCGCATTGTCATACGATCATTTGTATATTCGAGTATTGCGATTCTTAAATCGCGATTTGACACATTATGTTATTTCATTTTTTTAAATCTTCGCATTATCTTCAAGATTTAGAACTGTACTCTGATATGAAACTCTACAAATCCTTGCAAATAATGTGAATGACTAATAAAATTACAATATTCTCAGTTATATAATTGATGGAAAATACAGTTTTGACGAAATAAAAGTCTTCAATAATCATTAATATCACTGTAAAACTTGGTTTCCCACTATTTATTTACAAAACTTAAACTTACATAAGAAAACTCTTGTAAAAACATAAAAAATATAAAAAATCTGCATGCTCGAACTCACGGTACCCGATTCTCTGATCGTGACATCTACTCACTTTCCCTTCTTCAGATGAAATACATGGGAGACTTCTTCTGCAGGTCACCCAGCAACTGCGTGTGAAGTCGTTCGTCAGACAACGTCTCGAGATTCTGCCCGGACAAATAAACCCTCGCCCGATAGGCTGCCAGGTGCGCGTAGTATGTGGGAGCCGGATAGGACACACTGCGCGTACAACGCGAAAACAAATGACACAGAAAATACGTCACCTCCTCCAACTCGTCCTCCGAAAGCCTGTTGTCGTCCCACAAGCAATGGTACTTGGTGGGACGAATAACCCCTTGGATGCTGGTGTGGCTCACCAAATAAAAATCCCGTTCAGTTGGATGTGTAATCGTCGAATCTACGATCGTCCCAGGCACCACGTTACAATTCTTACCGTCTGAGTCTTCCCGTTTGGTTGGAAACAACCGGGTGTGGTGTCGCTTTTGAACGACTAGAAATGTAATAGCCGGTTTGTAGTCGCGTTCCAATTTTGAACATGCACTACGTATAGCCGTTAGTTCGCTGTCAAGAACCTGCTGGAACTGTCCTTCGCTGACGCCATCTCTATAGAATAATATCCTCAGAGGTTTCATTTGCCCTGTTTTGTGGTAGAAGTACAATAAATGCTGACGCATAATCGACTCCAAATCTTGAATGATCTCCATTCTGGACGGTTGCAAACGGAACTGAGTGTTGTACTGAAAGGCCTTCGGGTCGTGACTGGCGCACACGGCGGCCACGGAAGGAATTTTGGTTTCATCCGGTGAGGGGTGAGTTACATCAGCTCCTACTATCATGATCGGTTTCTGAAATATTTTGGGTCGTGAGATATCGTGTAGGGTGTGATTTATGCCGTTCAGTTTGGAATTGACTTTCAGAAGAATATTCTGAGCGGTCGCGAAGTCCATTCTCTTTACCATCGTTGTGCTCTTTACACATTGAGTTAACACACCGACCGTCAGTTCTGCCACCTGTTTGATAAAGGCGTATTCTGATCCCTTTTCGGAAACCACTACCACCACTAGTTCGCAACCAACTTTAAAGCAGTCGCGAAAATACGTTTCCAGCTCTGTTCTCATCTTTCTGGCATCCATCCTACGCGTTGGATGTGGATCACTTATGGACATACCCAGCTTATTCCCTTGCGTTATAAACTGAGCAATAAACTTTACGATAACATCGTTCGGTACCCGATCATCCAGCACTAACACAGTCCATCGTTCTAGCCTCCTGCCATTAAGAAAAGGTCTAGGTTGCCAAACGCCTCTTTGAGGAAGCAAACCTTCCTTGTTTCTGTATTCCAACTTTGGAGGATCCAAAACACGAGCTTTCACTTCCTGGAAATTTTCCGTCACCCGGAAACCAAATTCTTGAACTTGGGGGCTGGTACTAAACCTTGCTCTAACTAGAGCGTCTTTAATTTTCCTTTCCCTGTCCATTGTGCTGGTCGCCGCTTTGCGAATCATGCTAGCCGTCTGCCTGTCGCTTAATTTCTTTTGTGTTACTTGTCCTCCAGTGATGGAACAAAACTCTAAGGGAAGATAAATAGGTACTTGACGTTTCAACGAACCGACGTGAAGGCAAGGTAAATTCTTGTATCTCAGCTGAACTTTCTTCTCCCTTCTGTAGTACTCTTCCACACTAATATGTTCCCCACTATCAAGTTCAAAATGTAACTGCGGCGGTGGTAGTGCCACGTTGTTCACTTTGTAGGTTCGTTTCGAACTGGGATTATTCGGCAGAACGTAATCGACCTTCAACCCGATAAGAAACTTTTTCAACTTGTACATGTGCACATCGGACAACCCGTTGTCCACATCCAACGGGTTCCTCGAGTCCACACACACATCCTCAAGTGCGTTTAACAACGACTGCGCCTGCGGGAAACCTTTATGCACAACATCCACATTCACAAACGGCTGCCAGCCTAGGTTCACGCTCTGAAACAGACCGTACCACATTTCGTACCCGTCGCCCAGTGGTTCGACAGTACCTGACGGCGGCGTGAAGTACGAGCGTCCCACAGGAACGAACCACAGCGCAGGCGCACACCGCAGGACGATGTCAAGCACTTGGATGGCCTGCTGCGGGGCTTCCAACGAAGTCCCACTCTTCATGTAGGTCGTCAAAGACGTCAAATCAACTCGAGTGGCGTACTTGAGCACGATCTTAAACTCCTTCTCCTTCTGCCGCTCGCCGTCCATGACTTTGATGGTGTCCCGAAACTCCAAGTTGTGGTTAAATGGAAGAGGGGTGGCCGCGTAAAGATTTTTCCTGCCGTCGAACGCCGGGTAACGCTCCGGAAAGTGCTTGGCCCGGAACTCCTCCAGCGCTCGGCGCAAGAGTCTCTTGGGCTTGTCCGGATCCACCGAAACGTCGTAATGGACGGCGGTTTTGGTGTGAAGCGTCTGGATGTTGAGAGACAAGTGGTTGGTGCGCACCACGGTGTGCCTGCCCTTGCTGCCGGCTGCCGTGTGGCACGTGCGGGTTGGGATCTGGAAACCCCCTCTGGGCGCGGAGGAGGGGGTCGCTTTGGAATCGTGACCTTCTGCGAGCTCTGAGAAAGCTGGGGCTGCGGTCGCCGGTACTACATCTCCACTACCTGAAGACAAAGCATGTAATGGAGTAATGTTCGTTTTTTTTATAGTCAATCTGGCATAAATTGTTTTCCATAAAATCATTATTCACCTTCTTTTTATTTATTAGCTACATCAAATATCAGCTTGCAAGTAAAGTCTGACAGTTTTTTAAAACAAACAGAAAAGTTTCCCAAACCGTTTACAAAACTAAAATTGGCAATAAATGAAAATCACTTAAATATAGAATAACGTGTAATTTAAAACTTAATAAATACAATTCAACGTTCTGATATTGAAAGTGAAGGAATATAAAAATGTTTAGAAAGCCAAATTATATTTTATGTTTTCTGTTTGTTGCCGTGGTTTGTTATATTACATAGCATTTATTACATTAATTTATTAGTTTTTCTAGCGTGTTAGTCTAAATATCATATTCATTTTATTTGAACGAAAAAGATGCTGACAACAGTAGTAAAATGTAAATTATTTAAGTGACGTATTCAAGAGGTCTCAAAAACTGCAGAAAGGAATAGAATTATTTTTTAAACTCTGAACAAATACATGAATCAATTATTCATCTCATCGTTTTAAAATATCAAATAGTTTCGAACAAATGAGCGAGAATTCTATATAACTGTTGTATCTGTTCAACAACTCAAAAACATAAATTCGTCAAAATATGGAGTCCGATAGTTTGACTTAACGGAAAACATTTTAAGTTTTATATACATATAAGATTGTCTTTTTGCATGAGAAGTTTTAATCCTAGTCATATCTTTTATTTCCCTATCAAAAATTATTAATTCCATATCGCGAGTATCTTCTGAACTAAATTTATAGTTGTATTTCTTATAAATACGGAATTTTAAATAATATTCTGGAACTTTATTTAAAAAATAATTTTACAATACACAATTTCTTGTGCATCGATGTGTGCTATCAGGGGATTAGAACAAAACGTACTCTACTTAACTCTCTCTATTTGCAAAACGAATTAATGCAAGGACAGGAAACGTTGAGTAAAAATAGTCAAAAACACGGTAATGAGAGGAAATAAGTACTCAATTCCCAGGAGTTGGAGAATGTTAATGGGTTACTTATTGCATTCAAACTTTGTTTTTTGTATATTTAGGAGGCTAAGACTACGCAACCAAACCTACTCAATCAGAATCGAAATTCCCAATATTGTAGGATGAAATGCAACACAGCTGCAAGCATTTTCGTAGGTGAGCTTCTGCAGTTGTAGGCATTTCCGAACATATCTTGATAAGCTTCTTTTAAAAATGGCCCATATGTAACGTTTCCTAATAAACCTAAACTTCATAATCCTATACTAATGGAAACTGTAATGTATAATGAAACTGTAATTTGCAATGGAATTGAGGTGCATAATTTGGTCATAATCATTATTGCTTCGGAAATGAATACCCTCCAGTATAATTTCCATTGTAGTAACAATTGTTTAGAAGAAGTCTAATTACAATCATGTATACACATCTGTCCCAGAATAAAGGGTATAGCCGAATAAGGCGATGAAAAGTTCTCCCAAACCAAATCGATAATTTTTTCTCCCTTTCAAAATTCAAAATTTATTGCTTATTTATCCTTGAAAATCGATTTTATTACATGGGAGTTTTTTTGTTTTTTTTTTCTCCCTTTCAAAATTCAAAATTCAAAACTTAAGTAGTATATGATTTAGTGTAGGGATCACAGAATTTTGAAAATGTGCACACAATTCACTTTTCCCCATAGCCCGTCATACGCAGTTTTTAACTGTTTTTTGACGTAAATAAATCAATAAATAAATAAATAAATAATCGCGATGTTCATATGAAAGAGAATACAAAATGACGTAGATTCACAAAAAATCAGCATTCTGGGGTAATCTGTAGCAGCGATACAATGAAGAACGTGTTTTGCATGTTTTATTTTTTCTCAGCATCTATCGCGCATATAAGGTGACAAAATGCAAAGACGGGGAAACATAGTTCAATTTGAAGGTATTTTTGTCCACATTTCCGTATTTTGACGCCAAATTCATATAGAAACAAATATTTTTTTCAAATTTATTTCCGACGTGATAACGTTGGAGTACTGTCTCAATATTTCCCCTTAAATGGTTCTTATAACATTCTATACCCTTTACTAATTTTTGTATAACGGCTATACCCTTTACAGAACTTCTAGGGCATGTAGGAATGTCGAACAATAATCACGTTTTGCTAATGTGATAGGAAATACGAAATAATTAAGTTATTCTTGTGACAATTGCTCGTGATTGGTACACAATTGATCGTGCGTTGATTTCTGGCAGGAACACGAAAGCTCTTTCCGCCACGACGTGATCGCCAAACAATACATAAGAGACGCGGCAACCAGGGGCAGATATCACATGTGTAACTTCGTTATATTAAATTTTCCATTATATATTCAATAACAAAAAATATTATTACGTTCGACACTCTACTTGGTCTAATGGTTTGAAACGTATATTGCAAGTCAGGCTGTGGATACGAAAAATTAAATTTGAATTTTATCATCTCTAATAAGAACTTCCAGCGTACATTACTATTGCGAATAATAAATGTCAGTGTACATTGCCATTACGAATAATAATGTCAGTGTACATTACCACTCGAATAAGAAACCCCGGTGAACATTACCATACCGAATGCGAAATACCTGTGTACAATACCATCTGGAATAAGAAACCCCAGTGAACATTACCATCCCAACTAAGAAGTGTCATTGTACATTACCATAGTGAATAACAAATATCAGTGTACATTATCACCCGAATAAGAAACCCCAGTGAACATTACCATCCCGAATTCGAAATACCGGTGTACATTACCATCCGGAATAAGAAACGCCACGGTACATTACCAACCGAATGGGAAATACCAGAGTACACTACCACCCCCAATAAGCAACTCCAGAGTACATTACCCTGAGGCGAAGCTCCATCCCCAGGCCTTATCTGCCGGTGAGTCTCCCCGACCGCTTCGACTGGCGGGGCTTCGGGCGCAACGGGGCTTTCCTGGGGCGGCGAATCGGCCACCGGCGAGCTGCGGCCATCCCTCTTCTCCACGCTCGGCTGCGCTCGCCCGCCCCAAGCGGACGGCGCGCTTTTCGACGCGTCCGGCAGACCCACCTTGGGCGCGGATTCGGCCTGGCACGGCGCGGCAGGCACCGGCCCTGGCCTGCTCGCTGCAGGTGGTCCTCGGCCCCTCCCGCGCCCGCGACCCCGAGCCTTCAGCGGAGGGAACTGTGGGAAATTTGTGTCCGTGCTGCCGGCGACTGGTTTGCTACCCAGGGGAACGGTGGGAGGTTGCTGGTTTGCTGCTGGTCGAGGGGATTGCTGACCCGCGGGTGGTGTGGATTGTGGAGTTGCTGAGCAAGGTCGGCCTTCATGAGGTTCGTTGTCATCGACGCTGGTTTGCTCCGGAGGTTTGTTACTCTGGTCGTGTGCTTTTTGAGGTGGTTGTTGATCGGGTTCCGCTTGGCTAACTGTAGCTGGAACTGATTGGGTAGACTCATCTGGCACTGCACTCGCATTTGCTTGCTCCTGATCTGGTGATTTTCCTTCAGGTTTTTCAGGAGGAGGAGGAGACGCTGTATCTTCTTGATGTGATTCTTCTCCTTCGGGATTCGATTCTTGAGGTTTTGCTTGTTTCGAGCGGCCTTTCTTTTTCCCCATTTCAAACGATGAAGTTCAAAAATATGTGAAATACACAGTTTGCTTTTACACTACCAAGGTGTTTACAGAATACATAAAATTGCATCAGTCTTTAGACAATTATTTCTTCATGCGTACGTAGAATCACGTTTACTATATTCATTAGAAATTGACGCACTGTAATTTGGTTCCTAGCACATTGTAAGGTAAAATAAAAATTTCTGGTTGCTTGACGCTGCATTACCTAACCTCTAGAGATCGCGATGTTCAACTGTTTTTCTAAGAGTAATTGAACAACAAATAATGTGCCACCTATTCAACGAAATTGTGAACCTGGCTTTTATGCTTGGGAATAAAAGTCTTCTATTTTATACATTACAACACTAAGACCGTTTTGACTATTTGCTTTTTATTACTTGACATGTAATAAAATATCTTGATTAAGTATCTATTTAAAATACATACATATAATACACATATGTATATTTTACTTATAGAATATCAACTATTTTCAAAACTATATCTTTTACATAACACTTACCTTAAAACAATAATATCCCTTACATAGTTTTCAACAGTATAACTTTACCAGTACCACAAATGTATGAATGTCCATGAAGTGTTACTATTTTTCAATAACATGAAGTTAGTTATTCACTAGGTCATGGGAATATATTCATTTGTCTTCCTTTTACTCTACCTTTACAGTTAAATAGAAACGTAAATGGAAACAAATTTCTACAGAATTTTTAAAACTTGGAAATTAAAAATAATAAGTAATCTTAATATATTATACGCTGAAAAACAATAAAAAGGAAAAGATATTAACAAGTTCTTTCAGTGACAGTTAACTACTGAAAACACTCTTAAATATTTTCCATTTCTGATACTTACTTCTGAATAACCCATACACATAATTTAAAACATCGCGCAATATATTTTTACTTTCCAAAACATTTCGCAGTGAATTCGCCACAAGTATATCTCATCTTTTGACGGACGTGTCGCATGAATTTCCGAACTTATGTCTCACAATTTCTTCCATTTCAAGAAGAACCTATAGCATACAACTCCACTTCCCGACCTCGTTTCTACCACAACTAATCTGGACGCACCATGTGAAACAAGCAGTACCTTCTGGTAACGGCTGCTGCTGACCAAACCGCAAACAGGTCTCGGCCATTAGTTGCCATCTTGGCCGCTAGGAGGCGGGGGAAACGGTGCGGCCACCTTCGCAATTTAACTTGGCAGGGTTAGTCGTAGCACGTGCTGCGGCCGGCATACTTGGGGCGGTTGGCAGTACAGAGCCAAGGGACCGCATACCGCGGACAGGCGACAAATTTCGAAACACTGGCCGTTCCAGTGGTTGTGAATTAAATTAGGCTAGCAGGAGACATGAGAGACATCTTGTCTTCCGCTACGCAGTTTATGTCATACGTATGAAATGTTGTGACAAATACATTTTATCTTCTTGAATATTCAGTTGTAAAATAATATTCAGATGTAAAATAATATTAATTTGTTGAACACACCCGAAAATTCTTCACTTTGAATCACGTACTTTTAACACTAAATGTAGCTACCTACCGTATCCGAACTGACCAACGTTTGTGTCAATCCTTGGTTTGGAGGCAGGGGACTTTCCAAATGTTGTAGCATGTCTAAACAAAGTGAGAGTTTTGATTTTGAAGGAAAAATGCAAATATTTTTAATTGTATTTTATTTTGTAATTCCGCCTATTCTTAGACTATGGGTATCATCTGATTTCTCATACTCATTGCAACATGATACGGTTGATATCATGCGACTGAAAGGTTTTAAGGGATAGGCCGCGCGCAATTACATATTTACTATTCTTGTGTTGCGTTGTCGAACTTAAAACTTATTTTATTCATAGTATATAAAGGACTGTTCTACTGCGTATATTCATATAGTGCGGCAGGAAGGCATCTTGCTGGTGAGTGTGTTAGCAATAAAAATGTATGTTGGTAGCCCGAGCTGCAGCTTGTAACAAAAGGAAACGAAGTGCGAAGTGCATACTCACCCCAATCTTAACAGATAATGTGAGTGTTGTCTCCTCTTGTTTCCCAGAGATCTAGTTGCAATTAACATACAAGTACATGCAATTTTTAACAGAAGACCCTCATTTGCCTCGATGTGAACAGACTTTTCTGGCACAATGTAGTATACTATGTAATTGCAACATTCGCTATTTTTTTTAATATTTAATTTATTTTAGTGTTGGACGATTGTGTTTTATTTGTTGTTCTTGAGCAGAATGGTGTTAATTTTAGAAACATTTTTTTGTTCAGTGTAATTTTTGCTTCCGCAAGGCATTAGTTTATTCCCACTTCAATTAATATTTAATAGTTTTCTCTGCCCGTATTTGTACGACGCAATTTTCATTTCATTTTCGTCTCTTTCTATTTTTGTCTATTTTTCATGAAAGTGCAGTAAATTACTCCTTTCATGAAATTAGAAGTCCGCATACTAAGCGCAAGTGAAGAGTTTTCAAAATACTGTCAGTTTCAACAACTATGAAATTAACTGCGTTCCCCATAATTTCACGCGGTGCCACGAGAGCCATTTTGTCGTCTGCCACAGAATTACTTCTACAGAACACAAGAAAGGGACGTCGGAAAATTTTCATTCGCAAACCGAACAATTAGACTGGAGCAATTTGCCTCCTACAGTCATTTCCTCAATGTTTGAGCAATTTTAAAAATAAATTCCTTTTCAAGCTGTGAATATGTATTACATAACATAATATTAACGTTTTTCTCATTGAATTATTATTCTCATTATTATAAAGTTGTAATATAATAATAATAATAATAATAATAATAATAATAATAATAATAATAATAATAATAACCAGCTGGACTAATGCGAGCATTCCGCTCCCAGTAAAAACATTGCTTTAAAAGTAAAAATAAGTTCATACTGAATCATAACTTTGAACTGCCAGCACCCTGAACTGTGTGTTACAACATCAAAGGTCCATCATAATGGGACTATTGAAGCGTGAATTTAATTTTACGTAAATTTGAGATTCCACTCCATTCTGACCACCCATCCACGGCACGGAGCAGGGGAGCTCCATTTTCACATATGAAAAGTAAAGTTCAAAATGGTCTCATTTTATAGAATCCTGCTTGAAGAAAAATAACTCGGGCTCCACATGCCCACCGCATGTTCTCCACATATTGCCCCACATATCTCTGGAATTTGTTCAGTATGTTCCCTGAATGTTCCCATATATTACTTTCCATTCTTCCAGTATGTTTCTCACAGCTTTCCCCACATATTTTCCGCTTGTACACATTTACCTCAAGCACTCCAAATGTTTCCTCGTGTGTTCTCCATAAGGTTCTCTAAGATAGTAACTACAATGATAGGGATAATCATCCACAACAATAAATTAATTGTTGTGGATGATTATGCCTATCTCTCACAATGAATCATCATAGGATTTCTGCTAGCGCCACGGAATTTAACTACATGTTCCACTGTCTATTCGTCCGCCTGTTTCTTACATACTCGTTTCATATGTTCTTCGCGTATTCCTCCCACATGATCCTCCTCATTTTTCTCTCGTACGCTTCCCACATACTCACCACGTGTTCTCGCACACGTTTAACTGGAAGTTTAAACTGAAAACTAAAAATCTTAATTTAATTTTTTTTTATTTAAAAAAATATGTTTATGAATGTTGTGGTGACTAGTCCAATGGTCCCCCAAAAACATCACATTTGCAATATTTGCTTTCAAAAAGGGAAAATATCTTTGCACTGGAAACTAACTTCCATCGTTTTTGGCAACTCTTGTTATGGGCCTAGAGAACAATTCAAAAAAGTAATTCAACATAAGAGATGTCTCATTTTGTACATTGAAACATAAAAAGCTTTTCTAATGTTAAGACCTATTCTTAATTTTCAGTTTCAGCAACACAGCCGTCCGGCATACGTGCACTTAACTTTAGCAAACTTCCCGCAAGATATATGTACACTCGATGACAGTTACAAGTAGGAACGAGGCACACGAGAAGGAAGTTACTGCGCATGCGTAGTGGAGGCATTTATGGATACTATTGCTGTTTATAAAAACATAAGGAAACCGAACGCTATCTGGAGATTGTAATCACCCAGACATTTGTTGAGCTGACATTAGTAATTCTTTTCGTGGACTTCTGTGTTATATTTTTAGAGAAAATTTAAATGTAATCATTTTTTTAGGCTGCCTGTCAAAACTCTAGGAAGTCGATGTTTTTGAGACGGCAGTCACTGAAGCCTTCTCCCACTTCTGTGACGTCAGCTGCTGAGTGCACGGAATTTACGCGAAATCTATCGTAAAGGAAAACGTTCCAATCAATAAACTGAAAACGAAGGTGGTAGTTTCCATTCAAGAGTGCTAAAAAATAATTCTACAATGCAGAAACAGTGTTGTGGAAAACGCGTTTGCCACCCAAGTAACTGCTAACAGTCGTCGCAACTGGTAGCGCAGCTCGCCCGAAACAGACTCTGCAATTTAACTTTGCAGGCCGACATCGTGGTCACGGCTCTGGACCCCTCCGCAGCATTATGTAGGGTTGGGGGCACTAACGGAAAGACGGAAACCGCAGACCGCGAAGACCGGAAATGGAGGCGGTCATGGAAGATATGACGCGGTTGAGAGGGAGAGGGAAGAGGAGAGACCGAGGGAAAAGGAAAGAGGAGAAAAGAGAGGGAAAAGTGAGCCGTAAAATGCGAGAGGGGAAAAAGTGAAAAGAGAGAGAGAAAAATGACAGAAAAAAGTTACAGAAAAATTAAGAAAGGAGAGAGATAGGTGGAAAAGTAGAGAAAGAGGGGTTGAAAAGGAGAGAGAGAGAGAGAGAGAGAAGGAAAAGGAGAGCGGAGGAAAAGGAGAGAGATGAAGAAAGGGAGAGAGATGAAGAAAAGGAGAGAGAGGAGGAAAAGGAAAGAGGAGGAAAGGGATAGAGAGAGAGAGAGAGGAGGAGAAAAAGGAGAGAGGAAGAAAGAGAGGTGGAAAAGAGACAGGGAGATACAAACAGGTGGAAAAGGAGAAAATGAGATGAAAACTTAGAGAGAAGAGGAAAAAGAAAGAGAAGGGTAAAAGAAAGGACAGGGGAAAGGCGAGAGATCGAACGAAGAAAGGGGAAAAGAGACGACAAAGAGGCAACATATGAAAAACGAAAGAAAGCGAAAACCAAAATAAGAAAAAAAATATTGAAATAATGAAGATAGTTGCGAAAAAAAGGAAAGACGAAGAAACTTCAAACGAACAAGAAATGGCAGATGAAGGTCCAACACACAAGAAGGGATACCAGAGAGAAGCAACGGCAGACCTAATGATGACAGCGCGTGAGAAGTGCCAAAACCAGCGAGGACAGCGGGCGCAATCCCGCGAGAAAAACCGACCAATAAGGGGATCTGAGCACAGAGTAGATGGGGTGGCGGTAGTGAGCCCAGCCCAACAGAAACCTCTCCGCCACCGCAAGCCCCTGGTCAGACTGCACCGCCGAAACTTGGAGTTAGAATTCCGCGGTGGAAGGATTGATTGAGCGGCAGCGACCGCCTGCTGTCTGACCGCTCCCCCCACCCCTACTCCCACCCCCACCCCCTCGAGCGACCTCTGGAAGCGATTCGCCCGGGAGTTGCATCGGAAGCTCAAAATAAATCGTTTAAAACTCGGATCCGGAAATGAGGTCCCTCTCGGCCAACGCTGTGTAAAACTGATTCCCCAACGACAGAAGCAATTGCGCGAGCTAAACGAATTTGCGTGGCTATGAACTTCTCAATAAAAGTTATCCTCACGCCATGAATTTCAATTTATCAGAACCACTAAACCTCACTCAAACGTTAAAGTGGATCAACGTAAGTATTGGTTAGGATGTTCGAAAGTAGAGAACACGATACTTGGAAAACTTCTTTTAAAATTTGTATGTATTACAAACTGAAAACAGATACCAGATCTATGGATTTTGAAATACTTCTCACTCAGAAAAGTGAAAAATATTGACGTGTCTTGTCGACAGTTTCGGCGATTTGAAGTTCAAAGTTATCCCCAAGACATATTTTCTAAAAAGAGCGAATAGAACACCTTAACACAATCCAGTCTTTCATTTCTTGGGGACATTTTTAACACTCACTCAAGGGAGTGTTCTTGGTTTGTGTATCCTTAATAACTTAGTTAGATCAAATTAGAGCAAATTATAGTTGCCGAAAACCTAAAAAATATTAAAGTAATGGCTACCAAGTAATATCTTATCTAATAACACTCGCATCTAGTTTACAGTTTCTTGGCGTTCTTGACAACCAAATGCTATGCAATACTTTGACATTTTCTTTGACAGAGACGATTTTAAGCATAACCCACACAAGACATTTAACTCGTAAGATAGTCCGTAGTGGTAGGAAATGGTGTGGAGTTCACGACATTTGCATAATCGAAGTGAAATTGAGGCGTTGTTTTGTCGTATTAGTTTATTTCAGCAGAAAGCTTTTTCGGCCGCATTGCGGCCATCTTCAGTGCTACAAATAATAATAATAATAATAATAATAATAATAATAATAATAATAATAATAACACCAATATTAATATACTAAATTACAATTTGGGAGTCCAAAATATGATATTATTATAAATAAAATTAGAATTTAAGTAAAATAGAATTGGAATATAAAATGTAACAATAATAAAAGATGTACTATTCTAAAGTGAAGAAAAAATAAATGAATTACAAATAATGTAGGCAAATAGATAAGTGAATAAATAAATTTAGATGAGTAAACTGACATACCGATTCTGAGACGGCTGGGTGCCTCGGTCCAAACAAGACCGCGAGGGTGAAGGGCATTGCTCGCTAGTTATGCTCTTACACACAAAACAACACAATCACACTTTGCCAACCATCTCTTAGAACAAGAACACTCATTTAATGCAGACAGTGACGTCAAAAGTTTAGAGATAGAAAACAGATACACTCACAGACGTAAATTAGAAGCCATTCACATCTATAATTTATTAAACAATCCCCAACACAATATTTTTAATGAACATTCCTTCTCTCTCAACCCTCTCGAAACTCCCCGCTTCCCACGCACATTAACCCCTCTGCCCGCCTCTTTTCCGCAACGCGGCTGGCTCTTTCCCCTAATATCCCTTTCCCAGAAAAACCTTGCTGTCTCTCCCCTCTCCATTGAGAGCTGTCTTTTAAATAGCAGGCAATGCCCTTCACCGTCGCTGTCTTGTTTGGACCGAGGCTCCCAGCCCCCTCAGAATCGGTATGTCAGTTTGCTCATTTAAATTTATTTATTCACTTATCTATTTACCTACATTATTTGTATTTTTTTTCACTTTGGAATATAAAATGTGAAACTCTGAACAGATGTACTATTCTAATTTTCAATGTCACTTAAATTCTAATTTTATTCATAATAATATCCCATATTTGACTCTAAAAATGTAATTTAGTATATTAATGTTATTATTATTATTATTATTATTATTATTATTATTATTATTATTATTATTATTATTATTATTTGTATTATTATTTGTAGCAATGAGGAAGACCGCAATGCGTCCGAAAAAGCTTTCTGCTGAAATAAAGAAATACGTCAAAACAACGCCTCAATTTCACTTCGAATGTCTGTAGGTATACGTTCGCCGCAGCCAAATTAATGAAAAGCGACCGTCACGATTTTCAGCATTTCTAAGCATTGCAGTGGTGCATCTAGCTATGATATTGAGATCACCGATTATAATACATGCTGGAAGTGTTGTTCCCCTCACTTGTTTTCCAGTGACCTGGTTGCTACCAATACAAATGCAGTGTTTAATAGGAGGCCCTGATAGGCTCAGTGCGCAGATATTTTCCTAACGCACTGCACATAAAATCCTGCTTAAGTTTTGTAGTCGGGAACAGGTCATTCTTTCGCGTATTCGACCAGGCCATACTAAATTCTCCCATAGTTATATACTACATAAAAAATCAATCCCATTGTGCGATTGTTGCAACAAAATTCTGAATACTGACCACATCCTCATGGAATGGCCCAAATATAATTCCATAAGACCCAAATATTTTGAGGCTAAACATTTAAACTCCATTTTAACAAACTACCCATTCCAACTCAAGGAAATAAACTTCTGTAAAAAAAAGGCATTGAAGATTTAATTTAACGTCTGTATATTATATGTTTTGTCCTTATGTACATCCATCTATTCGATGCCGTATCTCTGTAATATACTTTCATAATTGCATTTCTAAATACTTTTGTATCTATTAATTTTTGCCTTAACGAGTGTCAGAATATTAAAAGGTTCCAAAAATGTATCTCTATATGTAAGATCATAATTAATGTAAAAGGCCAGTAAGGTTTGTAATCATGTAACTAATGGAGATATCTCACACAGAGGAAATGCAGGATTTATGACAATCAATGTTCGTTAATTTGCATTACGACTTTCCCCTGGACATTCTCTTAATGTTTGTCCACATTACAAGGTATTTTCCCCTAATCCAAAATATGTTCATTATATGATTAATTCCAGGTAGAAGTACAATCCCCTAACATTAGTAATTTAACACGAGTAATATTTTTCGCACTCAAGGACAAAACTAACTTTGAGTGTTCTTGAATTTATACGCCCACTGATCAAAGTCAAAGAGTCTGTTTGATATGGATGAAAGAAATATGCTACATGCAACACAATCGTGTCTGTATTTTCAGAATTATATCATTCCAAAGTCAACTCTAAGACGAGAATAAAAAAAAATATTGAGCGTAAATTTAGTTTTCAAACACCAAACCAAATAAGAGCTACTAGATTCCAACCGGATCTCGTCGTACCAATATGTTGAGTCCTATCAATAACTGAACGCTCTCAGTCAATTCGACAAACACGGGTGGAACAGTCAAAATTTTAAATCACCTAAAATAAATATTATCCTCTTCTAAAACAAATTATTTTCTGAAGTCGCTGCAGGGTAATTCAAACAAAACTTTTCGCGGGTTGACCAATAATTGTTCAGTTCCTAGAAATGCTCCAGTCCAAAGGGTATCAATATGCATTGTGAGTGCATTCATCAATTGTCCGCCAAATTGTGGAACATATTTCACAGTCACGTTCGGTTACGACCATTCTGATAAAATGAACGCATGGGTCTAGAATGAAAACAATTTTATGGAAATGCAAAGATTAAAATGACCTGGAATGTGAACGTTAGTAGAGTTTCTGTATAAGCATAATAAAAAGGTCAGCAATTACATGTGCCCATTATGCTATCCACTCGTCATAGTACAATTTTCTAAATATTTTTAATAAAAAAATATTTGCTCCAGTATCTGATCACTAGACTGCGGATTTTTCATATTTTTATATTTTTTACTTAAAATATGATATGTATAAATAGTATCATATCATTCAAAATTAATTTCTTGGTGGTTTGTGTATAAATAATAAATCTTATTGTGCATATTTCGACATATTTATCCCGTTTGAGCTTATTTTGTCTTTAGAAGTATATAACGACACATTTATACAGTAAATCTTCGTTAGCACGAACTCGTTTAAAACGAATTTCGCCGTAACACGAATAAAACTTCGGTCCCGGCAAGAGGTTACTATAATAGTCATTTATAATACTCGGATAACACGAATTTTTATAACACGAGCTCCGATTATTTCGGTCTTCTGTAATTCGTGATAATGAGGGTTTACTGTACAACTTTGATATAAATATCCTTCATAATATAAATTTATGATAATATTATAAATGTACGTATAAATGTATTTATTTGGGATACACAGTTTACAACTCGTATCAGTGATAGCTTTTGCAAGCAAATGCAAACAGTTCGAAAAAACTATATAATGGTCATTATTAAATACTATAGTATTGTAATATTCTCCAAATCTGCTGCTTTTTACACAAATTATACTTGACCGAACATGGTAAACTAACTGCTCCATACGTTTTCACATCTAAAAATACCCCTAAATCTCATCACTAATCCAAGAACAAACGTTTCGTTTCCGTATTCTGATGGTAAATAAAAAAAATATAAATAAATGAAACACAGCCTCATAATGGTTCCATGTTAATGTTCAACAAAGACAAGAAATCAAAAGAATTTCACATTTCATTATCTTATCTTGTTGCCTTCAACAATGGACTTCTCAAATATACATTGCTCCATTGTCTCCTATGGCAGTAGAGGATGGTGATATAAAATTAAAGTTAAAATGCAAATTTATGATAATCAATTTTTTCAATTTTTCTTTCATGATAACTAATAGTAATAATGATAATATAATCCAATTTCACCCAATAGAAACTCTGCGCCTATTGTGTATACCTGCGTTTGTTTCGATAGCCAGGAACACTTCTCAAATTACGTTCCCAAAGCGCAGGAAATAAGGAGCGGGAATCCAAATTGCAGAATAGAGTAAATCAAATAAATATTGAAAATTTCAATAGTAAATTATAATTAAAACATTAAATATTTAGCATATCCTTTTCATTTATTCCTCTAAATATTTTTTCTTGTGGCCCATAGTTGGCGGGACGCCCATATATGCATCGTTAATTTTTTAAAGAGCTAATTTTGTACAACAAACTTTGTCTGAGGCAAAAATCTCTATCCTCAATTTTGTAGTTTTCTTTCTTTTTTTTTTTTTTGCAATTTTCAAAAAACCGAGCGATACCCGAAAATGTAACTAGAACCACATTTTAATCGTCCCTTATTACGTACGTGGAGAAAATTTAAAGAAAAAAATTAGAGTGCTTTTTGAGGAAAAAATTTAATTGCCTCTCGCGCATAATTACACGAAAATTACTCATATTTTCGAAAAGTTGAACATGACCTTATTTCATAATTTGTCTTTCCGAAACAGATTTTATTTAGAAAAAATCTCTATCTTCAATATTATAGTTGTAAAACAATGACGAAAAAATCTGTCTTAACTATGTAGGAATATGGCTCAATGCTGCACTAGGCTACAAGTTGAAGGTATCAAGAAAGCATTTACTTTACTGGATCTGTACGACTTGGACTAATCCAGCAAGTGTGGCGACATATGAAGAAGGAATGCAAAGCAAAGTGTCATTGGCACAAAATTTATTACTCTACCTACTAATATGCTTACCAATATACCTACTAATATACTTACTAATAAGCATTAAACTCCAAAAATATTATCTGGAGTAGACCATCTGAGAAAAATTTTATTTTATGACAATCTCTTACAACTTCTCAGGATGTAATTCACATGATAAAATGTGTAAAAAATCAAAGAATGAAATTCAGGTTTGAGAACATTTTAATGGAGAAATGCAGTTTTACGTGATTAATCGAATAATATTTCACTGTAAAAGAAATTGTAGCGTTGCTGAATACATATGAAGTCCAAAGAGTATTTTCTTTGCATAACAATATTCTTGAAAATTAGAAAGAAAGAACTTCATTAGAAAATTTGGAAAAATATACAGTAATTTCTTATCTTACGAATTAAATGAATTGTTTTTATTTCAAGAATTAAAAGTAGCTTCTTAATGTAAAATAAAAGACGCAATTACCACCAGAGCATATTTTTCGTTTTGATAACATATTTTCTTATTTTCTAACATAATTGCATTTTCATGATTTTTTTTGCATGTAAATTCGCACACTACCAATCACAAGGGTAGTATGAATCACTCACCATTCGAAGAAACAAGAAACACGATCATTCCCATACCTGCAAAAAAGAAAAAAAAGTTATTTGAAATATTTATTTAATTGAAATATTTATAATCGCTAATTAATTTATAAAGCATTACAACTAATGTAATGATTTTGAAAGCATAATATTCTCTGGCAGCTGACTGCTTCAATGTGTTTCCAGAAACTCAATTGGAATCGGCATTGTAGCCGATTAATTGTTTTTGACAAAAATGACTTGCTTAAGGGCGGGAATATATTTTCAGAAAATGCCGATGTCTATTACTATAACACTCGACGTAGAAATCATATTCATCAGGTGACAGTATCAACAGCTCATTACAAACAATACATTATTTTACAACACTAAACGATTAAATTCGATAGAAAAGTTTAAATCCCGAGTGAAATCGTTTCTGCTGCATAACTGTTTCTACACAATTAGAGACTATACTGAACATCACAAGGAAAGTATCATTAATTTTAACAGTGATATTTAATGCATTATTTACCATTGAACTGTATAATTCTAAACAATATGTAACAAGTATCGCAGTTTCTGGTTCAATGACCCCCATCTCCATCAGGTTTTTCGTCCAGTTTCCCTGATCCATTGAGCAAATGCTGAGATGGTCCCTTGTTTTGCTTCTGGAGATAAATGTAACTTCATTATCTGTGCACGTCTTCTAGATTTCTGTGGGAAATATAGTAATTCAAATCATCGTTTCCATGTTGTCGCGGCAGGAAGTATTATCCCGAAGGACAATATGGATAAGAACCAAAATTTATTGCTTATTTATCCTTGAAGATAGATTTTTATTACATGGGAGCTCTTTTTTGGTTTTTTTCTTCTTCATTCATTCATTCAAAATTCAAGTAGTATAACACTTAGTGTAGGGATCACAGATATTTGAAAATGTGCACACAATTCACATCTCCCCATAGCACGTCATACTCAGTTTTAACTGTTTTTTTACCTAAAATAAATAAAATAAATAGCTAGTGTCGAAAATCAGTCACCCTCACGGTTCGAAGCCCAGAATCTCCTGGTCAACGATGTTGCAGGACCATGGAGTGTTTCTACTGAGCCATCTCACCTAACCCACCTGATTGTCAATTATATCGTCGGCATGAGCTAGATTTACGCTTTACCCGGACGGCCTCATTACTCTGTGCCTGTCTCCACTTTAGCAACAGTGTGGGGCGGTTGACAACAAGTTGCACGCAGCATGGGGGTACAGGCCAGAGCGGAGTGCTACGGTAGTGCGGTCGGGAGAAGGTAGAGGCAATGGATGCTCTCATTCATCCCTCTCAGTAGGTCATACCTGCATTCTGAGTTGTCTTCCTTATTATTCATTATAGAATTTCGATAGTTTGAGGCAAAGAATCGTATCTCTATTTTCACTGCTTTTAAGATTTTGATATCAACATAATTGCAGAAAAACCCTATTAGCTAAAGAAGCTAGTAGCAATGGATGCTCTCATTGAACATCTCAGCAGGTCATTCCTGCGACTTGAGTGACTTCCTTATTATTCATTATAGAATTTCGATAGTTTGAGGCAAAGAATCGTATCTCTATTTTCACTGCTTTTAAGATTTTGATATCAACATAATAGCAGAAAAAACCTATTAGCTAAAGAAGCTAGTAGCAATGGATGCTCTCATTGAACATCTCAGCAGGTCATTCCTGCGACTTGAGTGACTTCCTTATTATTCATTATAGAATTTCGATAGTTTGAGGCAAAGAATCGTATCTCTATTTTCACTGCTTTTAAGATTTTGATATCAACATAATAGCAGAAAAAACCTATTAGCTAAAGAAGCTAGTAGCAATGGATGCTCTCATTGAACATCTCAGCAGGTCATTCCTGCGACTTGAGTGACTTCCTTATTATTCATTATAGAATTTCGATAGTTTGAGGCAAAGAATCGTATCTCTATTTTCACTGCTTTTAAGATTTTGATATCAACATAATTGCAGAAAAACCCTATTAGCTAAAGAAGCTAGTAGCAATGGATGCTCTCATTGAACATCTCAGCAGGTCATTCCTGCGACTTGAGTGACTTCCTTATTATTCATTATAGAATTTCGATAGTTTGAGGCAAAGAATCGTATCTCTATTTTCACTGCTTTTAAGATTTTGATATCAACATAATAGCAGAAAAAACCTATTAGCTAAAGAAGCTAGTAGCAATGGATGCTCTCATTGAACATCTCAGCAGGTCATTCCTGCGACTTGAGTGACTTCCTTATTATTCATTATAGAATTTCGATAGTTTGAGGCAAAGAATCGTATCTCTATTTTCACTGCTTTTAAGATTTTGATATCAACATAATAGCAGAAAAAACCTATTAGCTAAAGAAGCTAGTAGCAATGGATGCTCTCATTGAACATCTCAGCAGGTCATTCCTGCGACTTGAGTGACTTCCTTATTATTCATTATAGAATTTCGATAGTTTGAGGCAAAGAATCGTATCTCTATTTTCACTGCTTTTAAGATTTTGATATCAACATAATTGCAGAAAAAACCTATTAGCTAAAGAAGCTAGTAGCAATGGATGCTCTCATTGAACATCTCAGCAGGTCATTCCTGCGACTTGAGTGACTTCCTTATTATTCATTATAGAATTTCGATAGTTTGAGGCAAAGAATCGTATCTCTATTTTCACTGCTTTTAAGATTTTGATATCAACATAATAGCAGAAAAAACCTATTAGCTAAAGAAGCTAGTAGCAATGGATGCTCTCATTGAACATCTCAGCAGGTCATTCCTGCGACTTGAGTGACTTCCTTATTATTCATTATAGAATTTCTGCAGATTTGAAGCCAAGAATCGTATCTATATATTCACTGCTTTTCAGATTTTGATACCAACATAATAGCAGAAAGAAATCTATTAGATAAAGAAGCTAGTGGCAATGGATGCTTTCATTGAACCATCACAGCAGGTCATTGCTGTGACTTAAGTGACTTCCTCATTATTCATTATAGAATTTCTACAGTTTTCAAGCCAAGAATCGTATCTCTATTTTCAGTGCTCTTAAGATTTTCATATCAACATAGTAGCAGAAAGAAATCTTTTAGATAAAGAAGCTAATGGCAATGGATGCTTTCATTGAATCATCTCAGTAGGTCATACCTGCAATCTGAGTTGTCTTCCTTATAATTCGTTATAGAATTTCGACAGCTTCGATGCCAAGAATCGTGTCTCTATTTTCAGGGATTTCTCATATTCATATCAAAATAATAGCAGAAAGAAATCTATTTGAAGCTATACAGTAGTAACCTCCAATTTTTACTTAACCTTATTTAGGTGCTAATGAAATCAGCCGTATTTCCTATCAAAAAAAACGAAAAACACAAAAAACTAAACACGATTGTATTCCTTTTCTCCTGTAAAGCACGGACATTGTAAGTTACGACTCACGTTCTATGAAGTATGAATTTGACATTTCCGAAACGAACACTTCAGCCGAACCGATCACTTCTCCGGATCCTTGCTAAAGGACAAAACCAGCTGACACGTGGACGACCGGAAGCTCTGTTCTCAGAATCCGCCCAGCCTTCGAAAGGTCACGCAGCAGGTGGCCAGAATTCTGCGGAGTACGTGGAGTCGGTATCTTGTTGAAAACCCGTAGCTCTGATATTTTCGTATGGCTCGGAGATAGAGGAGATGAAGTACAATCTTTGAAAAAATTCGAATTATCGAAATATTCGAATTAAAAAAAATCATGAGGGTTTAGCAAATAAAAGTAGTAGTAGTAGTAGTAGTAGTAGTAGACAGTAAGTGTAAATAAGCTTAGTAAGTTGTTATGCGTAGTTAATAAGATCGCACAACATTAAACATATAAGTAATAAATAATGCTTGCTCTTGCAACATCATTAGCGAAGAAAGTTTGAGGGTTTTTTAAAATCAATTTTCATTTCAACAAAAAATTTGGATATGCCACATTCCTAATGTGAGTTATCATGCAATAAATGGCAGACATATCTCAATAAAGTAAATCTAGTACCATTCACATGTATATTTAGGTCGATGATTGAGTTTTAAAATTTAGTACAGAGACGTTATGATGGATCATCATAGTTTACACGTCGAAAACCTGCTACAAGCTTCAACCGGTTTTAGTTATCTTTCCAAAAAGGTATACAATGGTACCATTAAAATTAAAGTGACACCATTAAAATGTTCACAGCCTCTACGAGATCGAACATTTTTCGAATACAACTCTTCAATAGACTAAATGTAAAACCATCGAGTTATGTGACCATTTAGTTTAAAATTGAAAAAGTTAATTTTACAATCAATTGCTTGTACCGCTTTACAAAATATGTGAAATGGAATTTTGTATGTGGGTAGAATGAATGGAATTTTTTCATAGGTACAATGAAGATAAATTTTGGATGTGGTGAATATTGGAGAAGTTATAGAATAGGTAGGCAATATGGTGAATGATGGCATCCAGGTTGAATTTATTGTGTATTTTTAATGTGTAGTTTGACAAGCGCTTTCATCACCATCTCTTGTAAGTCCGTCGCTATACATGACATTCATATGTTTCCCAATCTGTCAAACTGGTCCCTTCTTGATTGATTGATTGATTGATAGATTGTTTGTGATTCCGGGCGCGTCAACAAAAGTCATTAGTTCCGTAAGTGTAAGACATGTTTTTAATTGAGAGGTGGCGGTGATCTTCCCCCACTGAAAGGCGAGATCTGGCACCGACCTTCCGTCCACTAGCGGGGTTTTCCCCAACCAGGTATCTCCCACCAGCGGGGCACCGCCTTACCCGAGACAAGTTCTAAGACCCCGTCCGGTCTCCCAGCATGTATGGTAGTGTAGAGAAAGTGTGTATGTGTGTGTGAGTGTGTGTGTGTAAGACGGAGGACAAGGATGAGGAAAAAAAGGACGTGGGCCGTTTGTTAGGGTACTGCATTCGTCTAGTGTTGATCGGATAAACTACAGAATACTTCCGATCAGAGCAGCCAGACGCTAGAATTCTCCTCCAGACAGCGGATGAATTCGACCTAACTACATACCTAGTGTCGAAAATCCTGCCACCATCGGAACTCGAACCTGGAATCTCTTGTTCAGAGGCACTGCAGTGACATCAGTTGATGCACTGAGCCACCGCTCTTGGTGGGTCCCTTATTAGAGTAACTCCACTATCACCTTGCACGCGGGCGCTCGGCACGTGCCGTTTCCGCTCCTGGCAAGGGACAGGAGGACTCACGCGCCCATTGACCGAATCCGCTCTATCGATTCGATCCGACGGAGCGCGGGACCGCCTCGGTGAATGTCAGTTCGGGTCTCGGCTCCGTTCCGGGAACAACACGCTTCCCTGGCTTTGTCTCCGAGAGTTCCGAGAACAGCGGAGACGCGTGGCCGTTTCAACCATTCGTGGAACGGAAAATTAATTAAGGGCATGTGGATGTAAATTGCTTTGCCATTTGACTGAGAAATTATTTGATATTTCTCCCAGTGCAATTGGAGAATATTCTCTGGTGGTTTGTTTGCTGCTTTATACAAAGGTATTCCTGTATACTCAATCAGGTCCACTGTAGTCGTTTGTTACGCTCAATGAAGAGTATATGAAAACCAAAACGCTAAATTTTCCTATGGGCCCATAATAGAGACATACTTTATTACACCAATGCCTGAACCTCTTGGCTATACTATAAAATGGGTGAATGATTTTGTTGGTTTCGTGATTATGAAGATATGACATGAATGATGAAGGAATGGTGGAACACGAATCCATCGCTGAATTTTTGCCGTTGAATGCTGGTACATCTTGAGAAATACCTTGTAATAACAGACATACAAAAATAGCTTGCAAAAACACACAATTAATATTATGAAAGAGTTGATCTTTTTATCTTATAATCCAGTCGACCCATACCTGGGACTTTACCTGGTAAAAGGTAATTGCCACAAAAAGATTTTTTTAGGTATGTTGACGTTCCCACGCACTAGTTAAAACGTCATTTTTACGACCTCCCAGAGCTTGTGTTACCTTCCGTAGAACGAAAATTCAGATTTTTTCTGTTAACTTTTAATACCTCTTTACCATGAGATTATTTAGAAAATAATGGTATAAATTTTAAAGGGAATAACGTTTCCTACAACTTGTGTACAACTTTTATTTCCAAATCAATTAAGAACAAAAACTACAGATTTTCAAAAAATAAATATATTTTTCATTTCTTTAAAATGTCACTAGAGTCAGGGTCCACTCACTCAACATACGCAAAGAAAAAAATGTATGACATTTTCCCAGATATACCGCCATTTTCAGTGCTTTTTAACTGGATTTGTGAACTAACCAGAGGATGCTCGGGCATGTATATATCACAGTCTTAGGAAAATAACTTAATCGTATCTTTAGTGTAAAATGTAAATATTATTTACTTATATCCCTCGCGGCGTCTTGCCCTATTTTGTTCTAGAAAGCCCTACTCACGCCTGCGTCAACCCGTTCCGCATGCCTCACCCTACTTCACGTGCTCCACTGTGCACCCCTGACACTCTACTACTCAAAGAAACAACTTTTAAAATCAGATCTTGAATTACTCAAATAATTGCGCCATTAATGTGAATATAGTTCATTTCATTGTGTTCATTTAGTACACAATTTTATGGGAAGAGAAAGAGATCCGTAAAATCTGGTGATCTGGTATGGAGTGTATTCTAATATTTTCAAGGTATTAGTAAAAAACAAAACAACGCACACTTATTTTCTCTTTTGGGGGGTTGGAAAGAGATAGGGAAGGATGGAGTGTGGGGTATTTATTTCGAGATTTAATGCAGGGAGTGATTTTTCTCTTCTTTTGAAGTTGAGAAGTATAAAATTCCATCAAGATTTTCTCTCCCATAGGTTTTGAGTTACTTCGGTATGTACAGACTTACAAGTAAACAAAACGGATCTAACATGAGATTTTAGTAATCAAACATGCAATTTTAAAAAATATTTAAAATATGAAAATTCTTTAATTACAGGTCTTCACTTTAGATTTATGTATATGTATTGCAATATTGTATATTTTATGAGCTCAGTCCTAAGTTAAATAAAAGTTATCCGCCTCATAAGAGATGAATAATGAATTGTTGATGAAAAGGCCTATTACAGTCTATCAATATTTCATAAGAATATTAGAGTACATTTATTTATTTCTCCATTATATCTTCTTATATGTTTTTAGTGCTAATGAATTCATCAAAAGAGTGGCTACGATTTTTGTGCCACTTTTCACTCTATAAAGGTCTCTCCACTTGTGCCACTCTATGAAGGTTGTAAAAGGATATAACTAAAAACGCGACAACGTTCATTAAATTATCAATTGATTTAGTATGCTAATCGATTTCGATGTAAACTGTTGCAAGATTGATTGATTGATTGATTAATGACTCCTGACACGTAAATTGTTAAGGTCATTGGTTCTGTTACTGTAGTACTTTAATAGGAGGTAGGGTGATCTCCCGGTGGATGGCGAGATCCGGCACAGAACTACCTGTCGGCTGGCAATGTTTCCCCAACAATGTGTCACCCAAACGCCCCAGCCGGGTCAATCTTCCGACAAGTCTCTCCGCATGTGCGGTAGTGTAGTACATGTTAGTGTGTGTGTGTGTGTGTGTGTGTGTGTGTGTGTGTGTGTGTGTGTGTGTGTGTGTGTGTGTAAGGGGAGAGGATAGGACAAGGAAGAAAAAGGTCAGATCGCGCGCGGTCCGTGGTCCGTTTGTTAGGGTACTGCTCCGACATTCATCTAAAGTTGATAAAACACGCGCCAGAAAACTACCAATCAGAATAGCCGGTCGCCAGAATTCTCCTCGAAACAACGATTGAACTCGATCGAGACAGTATCGAAAATCTTGCAACCACACCGTCGAGACTCGAATTTTGGGGCCTCTCGGCCAGAGGCAAAAATGAATAATTATCATCTATCGTGTTGATAGAAGAAACCACGGGAAACTACCGACCAGAACAGCCGGCCGCCAGAATTCTTCTGCACACAGCAGTTCCACACAACCCAGCTCTAGCTATGGTTGAAACTCCTGCCACCGACACGTTCCGAACCCTAGTATATGACGGTGTGAAACACTGTAGTGTAAAATGTTGCAGACAACATAAACCGGGAGTGGTAGCTCAGTGCATCAACTGATGCAGCGCCTCTGACCAAAAGGTCCTAAGTTCGAGTCCTGACGGCGCGGCGGCAGGATTTTCGACATTAGCTTTTCAGCTAGGTCGAATTCGGTCGCTGTCTGGAGAAGAATTATAGTGGCCGGCTGCTCTGATCAGTAGTTTTCCGTGGTTTCTCCGATCAACACCAGGCGAATGCCGGAGCAGTACCCTAACAAATGGGCCACGGACTGCGCGCGATCTTTCCTTCCTCTTCCTTGTCCTATCCTTTCCCCTTATACACACACTTACACTAACATGCACTACACTACCACATATTTCGGGAGACCGGTCTGGAGCTTAGAGCTTGCTCCGGCTGGGGCGGTACCCTGCTGGTGGGAGAGTCCTGGTTAGGGGGAAACCCCATTAGCCGATGTTAGGTTCGCGCCGGATCTCGCCATCCAGCGGGGGAAGATCACCGCCATCTCCCGAGAAAAAAACATGCCCTACACTAACGGGGCTAATGACCAAAGCAGTTGACGCGCCCGGAAAAACGAAAAAAATCAATCATAAACGGAGGTAAAACAATTTGTTAATAATCGGACAAAATTATCTAGCATTTTCATTATTTTATGCGTATTAACTAAAATACTATTATCCATGTCCATTTAACTAGAGAGTCATGCGAATGTGCTGTATTATTAGTAACAGCCCTCATTCTACACATTTCCAGTCAAGAGGCGACAGCAGAGTAATATATGGTCGCATTAACAGTGTCTCGGCAATTGCGAATCGTAATGCACAACAGTAATGCACTACCAACATATCACTAACTACACCGCATGACTTCCAATACTGTTAGGGACATAGTCAAACGCGATTCATGTGGACCTAAATTCTCTCCGTTTGATACAGCAAAAAGTGCAATACATTAGTAAGCTGTAAAATGAATGAATATTTCCTGGACTAAATTCTAAACGAATACGTGACCAGAGAGAAGATCGATTCAAGACTGATATATTTCTTAATCACTTGACAGAAATTAGATACCATTAGAACTCACACCATATTTATTCAATTATTATAAATTCTAGCTCATCCATTTTCTAAAACTATAATCAATAGGGAGGAACCCTAAAGCTACATTGCCCTAAAAAGGAAACAAAAATTCCGTCCTGCAAACGTTAAGCGACGCGACTGAACGTCGAATCGTCTCTCATTGACTGCACAAACATATAAACGCACAAACAAATAAACCAAATAAGGAAATAAGAACTATAAATACATGCATTGAATAAAAGGGCCATGCTTAAAGGCACAGCACTACTTTCGAAGCTCAAGAGAAACATCCCCCACCGAATCTCCGCTTTCTGTCCTCCCGACCGCTCATCAAGGAGTTGGTGGGCCTTTGCGTGGGTGAATGGGGCTATGGAGCGGTAATTTGAAGAACGCTCTTTGCGGATAGTGCAAGCATGGTCCAAGAACGGCTTGTGAGAGAATTACCCAACCAGGAGTCTCCCCTAGCAGGAGCACCGCCCCAGACGGAACAAGCTTTACGCTCCAAACTGGTCTCCCGACATGTGTAGAAATACAGTGCAAGTAAGAGTGTGTGTAATTAAGTGATCAGGATAGGACAAGGAAGAGGAAACAAATATTGCTCGCAGCTCGTGGCTCGTTTGTTACGGTACTGCTCCGGATTATGCTTGGTATTGATCCAAGAAACTACGGATAACTAACGATTAGGGCAGCCAGATGCTAGAATTTCCCTCCGCAAAGGGGATGATTTCAACCCAGCTTCAGAGTGAATGTCGAATATCTGCCAGCGTGGGAACTCAAACCCGAGGGCCTTCTGATGAGGCTAGCTGGAAAGACATCGCAAAGCTGTCTCTGCGCTAAATTCAACCGTGCGATCGCAATGGTGGTGGCAACAGCACATTGATTGGTTGATTGATTGATTCGTGTTTCCGGACGCGTCAACTACTAAGGTCATTAGTCCCATAAGTGTAGGGTGAGACTTTATCGCGGAAGATAGTGGTGACCATTCCCCATGGATGGCGAGATCCGGCGCCTATCTACCCGTAGTTTTGTGGGATTTTCCCCAACCAATATTTCCCACCAGCGGGGCACCGCCTCAACCGGGAAAACCTCTATACTCCCGACTGGTCTCCCGGTATGTATTGTGGTGTAGTGCATGTAAGTATGTGTGTTAGTAAAGGAATACGATAGGACATAGGGAAGAGGGAAGAATGATCTCGTGCAGCCCGTTTGTAAGGGTACTGCTCTCGCACTTTCCTGGTGAGGATCGGAGAAACTACTGAAAACTACCGTTGCGGGCAGCCGGCCGCATGAATTCACCTCCACACAGCGGCTCTATTCCACCTCGCTGATAAGCAAGAGTCAAAAATCCTACCAAAGTGATGGGTCGAACCCTGGGAGCTCCCGGTCAGACGCACTGCAGTGACGTTAGTCAAATGATGATGACAGCAGTCATCATCATCATCTTCACAAACTGATGATGACTGCAGTCATCAGTTTGTGACGCCCTGAGTCACAAACGCCGGTGTGGCAACGGCGGACGAGAAGGCGCTGTTGGCAGCAGCCGGGCGGGCAATGGTGGAAGCGGGGGCGGGGGCGAGGGCGGGGTGGGCGTGGCGAGCCGACAGATCCAGGCCTCCTGCAGACACGTGCGCCGCCCCGCCCCCTTGATGAGTGACTGGTGACGTCGCGCTTCAGGGGATCTCCGCTTGGGTGATCGGGATCTGCGGAACGCCGCCGGCAGGCGGACAAGGACGACTTCAGCTGACGTGAAGGTTTAACCCAGGGGCGCCACAACTCACATCAATTGTGGGAATTCTGATTCGGTGTTGTTGACGTTCTTATGAGAACAAATAAAAGAGGTCATCTCCGTCCACTTAGTGGTTTTATTGAGATAGTCGGCTTTCGACGGCTTTCCCATCACCAGTCTACAATGTAAAGAAAAGAAGAAAAATTGCGTAATGTCATTTGCTACTGTTCTGTATATTAATACCCCTTGCATTACACATTATGTTATTTAATTAGCTATCTTATTTTGTATTTTATTTATATTTTCTTTTCTTTACTGATGATGACGGCAAAGCCGTCGAATGCTATCTCAATAAAAACACTAAGTTGATGGAGATGACCTCTTATTTCTTCATAATTCACATCAATCGCATTATCGTGAGATTATTCTTCAAGGAATTTTTATCTTGGTTTGATGATTTCTTTTTATTTTGTTGTTCTTCAACTGATATTGTCATACTGGCATGAAGCTCGGCGAGTACACATTAAATCGCGTTCCCTGCAGTATGTCCGTTATGAAAATGAACAAGAAACTAAATAACATTAAAAAGACATGTACCTTCCAGTTATTATTTTTCACCTCCTTCTATTTAAGGAGTAGACTTGCAGTTTGTTACATTTTCACGTAATTTTAGCCAACACATCCTAGGTTTTCCCTCTATTCGTTTCCGCAGTGATATATATTTTATTTGAACAGTACAGACCCCGGCCATATTATCGTGACCATCAGTAAATATTTGCTTCTTGCTTTCCCTAATCCCTAATTTTATATGGAAAAACTTGTAAGTATCTGAATTAATGGTCTTCAGTAGTGGCAACTCTTTCATAGATATAAAGAAACATTTTTTTTCTACGGCAACATTGGCCCTGTGGAGACCGCATTTGTGTTAAGTGTAAAAGCCTGCAGAACGTTCTGGAATAGTTGTTTTATTGCAATAAGTACGAGATGTTTCGGCACGTTTGTCTATAATTTGTTTTGATTGACAAAATTAAGAAAATATTTTTTTATATTTTAGTTTTTAATATATTTTGTGAAACTTAATTTTCACCTAAATTTGTTATTTGCATTTTGATGATAACGACGACGAGGAAGAAGACGAAACTGAATCCAAAGAAAAAACTGAGAAATTAAGACATTGATACAACTTGAACCCCCTTCATTTCACAACGTCAACTTTCTAAATATGTTCGTTTCTAAGACATCAGGAGCAAAGATTACGATGAAATTACGGAATAAAAAAATGTATTAAATGTAGAATGACATAAATAGAGTAATCTCTTTAATATGGCCAGGGACTGTGCGTCATTTCCTTGCGCAGTCACGAGGAAGTATTTCGTCAATAGGGCTCTAGTTGTTTATATTCTATTGTTCCTGGGATATATTGTTCATTAATTCCGTTTATCCTCGTTCCGTTCTCGAATTGGACCCACTCAAGTAACTCAGCGAAACAACAGTTGCCGCTGCAGTGGGTCAGACCTGAAGATTCGAACCCCGTCGGGGACGGAGTCAGCTAGATCGAATTCAGTGACTGTTGGGACGAGAATTCTAGCGGCTGGCTGCTCTGGTCGGTATTTTTCCATGATTTCTCCGATTATCACCAGGCGAAAGCCGGTGCAGTACCCTACCAAACGGCCCACGGACCGCGCGTGATCTTCCCTTCCTCTTCCATGTCCTATCCTCACTCTTACACTAACATGCAATACACTACCACACATGCCGGGAGATCGGTCGGGAGCTTAAAGTTTGTCCCGGCTGGAGCACTGGCCCACTGGTGGGAGATAGCTGTTTGGGGGAAACCCCCCAGCCGACGGTGGGTCGGCGCTGGATCTCGCCATCCAGCGGGGGAAGATCACAGCCACATCCGGAGGATAAAACATGCACCACACTTACAGGAATAATGACCTCAGAAGTTGGGGCGCCTGGAATCACTAACAACCAACCAACCATCGGAGACGGAAATTCCGACACTAGCTATTTAGCTAAGTCGAGTTCTGTCTGGAGGAGAGTTCTAACGGAGAATCTCATTTTCTGACTCAAGCACCCTTACAAGACTGATTAAGTAGACCGCGCGATAAAAAATAACCAATTGTTCCTATTGATGTTAATCTACAATAAGAACAGAAACACATTTTTTATCTAATTTTAACATCCTTTGCAATACATTCTGTTATAGTTTTTGTATATCTATTTTGATAATTCATTTGATGCGTTATAAACTCTGGAATAAGAGATTTAAAAGGAATCCATAGGGAGATGATACTAGAATTTTAATCCAAACACACGATGTAACGTGCTCTAAGATTTACCACTGAGATTCAGAGCGTTCTTTCAGACTTCTGTCTGAAAGTTTTAAAAACAAATATTCCTATTACACGAGGAAACTTAGAATGTGCTTCGGAGTTTTGCCAAGCCGAATGTGTGTAAATATAACTATTATATGTATTACCTTACTGGAACGAAACAATATCATTCAACAGAACATTTACCTGTACCACTCATATTATGTTCAAAGTATAAAAATGAAGCTTTATATGCTACAATGTATGATATGAAAAGATTTGCATATGCCATACGTTGATAACATGACAATTTCGCGCTCCCTGTAGAATATCAGAATTTTCTTTACAGCCCAAAACCCCCAAGTGAATGAAATCCTAAATTAATGCACATTTTAAAAACATATGCACATCGCCTATGGAGGAAGGGAAAGTAGACGTCTGCTTTAATACTCGATTTTCAAACCGACAGACAAAAAAATAAAGGGAAGTAACTACAAAAAAAGACTTAAATTTGTACATCACTTTTCAGGCAGCAAAACTCTGCTGATTCGAGTAAGCCATGTTGTAATTAGAGTTTTTTTAATGCGCTAAGGCATCCCCAGAGAAACTGTTTGAACTTTTGCTAGCTATTCCTTGGGACCACGGAAGCCCAGATTAATTTAATGTACGCGCACCGCACTCTGCCTTAATGAGCAACAGAAACGGTTGGCGCTAATTAAAAAGCGAAAAGAGCCGTGGCCAAGATGGCGGTGGAAAATTACGAGAATGGCGAATGGCGAAGACCCTCTTGGCCCGAAGGGAATTTCCAAAGTTGGACATCCTGAGCAGAAGTAAGGTATAAATGGAGACATATTTTCTGTTCGTCGTTTGTGTGGAAAGCAATTAAAGCACCATTACATCCTCAGTAAAAGTCAGTGAAATCCTATTGCGAACCTGTTTTTCTTCTATTGTCTCTCGTAAAACTGGATACATACATTTATGTATGTATCAATGTGTGTGTGTGTGTGTGTATATATATATATATATATATATATATATATATATATATATATATATATATACGCTTATTATTGTTTAGATAAATGCTTTTTACCTGAGTATATAATAATAATAATAATAATTATTATTATAATAATTATTATTATTATTATTATTATTATTATTATTATTATTAATTAATGGAGTTATTGTTACTATTATTATATTCAATTAATTCCTTTTCGGAAATCTATCTTAGACTGCTTATTTCACACTATTAACATCACATTTTCTTCTTAATGCACACCAATGAGTATGAAGGTAATTGCAATATTAAATGAACGATGAAACGACGGCTCTTAGAAACTATGAAAGTACAAAATATACAATTGGAAACTTGTAATTTTGTTCCATATGTTTCTGTTACATACGTCACTACAATCTAAAAGTGTTAACGCATACATTATGAAAGGTTTTTCTATCATAAGTTGAGTCTGTGTTTGTTTTAGTTTAATGAGTTTAGAAACGGTCGAGGACTGGAGTTTGTTGGAAATTAGAAATGTTTAGAAAACTTTTCGTTATCACAACTGGTGGCTTTTTGGAAACCCAACACGCAACACGTCTGGAAGTTGGCAGTCCGCATCCATAATGGGTCAACGCTTGCAAATTTGTTTGGAAACTTTGAGCGATGCTTAGAATAAGTTTAAAAGTATTTAAAACTAAGATAAGAGTACTGGTAATTGAAAGGTATTTTCGAATGCAACGTATTCTTGAGTTTTAGTGGAAGTAAAGAAAAATGTTTGTGAGTTTGGATGTGTGTTTTGTTTTGTTCTGAGAAAGATTAAATAATCTATTTTCAGTCAGTGCATGGCGTTCTCATTTTGCCCACGTAATGTATTGCAAGCAAAGGAAGTTTGAAACGTCAAATTACACTCTACATGTAACGTATGATAATTCAAATGTTTCGGAGAACAAAATGAAACTACTTATGGAAAGTAATTTCGTTGTGTCACTAGCAAAACTGACCATGTAAAGTGAATGTCATTTTACAGGCGAGACATAAAACTCGCTTGAATATTAATTTTACTTTCTCTTTGAACTACATACTTACATATTAACGAGAAAGTATAGAAATGTTGTGGAACAAGACTGAGATTTTTTGACAAAAAAACTTGTATACTGGGGTCCTGATAAAGTTGTTAAATTTTTATCGTATGTAAGTTTGTGTGTATACACATGTAAGTAGTAAATTACTTACTCTAAGACGTTGTATACGAAAAACCAAAGTTTTTTGGGTCTTTGATGCCGAAAAATCGGTTGAAGGCATCAACTTTGAGTCCACCCGTTCGTCCGACCACGGTTCACCCTTACCCCTAAATCGAACAGACGATTTTCTCCAAAATTCATAGTCGTCAATCGACCTTGGCAAACTCGAGGTCCTCCGTGTCCGACACGGATATTTTGATTTACACGAAGATTTAACGACGTGTTCAAAATGCTCTCAAAAATTTCTCCGTTTTTGATTAAAATTGTTCGTCTAATAAAGCTAGGAACGCTCACACAGTAGCCTCGGATCTCAGTTCTGTTGAACTCTGCGAATTTTTGAATATTACAAAAGTTCAAAATTGATTCCATGTCTTCTCACAACTACAGTTTTGAAGCAAGATATTTTTTATTAATGAACTCTGTTTTTCAGACTTCTTTAAATAAGATCTTGTACTACTTTCTTGAAATACGAGTTTTTTCCACAAAATTTTAGGTGGTAATAAACGCAAATTTTTAAATATTAGTTTTCTCACAGAACAAAATCTTTTTTCGAAAATTTAATTTTAAATTACCTTTATTTCACTCAAATTCTGGGAAAACTACTATTTTTAAATGAGATATTTTTATTCAAAAATCTAATCGTGAAGACATGATTTAATTACGAAAAGTCTTCAATATTGTAGCTGGAGGAAGAAGCAGACAATTTTTTAAATTTTACACTATTTACAGAGTTGCAGAATGTTTATAAGTGTACTTTGCAATAACTGTGGGAAAAAAGTTTGAAGTCATCTTTTAGAAAATTTGAAAATAAACTTCAAGCTTCATATAAAGTATCCCCCAAATTAAAATATACGTTTGAAATTTTAAGGACCACGTCATCTGTCAGATCGATCGGGGAATATCAACTTAAATGCAAAGTTAGTCAACGGTTTAGCTATTAACGTTGTTCAAATGCAAACATACTACGAATCGACGGATGGAGACGCAGATGTTTTGCCGTAAACCAATTTTTCCGTATGAAGGATACACAAAACGTTGATTACGATTACACAATATGTTAGAGAAAGCAATTTATTACACATATTCAAGAAATATTCTTTTTTTTTGTTATCAGGGACTCACAAAAGGAGATTTTTCTGTCAAAAAACTGCATTATTAAAGTCTGTACTACACATGTGCTATGCAAAAAAGGAAAAATTACAACATTGAAAGTTGTAAGAACGACTAGGTAGAAAACTCTGCGCTAGAGTAAAGTTTCATGCATGAATTTATTACATTGTGTGTATAATGTTGTATAATTGTTTATATTAAAAATTACAATTCAGATGACTATTTATGGTTTCAGAAAAGTTTCCTACCAGACTGTGTAAAATTAAACTATTATCAAATCCGCAGTTGATAAATGCGAGAGTATCACGAAGCTCAGTTCTTTCCTCTCTACTTTATACACAGAATGAGTATCGTAAATTTAGCACCTCCTGCAAATATCTGAATGGTTGAAGTTATTGCAATGCAGCGTTTACAGACGTGCATGAGGAAATGGAGCTAGTTTATACATATAATCATTTTCATCACTTGTCAAAGATCATTTTTGTCACTAGTATTTTACGAGATATTGAGGGAACTTTGTTTTTCAAAAAAAAATATACATATTTTTAGTCTATCACTCAGAGAATAAAAAGGCGAATCCAATGATAAACATATTGCCATATGATAGGTATATGTTTTTGAGTAATTTTGATTTTTTGCAACTCATGTTTAGGGGATATCAAAACGTCCCGAGAGCGCATTAGCAGGGAGAGCGCTGCATGACCTTGCCTGACGGACTATTGCATTCAAAATATCCCTTAAATATCCGTCACAAATAAAACAAAATAACTTTAAAAAATGTTTATATAACATATATATATATATATATATATATATATATATATATATATATATATTATATTCGTCGTTTTACTATCGTCATGATATGTTTTAGCCTATGTAGAGTTCTATTTGAAAAAACAAAGCTATCTGCATATCTCATCAAATACAAATGATCAAATGGAAACTAATACTTACACCAATTAGCCCCAGTCCCTTATGCACTTCCATGAAAACTGCATTGCAATAACTTCAAACGTTTAAAAATTACAGGATGTGCTAAAGTAACGTGTCTCACCTATATATAATCATTTTCTCTGCACACTGTAGACATGAAACTCTCAAATTTATATTTGTTCCGAAGGTGGGTTGGAACTATCGCTTATGACACAGGAGAACAGTAACTTTTATTAATATGCTTGATGAATAATTTAAATACTGTATAATGTTTATTCTAATAACTAGGAATGTTGATATAAAGTGATGATAAATTGTCGCTTAACGCAAATTACCGGAATAAAGAGTGCGTCCACGGGGAAACGTTGAAACTGAGGAAATAAGCTATTAGGGGAATTTTAAGCACATTTTGTTTAATAAACTCCTTGAATATTACGAATGGCTGAGCCGTAATATGAATTAAAATTTTTATTTGAAAAAAATACTTTGTTTGCAAACTTTTCAATGTAGAAGCATATGAACCTTCTAATTGTTTATTATTTACAAAATATATAAATATATTTGTTCAGAAAGAAAAAAAAACACTGAAATAAAAAAAAGTCACCCAATTTATACAATTCCAATACTTTTTCATTTCTGGAATATTTTTTCTTGGTCAACAGTTTCTCTAATTCTCCCTGTGTCAGCTTTAACGAACTCTAACATTTGTGGGTTCATCTCTCGTTTTGGCCGTTGGGTTTGTGTTTGGTTAATGATCCCGGACGCACCAACAACTTAGGTCATTAGTCCCGTAAGTGTAGTGCATGTTTTCCCTCGTGAGATGGAGGTGATCTTCTCCTGCTGAATGGCGAGATCCGGCGCCGACCTACCGTCGGCTAGCGGGGTTTTCTCCTAACCTGGACTCTCCCACCAGCGGGCCACCGCCCCAGCCGGGACAAGCTCTAGGCTCCCGACCGGTCTACCGGAATATGTGGCAGTGTAATGCATGCTAGTGTAAGTGTATGTGTAAGGGGAGAGGAGAGGACGAGGAAGAGGAAGGAAAGATCGCGCGTGGTCTGTGGCCCGTTTGTTAGGGTACTGCTCCGGCATTCGCCTGGTGTTGGTCGGGAAAACCACGGAAAACTACCGATCAGAGCAGCCGACCGCTAGAATTTTCCTTGAGACAGCGACTGAATTCTACCTAGCTATCTAGCTAATGTCGAAAATCCGGCCGACCGTCGGGACTCAAACCTAGGACCTCCCGGTCAGAGGCACTGTAGGGTTATCAGGTGATGCCTTGAGCTAGCTCTCCCGATCAACATCAGTTAAAGAAATATTTTCCATTTTCCTATACTTCCTTTTTCCCCGCTCATGCATTCAGCGTATTGGATCGAATTTTCTACTTAACTGCTAACTCAACACGAGGAGATACTTTTGTCCGCTACAGCTTTCGGATTGTAGACGTGCACTAGTCATAGATGAAGGTGGGTATGACAGTGAAAAAAATAAGTGAGGTGTACGTGAGGAGTGTCAGTAAATAGTAGCATTAGGTTAGTTCAAGGTTAATGAAGCATGAGGGGAGTTTAGGGTAGCTTCAGTGTAGCAATAGGTTAGTTTAGAGTTAAGTTATTGCAGTAACAGTGGTAACTGGTGGTGCAGTAAGAGTGGCATACTGAACAAGGGACGCCAAGGGACGTCATGGAGGGTGAGAGCAGTTCCGACGAGGCCACAGACGTGGTTAGATGTGAGCGTTGTGCATGCGAGTGAGAGTGAACAGAATCCACAATTATCCTGGATATCGCTGGAGATTTTTCTTCTAAGGTAAGCGCCTTCAATACTGTTTCCCACAACATATTACATATATGTGAATATTCTTACACAGTATTGTGTGAGAAAAAATTGAGAGACGCATTTGGATTTGGATGATTGGTTTATTTTTTCGTGTTTCCGGGCGCGTCAACTGCTTTGATCATTGGTCCCGTAAATGCAGTGCATGTTTTTTATCGGGAGATGGCGGTGATCTTTCCCCGTTGGATGGCGAGATCCGGCGCCGACCTACCGTCGACTAGTGGGGTTTCCCCCTGACCAGGACTCTCCCACCAGCGGGGCACCACCCACGCCGGGATAAGCTCTAAGCTCCCGACCGATCTCCTGTGGTTGTGTAGTGCATGTTAGTGTGTGTGTGTGTGTGTGTGTGTGTGTAAGGGGAGAGTATAGGACGTGGAAGAGGAAGGAAAGATCGCGCGCGGTTCGTGGCCCGTTTGGTGGGGGTACTGCTCCCGCATTCGCCAGGTGTTGATCGAAGAAACCACGGAAAACTACCGATCAGAGCAGTCGGCCGCTAAAATTCTCCTCCAGACAGCGACTGAATTCGACCTAACTGAAAAGCTAGCCGCGAAAATCCTGCCTGAGGACTCGAACCTAGGACCTCCCGGTGAGAGGCACTGGAGTGACATCAGTTGATACACTGAGCTACTGCTCCCGTTGCATTTGGATTAAAAAATATGAAAAAGATACGTACTCTCCAAAGTTCTCCTCGAATATTATATTAAATGTTAATGGGAAATATTTCATGCGCCGTCTCATTCCAAACATATCAGATCCGAAAGTTCGAAATTGTTTAATGGCATTCTTGACATTTTCTCTCAGAGTTAAAAATGCCGAAATTATGCAAAAATGCACCCAATCAGAATGTGATTACGCTACAGCAAACTTTCTAGAAAAATAAAATTCTTAGTCAAAAGCCTCCCTAACTATGCCAAAAGTTGTGTCTTGCGCGAAGAGCATTATAAAAGAAAAGAAAGATAATACAAGATTTCTTCTTAAAGTTCTGGAAGAAATGTCAGAAGAAAAGATTTATTTTCTGCAACAGTGTCAGATGCATACATTTGTTTTAAAATTAAGGAAAGTTATTATCCTTCTTCAGAAGTCTTCCAGATTCCGACAGTACAGTCGAAAAGGAGTGACTTAATGAAAATCACATCTAGGGGTGGGAAAACACCTTAAAATGACCGGTTACAGGAAAATAAATCTGGATTTACTTGATAAGCACGAGAGTTGCTTTGCTCAATGTGTTCATAGATTACATGTTTTTTTTAATTGGTTGTTTAAGGTCGCATCAACATCTAGCGACCACTATTGGTGTTAACGGTATGGTAACTATGAAGACGAAACGATATGGTGAAGATAAGGGGTGAAAGGACGAACATAAATACAACCATGCCCGAGGCGGGACTAGAACCCCCGACCCTTCGGTCCGAGATCATTATGACACTACTGCCTTAGCGATTTCGACCATCTGGTCGACAGATTTCATGTTAATGGTAGGAAAATGGCAGAAGGCTGTAATATCCCACCATTCAGGCCGGGAGCTTTACCCGGCTGGGGCGCTGTACCGCTGGTGAAAGATACCTGGTTGCTGAAAACCCCGACATGCAGATCATCACAGGATCACTCCATCCTCACGGGGGAATATCCGCCACTTCCCAAGATAAATTCATGCACTACACACACAGAACTAATGACCTTACAAGCTGACTCGCCCGGAGAACTAATCAATCAATCAACCACAAAATTAATGATTTCCTAAAGTAAACATGTTTTACAAATCTACTTTTTCGTAGAACAGTTTTTTAGTAAAACAGTCATAGGCACGATGACAGCAAAGAGACCTTTAGGATTGGAAAGAAATCTCTAACAAACTCAAATAAAATACCTTCAACAACTAATATCTCATAGAATAAACACAAGAGTAGTCCGTAACTTTTGTCTAAATGTATTTTGCTGTAATATCTGACTGTTCCTGGCACGAGACACACACTTGTAGACAAAATTACAAACATGGGAAAATCCTAAAGAAGGGATAAAATATTTTGTTATTTTATACTTTCTTTAATTGTATAATATCCCAAACAACCATCTAGATTAATAAGAATTCAAGCACATATGTTATAGGTTTAATTAAGTATGGTTTCATATATATATATATATATATATATATATATATATATATATATATATATATATGCCATACTAAGAAGCTGTAGTAACCACATTTTTCTATAACTATTCTAAAATATAACGCAAATTTCAAATTCAGTAATAAAGAAAAATGAGTGCCTCTGCCGCCAGAACACCAGCCACGTACGCAGTTAACCACCAGATTTTGTAATGTGCTCCTGCAGAAACCGCTCAATTTTTTTTCTTATTTTGATGCCTCGATGTGCCCTTTGCGACCTGTCTAGAGGACGCGGCGCGAGAGGCGTCTCAAAGAACAACCGCGAAGCGCAAAGAGCTGCGAGACTGTAGGCCGCGCTCTGCAGGAACGCCAGGGAAACGTCAGCCTCTTTGCTGGCGGTAACAGGTCTTCTTTTTACCTTGACTGTGCACGCCGCTGCTCTCTCGGATTTCCGCCAGCGACAAGCTTTGCAGCTACTCTACCTTGAAAAAGCAGGCCTACGCTGGCGTCCACACCAGCGCCGCTGTCTCAACGTAATTATCCACTTTGTGGTTGTGGTTAAAACCATCCGACCAATCTTAACTTCAACCACTGCCGCCTCAATATCTGTCCCAGCCTCAACCTCCACCACAATATCAACTTTTGTCTGAATATCAACCACCGCCTCACTCTCAGTATCAACTACTGCCTCACACTCAATATCAACCGTCGCCTCACCTTCAACACCAACCACCAACATTTCATTTACAACATCAACCTCAGGTACCTCATCTTCAATATCAATCTACACGACAACCTTAAACTTCGCCACAACTACACAACTACAACATCGACCACAACCTCATTATATCCTCCACAACCTCAACATCGATCACAGCCTCATCATTGATCATAACCTCAACATCGACCACAACCTCAACAACCTCAACATCGTCCACAAGCTTCGCAGCTACTCTACCTTGGCAAAGCAGGCCTACGCTGGCGTCCACACCAGCGCCGCTGTCTCAACGTAATTATCCACTTGATGTTGTGGTTAAAACCATCCGACCAATCTTAACTTCAACCACTGCCGCCTCAATATCTGTCCCAGCCTCAACCTCCACCACAGTATCAACGTTTGTCTGAATATCAAACACCGCCTCACTCTCAGTATCAACTACTGCCTCACTCTCAATATCAACCGTGTCGCCTCACCTTCAACACCAACCATCAACATCTCATTTTCAACTTCAACCCCCAACTTCAACCCCCATCTCAATCGGGTTTTTGTCCAGTTTCCCTGATCCATTGAGCAAATGCTGAGATGGCCCCTTGATTTGCTTCTGGACGTAAATGTAGCTTCACTATACGCACGTTTTGTTGAACTTTCCTTTTGCTTGTAGTGGTAGTAGAGCTTAGGGTGGGTTTCTATTTTGTTAAAATACAGAAAAATCAAATCTGTTCATTCCTTTACCGTTAAAAATAAGTTTTCTATAATTTGGCAACGAAAATATCTAGTTTTTGAAATGTTAATCTCTCGCTTTTTTAAATTTGTTTTTATTATTATTATTATTATTATTATTATTATTATTAAACTATAAATAGTTAAATTATTGGGAAGTGACTCTGAAACTCAAGAAAGCGTGCGCAGATGATTTCTCCCCCATACGTCACATACAGTTTTTTACTGTTTTTGACTAAATAAATAAATAAATAAATTACAACCTCAGGTACCTCATCTTAAATATCAATCTACCCGGCAACCTTAAACTTCGCCACAACTACAACATCGACCACAATCTCAATATCGTCCACAACCTCAACATCGATTACAGCCTAAAAATCGATCATAACTTCAACATCGACCACAACCTCAACAACCTCAACATCGTCCACAATCTCAACATCTACCACAACCTCAACAACTTCAACATCGTCCACAATCTCCAAATCGACCACAACCTCGACATCGACCACAACCTCAACATCGACCACAACCTCAACATCGACCACAACTTCAACATCGACCACAACCTCAACATCGACCACAACCTCAACATCGACCACAACCTCAACACCTGCGACACTCTTAATCTCCGCCACAACCGAAACCTGCAGCTTAAACTTTCACGTAAAACTTCCGCTTGAATTCATTCAAGCCTGAACCTTCACCTTCACTGATATTACCTTCACCTCAGCGAGCACCGACTTGGTCGAAAGCCACCACCTCTACCAATGACCCTACCGCTACCTCTCCCTATAGCACCACCGCATTCTCCGTCGCCGCCAGCTACCCGCCGCCCGCCGCCCGCCGCCCGCCGCCCGCCGCCCGCCGCCCGCCGCCCGCCGCCCAACGCCCGCCGCCCAACGCCCGCCGCCCAACGCCCGCCGCCCCCACCGCCCTCGCCGCCCGCCGCCAGCCACCCCCGCGCCCGCCGCCCCCACCGCCACCGCCCGCCCCCGCTGCCCCCCGCCGCCCGCCGCCCGCCGCCCGCCGCCCGCCGCCCGCCGCCCGCCGCCCGCCGCCCGCCGCCCGCCGCAGCGCCGCAGCGCCGTCGGATATGACGCCATCGAACAATAGACGGCTAGCGACGCGCAAATCGCGTCGCGAGTTATTCATCGCGGGACAAGCGCGCGCGCTGACGCTTCCACGACAGCTCTGTCATTTGTTGCGGCACAGGCGAGGGCGAACGAGGCGGACAGGCGCGCGAAGGGGGAAAACAAATACTGTAGGGTGCGACTCTTGAAATTTTCTCATACCGCAAATTCGCAAACATTGCTACCATAAAAAGTATATTCCGCAAAATGGAAATTGAACTGGAACCAGGATAAATACCCCACCAAAGTGGACATACTGCGAAGAAATGAAACAGAACACATGTAACTCGAGAGTAATATAGATGCGTGCCCTCTTAGGGGAAATTTACAACTTTAACCGGCATTTCAAGCTTTCAAATGAGTTCCTAATCACCATTCTAAGTGTTTTGGAGGATATTTCAAAAGAATTGCTTTCGGTCGAGAAAGCACCTTATTCGGTACTAAACGTTAGGCTCTTAGATTTCAAGTTTTCGTACTTCAATCACACTCGTTTTAATTGGAACCGTCTTAATTAACAGTTAAATTCTTTTTAAAAATCCAGACTAATATAACTGACTTGAAGTTTATAAAATCTTTTACACTTTTTAACGGTTGTGGTCGTGTCTGAGAGATTCTAGACTCAAAAAGTAAAAATAAAATTATGTGACCTTAACAAAAAAGCAAAGTTTTCCGTATATTTTGTCTCTTAAAACATAAAATAACTGGTTATTTTTCTCCTTTTTTTCTCGAAAAAAAACTTCACCCTGCACAATTTTCACGCGAACCATATCAGATAACATGCATTTGTTAGCGAGTTTGCAAAACGAATACTTTCAAATTCTTGACAGTGTTCCGTCCAAGGTTCATTCCCATGCTTATCTCCCAGTTCGTTTTCATCCTCCGCAACTGCATCCGGCTCTCTGACCTTATCCCCTGAACCTTATTCTTTATTACTACTCCCATTATTCATTCATCTCTACCTGCTTCACCCCCTAACTCTGGTGAGATGCGATATTTCTTTTTGCCATGCCCTCGAGATAAACATGAAATAAATTGCACCTTCAGCCAGATGCAGCAAAAAAATTCGGGAAGGTATTTTGCAAAATATTTGCATAACGCATGATAATGTTCTCATAATCTCATTAAAATAAAACTCAATTTAAAAAGGCATCTAACAATGTGATCTAGTTAGTCTTTGCTTTGTAGAACATTGGTTGCCTCAGAATGAACTCCACTCCAAATTCCTAGTTTGAACACTCACCAAATTCCTAGTTTTTATTATTTAGAATCTTTTGCAAAGTCAGGGAATTAAATAGAGTCGCTGCATATGGAGATTCATATATATATATATATATATATATATATATATATATATATATATATATATATATATATATATATATATATATCAATAAATGATATTCATTCTACCATCTTGTGTTGCCTTTCATTTCCATTTACAGATCTGCAACTAAACGAGTTATAAACTAATTAAGTTTCTTAACAAATTTATAAATAACTTTGAACAAAATTTGTTATCGCTCTATTAAATCCAGTGTTGTATGTGGAGATTTCAAAATTTGATTTTCTGGTCGATTCTTGCAAAAAGAGCACGATGAATGAACTAAGTTAAAGTGGTCACGATGCACACATCTTTGAAATTACCAATAACTTAAACAATGACGCTTCAATTAATACACGCATGTGAACGTTATTCTCTAAAGGTAAAAGAAATTAATTAAAGGTAAGTAGGTTTAAAGGAGAGAAGGTTTCTTCGATATTATGCACTTAGAAGGATATTTTTCCCAATCAGACTGCAGTGTGCACAGCATGTTGGAGGTAGGGCCTATAAGTAGATTATTTGCATTGGATATAAAGGTGGATTATATATTATGCATGTTGCACATTACAATATTCGTTTGTCAAGCACAAATAATTTTGCGAAATAGAAGTAAATAAGCGCCCCCGGTGGTATGTGGGTGCAATGTGCAATGTTGGGGTGAGTGGTACCAATGGTACGCGAGAACGAAAGTAGGATGCGTCTACGGTGAACAAACAGATGAAAAGTGAACAAGTGGAAAAAACAGATGTGCTTTTGTTCGGCTGGAACCACTTTTGATATCCTGGTAGAATTTTTTCCAAATGGCGTAACACCCCTGCCGAGAGGCATTGTTCGAAATGGCGTCGAAATTAGCACGTCCCGCTTGTTTTTATTTTGGGAACGTTGAAGTCGCGAGAGGAATTGAAAGGAAAATTAAAAACGTCCATATCTGGAATGCGAATCAACGAAACAATCCCTAATGCTTTCGGTCATACCGTAGAGGATGAGTGACAGTTTTTACTCAAACACAATCAAGCAACGTTTACACGTTTGCAGTAATGGTAGGTACTAGCTTCCAGAGGTAGAAAGTGGAATCGCGTTTTAGAAGCATAAATGAAACATCAATAGTGGCTAGAAAAATACAAATACGTGAAATTAAATAAAATTGACACTAAAATAGTATGTGACAACTATTGTTTATGTGATAATGCGGGTCAGGGATTAAACTATAAAATATACGTTTGAAAAGTCAGTTTTAATGTGTGAATTTTAAACAGCAAAAAGAAATGTTATTAGGCAACAGACAAAATAAGAAAAAAAAACAACGATTTGTTTCAATTTTTTGATGTTACTATAAAAACACGAAACTAGTTTCATAGCAGCAAATCATCTAACAACGAATTAATTCCCCGTCTGTAACAACGGACGTTTGAATAATTGAAATGGACTTTGGGTAGCAGAGTTTAGAATTGAAATCACACGAAGCATAGCGAACGAAAATAAGTTAAGCATGTACAAGTGTGCGTGAGAGACTGCGTTCGAGTGCGAAGTTAGGCGAGAGCTAGGTTGTGCGCGCAAGTGTAAGCACATGCGAGGAAGACGGAGCGATTGCAAGTGCTAATGCGAGCCAGTGACAGCGAGTGTGAACAAGTACGAGCGAGTGCGAGCGAGTGCGAGCGAGTGCGAGCGAGTGCGAGCGAGTCCGAGCGAGTGCGAGCGCGTGCGAGCGCGTGCGAGCGCGTGCGAGCGAGTCCGAGCGAGTCCGAGCGAGTCCGAGCGAGTCCGAGCGAGTCCGAGCGAGTCCGAGCGAGTCCGAGCGAGTCCGAGCGAGTGCGAGCGAGTGCGAGCGAGTGCGCGTGAATTCGAGAGTGCGTGATTGTGCCAGAAAATAAGAGTGTGTGCGAGAAAGTGCGAGCGACTCAGAGAGAGTTCGTATGTCCCATTTCGTTTTTACACTTAGCAGAAACTTCCAGAAATTGAGATAATGAGTTGAACGCAACAGTGCACACCAAGACCGCTTTTGGATCAATATCCGTCGCCACCGAATGCCCTTCCGTCGCCCAGGAAAATCTAAAGTAACAGATGACCGTAGTCCCGGGATGCGTACGGACCAGCCCGGCTGCCGTTGGGTTTCAACTTCCAAAACTCTTCTTTGACTCACAAAGGGACCGGCGGAGTGCTCAGAATACGACACAGCCCAGAAGACGCGAATTTTAAAAAAAAATCTTGCTGGTGGATAATGGAGACCGTCATTCCCAAGAAAGTTGATTATTCACGAGCCCGTTAGTCGGATTTTATAATTACTAACGGGTCTTTAGTTCTTAAATTTTTTCTCCGATCGCCTTTTTTTCCCACTTCGATTGATTGATTTTTTTCGTGTTTCTGGGCGCGTCAACTGCTCTGGTCATTAGTCCCGTTAGTGTAGTGTATGTTTTTTGGGAGATGGCGGTGATCTCCCCCCCCGCTGAATAGCGAGATCCGGCGCCGACCTACCGTCGGCTAATGGAGTTTCCCCCTAACCAGGACTCTCCCACCAGCGGGGCACCGCCCCAGCCGGGACAAGCTCTAAGCCCCCGTCCGGTCTCCCAGAATATGTGGTAGTGTAGTGCATATTAGTGTAAGTGTGTGTGTAAGGAGAGGATAGGGCAAGGAACAGGAAGGAAAGATCACGCGCGGTCCGAGGCCCGTTTGATAGGGTACTGCTTCGGCATTCGCCTGGTGCTGATCGAGGAAACCACGGAAAACTACCGATCAGAGCAGCCGGCCGCTAGAGTTCTCCTCCAGGCGGCGACTGAATACGACCTAGCTGAAAAGTTAGTGTAGAAAATCCTGCCGCCGTCCGGACTCGAACCTACGACCTCCCGGTCAGAGGCGCTGCAATGACATCAATTGATGCACTGAGCTACCGCTCCCGGTTTTTCCACTTCGACGTTTTTTTATGTGACTAATATGAAATCTTGTGTTTACCAACTTTAACTCGTTATTACACCGGGGGGGGGGGAACCGCTTTGTCTACTCCACGAAACTTTATTAAATCCGAGATAGTGCTGTGCCGTATATTCTTCTCAGCAAAGTAAGAAAAATTATAACAGCGATCCAATAAGATATAGTACATTATGAAACGATGATGTAATGTTGGGTATTACTACACGAGTGTGATATTACAATACGAGCGAGGAACGAGCGAGTATCGTGAACTTCACCCGAGCGTATTAATACCCATTACATCGAGTTTTATACAGTAATTTTTTTACGACTTTTATAAGTTAAACTTTTACATTGAATCGTTACGTGGGAGACACATGCAGTATTCAGCCAAGGTCACCTTAGCGTACAGGTACCGTATCTGCCGCAGCTGGCTTTGATTTACCAGTCCGCCTGAGAGAGAGAACAAAAGTTACGGCAATAATTCCGGGGTAATCATTTTCGCTTTTTCTCCCTAATTTCTAAAGGTGTCACCAACAATCGGTCGGATTTTAAGGGCAACCCCACGGCAACAACATATAACACAAAATGACTTGCATTCTGATCTCAACGTAATTCAAATGTTCCCTCTAGCACTACCACTGCACTCGTTAAGTAGGATCAAAGTGAAATTATGATCCAATATATTTCAAATAATATTCCATATAAAAATACTAATAATAAAAGAAATTAAAAGTGAGAAACAATATATAATATTAAAAGCAAATTTAATGTACACAATCGAACCAAACATCTACTACAACGATTCTCAATGATTAATGGATTATAAAAGTAGTAGCTAATAAATGTATGTAGTAGATGTGACTTTAAATCAATCAAATCAAATCAAATGATTAATGGAATGTCAATACTTGTTTTGTAAACTTCTCTATGATTGGTCAAGAACCTGTATCATAATGAAATCTGTATCGTAATGAGTATCATTATGCAACGGGTTGCAGCCTCCAAATGACAGAATTATACAATGGGAATAGAAAAAATTACTACTATATTCAATCGTGTTTCAAGTGCGACTCGTTGGCTCGCACAATGAAGTTTGCTAATACATGCTTGGAACAGCGAGACCGTTCCGATTGATTGATTACTTTGGGGACAAGTCAACTGCTATCGTAATTAGTGTCGTAAGTTATTTATAATGGAAGTTGGTGATGTTATTCCACGCTGAATGGCGAAATCCAGCGCGACCTACACATCGGCTTGCTGTTTTTCCCACCCAGGAAAGTCCCACTAGCGACGCACTGCCCCAGCCGGGACAAGCTGTAAGCTTCCAACTGGACTCCGAAGTGTGTGGTAGTGTAGTTTTTGTAATTGTGTGTAAATAAGGGGAGAGTGTATGAAAGATCGAAGAAGGAGGAAGAAGGAAAGATCGCCCGTGGTCACTGACCATGGAAAACTATCGAAAAGAGCAGTCGGTCCCTAGACCTTCTGACAGAGACTGAATTTGACCAAACTATCTGATGATCAAGATTTCGATCAAGCTATCTGTTTCGACCAAGCTATGAATTGATGCCCCTACCACATATTCCGGGAGACCTGTCGGGAGTTTAGAGCTTGTCCCGGCTAGGGCAGTGCCCTGCTGGTGGGAGAGTCCTGGTTAGGGGGAAACCCCACTAGCAGATGATAGGTCGGCGCCTGATCTCGCCATCCAGCGGGGGAAGATCACCGCCATCTCCCGAGAAATAAACATTCACCACACTTACGGGACTAATGACCGAAGCAGTTGACGCGCCCGGAAACTCGAAAAAATCAATCAATCAATTATGTCCTAAGTCACATCTGCGGGTTGCATCCTCCGGAAATCATTCGTTACAAGGAAGCGTGAAAATCATTCTTAAAATATAATGCGCAGATATCATGGCTATCAGTAAATTGCCGAGTGGCGTGAGCTGGGTTATGAAGAATAAAGCGTGATTTTTTGACTCGTTTTTTAGGAAAGTAGATATATCTGTCCTAGTGTATTTCAGAGGTTCTTTGAGTATCACGAGACGCACGTGAGTTTATTTTAGCATTTCTGTTGCCAGGCTGAAGAGCACTCAGAATACGCCATACGTGGCGCGATAATATGCTTCCACGCAAACAGGGGAGTAATATTTTCTACTCTTTACAAAACGTCACCAAACTAAGTTGCGTAAGTAGATTGTTTAGGAAGCTAAAGGCTATAATTGTAATACATGTTTTGAAATAAATATTATATTTTATATCTGTTGCAGTACTTTTGAAGAGTTAGTTTTAACGACCAATGTGTATTAACAGACAAAATACGAGTATCAGATCTTTTCACCAAACACCATATCTTAGATTTTTCAAAAGCTTGTTATCCATTCAATGCTAATAAATAAAATACGTACGCACTATTAAAACATCCATATGGATTTGGTAATTACGTATGAATTATTCCCGTTTACCTTGAAGGGCTACAAACCTTCCATCATCATCATCATCATCATCACCACCACCATCACCACCACCAAAAACAACAACAACAACACATTGGAACACATTTACATTAAACATATTAAGGTAGACTGCTTACTTCGAGATATAAATTGAAACCCGGTGTGCTGCAAGCACTTTAATGAGTAACATTAAAGTCACACGTTGAAATGCTATCTAGAATATCACAACAAGTATTCAATGAGTGCTTTAGATCTCATTTCGTACTCTTGTACGACTTTTGAGGTGGATTGTTAGTGATTCCGGGCGCGTCAATTACGGATATCATTATTCCCTTACGTGTAGTGCATGTTTTTATCGGGAGGTGGCGGTGGTCTTCCACCAGTGGATGGCGAGATCCGGCACCGACCTACCGTCGACTAGCGGGGTTTTCCCCAACCAGGTATCTCACACCAGCCGGGACAAGCTCTAAGCTCCCGAACGGTATCCCGGCATGTGTGGTAGTGTAGTGTATGTCAGTGAAAGTGTGTGAGTAAGGGTTGAGTATAGGACAAGGAAGAGGAAGGAAAGATCGCGCGCGGTCCGTGGCCCGTTTGGTAGGGTACTGCTCCAGCATTCGCCTGGTGTTGATCGGAGAAACCACGGAAAACTACCGATCAGAGCAGCCGGACGCTAGAATTCTCCTCCAGACAGCGACAGAATTCGACCTAGCAGGATGATGTCACTGCAGCGCCCCTAACCGGGAGGTCCTAGGTTCGAGTCCTGATGGCGGCAGGATTTTCGACACTAGCTTTTCAGATATGTCGAATTCAGTCGCTGTCTGGAGGAGAATTCTAGCGTCCGGCTGCTCTGATCGGTAGTTTTCCGTGGTTTCTCCGATCAACACCAGGCGAATGCCGGAGCAGTACCCTAACAAACGGGCCACGGACCGCGCGCGATCTTTCCTTCCTCTTCCTTGTCCTATCCTCTCCCCTTACACACACACTTACACTAACATGCACTACACTACCACATATTCCGGGAGACCGGTCGGGAGCTTAGAGCTTGTCCCGACTGGGGCGGTGCCGCGTTGGTGGGAGGGCCCTGGTTAGGGGGAAACCCCACTAGACGACGGTAGGTCGGCGCCGGATCTCGCCATCCAGCGGGGGAAGATCACCGCCATCTCCCGAGAAACAGCATGCACTACACTAACGGGACTAATGACCGAAGCAGTTGACGCGCCCGGAAACACGAAAAAATCAATCAATTAATCGACCTAGCAGGAGAGCTAGTGTCGAGAATCCTGCCACCGTAGGGAGTGGGAAGCTAGGACCTCCCGGTCAGAGGCACTGCAGTGCCATCATTTGATGCACTGAGCCACCGCCCCCGGTTTTTGAGGCGGAGGCTGGCGAGCTGGCAGCGGCGGCAACGCTGTTGGCGGTGGAGGGGGTGCGCGAGGCCGGGGGCAGGGGCACAGCCCGGGAGGCCTGCGTCTTCCATTATTCAGATCGCGGTTATTAAGGAACATCGGAGCGACGCCGTAGCGGCCCTCCATGTTTTATGGAACCTCCCTGCAACACTCCCGCCCTAGCCCTCTCCGCTGCCGTCGGCGCCCCCACTCGCCACGCCTCGCCGCCACAAACCCTCCGCCATCACAAAGCGTCCGCCACAAACAATCCGCCAAAATCCGTCCACCATAAACAATCCGCCAAAATCCGTCCACCACAAACAATCTTCCAAAACCCATCCGCGAACATTCGTCTGCTAAAACTCGACGGCCAAATCCCGTAGGCCAAAACCCGTCAGCCAAAACCCGTCAGCCAAAACCCGTCAGCCAAAACCCGTCAGCCAAAACCCGTCAGCCAAAACCCGTCAGCCAAAACCCGTCAGCTAAAACCCGTCAGCCAAAATCCGTCTGCCAAAACCCGTCAGCCAAAATCCGTCTGCCAAAATCCGTCTGCCAAAACCCGTCAGCCAAAATCCGTCTGCCAAAATCCGTCTGCCAAAACCCGTCTGCCAAAACCCGTCAGCCAAAACCCGTCAGCCAAAATCCGTCTGCCAAAACCCGTCTGCCAAAATCAGCCAAAATCCGTCTGCCAAAATCCGTCTGCCAAAATCCGTCTGCCAAAATCCGTCTGCCAAAATCCGTCTGCCAAAATCCGTCTGCCAAAATCCGTCTGCCAAAATCCGTCTGCCAAAACCCGTCTGCCAAAACCCGTCAGCCAAAATCCGTCTGCCAAAATCCGTCTGCCAAAATCCGTCTGCCAAAACCCGTCAGCCAAAACCCGTCAGCCAAAACCCGTCAGCTAAAACCCGTCAGCCAAAATCCGTCTGCCAAAACCCGTCAGCCAAAATCCGTCTGCCAAAATCCGTCTGCCAAAACCCGTCTGCCAAAACCCGTCAGCCAAAACCCGTCAGCCAAAACCCGTCTGCCAAAATCCGTCTGCCAAAATCCGTCTGCCAAAATCCGTCTGCCAAAATCCGTCTGCCAAAATCCGTCTGCCAAAATCCGTCTGCCAAAATCCGTCTGCCAAAATCCGTCTGCCAAAATCCGTCTGCCAAAATCCGTCTGGCAAAATCCGTCTGCCAAAATCCGTCTGCCAAAATCCGTCTGCCAAAATCCGTCTGCCAAAATCCGTCTGCCAAAATCCGTCTGCCAAAATCCGTCTGGCAAAATCCGTCTGCCAAAATCCGTCTGCCAAAATCCGTCTGCCAAAATCCGTCTGCCAAAATCCGTCTGCCAAAATCCGTCTGCCAAAATCCGTCTGCCAAAATCCGTCTGCCAAAATCCGTCTGCCAAAATCCGTCTGCCAAAATCCGTCTGCCAAAACCCGTCTGCCAAAACCCGTCAGCCAAAATCCGTCTGCCAAAATCCGTCTGCCAAAATCCGTCTGCCAAAACCCGTCAGCCAAAACCCGTCAGCCAAAACCCGTCAGCTAAAACCCGTCAGCCAAAATCCGTCTGCCAAAACCCGTCAGCCAAAATCCGTCTGCCAAAATCCGTCTGCCAAAACCCGTCTGCCAAAACCCGTCAGCCAAAACCCGTCAGCCAAAACCCGTCTGCCAAAATCCGTCTGCCAAAATCCGTCTGCCAAAATCCGTCTGGCAAAATCCGTCTGCCAAAATCCGTCTGCCAAAATCCGTCTGGCAAAATCCGTCTGCCAAAATCCGTCTGCCAAAATCCGTCTGCCAAAATCCGTCTGCCAAAATCCGTCTGCCAAAATCCGTCTGCCAAAATCCGTCTGCCAAAATCCGTCTGCCAAAATCCGTCTGCCAAAATCCGTCTGCCAAAATCCGCCTCGCGCCGCCTCGCGCCGCCTCGCGCCGCCTCGCGCCGCCTCGCGCCACCTCGCGCCACCTGGCGCCACCTCCGCCGCCACCGCCGCCTCCTCCGCTCCTTCGTTTGGCCCGAGTGGGCGTGGCGGCGGTGGTGGTGTCCTGTAGCAGGTGTGACGCTGATGTATGGGAACGCCCAACCCACGCGGCTTGGAGAGTCTTGGAATCAGCGACTCCCTCGATGCCACCCGACAACCCACCCCGGAAGGGGAACGCTCGGATGATCGGGGAAATTTTCGACATCGAGAGGAATGGAGATCGTGCCTGTCGGTGCACGTGTTCGCGAGATTTGAAAAATGTTGGAGGTTCAAAACAAAAACCCAAGCAGGCTTTTTACAAATGATTCTTAAGAAAAAACACGTCACCGCTGTTTAGGGAATGTGACATGTCTAAAATCATTATTTTAATAAAATAAACAATGGTTAGAAATTTGCTTAATTTACTAGGAACATTGTCATAATACAGATACGAGAACATGTGGCATGTGAAATATGAAAAGTTTCGTAGTTTACATGGCAACTGGTATACAGAGTAAAAAACCATTTGTCTCTCACCAAGAAATAAACGGATCCACTAATTTCAAATCCGTTTCCTGCAGCATGATAATTTAGAAGATCTGTCACTTCTCTCGACGCTGAGGCATGTGAACTCATTTTGCATTGTGCAAAGGTGTTTTGAATTACTATAGATTCTTTACTGACGATATAAAATCCCTACCAAATGATTCAATTGAGACTGTTCTTTACACAGCCGTATTTTACGACTCAAATTGTCTCTTCAGAAGAGTCTTTCTTTCCATATTAGTGAAAAGAGTCGTATGAATATCACGAAATATTACGTTCAAAACTATATGTATCATACATTAGCAGAAAGGAGAACGGCAATGTTTGAGTTAGTGTCAACCTCATAAAAATACACGCGTTGTCATGAAAAGTATATTTCGATACATGTGCTGAAGACATAATGACACACATCTGCTTCACAGATGAGTTTATAAAGAGAGTGCTCATCAATGAACTCATTCTTTTGAAACGTCTTGGTTCACATACTATGATGGGGCGTGGTCGTTAAAAAGCCAACCACTCAATCTCTGTCGGGACCATTTCGGCAAGGGAGGTCCTTATTGCCTCTAACGCCACGCGTCACTGATGGACGACGTCATCTCCAGAGTGGAGCAATTTGTAACTAAGAAGCTTCTAACATCGAATCTAATACCCACCACGTTCATACTCTTTTACAAATCAATATAAAGTACAAACAAACCGTCCAATAACTATGACCGCAATGAAACTAGAGAAAGAAAATCAGAATTAAAAGAATAAAATTTTTTTAAAAATATGGTTTACGCAATTTTTCCTGTTCCGCACATAACAAAATACTCATTTTATAAATGATTGATTGATTGATTTTTTCGTGTTTCCGAGCGCGTCAACTGCTTTGGTCATTAGTCCCGTGAGTGTAGTGCATGTTTTTCTCGGGAAATGGCGGTGATCTTCCCCCGCTGGATGGCGAGATCCGGCGCCGACCTACCGTCGGCTATTGGGGTTATATCGACAAAACCAACGGGGATGAAAAGTCAGCAATAACTACCGCCGTCTGTTAATATCAATCTAAACCAGGGGTTCCCAACATTCAATATTCGGCAGAAAACTCTCATTGCTGTGTCCCGGTAGCAAAAAAGTGGATAAATCCAGTTGCTAAATATAAAAAAAATCTCTAACACGTGGTGTAGCCAGAATCCAGGTTTTGTGGGTTCTTGATACCGAAAAATCGATTCACGGTGTAATGATCCCGTCATGCAAAAAGAAACATTATAAACATTTATTTAGTAATGGTGCCATGGGAGGCGAGCGCCGTCAAGTGTTTTGAAGCATGACGAGCGGCGAGAAATCGCATTTGGAAATTGAAAGAATATTCGTGTACGAGTCGAAAGATTACAACAATATATGGACATTTCGGAAATGATACGAATTTCTAAAAACATTTTGTTGTATATAATTAGTAGAGGGAAATTGGAAATGGAAAGGATAAACAGCGTAAGGAGAACCGTCGACTGTTTTTTTGTTTTGTTTTTTTGAAAGGAAGCGCTTGGAAAAAGTCGAGGAGTTGTCGGAGGATGATTAGCCGTCGTAAGGCACGGACGGAGACGCGCGGTAGGCGCCGTGAATTCTAATATACAGTTTTGTCAGAGGCATAGTCCTAAGTTATTCGTGAAGAAAATGAATGGAATTGGAATGTGTGGTCGCAAGAAGGTTTGTGGAAACTGATGGGGCCGTGAGTGTACAGCAGCAGCTACTCCAAAAAGGGAAGTGATAAAACTTTTTGACAATTTTTGTTTTTGTGTAGCAAGACAAAATTTAAAATACATTGTAGGACAAAAATTGTGAGATATTGAATGGAAGCACGTTAAATGGATCCAATAATGAGTAACAGCATAGTAAATTTCGGAAGGTGCACCAATAATAAATCAAAGAAATAATTAAAAATATTTAGTATTAATTAGCAGTGTCGTTACCTTAAAAAATTGTGATTGTTGTATTTTTCTTTGACTAAAGTAATCATTTAATAATTACAAGGAAATAAACGCAGTTGTCGTTATTCAACTATGGAAACAAATTTCAGATATTTATTTTAATTAATGATAATTAATTATTAGTCCCGACAATAATAATAGTGTTATTTACGGTTTCCCGTATATGCGTACTCACGGATATAAATTCGTTGGTGTGGCTTCCTATTATTACGACGAGCTAGTAAAACAAGATAATGGTATCCAATATCTTGGGAGAAATTGATGGAAATATAATATTGCTATTGTGATAGGAGATAAGGATAACAGGAACCATGACAACGGCAAAATATCTGTGGGCTGTCTGTACGTCTGCGGTCAACGCCAGGGCCTAAACCGTTCAGACGATTTTCTCTCAAATTGATATTCCCCGATCGATTTGAATTTACAAGAGATTTGGGAGTTTGAAACGGATATTGTTTTTGATTTTTAAGGGTACTTTACATGAAGCGAGCATTTACGTTCTTAAACGTCAGCACGAGGAGAACACATCTACGGCACGTCTATGTGATTACAGTGAATGCCAGTTAACTGTGAGGATCTGAGTCTTGGAGCGGAAACATTTTTTTGCTGTTTGAAAATACTTTTTCAGGTTTATGTAATAATGTAATATAGTAGAGTAAATAGAAATAATGCCAGGAAGTATGTGTTTTGTAGCACCAGTAGTTTCCTATACTGTAAAGCATACAAAATTATCACAATACAAATAATTACATTTAAGATAACAATTATGCAATAATATAAACAATGTTTGGAAAAAATTGTAAAAATTTATTTTTTGTATCACTAGTGTTTTTGAACTTACAACTTCGAGTATAAACAAGTTTTCAAAAACTGAATTAAAAACAATTACTGCAGTTTCATTTTGTTAATGTGAATGAAATGAAATTCTAGAAATAAGCAAATTTGAAATGAATTATTAGCTGTTTTGTAGCT